>OY757904.1:105095738-105213238 GCA_963585895.1 Sepioteuthis lessoniana
CGGAGAAATAAATTCATGACAATTTAACCAGGTTTTAGTTTCCTTCTACTTGCACTACACACACACACACACACACACACACACACACATATATATATATATATATGTGTGTGTGTGTGTGTGTGTGTGTGTGTGTGTGTGTGTGTACAATGCATAAGAATGATTTTTCATGTTTTGAACGTAAATAAAATAAAGAAATATAGACCTATTTTAAATTTGATTTTACTGTGAGAAAAACGATATTTGCCCTTGGAATTGGTTATTGTCATAACTTAGTTTTAAATATTATATCGTCTAAATCCCTGCTTTCGTGGAGAATAGCTACCTAATGTCTCACTTTACACTTCCGTAGAGTTTACTTAATATTTCTTCGATTTCATGACGAACAGTCTTCAATTATCAGCGACCTGCGTTTAAAGATTTGAAATTTCAGGTATTCTCGAAGAATGTAAAATGAAGAACATGGATTAAAATCAATTAAAAGAAATATGGAATTTTGGCGCCTTTCGACGGACTCTTCCTCAATAGTTAACCGTCGATATTTACTACTGAGGGGAATAAAGATTTTAGAAGAATGTTGTTGCAGAATCACCAACTAATGGACTCAACCACTTTTCATAATACCGGAAGACACAGAAATACAAAGTCAGTTTAAATCTGGAAGCTAACCTCACACCCGCACGGTTATGCGAACTAGCTTACCATCCTCTGGTCTTGTAAATATATACCTATACTATAACCGTGGTGTTCTGTTCTCTTTGTGACCCCTTCCCGGGCCATAACAAAGACAAAGATTTTAAAATTTGGAGGTGACAAAATAATTCCTCAAGAATCCCCATGAATATTTCTGTTTTGTGTTTGAGCTCTCTCTGTCAACATAGAGTCGAATGTTGTATATCGGTTACAACAGCTTTCAAGATGTTGAGGGGGTGTTTAGTTCGAGACTTGTGCAGAACATCGAAAAATTCTTCTGAACGATTGATTCGACACGTATTTTTATTTAACTGCTGTTGTTTAATGTCGGATTCAAGCGTCTATGAATTCCCAGATGATATTATTGGTGCATGGCTACGAATAGAATCCCGAGTATGGGCAATCCTCACGTCTAATCGTTGGATAGTTTTTCCCACACATATATTCATATGACCAAAAACGCAAGGACTATGTTCGAGCACCGCGTACAGTTATCAGCCCATTCGGCGGTGGCTGTAGAATACACCGACCGTATCTCTAAAGAGGGATATGTCTCTCCCGACGAGGTGGCCCAGTCGTCTGGGGCTAAAGAATACCCCGGCTGCATCTCTGAAGAGGGGTAAGACACCCCACTACGAGTGTCCTGGATATAACATTAAACAATCTGAGAGGGAGTTTCTAGGAACGCTGGAGCTTTAAGGGACGCAGAGTACCCCTTTATTACCATCGCTCACAGTTCCTCATTGTCAGGAGTGGTAGCACCTGATAGGGTCCTATATATGGGCCAAATAAAATTGTTTGACATCTAAGCTGAGTGCAAACAAATAACATGCTAAATTGAATTGTAAGAAATAGAACAGTTTGTTCATTTAACTGTGTGTAAACAATTGACTGATGTTTAATTGAATTGTCAGTGAGACATAGCAATAATATGAACCATTTCATTTTGTTTACTTATGCTAGATAGAATTGCTTGAAATAGAACTGTTTGATCATTTAACTGTGGAAATAAATGACTAATATTTAATTGAACTGTCAGTGATATATAGCAATACTTAAAATTATCTAACTTTGTTGACTTATGTTTTATATACCTAGTATATATGAATGAACCAGATTTGACTTTAAATAACCTACAATGGTTGATATACCATAAAATCAAACCAAAACAAACCCATGTTACAGTTATAAGACTTAAGTTGCTGTTTTTTTCGATCTCGTTATATCCTTAAAACATTTTTTACTGCAGAAAAAAAGCAAGATTTTCCATCCAAATACTTTTTAAAACTCGAACTCAAATTTAAATTAACACAAAAGCGAAATGTTAAGTTTCACATTTAGAGACATTGAAATTTCAGATATTTTGCAGGATATTTCGTAGAAATGTCAGTGAAAAGTGTCATATTTCAAAATACAAATATTTTGTGACCTTGTGGATAATCATCTTTGGATATACCAATCTTTATAGTACTGTCTATAAACTTCCTTTTCCGCTATCATTCAAACTTTCACACGAAAGGTCTTGTTGGCTACAGTTTGATTCGAGAGAATCTATATCTGACAAAATTTCGAGATGTTTAAAATGTTTTTTTAACGATGTCTTTGATTTTTAGCCATTTTGCGTATGTGGTTGCCGATTTGCAACTTTTTAAGACTTGTTTCAACAATACTTTTTTAGACTTCCCATAACAATAATAATTAAACTCCAGGGATCGCCTACGGGTTTCAAGTAAAGTTTTCCCGTTTTCATCATTCTAAATTTTGGTTCTTGATAAAAAAAAAAACTTCCTAAATTTAACTGTAATTTTCTCAGAAAAGGAAAAGATGACAAGTTTCCAGGGATTTTTAGAAAACGCAATGCTGCTCTTTTTTCACTAATGAAAACTTTTTCGCTGAAATGTCGTCTTCAGGGGTTAAAATTGACTTTAAAATTTGTCACTTTTGTAAAAATCTGGTAAAATTTTTACACGAATAATGACGTCAGCATGACAATTCAATGAGGTCGAAAATCTTTTTCATACAGCCTAAGCCACAATTAAATCAATTTTGAAAAAGACTTCTGGTTAGGGAAGGGTGAATCTCTTATGCTTTTTACCAAATGCGTCAGTGGTATCAAGTAATGACAATACGACATTTTACACGTCTAACTATTTATATATAGCCTGCCTGGCCGTACGATTACAATGTATTTAGCTGGAAATAATCTGACCGAGCCTTGGGAAAAAGGGGCTGGACCCTTGCCAGGACCCGAATAAGATTATAAAGAAGTTTACTAAAACCTTTCAAGTTTTGTGAAATACTCTTAGACTTATGACGTTGATATCTCTTATACTTGCTTCAGTTGTCTTTTGTTTTGTTCTATTTAAAATTTGGGGTTATTGAACATTTTACAAGTACGTCACTGGCTATTTGGCACTAAGGAATTTAGATGTTCACCATGAATACTAAATAGTATTCATATTCTTTTAAATTACTGTCCTTATATTTGCTTCGGGCCACACAGTCGTGCGAACAACGCATTTGTTATACAGTATGTACAGATGCCAAAAGAGAAACCAAAAAGAAAAAAAAAGGGGTAAAAGAAGAAATAAAAATAACATACTCTGTAATTAATTAAAAGAGTGTAAAGGTGGAGTCAGCGTTTAACGTCCACCATTCACAATACGCTTAAAAGAACACAATAAATAAAATAAAATGGAATAAAATAAAATAAAAATAAAGGGATGATGCCATGTTATTCGATGAAGAGAAAATGAAATGACTTGATGTGGAAATGTCTGTAAATGTCGTCATTTACGTAATTAAATGATTATTTAACTTCAGTCCGAGACTAAAAACAAAAAAAGAAGAATTTTTTTATAAGTTTGGCTTAATTTTTACTTTGTAAATGAACGATCGGAAACATATCAGCATGCATGCGCATACGCGACTGAGTTGCTTGCTCTGTCATATGTGAGTGTATGAGTTTTCTAGCCAGATTACACATGCATTGTGGGTAGGGTTGATTCTTTAATACGGATTGGGTCATAAGTCAACTCTATTGCGTGCATAAAATCCTTTATACAGTTTAAATAGAGTGTCTATCGTGAGGCCATGTCAAGAAAACTGCTTTTCGGATCACTTTCAACGCGATGTGAGTTTGAACCTTAGTGAGGTTCAATTTCAGTATTAGCGCATTGATTAAACTGATTAAATATCTGCAACTATGGCCTTATATTTTGCTATACCTGTTAAAGCATAAAAGATAGCCATGCAAACATTATGAAATTTACCTTTCAGTGTATTTACCCCCACATTTCTGCAAAGAGAGTCTCCGTGGCGTAATGGCTAAAATGCTGGACTGTGGTTTCGAAATCAGTGTGTTCGAACTCCAAGAGATTTGGCCTATTATCAGTCAGGAAAGTATGGACCCCTTATCCTCCAGTTATAGATTGAATTGTATTTGTTCTTTGTCACAAGGATAATTTGGGCTTTAAATAACCCATGCTATTAAACAAATAAACCGGACCACCCGACTCCTCCACAGACAGGATATGAAAGAGCCAATTGTCATGCGGAGTAGAACTGGTTTGAATTCAAAGTTTTCTTTCTTCTATACTGGTTGCCTAACCAAGGCTAAAGGAACCAGCCTGCCTGTCTATTTATACGTATTTGGGATCGGGGAAGATAGATTTATGCCTATTTATACATATATGGGAGAAAACTTGGATTCAAGGATTAGGAAATGGATCCATCGATAAGATTCCAAACCTCTAACGAGGCTGTTTGCATGTCCCATAGTTCTAATAGCCCTGGGAAAGCTATGCGCCCAAGTATTCTCTTTAGCTATAAGTAACTAGCAGGACAGACAAGACCCTTTGGTCTTGGTATAGCAGAAGGAAAAACTCTGAATTGCAATCAGTTGTAGTCCGCTTAAATATCGATCTTGTGTTGAATCTTGCTCCTGGTGGATGGGTTTGGTAAATACATACTTGGCAATGAATCAGAGTAAGCTTTATAGTGTATGTGTGACCAGACACTTACCTCTGTGCCGTAATTCAGTCAGCAGTTATCTCCTATAAATTGGGTCTGTGTAATCCTCTAATTCAAAGCAAATGTGGCTCGAATTTTGCTTGAAATTTGGAAATTTTAGACTCGAAAAATATTCGATGGAACAAAAAGGTTTAAAGAACAAATAAGTTTTTGGTACTGGTGCTATAATTTTGGCAGCGACAACTTTACCCCCACAACGTTAATTGATTGATTTTGGTTTGGTTTGGTTTGGTTTCTTTGTTTAATGGCATATCAACTCTTTTTAGGTTATTTACTGCCAAAGCCATTCTCCTAGGAGGTACTATTTAACCCATAGCTGGGAGGATAAGGGGGTTCATACCTTTCCCACGGGTATTTTGCCCGAAAGTGAACTTAATAGCACGACTGGAGTACGAACTCGCGTACTACGATTCCTTAGTCCATTGCTTTAACCATTACACCACGAGGACACCCCCGATTGATTTTAACAGCATATAAACTCGTCTAGAGTTATTTTATACCTTTAGGTTAAGGAATTGTGTTCATTATATATTTATATTTTTTGAGTACTTGTTTCTTAATTGTTTTAGCCCTCAGGTATATGATATCAAGTATTTCTATTGTAGATTTACCCAACCCCTCCGCTCGGGCAGGATATGACACAAGGTAAATCTTTTTAAGCGGAGTTTAACAGGTTTGAATTCAGAGTTTTCCTTCTCCTACACTAGTTGCCTTAACAAGGCTGAAGAACCTAGTCTTCCCTACTATTTACCCATACCTGGAGGGAGAATAATTGGATTCATACCTTTCCCAAGAGTATTAGTGCTATGTGAAATGCAATCAGTCTCGTCCAGGATTTGAACTCGTGTCGCCGTGTCCATTTCCTACGACGATAACCAGTACACCACGGGCACCTCCAAGTATTTCTATGTAATATAAATAATTTCATACAGCTGTATGATTTCAAGTATTCCTAACTAATGCGAATAATTATAGTTTAAAGTTATTATTTCTCTTTAATAATAGTCATCTATTTGGCATGCAAATGCATCGTTTCAAGTAACTAATGATAATACTTAGTAAAAATTTTTAGTTACAAGTAACTATTTTTAATACAAATAATTTACTGTAATGTCATCAGGTATTCCTATGAAATACGATTAATTTTGAAATAGATATATTTTGCCCATATATATGATATTAAGGGGTACTATCATTCTGGGTCAGAGTTGGCCTAGGAGTAATGGCAATGATAGAGTACTCGACACTCTCCAAATATCCAGATGTAGTTTAATGCTATATTTTTAGACAAGTTTTTTTTTGGCAGAGGTGAGTCTTACTTGTATGCAGGGAAAATAATTAGCATATTCTAAGCCCCAAAGTCTGGGCTGTTGCTACAATCAAAGTGAAAGCTAGAGCAAAAATAAATGTTTATTATTGTGAGTTCCTTGTGAATCAGAGAAATACTATCATAAGGTCATAAATTGTTTACTTTGATTGCATTTTATGGTATATTAACCAATACAAGTCATTTAATGCCGAATCCTCTTTATACACACCCACAAACATATATATATATATTAAATGATTATACATTAAATGATATGATTTAGTTTGTTGAGGCGGGTGTCCTCGTGGTGTAATGTTTACAGCGATGGACTGCGGAATCGTAGTACGTGAGTTCGAACTCCAGTCGCGCTATTACGTTGACTTTCGGGCAAATACCCTTGGGATAGGTATGAACCCCCTTATCCTCCCAGCTATGGGTTAAATAGTACCACTACTGTTCTTCTAGGAGAATAGAGTTGGCATTAAATAACCTACAAAGGTTGATATGCCATTAAACAAAGGAACCGAACCAAACTTAGTTTGTTTGACTTTTATGGCATATCAGCAATTGTTGGTTATTTAATGCCAAATCCTCTTTATACATTTACATTAGATATATACATGATTGGTAAACACATTTTCTTGATAACATTCTTAAACGAGCCTGAACTCTTTTTTGCGCACAATTAAATGCTTTCAAGTATTACTATATAACAATCACAATTTAACATCAGTCATTTGTTTGGACACAGTTTGTTCTATTTGATCCAGTGATAGGACCCTATCAGGTGCTACCACTCCGGGTCAAGTGGACCTGTATCACTAGCAATGAAGGAATACTCAACATTACCCAAATGTCTAAGTCTGGAGCCTCGCCTTGATGGTTTAATGTCATATCCAGGACACTCGTTGGCGTTGGGGATCTTGGTTCTTGGCAGAGATGTAGTCGTTGTATTCTACAGCCATTGTCAACTGGGCTCTGTCATAAATGGATTTACAGTTTCCGTAGCAAAGAGTGACGGTCAGAGAAAGGTCTTTGAATTTCATGGAATACAACTAAATTATCCATCTCGATTAACCATTCTTCACATCTCATGCAGGTATTTTTTGCAATGCATAACATTAGCGTTTAACAAAGTTATAATCTATATCAGGTTATTTTACAAAATGAGATTTTTGTTAAAACGGAAGAGAATTCAAACTGCAGACAAGATTACGGAGAGCGTGGCAAAGCAACTGATAGCGATCCCAAAAAGAACTTTACATACTTTTGAAGAATGGAAGTGACGCTATGATAAATGCGTGAGGTCCTAAGGGAAGTACTTTTGAAAAGTCGCTCTGGTACCTCTGCTCTAGGTAGGCTATTTTTTCATTAATGTTAATGTCAAATAACGAAAACATTTTCTGACAAGCCTTGGAGTGTAGTAAGAAAGAGAAAGAAGTTAAAAGCAAACAGAAGAGAGGGAAGTGAGAGAGAGAAAGCGAATACAAACATTTTAAAAAGTATGTTTTCAAAAAATATCTAAAACTAACCAAAGTAAATAAATAAAAAGAAAAAAAAGAAAAGAGAAAAAGGATATAAAATACACAACTGGTATTGATTGATAGATAGAGCGAGAGAGAAGGAAAGGAAGACGGAGAGTATAAGAGAGTAAATAACCCGAAGAAAAAGAGAAAAGAAAAAGGTGAGGGACAGGGAAGAACAAGGAATGGAAGAAACAGAGAGGAACAGAAAGAAAGGAAAAGAGAAAAATAGAAAGGAGGAAGATGGAAATAAATGTTGATGCTTTTAATACATTTAGATTAAAAAACATGTTTTCTTTTAATTTTCTCGTTTCTTTGACTTCGTAGGGGGAAAGTGAAAATAAAAATAAAAGAAACATCAAAAACAAACCAACACACAACGTAATCATTCATTATCGACAATGGTTTCACAAGAATTTTGCCAGAACCATGTCTTGGAGAGAACGGAACTCCTTATAGGTAAATATGCGCATGTGCTTTTTGTTTAACTTTCTTTTACTCATTCATATAAACCTACACACATATAGATATGCAAAGAAACATGCACACTGCAAGCATATATACAATTATGAAGACACATTTCCATAGACGGAAAAAGTCAAAGACAAGTGTATGAATACTTACATATATATATATATATATATATGAAGGTTAATAGTTGTATATCTGTATATGCTAACACACAAAAATACACACACACACATGCCCACACATATATATTTTGTATTACACCCATATATGTACATGTGTATGTATGATTGTATACATTTGCATACGTATATAAAGATGGTTGTAATTACATACACATATGTATACATATATTCATGTATGTATGAATGTGCGAGTGAGCACACACACACACACACACACACACACACACACACACACACACACACACACACACACACACACACACACACACACACACACATATATATATATATATATATTACACCCATGTATGTACATGTATATATATGAATGCGCATGGGTATACACATGCACACGTATATAAAGATGGTTGTTATTCTATACACACGTATACATATATTTGTGTATGTATGAATATGCAAGTGAGCACACACACACACACACACACACACACACACACACACACACACATATATATACATATATATATATATATATATATATTTACAAAACGTATTCTGACCAAATCCAAATAAAGTATAATGGAAGAAAACCAGAAAGTGCTGTGTCATTCTTCCAAGTTCGAAGTAGTTCTCTACTTATATAGTAAATATTTTAATTTTTACTTTTACCCTGGGTGAGGGATTATTTCTAACATAATTTTCCATGCATATACAAGGGGAAGGATGAATATATCCGTGACAGTAATCGACTTAACTCTCATCTGAAAATTCAACTGTCTCATATAGAATTTATGTAATTAACAGCAAAGTGTTGGAGTAAGAGCCTTCACAAAGGAGAATTTTCCCAAATATTCGTTGCGTGCAACATATACTTTTTACATAATAAGGCCACACACACACACACACACACACACACACACACACACACACACACACACACACAAATGCGCGCCCGTGATCTCGCTGATACATCGTTTGGTGGATGGAAACACATCAGCAACAACCTATACACATGCCATTGTTTGTTTATTCTCTTTTTTTTCTTTTAGAGATTAGTGATAAGGTGAAATTTCAAGATTTATGAGTCACTTGTTATTAAAAAGTAACAATAAAATAAGTTAAAAAGAATTTGAAATATAATAAAATGTCATAAAAATGAGTACGCAACATTTTTCGAACCAAATAGCATAATTTTATTGTGTTCATTACTCTCTCTCTCTCTCTCTCTCTCTCTCTCTCTGTCTCTCAAAAAAGACTAAATGAGTTTTCAGAGTTCTCTGAGGTTTTAGCTATAGTTATATTCTTTCACGAGTTATTCACGCTTGTTTTATGGCGTTTGATTTCATTTTAAGTTATTTTAAGTCATTTTAAGTTATTACGTCTGGTTTACTTTTAAAAAGTTATTACATCAATAGTTTTGGAACCAATTAATGATGTAGGAAGCGAACGAATATATATATATATATATATATATATATATATATATATATATATATATATATATATATATATATCACATGGACACTGACTAAGCACATGGAAAAAAAAGCTTGAGAGCAATTGAACAAGAATGCTACGATCTATAGAGAACAAAACCTGGGGCAAAATCCCACAAAAATGGCAGCTGCACAGCTACTGACCATCCATTTCTAAAATCATTCAGATTAGACGAACAAGATAGAGCTGGAGACGTAAGGACGAACTCATAAGCGATGTACTCTTGTTGACCTCTTCACACGGACAAGCAAGGGTTAGGCGACCAGATAGAACCTATCTACAACAGCTCTGCATTGATACTGGATGTAACATAGAAGACCTGCCGGGAGCGAGGAACGACAGAGACGAGTGGCGAGAGAGGGTCAGGGAAATCCGTCCTATTCTCATGAAATCATGATGATGATATATATTTAAATATTGGGATAGTAAGAATAACGATCTTAACGCTTGCAGTTATCCGTCAAAAGGAGCTCATTATGCTTCGAAATTGAAACCGAACTAATGTAAATCTTAACATTTTAAATTATTTGTAACTGTTCACGTAGGGAAGGCCCTAATCATCAGACATAGAATGATTGGATCCAAAATTAACGTTGTGTGATAAGACGATAAATTTGGAAGTATTGCTTTTGGATCAATCTTCTTACGAGTCTGGTATACAGTCTCTTGTTCATCTCTGTTTCGTTTTCTTTAGAGGCATATTAAACTTTTTAGTTCATTTAATGCCAAATCCACCCTCTCAGAAGAACAGCATAGACACTATGTAACTCTTAGTTTGGGCAAGGGATAAAAAGGGTTCATACTTTTCCCCAAGGTATAAGTCAGAATGTGAACGACATAACGCTACTGGAGTTCGAACTCGCTTACTAAGATGTCGCAGTTCATCATGTTAGCCTCTAATTCATGGAAACACACCCTCTAACATGGTGTTAATGTGCTTCATGTTTGTGTTGTACTTTCCGTCGAAATAATTCGGAAGTTTTACTTTCAGTGCATTTTTCGTCAAAGAATTTATGAAATATTAAAATCTTTATATAGTTCTGCGATTAATATTTCATAATTTTGAATATGAAATAATTCAAAAGTTAAAATGAAAAAAAAGATAACAATATATCCCTTCTCTTGTCCTTTTTGCTGTAAATGAAAGCAATTATAATAAACTAAACAAAGTTTGTTTTTTTTCTTTTCTATTTTTTCTTTCAGTTTTTAATGATTTTCTAATAATCAACCAACTTCATGAAATAACAAATTCAGTTTACAAGTTTTTAAATAACAGTAAAGAATGTAATACTATAAAATATTTATGCGTTTATTTTTCTGTCTTTCCTGATTCGGAATGTTAAATGCCTTTTTTCTTTCTTTCTTTCTTTCTTTCTTTCTTTCTTTTTTTTTTTTTTTGTAAACGAAATGGCGGAAAATCCAACATTATTATCTGTCATTAAAATGGAAGGAAACATTATAAATAAACGGTAGAATTTTGTCGAGGATTGTTATAATGTGTATTTTATTAAAGTTGCTTACTCTTACCGTCAAAAATGACTGAAATAAAGTAATTTTGCAATTAAACTACACTAATAAACTACAAAAATTATGTGGTTCTTCATTTTTTGTTTAGGTTCAAAATATTTTGAATATGATACTGAACTAAGAATAAAATTACGTAAAGAAACTTAATTAATTCAGTGGTTTGTCTCTTTGCTATTAATGAAAATAATCATAAAACATTTTTAGAGAATACATATATTTAGACACACCTTACACTGAACGTGTATTTATTCATTGGGCCAATAGCTATTTGAGAGTTCCTTTAAGACATTTCGTGAATAAACAATCTTTTGGTTTCACAAAGAAAAGATTATGCTTCCCACCAAAATTAACAAGGACTTTTTCCTCAGCATTGAATAATTACGGAGTTTTATTACTCAGATTTGGTGTGACAGAAAATTCTATTTCTTCATCTCGGTGGGTGACTTATTTCAATATTTATTACTATTCTAAGATAATGTTTTGAAATAACGTGGTTGACTTTTAGGTTTATAAAACTATGCTTGACTAAAAGTCAACCACAGCACAATTGTCCAAATGATCACCAGCACTAAGTTTTATTCTCAGTTGATGCTCCGAATTTTCGACCTATTGATAAAAATAATCTAAGTTTAAAAAATTATTATATAATTATAGCATTACTATATTGTATTACTATTATGAACATTTTATGCCTCTGTAATGAGGCCTGAATCTATCTATCTATCGATCTATTCTAAAAAAGGACCACATTTTTCTAGGTGATTTAGGAATAAATTTGCCTTTTAATGAGGTCATGAAGAACTTAAAAAGTAAAAGAAGAGTTCAAAGTAAGGTTCATTATATATATATATATATATATATATATATATATATATATATATATATATATATAAATATATATCTCGGGTTTCGATTTCAGCTTCAAGCATCCTACGTGTCAAACCACACTGAAGAGTTGTGATACAATAAAACAATCTGTGGATCATCATATATACGCTCTCCTGCCGAGGGTTGAGGACTCTGGCGAGGGAATTAACGGCTGCCACTCGCGTAATGCAAAGTTTTTCTAATGAATTGAGCATCTGGTATCGAGTAAGGCAAAATGTAAACAAACGAAAGTTGCTGCATAAAGCCTTATAATTCCCAAGCTGACGTTGGTCGCCTGTTGGCTGAGCGGTACGATACTATGTCTAACGTAAATTTGGGCGGGTTTCGATCCCAGATTCAAGCGTCCTACGTGTCTAGTCCCTCTGAAGAGTTGTGATACAACGAAACAATTTTTCTGTGGATAACAATATTTATATATAAATATCGGCCTCTTGGCATAATAGTTAGATTGTTCGCCAATGGTCCAGAAGACCGGAATTCAATCCCAGGTAAAGTCATACGAAAGACTCAAAAATGGTACTTGGTGTCTCCTTACTTAACACTCAGCATTATAAGGTATGGGTCAACAGTAAGTGGAACTATCCAGGGAAAGGAGTAGCGGCCTCCCCTACGACTTGGTGTTGTAGACATTGAAAATTGAGCCTTCAGGTCGCCCTCAACTATGTTCGGCCAACTTAGTTAACTTATACATACATACATACATATATATATATATATATATATATATATATATATATATATATATATATATATATATGTGTGTGTGTGTGTGTGTGTGTGTGTGTGTGTGTGACAAATAGTGTGGAATTAAGACGCTTAGAAGACGTTCACTTATGCCGGCCTTATTGGTACTAGCTGTAGAATAGGCCGATAGCACCTCTGCAGGCTTATTAGACTTTCCCACAATGAGGCCAGCAGTTGGCGATTCGTTATGGAAATTTACTAAGCTTTTTGCTTAGATGTGGCACTAGGCCATATGAAAGGGGCACCCAATGAAGTTGGCTACTCGTTATGATTGAGTACGAAATACCGGTGGCTAAGCAGTCATTAACCAAGCAACTAAAGTGATCAAGTATCCTGCAATACTCCACTTGCCTCCTTATTGGGCTATACGGGTGATTAGAGAAGCCCAATCGGATTAATCGGCTGCTTATAATAAACCCTAACCCTTAGATGATTTTCCCGACCGCATTCTTTAAGTTTCTTTTCGAGTAAACAAATACTAAACCCTATTCTACCAAGAAGGTGATGAATGAAGATCAATTGCCCAGAGATTTCAATACATGAAACCATTTAAATTGTGTGCAAGCGTAATTAATATTGAATAGAATAATTCGTGCTCGTAATAATTGAAATAATTTTACCGTGTGCAAATAAATGATCAATATTAATTAGAATTATTAGTGTCAGATGACCATGTTTGAAACTATAAAACTATGTAAACAGATCGGCTTTTGCTAGTTTAAAAACAATGTTATCGACAAACTATTCACTTACAAATTATAATGGTTGCCACTCGCATTAGGCAAGGCTCTTCAAATGAATTGAGCTCTCGGTAGCTGTTTAGCTATAGATATATGTAGATATATGAAATTAGATATTTAGATATATGTAAACAAAACAAATGTGATACATAAGCGTTTAAAATTCCTTCGCTTACGCTGGTTTCTTCGTGACTGTGCGGTAGAATCTTGGCTTAGTGTATGAATCACCCAGGTTTCGATCCCACCTTCGAGAATCTCGTGTGTCTAGCCACTCTGAAGAGTTATGATACAACGAAATAGTCTGTTTTCGGATGACAATATATGCTTCCCTATCTCCGTGGAATTGAGCTCTCTAGAGAATGAAGTAATGGTTGCCACTCGCGTAAAAGAAGGCTCTTCGAATGAATTGAGCTCTCGGTAGCTGTTAAGTGTATATATGTAAACAAAACAAATGTGATACATAAGCGTTTAAAATTCCTTCGAAACAGCCTGTCTGTGGATGACTATATATATAAGTAGATGACTATATATATATATATATATATATATATATATATATATATATATATAATGTGACCAGTTTTTGTTTTTTCTTAAAGAAATTATTGCTCTGTAATGTCAGTTCCATTGAGCTCTTAACCAGGAAAATTTAAATGTTCACTGTTGAATGCTTTTTTTGTCCTCATGGAATTACTCCCAACTCCGGTTTAACTGGACCGAATAATACTTATATATATATATATATATATATATATATATATATATATATATATATATATATGTAAAAAGGATTTGCTATTAAAGAACCTACAAGGGTTGGTATGCCATAAAATACTTCCAAACAAAAACATTTACATTTACTTTTTATTTTGTAGTAAACAGACTGATATTAGGTACGACACAATTTTTTTTTCTTTAATAGCTTAATATTTTGGGTTTCGATCGACAAAATCAGAGAAAATGGCTTGCGAACTGACTAAGAGAAGAAGCAAAAGGTACCCCACAAAAACAATCACGGACGCCGACTACGCTGATGACTTGGCGTTACTAGCGAATACGCCTAATCAAGCAGAGACACTACTACATAGTCTGGAACGAGCCGCAGCTGGCATTGGCCGCCCTGTCAATGCAAATAAAACTGAATATATGTGTTACAACCAAACGGGCAACATTGCCACACTACACGGAGCCTCTCTGAAACTAGTAGACAAATTCACCTACCTAGGAAGTAGCGTCTCATCAACCGAAAAAGACATCGACACACGACTGACGAAGGCATGGATCATATGGAAGTCGGACCTAACCGATAAAATGAAACGCAGTTTCTTCCAGGCAGCGGTCACATCGATACTGCTATATGGATGCACCATATGGATGCACCACATGGACGCTAACTAAGCGGCTGGAGAGGAAACCAGACGGAAATTACACAAGAATGTTGAGAGCAGTATTGAACAAGTCCTGGCGACAACACCCCACGAGACACCAAGTATACGGACACTTGCCCCCCATCACGAAAACTATACAAGTTAGACGAACCAGACACGCGGGACACTGCTGGAGAAGCAAGGACGAGTTCATAAGCGATGTACTCCTGTGGACCCCCACATATGGATGTGCAAAAGCAGGACGACCAGCACGAACTTACATACAGCAACTATGTGAGGACACAGGATGTAAACCTGAAGACCTGCCGGAGGCGATGAATGATAGGGAGAAGTGGCGAGAGAGGGTCAGGGATATCTGTGCTGGCGGCGCGACATGATGATGATGATGATGATGAACCTGATTTCATTTCTCGATAATGGGAAATGCTGTTATTCTGATAAAACGTTATAGTATCTGCCCGTGCATGTCATTTTTTGTCCAACTTCATATATGTTTACAACCCCACATATATTTTCAACCCACCACAGACAACTAAGGCATTTGTTATGCCCATAATGTCCTAAAAGTCACATTGCTTTCAAAAATTAAATCGAAAATGGAGGACAACGGAGCATTAATTAAAGAAAGCCGTTCTCCATCTTATGAATATTATTTTTTATGTATGAAATAATTATAAATGAAGTTTAATTTCTAAATCCCGTTGTGAATTGTGGGACATCATTTGTATTACACACGCACGCGCGGACATTTTTATAAGGTAACATTGTATTTCCTCCATAAGCAAATTACTTCAAGTTAAAAACAAAAACAAAAACAAACACAAACACACACACACACACACACACACACACACAAAACGAAAAATGTTATCCGAGAATTGTAATAAATATTAAAACAGTCATTTTACTTATCTATTGAAAAGAATCAATGTCTGCCATCTTTAAAATCAGTCCAAACAATCTTTGAGGAAACTGTTTTTTAAAAATTATTTTTCTATCATTTCGTTTCATTTCCTTCGATTCAATTTGAACTTAGCCAAAGTAAGGCTTTAATTTACTTCGAAATTACCCGAGTCATTTTAAACATACAAAAGATCAGGGAGATTGTGTTTGTCGCTATTACTGCAACCCCCAGAGTAAACAACGTGGAAAAATATTGTTACTTGACAGAGAAGAGAAAGTACAATAATATGAAAGTGGAAATTATTGTCACCATTAATGGAGCTTTCGGAACAATCTGGGAAGAGCCTTAAAAACCTGGAAGAATTTCAAATTCGAAGAAGAATTGAAGCCATCCAAAGAAAACTAACTATCAGAGTTAAAACTCAACCGGTTTAAAATGATCTCTATTACTCAACCGAAGTTCGTGTGTTCGTGTATTTATCAGTCCGACCATGAAGGACAGAGATTGGATTTTGGCATGGGCATAGATTTCAGGTTATAATAGAGACTGTGATATTTACATCCCTGGTGATTTGAGGGTTACTGGAATGTATAGAGATTTGATATGAAATAAAAAAAGAAAAAGAAAAAAGCCCAAGTCACAAAATAAGTAAGTCTCTTGACTCACGACCATTTGTTTTGAATACGGATTTTTTTCTTTTCCTAGATCAGTTGCCTTATCAACGGTAAAGCGCCTAGCATCCCCTACAAATTACCCGTAGCAAGCATTACTAGAAGGCACAGCTCTATAAACAATTGATAACGTCAATCGTATAGATAGAATATCATGCACGGAAACCCAGTACTAATAAAGTATGCATATGGTTTGTTTGTTTGTTTGGGTTAATGGCATATCAACCCTTGTTTGTTATCTAGCGCCATATTCATTTTATACAAATTAACAGTTCCATTTCAAGCATTACACTTTACCATAAGTACATAGTTTAATTATCAAAATAATTTCTATTTAAAGCAATTCAGTTTAGTCAAACATTTCTAATTCAAACAATTCAGTTTAGTATAAGTATTGTTTTGTCCATACACAGTTAAATGTCAAAACAGTTCTATTTCAAACAATTCAGCTTAGTGTAAGTACAGTGTCAACGTGAAAACAGTTCTATTTCAAACAATTCAGTTTAGCATAAGTACGCAGTATACATGTCTAAATGGTTCTATTTCAAGCAGTTCAGTTTAGCATAAGTACGAAATTAAAATATCTAAACAGTTCTATTTCAAGTAATTAAGTTTCGCATAAGTACACATTCTAGTTCTTTTTGTTCCATAGAGAGGACCCTATCAGGTGCTACCACTTCAAGCCAGAGTGTAGCTGGGAGCAATGGCAATGAAGGGGTACTCCATATTCCCCAAAGCTCTAACATAACCGGAGCCTCTCCATCAGATCGTTTAATGTTATATCTAGGACACTCGTTATCCCTCTTCAGAAGTGCAGATAATGTATTCTACAGACCCAACCGACTGGGTAATCAACTATATATTGAGGTATTCTTAAATTTATATATAAGCCATATATAAACAAATAAAACAAAACTAGAATTAATTGAATTAACTTTGAAAATAGCTATAACGTTTTGAAGTGTATTAGGTTTTTTTTTTTTTAGTTATTGACGAAGGGGAAAAATTCAAATTTTCTATTTCTCTTGATAATATTCTATTTCCGTTTATAGCGTTCTGTTTAAAATTCGTTCGATGTCATCACCATCTCAGTCTAATCCAACTTTACGTAATTTTTGCAATGTCATAAACATTTTGAAAATTTAAAAACAAACAAACTTTACAATTGCAAACAAACCCTGATGGCCCTATGAAAGGTCCTGAAGCACTCGGGACAATTTCGGTAAATTCATCTTCTAAATCCAACACTTTGTCGGGAAACTTGAAAGGATTCTAATAAATTATATAGACAAAATGTGTCTTTATTATTTAATAAAAAATGCATATATATATATATATATATATATATATATATATATATTTATTATTTAATAAAAAATGCATATATATATATATATATATATATATATATATATAAAAGAGTTATAGTCAAATTTGAAAACAGAAAATACTGTCAGTTAACTGAGGAATATTATATAACTCAAAAAAATTGATAACAAATTCTCAATTTCATAATCTTTTAAAAATCTCGTTACGTTTCTTCCAATACACACACACACACACACACACACACACACACACACACACACACACACACACACACACACACACACACAAACACACATATATGCATGTATACATAAGTGTCTGAATATAATGTCTCCTACCCTCCTATGTTGTCCCACAGCAGAGGTGGGGTAACTAAAGAAGTTGAATTTTCCCGTTAGCAACCTAAAATGAATTACCGAATCATAAATTATATCTGGGCGGCAGCATAGCAAAATTGAGCTATAAATGAAAGCAGATGTGTCAATGAATTTTTACATAGGAGACAATTGCACCCACTTACATTCATCAACGCCAAATGAAAGTTCACGGAAATCAAACATTATATGTATGGGCTCAGTTAGGCCGTTAGTAATACATTTGAAGTCGTCTGTTAGAGCTTTCAACAGCAGAGACAGAAGCCGACTAACGATATGAAGCGCGCCTCGAACAACTGATTCACGCGAACCAGGTCGATGAAAGATCTACCACGCTGCCTTCGCTGGTGTGTAAAATTGGGTCGTTCTTGCTCATGCAGATTTCAACAAGTGTAGCGATCAGGCTTTTGTTCATCACTGTCAAAAATGTTGAGCCAATAGAGTTGACCATGTGGAAAAAAAACAATCTGTGGCTGAAACTCTGTCCAACGATATTATTGTACTTCTTGCATATGTTCTAGTTTCTGGGGAAATAAATTGTTGGTATTACTTTCTGGCTAACACACACACACACACGCACACACACACACATCTTATATATATTTATATATATTGATACGTACGTATATATATATATATATATATATTTATTACTGAGTGTATTTTTATAGAAAGAGTTATTTTTGTCCAAACCAAAGATGTCAGGATGTTATCTTTTCTCGAGAAATATTAGAAACATCAAAAACAAAAATGTTAGCTTTGATCTATTAGCAAACTTTAAAGTATTCTATTTTAAAAGAATTTAATCTTTAAAATCGGTTTTGTTATATTGTCGTCGTTTTTCTACTTTCCTTTTAAGCGCCTTACACAAGTGCTTGGACTGCTATATATACTACATATTCTTAGTTGAAAAGTTTTAATACCATAGATCTTGGTTGCAAATAATAAATAATAATTCATGTATTGACCGCTAGAAAAAAAAATCATGGGATGTTTGATTTAGAAAAAAAATTAACTGAAGTGTATTATTATTGTTTCATTACTCTTTGTTGCATATATCATCTATAGACTTGAGGAGACAATCCACAAATGAAGTTTTCAATAAAGTTTCATCTGATGATTGTGATAAGACATGAAACTTATAGTAATAAATTGATAGTGTGAAGGTGAGATATTAAATACTTTTAATCTCTATACTGCTCTGCTGGCCATCTTTTGAGCACGTTTTGGAGTTTTTAAACGATTATTTATTCTCTTTTTACTAAATATTATCACACCCTGAATTACCTTTTTTAACCAACTTCTGGTTTATCTCTCTCTTTCTCTCTCTCTCTCTCTATGTATATATATCATTTGTCATGTAAACATTCTTGTTTACCTGCATTGAAAGAGACGCTGACACACTTTTCGAAGTGACAAATACGCAGATCGTTATTTTTTGGTGATTCCCATCATGAAACACATCATTGTCTCTCTTTTCTGTTTATTGGTCAGATTTTTAATATTTTTCAACTAAGTTTTCCTAAAGAAGAAGAAGAAGAAGAAGAAGAAGAAGAAGAAGAAGAAGAATCAATACTGTCAAAAGAAGACAGAAAGAAACGATAAACGTCTGTTACTTTTCCAAGCGACTGGACGAGACAGATTCCAGTCGCTGTTAATGCTTCTCGTGTGACTAGAATGCGAGCCAGTCTCTTGAATTGTTCTGCCAAGCGAACTCTTCTCGAGTAAATTTTTTTTCTTTTCTACCTATAGGCCTCGTCTGTGACCGTCCAGGCGAGAAAGTTGGCATCTGTGCCAGCTTTTAGATCCCTTGTCAATTCGAATGTTAGCGACTTTGCCAGCATTAGGATACTTCTGCAACAATGGGGCGTAATGTTGGCAGAAGAAAAATGGGTTTTTCCTTTTGACAATAAAACACACGGAAGATAGATACAATGCAACGTGCACTGTTAGGCTTGTAGGAACGCCTAAATACATTTGCATAATATCGATTAGGCACCCATTAATAATCATATTCTTTTTAAACCACGTGTATAATAAGAGACACAGAATCATATAGAAGGCCTTAAATTAGCTTCTATGTCATTTTCTTAATCTCTCTCGTTCTCTCTCTCTCTCTTTCCGCCCCATATATATGTGTGTCTGTGAGTCTGTGAGTGTATAGTTGTTTATTAAGCTTAGCTCAATTGTGGCACAAGGTCAGAATCGAGCTCCTTTATACCTGTGGTATATTAGCTGGCTAATAAAAAAACCAAAAAAACAAAGGAACAAAAATGATAAAACAAGTAGGAATATATATTTTATATTGTTTATCTCTTATTGTTTTCTATGAATTTCGACCTTAAGTCATGGCAAGAGAAAAAGTTGTTGGAAATTTTTTTTTTCAGAATGTCTTTAAAAATTAAGTATTTCTTTAAAAGGATTTGGTTTCGTTAGTTTTTATGGCATATCAACCATTGTAGGTTATTAAAAGCCAAATCCGATTTATACATATATATTAGATATCACGTATATGATTTATAAGCATAAGTCCTCCAAGTTAAATAGTTCAAAGTATTGTTTTGTATTCCTAACAATTCAATTAAATATCAATCATTTATTACTCATAGTTAAACGATCAAATAGTTCTCTTTCTACCAATTCAATATAGCATAAGTAGCTTGTTTGCACTCATTTGAAATGTCATAGAGTTCTAGTAGACACGTAGATACGAACCTATCAGGTGCTACAACTATGTGCCAAGTATTTGTCGCTGCCTCCCACCAGACACGACTTGACACAAGGTCAAAAGCCCGAAGGCCGATTAAAGTGGGGATAAAGGGGAGGGGAAGGTCGGGAACGAGCCGAGACTCGAACCATGCTTGTCTGTGCTGTTCATCGGCACACTTAGTGCAATGTGAGCCTGATGAGGCAAGCAGTTTCACGAACCCAAATGTGGGTCTGGGCACGTATGCCAGTTAACGGCTTAAACTAGACGCTTGGTCTAGTGCCGTGCATGGGGGACAAAGGAGACAAAAATGCAGCTCGCCCACCCGAAGGTAGCCTAGTCGAAACTAGGTGCCTAATTAAAGGCCCCAAGTCTGCCATTGTTCCTTTTCCAGGGCCACGCTCCGGACCGAAGTCCAGAACAGGCCCCGGGGCGCTCGCCAGGAGCTCGTGTACACCACATTCTCCAAAGCTCCAGCGTTACTGGAGCCTCACCATCGGATTGTTTACTGTCATATCCTGGACAATCGTTGGGTAGGGTTCTTACCCTACAGCAGACAATTGTTGTCAGTGTATTCTACTGCTCTAGCCAACTGGGCTGTTTTTTTAAGTAGTTGCGATGCAATAAGAGAAGCATGTAAAATATATTGGTGGTGTAGCATATCCATTTGTCAACTAAAAATATTTTTCGATCAAAGTGTCTTTAATTGGTCTTTTATATCTATGTATGTCTGTACAAGCATCTGGCTAATGTGCTTTCATTTGGATTGGGAGGAATGCGTTTCAGTTTAGTCGTAACTTGATCATCTTATTTGTTTATTTGTTTCTTTCTTTCTTTGTTTCTTTCTTTGGAATTTTAGTTCATTCAGTTTTATTTCAAGGCAGAGTAGTAAAATTTCATGGAAGGGTTGCCTTTCAAATTAGCGGTAAATTATTGTCTGGTTTATTAGGTTATATAGATGCTTGTGATTGTGTAACTTATAATTCAGCGGTAGGTTATTAAGATCCACATTAAATTCAAATCACACACACACACACACACACACTACACACACACACACACACACACACACACATATATATATATACATATATATATATATACACATACACACACGCACATACACACAAACACACACACCCACCCACATATATATATATATATATATATATCACTCATTGGTGTTCATAATTTTTTTTTAGATGGAACGGGTACTTCTGCTAGTTTATATATATATATATATATATATATATATATATATATATATATATATATAACTAAAAGTAACTAAAAGTAATTAAGATTCCGCCTTCTGATGATCGTAACTTTTATTCTATCGAAGACAGGAAATTTAGGATGAAGCAATTGTAAGAATATATGATATTGATTAATTTTCGTTTTTAAACAGCTTTTGTGGTCATCATTCGGGCACTTTCTGTTTTATCCCCCTAATTACTTTATTCCCCTAATTATGGTTAAATAGTACTACTACAACAAGAGTGGCTTTGGTATTAAAAAAACCTACAAAGTTTGATATGCTATTAAACAAAACCAAATTTGAAACAGAATACAGTGCACATGAGTAAACATGAAATTTTTAGATTATAACAAAACAGCATTTTTATTGTCTTCTAATGTAGCGTACGAAATCGAAGTAAAATTATAAGCAAAAATCTTAAAGCGTACATCCCCCCAACCCCCCAAAAACAACACAAAAAAAGAAAACAAAAGCAAAAACCTTGAAAAAACGAACAAACTGGCGCACCGACTGGAAATTGTGTACGTTTGAAACATCGTTTACCTACATTACCTTTTTTCCCCTCTTTGACTATTCTCAGTCTCTTTCTCTCTCTCTGTCTCTTTCTCTCTCTCTGTCTCTTTCTCTCTCTCTCTCACTGTCCACACAGCCACACACAGACACACACACACACACACACACACACACACACATATATATGTGTATATATATATAAATATATATATATATATATATAAAATCAAAATCAAAATTTTGTATAGGTCCTATATTGATCATTTTATTTACATTTCAAACCCAGTTGATCCTGCTAGACCACACACACACACACACACACACACACACACACATATATATATATATATATATGTGTGTGTGTGTGTGTGTGTGTGTACTGTTGTCGTAGCAGAGTCATTGGTCTAATGAAGAAATCAATGGAGGTAGTGCACCAATAGTGCATTTGACATTACTTTTTCTATGTCATATTAACACCTTTAAAAAAAGAAGTATAAAAATAGTGGCATAGCGGCTAAAGTACTAGACTGGTACATCGTAGTAATCAAGTTCAACTTCCAGTCACGTTATTATTTTTGCTTTTGGACTAATATTTTTGGAAACGGTATAAAACTCCTTTTCTTTTCAAGCTATGGATTATATAATACCACTTCTGTTCTTCCACAATGATTACTTTGGCATTAAATAACCTTCGAGGGAAAGGTTGATATACCATTAAAAAAAAGAAACCTAACAAAATTTTGAAAATATCTTTAAATTTTTCTAAAAAAATCATCCTTTTTCTGCAAACCTTTTTCTCCCAACGATAACCTATAACCGAAACTAATCAAAAACAATAATAAAAGCAAACAACTTAAAAGTAATATTCTTATTTGCCTCATCACATTTATTTATCTTTATATATATATATATATATATATATATATATATATATATATATATATATAACTGGGTTCCATGTATGTTTCTGATGTAAATGTTTTATAGATGACATATCCAATAAAATTTAATGATGCTTATGACAAATATATATATATATATATATATATATATATATATATATATATATATAAAGTACTTCCATCTACGGCCGTTGGAGTGGAAGAATTTAAAAATAATTGAATGTGGTTTCATGTGATATTTCGCGGAAACATTTCCCCTTGAACAGATGATAAAAAATGATCAAGAAAAACGGTAAGATGTCATCAACAGGAAGTTAATTTATGTTGAGTTGTTGTTACCAACTCTTCCGCACGAGCAGGATGCAACACAAGGTAAATATTAAGCGTTGGAGTTGCCCGTGGTGTAATGATTATCGTCGTAGGAAATGGACACGGTGACACGAGTTCAATCCTTGACGAGACTGATTGCATTTCACATAGCGCTAATACCCTTGGGAAAGGTATGAATCCACTTATTCTCCCTCCAGCTATGGGTAAATAGTAGAACAGACTTGGTTCTTCCGCACTGGTGAGGCAACTAGTGTAGGAGAAGGAAAACTCTGAATTCAAACCTGTTAAACCCCGCTTAAAAATTGACCTTGTGTCATATCCTGCTCGAGCGGAGGGTTGGTAAATATGGTAAATATTAAGCAAAATTTAACAGGTTTCAATTTAGAGTTTTCCTTCCTATATACCGGTTTAAATACCAAGTTTAAAGAGTCCTGTTTTCTCTACTATATGCCAATAGCTGTAGGGAGGGTAGTTGGATCCATACCTTGCCCAAGGGTATTCGCGCTATGATAAATACAATCTGCCTCGTCCAGGGTTTGAACTCGGGTCACCGTATCTATTTTGGATGACGATAACCATTTGGAGAAAACTCATCAAACTTAATATGTATCTATGTCTGATCATTTGTTCTTGTTAGTTAAGTTAGAATAGTTTACATAACGTATTTGATGTTTCTTTTGAGGACAATATTGACAGGATACATTAACGTAAGTTAAATAGTACGAACACTTACATGAGCAATGTGTGCGAAACGGTTTGAATAAAGAAATGTGAGCGTCATTCAATAAAGAAGGCAATTAACTCACCCACTTCCTTGAAAAACAAAATCACCAAAAACAAGCAAAAAAACGAACAAAATATATTTTTTTCAGAATTTTCTTTTTACATAAATATAAACTCTAAATTGTTTAGAATTCTTTTATAGCACTGATTATTTTAATCTCGCAGAAAACAATTCAAAATAGCTGCAGATCAAACAGAGTAATCTCGGCTTGAACAGAGATATGTCATCAAGTATTTGGTGGCTGAAAAGTGCAAACCATATTAAATTTACGGAAGGATGTGTGATGTATTTAGAGAAGCATGTCTTTGTTAAAATAAAACCTTTACAAATAGGTTAAATTATTTAAAGAAAATCAAAATAACATTTAAGATTAAGACAGATCAGGCAGGCTCCCAATGCGCTCATTTTGGCTAACAAAAGAGATACAATAGAAGATATTTCTGAGCAACGATTTTTGTTGGTATAGCACCTAAAATATTCCATAGTGAACTTGCGTTTTCTAATGACTGTTGTCATTGAGTTTCAACTGGATAAGGCAAGGCCCCACACTGTAGTTGAACAAGGAGAAAGCACAAGTCAATATGGTTGGGAACAGTCTCCTCATCCTTCTTATAATTAAGATATAACCCCCGTCAGATTTCAACCTTTTTGGCTTCCTTACGTAATTTCTGCTTTGAAAAAAAATTTTCAGATAAAGATGACGTGAAGATCACCCTGAGCAAATGGCTAAAAACTCGATCCAAAGATTTCTTTGCTGAATGACTACAAAAGTTTTTTTTCGATGGGAAAAATGTATTTCAAAGAATGGAGATTATATTGAAAAATGAAGCAAATATGTTTTCTGGGTGTAATGTGAGTCGTCTTATTGTAAAATTCACATTTATTTATTGAATGACACTCGTATTTTTTGTTGAAGTCATTAGCCGGGTTTTTATTCCTAATTTAACCTTACTAAGCTTGGTTTGTCACAAAATGTTACGGAGAGGAAGAGGGAGAAAAAGAACGGAGAGGAAGAGAGGCACGATGATAAGAGTTATAGTGATAGACAGAAAGAAAGGCTATTAGAACTATAAGGAAAAAAAACGAGAGAGGAGATGAGCGCTGTATAATCCTGAAATCCAAGCGATAGCAACAGGCAAACGCATAAGTTAAAAATAGAGTGTATCAGAAGAAATCTGCCGGACTGTCGGCGTCTGGAAACAAACTCAAATGCAAAGTCGTTAAAGCTGACGCGGAATAGAAAATAAGGGAAGAAAGCTAGTTGCCGATTGACGAGAGGATTTACTGACAATGTCGTAAACTGAACAATGCTGTAGCGGATAAGCCTTAGTGCAGAAGAATGAATGAATCTACAGCAATCACTGTGAAAAATGCGAGTAATGAAACACGAATATTAGGATATATCAAGGAAAGACTGTTAGCTATCTGTCTAAATTTCTGAGAGGAAGCTTGTTGATTTTTCGACAATTGGACAAATCAGAGTGAATTTTTGGGACTTAAAAAACTTAACGTTCTTACTTGACTAGAATTACTACTATTATGTATGATTTTTTTTTACCTGTGCTCATATTCAGATTTTTTAAAAATCTGAATCTGAGCAGAAGAACAATTGTAATACTATTTGGCCTAAATTAGCCACAACGCCACGGGGAATCACCTCCAAGATAGTCTAAAATAGATAAGTTCTAAGACGGTTGCAAATCAGTACAATTGTTACAGAACTCTATACATAAAAGTGCCTAGTAAATATCACAATATTTCAATAAAGAAGATATTAAGCTAATTTACAAATAAATATAAAACAAAGCAAGTAGTAGATCTTCAGGTGAGCATATATAACCACGTCTGAAATCTCTCACTCTTTATCTTCAACCACACACACACACACACACACACACACACACAATATATATATATATATATAGTGACATGAAATGTAGCATAAGAGACAGAATATTGCTAGACTCCAATCATTAGTATGACAACCTAATGTTTTTAGGGTTATTAATCCCTGGTTTTGAATTCAAAGTTTTCTTTCTCTTACACTGGTTTACTTCCACGTCTTTAGAGCCCAGTCTGTTCTGCCTAATTTTCTCATAGGAAGAAAATTTGGATTCACATGGTTGGGAACTATTTTCCGATAAGAGAATATTTTCGAATATACAGGGTCTACGTGGGTGAGTCAAAAAGAAAAAACCTTTTCATTAATACAGGAATAATTACCGACACAGGGACGTATCATACATCAAAATAAAGCTAGTCCTCTGTCGATCACATCCCTATTTCTCAACAGAGTCACCGTTTCTTTCAATAGCAATGTTTCACCTCCGAAAGAGAGCATTTATCTCTGTCTGATAAAATTCTTTTGAATGTTCTTTCAGCCCCTTCACCACTGCACTTTTCACTTCCTCGTCACTGGCATAATGTTTGCCTCGTAAACCCTCTTTCATGAGGCAGAAGATGTGATAAACATTCTAGCCTTCTTGTGCTTAAAGCCAAAAAAGAGAGGGAGAATCAATATACACAGTTTTTTTTTCTTTGTTCACAGAACACCGAACTCACTCTTCAACCTAGCCAGCCTTCGTTACTACATAGCAGATCGAGACCAGTAACCTTAGTTAAGAACTATTTTCAAGCTCGGGTGTTAAATCATGCATATCTTGTTATACCTAGCCTACCAGACGAGATATTAAACTTTATCGAGTCATCTCTTATGGTTATTGGTTTTTAAAAAGTTGATCTGGTCGTACTCCTGGCTGTTTGCTTATAATGTTACAATGTGGGTAATTATAATTTCATCTTTTATACGGTAGCTTCTGTTATTTCTCTTATTAAAAATATACAATTGTTCTCAACAATCACTGACTTCTGATAAAGTAAATAACACCGTTTAACAGAATAAGAAATTAGTTTAATATAGCTAATCCTTTAACTATAATATTCCTAAGAACTAAATATATAATGTAGGTAACAGTAAACATATTAGTCTATATCTTATAACGAAATGGGAAGGTGAGTGTTGCCTAAAGGTTAACGTCACAGTAAAAGAAATCGATAAACTGAATCAAAATTTTTGCTAAGGTAATTTGTATCTAATTCGTACTGCTGCTCTTGGGAATAGCTTGAATCCATTCCTGCTCTGCTATAGCTGGACAGAGATGCTTTTTATCATTCTTGGACATTCAGTGTAGAAAAAGAACAACTATGACTTTAAAATCAAGAGAGAATGGGACTGGTGATTCTTGCAACCGAGACCATAGTCTCATAATAATTTTACGGATCTATATATATATATATATATTATATATATATGTGTGTGTGTGTGTGTGTGTATGCGCGTGTGGGTGTGTATTCAAGAAATGTTGCCTGGTGTGGTCTGGGTGGAAGGACTCACATCACATGTAACAGAGTAGTAAGAAATATTTTTTCTATAATATATTTTCTATAATATATTTTTCTAAATTAATTAATTAATTAATTTATCAATTTTATTTATGTAAATTTTTTTCTTTGAAGTTGATCTAAGTAAAATATATATCCAAATTAAAGTTTTGTCTAATTTGATTATCAAGAACCTCTTCCCCTAAATAAAATAAAATAAAACAAATTACCATGAAGGGAACGGTATTTAGTTCTTTCTATTGTCTTTTGCCTTGTTTCTCATCTTTTTTTAGCAATCGAGCATTCATGAACTACTTACTTTCTAGGGTCGTCATTTGATTTTCGAACAAGTAAAAAACAAGGGAGACAATTGTTGTAGTGTGTATAAGATATGAAAATGTCCTATGCATAACAATTAATAATAACTTGCCTCCCGGTTGCCGAATCAACTAGAAAGCAATTTCATTTTTTTTGCTGGGCAAATCTAGAGGTACATTATCATTGAAAAGTTTATGCTAACATTTCTCGTTTTACCAATAAATAGTTTACGAATAAACCGATGCATAGATTCAATATATATCGACATATATATACATGTGTGTCTGTGCGCGTGCGCGTGTAATTTCTGTAAAGAAAAGGGGAAAAATAATGAATGAATATTGCTTTTCGCAACAGATTTCGGCACTAAATAAATAAACCTAGTTAGAGCGTTTTCTTTCTTTTCACTCTTCGTTTTTTCCTCTTGCGCTTTTCTTTCTTTCTTTCTTTCTTTCTTTCTTTCTTTCTTTCTTTCTTTCTCCGATAACGAAGGGTGTTCAAAAATTGTCGAGACTGAAGCTGCATTTAAGAAGACAGAAATGAAGTATTTTTGATTAGTTAATTCTCATCAAAACAATCCTTCCATTCCACGATGTTATTCCAGCAGGTTTTCCATTGTATGCGCGCACATGTGTACACACATGCGTGCACACACAAACACTCACACCTTTATATATATATATATATATATAAACAGACTGGTGTTCAAAAGGCTTTCGACAAAGTTGTATTAACCAAGACGAAAGAGAACAAGCATTGAAAATCAGAGACATCGGTAACCAGCATGATTGTTCCTGCAAATTTACCAATGGTCACAACTCTTCTGAAATAAGATCAGTCAGCTGGGCCTGTTGAATATACCGACTGCATCTCAGCAGAGAGGTAAGACCCTCCTCAATGACACTAAACAATCTGATGGTGAGGTTCCAGTAATGCTGGAACATTGGGGAATGCAGAGTTTCCCTTTATTGCCATCGCTTTCAGGTCCACTCAGGCCCGGAGTGATAGCATCTGATAGGATCCTAACTATGGGTCAAATAGAACAATTTGACATTTAAATTGAGTGCAATCAAATGACTTATACTAAATTGAATTGGTAGAAATAGAACTGTTAAGTTATTTAGCTATGTGTAAACAAACGACTGATGTTTAATTGAATTGGTAGCAGAACTATTTAATTGTATAAATGAGTAATAGGTCATATATATCTACCAATTTAACTGTGTGCAAAAAATTACCTTGGTTACAATTTTACTGTGATATAGCAATATTGAAACGAATTAAGAGTGTGCAAACAAACGATGGATTATAAATAGAAATATTTGAACTTGACAGAAATACTTAAAACCATTTAACTATACAAAAGAATGAGCTCAGGCTCGTTTAAAAATGTATATACAAAATGATTTGGCCCACTCAGCTGGGGTTTCATAATACACTGATTGCTTCTCTACAGAGGGGTAAGACTCCCCTTAATGAGTGTCCTGAGTATGACACTAAACAATCTAATATTGAGGCTCCAGTAATGCTAGAGTTTGGGGGAATATGGAGTACCTTTTTTATTGCCATCGCTCCCAGGTCCACTCTGGCCCGGAGTGGTAGCACCTGACAGGGTCCTATCTATTGATCAGATTGATCTAAACTGTGTTCTTACTCTAAACTGAATTGTTTGAAATAGAACTGTTTATATATATATATATATATATATATATATATATATATATATATATATATATATATATAATGGATTTGGCATTAGATAACCTACAATGGTTCATATACCGTAAAACCAAATAAAACCAAACAAAATTAATTTACAAATCATATATATTTAATACATATGTGAAAACAGGATTTACCATTAAACAACCAACAATGGTTGATATGCCATAAAACCAAACCAAACCTAACCAATTCTTCAAAAGCATCAATATTATCATTAAATTATTGATTATGTAAAACTATTATCGCAGTTATATTTATACATATAGATCCGTGTGTATGCACAGAGACCTATCAATGCATTTTATCTCGACATGGAAATATTTATCTTGTATTTTAAAACCTTTAATCGTGCATCAAGTTATGGTCTCTTCAACTGTCATCGAAAGAACTAGTTTGTTGTTCGTATATGTTCTTGGAGATGATGGTTGTAATATTTGATTTTGGCGAATCGACTTGAAAAAATTGAAGATCTGAGAGAAGCACTGAAAATAATATGTAGCATTAAATAAATAAATAAATAAATAATTTGAAGATCAAAGTATGCCAAAAATTGGTTGCTTAACAACGTCGACTACTGTAATGGCCAATTAAGTAAAAGTACGGTGGAAAAAACGAATCAGGAAAGGTGAAAAAATATAGAAAAAAAAGTAATGTTAGAGAAAATCAGATCTTCCATGTCGCTTTTATGGGCTTCTTTTTTCGATTTTGGATATTTTTGACAATTGTATGAATAATTTATTTTTTTTGTAAAATAATCAGCGTAAAGATCCTTGGTTACTCTTTCTAACAAGCAAATTTCTTTCTTTCTTTCTTTCTTTCTTTATTTTACTTTAATCAGAATTGAGAGCTCAGCAAAACAGTACCTCGAAAGATGATCTGTTGATTGATTTATTTATTCTAACTGCATGTCAACCTATATAGGGTTATTTTATGCCTAGAGGTCAAAAATCGCCCACATTGTACATTTGTGTTTACATTTTTTGTGTTGTTGTTTCTTAAAAGTTTTTTGTTTGCACCCAGTTATATGATACAAAGGACCAGCTCATTGGCTTAGTGTTAAGAGCGTTTACTCATGGCCTGGGAGACCAGAGTTCAATCCCAGGTCGAGTCATACCAAAACTCAAAAAATGGTACTTGAATCCACTTTGTTTAACACTCAGCGTCATAAGGTACGTACCAAGCGTGAAGTGGAGGAAACCAGGGAAAGGAATAGCGCCCTTTCCTACACCTCGGTGTACTAGCTATTGAAAAGAAAACCTTCGGTTCGCCATCGACTACAGTCGTCAGCTTTACTTCATTTGGTCTCAAGTAAGTATTTCGATTTAATAATAATCATTTGTCTTTACACAGTGTATGGTTTCAAGTAATTAATAACAATCCTTAGTGAATAATTATAACTTTAATTAACTTTTCTTAATAGTATTGTTTTACAGTTATATTATATCAAGCTTTTCTATTGAATGCAAATAATTTTTAAATCGATTAATTTGGCATATAAATGTGACCTTAAAACGTACGACCATTCCGGGTCAAAGTCGATCTGGGAGTACTGGCAATGAAAGAGTATTCCCCAATACTCTGATCACCAGAATTGAGCCTCATAATCAGATGGAAATTAGTGTCAAACCCCTTCTTATGTGTGACTTACCCCTCATCCGAGCATACACTCAGCGTATTCTAACAGACTGAAAAGATGGTTTGGTCATAGGATTTAATGGCGTATAAAACCTAGTGGGTTATTTAATACCAAATCTTTCTTTTGCATGTGACTAGTAAACAAATACTTTGCTGTTGTTTGGTTGGTGTTTTATAACATATTATACCTTGTGGGGTATTTAATACCATATCCTATCACACACAGACACACACATATATATATGTATATATATATATATATATATATATATATATACGGAGATCATTAAATAGGTTTCCAGACCTTTTTCGTACGAGCATTTTTATTGACAGTACACACATGAAACTCGACTACCATTCAAAGTAATCTCCTCCGGCTGCAATGCACTTGTACAATTCCAACAACTTCTGGAAGGCCTCATTGAAGTCCTCTTGTGTGAGCGTGTCAATGACCTTCGTCACAGCCTCTTTCATCTCCTCAATTCTCTCATGACAATCGCCTCTGAGCTTTGGGAATAACCAAAAGTCACAGAGAGCAAGGTCTGGACTATAGGGAGAGTGAGGAACTGTCTTGATGCCCATCTTGGTCAAATAGTCTGTGATAAGGATGGAATTTGGGACTGGTGCATTATCCTTGTGGAAATGCCATTGACCCGATTTGAAGAGTGTTGGCCTCTTCTCGAGGAATATCTTCCTGAACTCCCTTAAAACCTGAACATAGTAACCCTGACCCTACCCCTCACCCTTTGGCTAATCAAATTTGGTCGATTGACTTCCTTACTACTCCCACACCTCTTATCATCCCTCACGGCCTCCCTACCTTCCTTGAATATCTTATTCCAATCAAAAACTGATGCTCGATTCATGCAAGACGGTCGAAAAGCAGTCTGAAGCATTCCATACGTTTTTGTGGCATTTTTTCCAAGTTTAAAACAGAATTTTATTGCATATCGTTCTTCTAAAGAGTCCTCATGTACAGATTGGATTTTTGAAATTTACCAGCTGTGACAATCAGGCTTTAGTAGGATGTATTCCTATTGCTGCTGTAGCTGTTGATTTGAACCTGAAATCATAAAAATTGGTCAGTCATCTCATAAGATAGATAGCAATAACATACTGAATTTTCAAGAGTCTACGACAATCTTAAATGCATGTACAAAAAAGTCTGGACACTTATTGAATGCACCACGTATATATATATATATATATATATATATATATATATATATATATATATATATATATATATATATATAGTTTGTCGGTAACATTATTTTTAAGCGAGTTGTTAAAGCTCGTTTGTTTGCATACCGTCAAATGATTTCAAGTATCCCCAACTAATATTAATAATTCTATTTAGTGTTGATTATTTGCTTGCACACAGTCAAATGATTTCAGGTATTCTTATCTAATGTTAATAATTCTATACAAGATTTATTATTTGTTCGTACACAGTTAAATAGTTACAAGTATTGCTAATTAACTTTAGTAATTCTATTTATCAATTATTCGTCTCTAATATAGATAATTTTCATACAGCTGTATGATTTCAAATAGCTAATAATAATCCTTAATAAGTGATTGAACAGTTCTATTTTAACTATAGATAAGACCTTTACAGCTACTACCAATAAGGGCCAAAAAAGTTCGGGGAGCAATGGCAATGAAAAGCATACGAGACATTCCACAAAGTATTAGGACTGGAGCCTCACCATCAGATGCAGTTTAGTGTCATACCTAAAACACTTGTTTTTAATGGCAGTGGTGGTGGGGGGCTTATCCCTCCGCAGATGTTCAGTTTGCTTATTCAACGGCCCCAACCATCAGACTGAGGACGAAAAGAAGATCAGGGTCACGTGATCAGGTCAGTAAAACGAATCAACGACTTCTAGAAGTCGGCAGTACTTTCCGAATTGGTAATAAACATCCTGGAATAACTCCAGCTGTTTATTCCTTATCTTCTTTTGACAAAGGATCGGCGATATTTCTTTCGTTAACGAAATAAGGCTTGTCAAATTTTGGACGAGTATTTTCTTTTTCCGAATATCAGCTATAGATAAACAAATTGAAAAACGGCTTTTTAAAGATCTATATGCTGACATCAATAATACACTGACCTAATAGAAATTGTAATAAATTGAAAGATGATACCAATTTCAACCTGTGTCGGTTGGTGAGGGTTAGTTATTCAGAGAAAATAATAAAATTTTCCGGTCATCTTGTGTGTTCGTAGCTTTTATAACTTTATATCTTACGTAACAATTTTAAAACTGGTTACCACCCCAAAAAGTTATCTATCTATCTATTTGAGTGTGGGTTGAAAAGTTCATCGATTACCAAGATACTCTTACTGAATGAGACCAAAGGAGGTTTATTTTTTCATAGAGTCCTTGATGTTCAAACACTTCTATTGGTGAAACAGTGTTTGAATCCCACTGGTAAAACGTCTGCAAATAGTAGATATGACGTCATCATATGACCTTTTCAGACTATGAACTTTTCTATCTATCTATCTATCTATCTAAGAGTATCATTATTTGAATCTATAAGCTATATTAATTCTCTCTCTCTCTCTCTCTCTCTCTCTCTCTCTCTGTATATATATATATATATACTCATACAGGGTGAACCAAAAGTAGGTAATCAGTTGTTTGAGTAAGTTTTGTTATAGTGTTCTGTATATACTTTTTTATGTAATCCCAAAATAAACGGCATTATTTACTGTCTACGTACATTTGGCTCACTTTTTAATATATGAAAGATATGCAGTTAGATCCTTTTTGCACGAGACAGTATGGTATTCAGTACATACACAGGTGCATCCAGTACATTGTGCACGTAGTGGTAGAGTGCAGCATCTTACTGCATCTTTTGCGAATAAAACGTATCCAAACTTAAGATAGGAGAGACACTGACCTCTGAAGTCGTAACTTTTTCAGGTGATTAAGAGCTCATTTATTCTAAGTTTATCTTCAATGGAATTTTACGCAATATATGCCGATTATGATTCAAATGCATTTGGCATAGTATAGCGTCGTGCGCGTGTCTACATCAGTTACAGAGATGAAGATAAGAAAAGAGTTCTTATATTGAAATGTTGAGTATGTATTTGTATTTGAGAGATTGATTTGGTCGATGGGTTGAGTATCAGGGTCTGTCGAAGAGGTGGAAGTTTTCTCGAACAAATCTGAATATTCAATCAAATAGATCATAACTTGTTTTAGATTTCTGAACGAAGGAAAATCTCTTGTAAATACTGCATTGCTAAAATTTCAAGTCGTTTACATTTATAGAAAATCAATTAACATGAATATATGTAGTGAAGCTTTCGGGCGGATTCTACTGCCGTTGTGTTTTGACGTAAGTACCTGAAACGGTCTGGTGCGTATAAATGGAGTCTTATTAGTAAGAGCAACTATAAAATATGCCATGCCATGGTCGAGAGAATACATATATATATAAATATATATATATGCAAATATACATGTGTGCATATATATATATATATATACGAAGGTTATTCAATAAGTAAGGTGGATATTGCTTAAGGAACATGCAATTGGAAGCATTGTTTACTGTTGAACAATTTTTAAGAGAATTAATAGTGATACATCCTTTCATGACTTAGAAGACTGTCAGTATAACCCTAATTACTGACCTTTGCGCTCAAAACTTTTCTTTACCAGAGACTCAGTGCGTTTCCAATGTTTGCACATCGACTACCTCTTCGACTCAGGCTAGAAATGGAAAACCAAAGTTTCCCCTATTTATAAACATTTTTATTTCACTAAGTTAAAAAAACTATTTCTCCGTACAAAGTACACTGTAGATGGCTTTTACTTCTGATATATATATATATATATATATATATATATATATATATATGTGTGTGTGTGTGTATGAGTGTGTGTGTGCATGTTCGGCATGGCCCGGGAGACCAGGGTTCAATCGAGGGTAAAAGAGTAGTGCCCTTCTCTTACACCTCGGTGTAATACCTATTGAAAAGGGAGCCTTTGGGTCGCCCTCGACAATGTTCGTTAACGTGACACACACACACACACACACACACGCATATATATATACACACACACACTCATATATATATATATATATATATATATATATATATATATGTGTGTGTGTGTGAGTGTGTGTGTGTGAAATGACAGACAAATGATAAACTAAAGTATTTAATAATTCCAACGTGAATTTCGTTTTCATCTGCGTTTAACTAATTTAATGCTAAAATCTATTTGCACGAATTTTTTACAAATAGATTTCGTGTAATCATCTTAAAAAAGATTGAAACTTTTAAAAGCATTTCTGAAATTACAGATTTCTAAAAGGAGATCATATCAATTTTTCAAACATCGAATTTTGTTACTATTTTCTATTAGATTGAAACCATTAGATTGCTGACTATATCCCATGCAGAATGGTGAACCCCTCTCTCAAAAATGTGGTGAACTTGATATGACACTAAACTGCATCTAGCGGTGAGGCTCCACTTCTGGAGCTCTGAGGGAATGTCCATAACCTTTCATTGCCATTTTTCCCAGAGTAGTAATACTAGTAGTTACTATTAGGGTCAAATAAATCTGTTTAAAAATTGTTTGCAGTCGATACGAACATTTAATGCCATAAAACTACAAACTATTTGAATTAAGACTAATTACTCGTAGGTAAAATTGTTCACCAAGGATAATAGATCTTAAACATTATTCGTACTCAGTATGATCCTGCATGATACGAACAAGTGCTATATGCCTGGAATACATCCTGGAGAATGAGTCGCACAAAGTTCAACTAATCCCGACCAGACGACCAGACTTATAGTCAGCAAAAAATGAAAACATGCCCAATAGTGTACTTTGCCGTACCGGCTGAATTGAGAGTAAAAATAAAAGAAGGCAAAAAGAGAGATAAGTACCAAGACCTAGATAGAGAAAAAAAACCTCTATTTTTGTTGACTATCACAAGGTCTGGTCGTCTGGCCGAGATTAAGTGATCTATTTGTATCTCAAAATCCCAGAGGACTTTGTGCATCTCATTCTTCAGGACGGATTCTGGGTTGTGCATATAGCACTTGTTCGTATAGTCAAATTTAAATTTCTAACACAATTCCTCGTCGATCACTTTCCCTACCCCGTCATGTCTAGTCTAATACACTTTTTGCGCTAATTTGTTGCATTCGCTTATTATGTGGTTAATTGTTTCATCTCTATCAGCACATAACCTACTGCTGCCATTATTATTTTCCATCAGCGTTACCTAGAGTTTAAATGACAGCAAGTTTCCTCAAGTATTCAGGACTCTCCTCAGTATTCTGACCGATATAAAAAATGCGGTGGTTTGGATTGTCTCCACTCTTCCTCTTAAGTCCAAGTCCTCTAGTTCTTTTACCAAACCTTTGGTGACGGTTCCAAAAGTTTTTCTATTCCCTAGCGAGGTTTAAGTACTTATTCTTCTTTTCGCTTTCTTTAAATTTTACTTTGTGGTCAGCCGGTACAGCAAATTCCAGAATTAAGCAAGTTCTCTTTTTTGTTTATCACAATGAGGCCTTGTAGTCTTGCTGAGATCAGGTGATCTGTTTGTATCTCAAAATCTCTGAGGAGTTTGTGCGTGTCATTATCCAGGACAGATGCTGGATTGTGCATATACCATTTGTTCGTATGGTCAATTTAATTTTTTTTGCAAAGTTCTCAGTGGAATATCTTTCCCACACAGTGTTTTTAGTCTTATACTCTTTCTGTGTAAGTTTGCTGTATTCGGTTAATATGTAACTGATGATTTCGTCTCTACCACCACATAACCTATTTTTGGTTTTTTCTTGTCTTATCATTTTTTGCTTTGATATGGTCGTTCCTTATGGCGTTGTTTTGTGCAGTTATTAGGAGAGATTCAGTTTCTCTTTTAAGGTTTCTCTTGCTTTTCCACGTCCACGTTTCCTTGTGAGAGATATCACTTGTTATCGTTTAAAACGTCCAGAGAGTTGTTTTTCTTCTCATTTTGTTTCCTGGTTATTTCCGTTCTGCAAATCCTCGCATCTTCAGTATGGTTTCTGGTGGCTGTGATCAGTCTTCCACAGCTCTTTTTTTATATTGTCTTCGAGTCATTTTATAGATGCGTCAATGCTGGCAAGTCCCTTTCCTACCTGTATTCTTGATACATATAGTCTGTGAACGTCATCTCTGGGGTGGAAGGACTAATGCATTGTCATTGGTTTTAATGTTTTCTGGTTCATTTGCTTGACGTGCTCTCTGGTCCACTTCAAGAATGGTCCTGAGTATCATACGAAGGGGACTGCCCAGGTATTTATCCCTTTCATGAGATTCCTGCTATATAGTTTTGTCTCGAGTAGCGTTCTCGTTCTACTGATATACTCGTTTTTAAATTTTTTTCTTTCGTCTCTACTTGTTTGATGGTATCATCTTCCAATATTCCCAAGTATTTGTAGGTTTCCTTTTCTCCAAGCGTTCTTTTTTTCTCACTGTTTGATAGTTCGATTCTTTCTATCTTGTGTCGCTTCTCGATTTTCATTACTAACCTGGTGCATTTTTTATGCCAAATTGTATTCATATATCTTGACTGTATATTCTAACGGTCAGTATCAAGGTTTCCATTTCTTTTTCCTTTTTGGCCAACTAGTTTGATGACGTCCATGAACGTTAAGTAGTTGATCTTTTGTTGCAATTTACGGAGTTTGTATCTGGCTGTGCATTTCCTGAGAATATGATTGACTGGCATCATCGCTATCATAAATAGTTATGGTGATACAGCACCTTCCTGGAATATGCCTCTCTGGATATTTACTTCTGATAAGTTTTTCGTCCTGCTGTCAATTCCACTCTGGAGGTTTTCAGGGCATTATTATTATTATTATTATTATTATTATTATTATTATTATTATTGTTATTATTATTATTTACTTACTCATTAGAGTTTTTCACATCAGCATTAGCTGATGGTCTTTCCCTGGAGTTTGAGTGACAGTAAGTCTCCTCAAGTCTCCAGGACCCTTTTCAGTTCTCAATAATGCTGTTCTTTTAATGGTCTCCACGCGTCCACCAAATTCCAAGTTCTCCAGTCCCTTTAATAATCCTTTTGTTACTGTACCGAAAGCACCAATCACAATTGGTATAATTGTCACCTTCAAGTTCAATATTTTTTTCATTTCCCTGGCAAGGTCGAGGTACTTATCCTTCTTTTTATTGTCTTTCAGTTTTATTCTGTGGTCAGCCGGGACAGCAAAGTCGACAATTTTGCAAGTTCTCTTTTTTGTTGATTATTATTAGGCATGGTGTTTATTATTATTATTATTATTATTATTATTATTATTATTATTATTATTATTATTATTATTATTATTATTATTTCTTTTTGACTTTACTTAATTTGATTAGTCTTTGGAATTGTTTGTTTTCAAGTGAGTTATTAAGAATTTGTTTTCATGCCTACATTTCTCTATATATTCTAATTGTTTATTTAGATATTTGTTTTGTTCTAGAAAGGAGGTTATGGCTATTTTTCTTCTATGCAAAGTTTACAGATTATATATATACATATATATATAATCTTTTATCTAGAATATGTAATTTATATATATATATATATGTGTGTGTGTGTGTGTGTGTTAATATGTGTGTGCAATATTACCGCACACACACACATGCACACACACACACACACACGCATATATATATATATATAGTCATCCACAGACAGATCTGTTTCGTTCTATCAGAATTCATCAGTGTGGGAGGGGGTGTCCTCGTGGTGTAATGGTTAAAGCGATGGACTGCGGAATCGTAGTATGCGAGTTCGTACTCCAATCGCGCTATTACGTTCCCTTTTGGACAAATACCCTTGTGAAAGGTATGAAACATCTTATCCTCCCAGCTATGGGTTAAATAGTACCACTACTATTCTTCTTGGAGAATGGCTTTGGCATTAAATAACCTACAAAGGTTGATATGCCATTAAACAAAGAAACCAAACCAAGTCATCAGTGTGGCTAGACAGTATCTTCAAATCTTCAAATACAGATATATATATATATGTACATATATATATATATATACATATATGTGTGTGTGTTTGCGTGTGTGTGTGTGTGTGTGTGTGTGTACACACTTATAAATACGTGTATCGGTCAATAATGATCATTTCTATTTATTTGGGTATGTTGGTGTAGAGATGAGTGCAGCGCACTTTGCTGATTGAATATTATTACATACTTCCTTTAGAAAACCAATTTTATTAAAGATTAAAAAAAAATACTAGAAGTATTCATGTTGTAAATATTCATATATATTTTGAGGAAAGAGTAACGTTTTGTTTTTTTTCATTTTGCTGAAAACATATGGACTAAGTTAAAATAATAAGGTAGTGAATGTAAAAATTCTTGGATAAAAGAAAAATTGCTATTATATGTGGAAGCATTAATTTAATAATAGAAAAAGTAATTCAAAGTTTATGTATCTCAATACTACTGGTTCTGTACAAAAACAATAATCAGAACATATTTAGGCGTCCAGTCTCACATAGAAACCTATACAGATTCACAGACATAGAAAGGAATACGCATTCAAACATTTATCATCAAAGGTTTAATTTCAGCTCATGATTTCTGCTTCAACACACACACACACACACACACACACACACACACACACACACACACACACACACATATATATATATATATATATATATATATATATATAAGCAGATGTATGTAAACAATAGTAATTGTGGTTCATAACCGTTTAAAATTTACTTCGTTGCTACTGTTTCCTCGTGGCTGAGGGGTAGAGGCTTGGATTGGTGTTTGGGTCAACTGGGTTTCGGGAAGCTAGTATGTCTAGCCACACCGATGAGTTCTGATAGAACGAAACAGATCTATCTGTGCATGACTTTATATATATGTATTACTAATAATTAATATATCAGGGTATTCGTGTTTATTTTTAGCGACTGCAGAGAACTTGCAAACACGAAGTGGGATTAGATTATCATTTTGCGAGGCGCATAATCCACAGACGATCTCCTACAAAGGTATCTATCTATATGTACGTTTACAAAGATTTACATTGATACATTTTTTTCTGTAAATGTATATTTTATGCTATTATTGTTATCATTCAAATATTGTATCCTATTAATTCTCCATAACAATTTATTATTACTATGTTTCTTGTTTAAATTACATCTGAATATTTTCATCTCATAGTTACAAAACTATTATACAAATAAGAAGACGCATTTCTGTCAAAGAAATCGAAGACTTTTTTTTAACTTAAGTATCGATCTATCTCTTTTCGATTCTTCATTTATTTTATAATCAGATTCATTCGGTATATATATATATATATATATATATATATATATATATATATATGTTTGTGTATATATGCCAGTGTGTATGCATATGTATGTATTTATAAGTATTCTCCGACTTATATCTATGATTTGCTTTATTTGATTATTTAGTAAGAAATAAATTTGCGGTCCACTCAAAATCTATAAAGATTATGATGCAAAAAGTACAACTGTTTTTTCATGACAGAGGGCAGACATTAGTCCCGTCTAATCTTCTTATATTTTTTGTCCTTTCTTAAAGTAATGAACTGTTTCCCCTACAAAATAACATATCAACCCAAATAATGACCTTTGCTTAAAAAAAATCACATTAGAAATACAAGCACAATTTCGACATTTTTTGTCATGCCTAGGAAATTAACCTCAGCCAATGTGTATGTATGGATACATCTTCAAAACGTACACAAAAGTAAAGAATGATCGAGAAACGCCGTTGAGCAAAGATCTAAATGGACTCGTCTGTAAAAAAAATATTGATATATAACAGAGAAAAAATACAATAAAAAATTACTCGGAAATGAATAACATAATTCCGAAACATAAAAAAAAAAATTAACTAGTAAATAAAAATAAACATTAATGCCTCCCAAAAAACCCCAACGACTACATTAAATTATATAACAAAAAATCCTGTTATCTCATGACTTAGCAGATCATCGAGGAATCATGTTTTATGTTTCATGGCATTTCTCTGGGCAATGGATGTTAACTAAGAATGAGTAGATCACGTCTTCAAGAAATTTATCTACAGATTGTTCTAGAGTTCTATTGTATCAGAAGCAGAGGGTTACAAGCAACGTGAACTATAGGGAGAGATCGGACCGTGCCCTTGTCCAAAGGTAGAAACTACACCAGTTGTAAAAAAGAACAAAAATCTGAGCCCGAAAAACGTAGCGAAATGTCCATCTTCTGTGCTGTTAAATGTTAACTTGAATCTGCAACTTCCATCACACACACACACACACACACACACACACACACACACACACACACCCGTTACCCCAAATTTATAGATAAAATGTGTAATCATACTTCCATTGAAACTATTGATCTCATTGTAACGTCCAAATTATAACTTGTTGTCTTTTCCCATGCAGTGTTATAGTAAAGTAATACAGATTTCTTGCATGTAAATATGATATCAAATTCCTACAGAATTATATCTGTTTAAAGCCTAACTAAATTGATGTTAAAAGATATGATAAAAAATATACTGAAAACTTATTTTATATAAAATCATTTAAGTTAGAAAAATATATTTTTTCAAATCCCTTTCTCGCAGGAAGCAATATAGGAACATCAAAATAATTTTTTTTCTATTGCATATGACGATGGTCATCACTACCAGAAACAAATTTATAATGACACCAAGGAAGTTAATTATTTCTTTCCATTTTTATATAAAAAGATATATATATATAAACAATGGATAAGTAAACATCATGCAAAACCCGCCCGCCAATAAAAAAAAAGAAAAAGTAAAATTAAATAAATGAATAAATTATAAGATAAAATAAAATCAACATAAAACAAAACAAAAACGAACGAGAAAAAATCGTTTAAGACAAAATATATAATAAGATGATTGTTTCCTAAAAACTCTAGTGAAATTATTGTCAATCTGCTTAAAATTGCTCGTAACATTTAAGCAATGGATGGGAAATGAATATATAAATATATATATATATATATATATATATATATATATATATATATATATATATAGGTAATGAATGAGTTTATATACACACACACACACATATATATATATATAATACTTCAAATGAGTATGGGAAATGAATATATATATATATATATATATATAGGTAATGAAGAAGTATATATTTTATATGTATATATGTATACATATATACAATACATCAAATGAGGACAATCTATCTATCTATCTATCTATCTATCTGTATATATATACACGTATGTTTATAATTTTCTATTTTAGCTCTTAAATATGCTCTTCTGTGAAATCCTCGAGCATTTCTTTGTCCTCATCCGCATTATATATATATATATATATATATATATATATATATATATATATATATATATATATATATATATATATATATATATATTGCACTAAATACTGTTCGAACTCTGAATGGTGGATATGTCGATCCTTTGCTACGGCGTAATTAAGTTTACAGTTCAAAGTTCATCACTGCTGAAACAATACTGAGAAATACATTGGTATGTCTTCATTCTCTAGATGCAGTCACATGAAATTTGGAGGGATATGAATTCTAGTCAATTGCTACTGATACTCGAAACGTATAGTTTAATTATTCGGGACTGAAGTAAAAGTGCACCACTCCCAATGAGGAGGGTGAATGACGAAGTATAAGTGAAAAGGTAAGTGTCTTTTCCACCACAGAATAAGCAATGTCACTTCACGTCTTAATACTTTTATATGTCACTTCACGTCTTAATACTTTTATATATATATATATATATATATATATATATATATATATATATATATATATAGTCGGTGTATTGAAGATATTTAATACTTGATACCGGTGGCAAGAATGAATAAGAGATACGTTTATTACAAAAGAAAACGGTCGCGTTTATTTACTGTGTTTACATTTTCTTTTTCTGTTCGGTCTGTTGAGACCGAACAGAAAAAGAAAATGTAAACACAGTAAATAAACGCGACCATTTTCTTTTGTAATAAACGTATCTCTTATTCATTCTTGCCACCGGTATCAAGTATTAAATATCTTCAATACACCGACTATATATATATATATATATATATATATATATATATATATATATATATATATATATACATATATGTGGTGCGTTCAATAAGTCCCCACACTTTTTTGTCCAAGTATTTATGATTGTCGTAGACTCTTGAAAATTCAGTGTGTTATTGCTATACATCTTCTGAGATGACAGACCAATTTTCATGATTTCAGGTTGAAACGAACAGCTACAGCAGCAATTAGAATACACCCTACTAAAGCCTGATTGTCACAGCTGGTGAATTTCAAAAATGCAATCTGGACGCGAGGACACTTTCGAAGAACGAAATGCTATAAAATTCTGTTTTAAACTTGAAAAAAAAATGCCACTGAAACGTATGGAATGCTTCAGACTGCTTTTCGATCATCTTGCATGAATCGAGCATCAGTTTTTGAGTGGCATAAAAGATTCAAGTAAGGCAAGGAGTCTGTGAGGGATGATGAGAGGTGTGGGAGGAGTAAGGAAGTCAATACACCAGAGTTGATTGGCCAAAGGGTTAGGGTTAGGGTTATGGTTACTATGTTCAGGTTTTAAGGGAGTTCAGGAAGAGATTCCGTCGGAAGAGACCAGCACTCTTCAAATCGGGTCAGTGGTATTTCCGCCAGGACAATGCACCAGTCCCCAACTCCATCCTTGTCACAGACTATTTGACCAAGATGGGCATCAAGACAGTTCCTCACTCTCCCTATAGTCCAGACCTTGCTCTCTGTGACTTTTGCTTATACTATAAGCTCAGAGGCTGTCGTTATGAGACAATTGAGGAGATGAAAGAGGCTGTGATGAAGGTCATTGACAGGCTCACATAAGAGGACTTCGATGGGGCCTTCCAGAAGTTGTTAGAACGGTACAACAAAGACATTGCAGTCGGAGGAGGCTACTTCGAAGGGAAGTAGAGTTTCATGTGTGTACTATCAATAAAAGTGCCTATACGAAAAAAAAATCTGGAAACTTATTTAATGATCCTTGTATAAGTTAGCCGTCCGTAGTCGAGGGTGACTCTAAGCCTCCCTTTTCAATAGCTGTCACCCTCAGGTGTAAAAGAGGGTGTGACTCCTTTCCCTGGATTACTCCACTTACCTTTTATTTGTACCTTACAAGTTAAGTATCAAGTATTACTTTTTTGAGATTTTGGTATGGCTCATCCTGGGATTAAACTTCGGTCTCCCCGATTATTGGCGAAGACTCTACCCACTATTCAAGAACTGGTATACTGACTAATCCTCGATTAAACTAACTCACATAATGATTGGAAGCAACAGCATACTAAATAAAAAATTAATCCACACGAACCCCATTAAAAAATCATCTAAATTTTGATAACTATATCATATGAATAACCAACATTGGAAATACTTCGTGTCAACCCAACCTCTGGAAGCTTCACAAGTAAAATATAAAAAAAAGAACTTTACCAAGAATCTCATCGCAAAAATCGAAAATGTAATTTATTTATTAAAGTGAACACGCTGTTAAATCTAATACATAGGAAAGATAGAATTTTTTTATTACTTAGACAAAATAACTTCTGACGTAAAATCAAATAAATTACAACGAACTAATCTTTGTAGAACAACGTTTCCGTCTGAAAGGTCAAGATTTTGATGGAGATGCAAAGTTTAACACCATAGAAATCATCGAAAAAAACCACATTAGACATTATCAAGCTGATAATATAAACGCACAAAGATAAATGAATGAAATATCTTTAAACATTTATTCTAAATGACTTTATCATGAAACTAAACCATCCTCAAAATGCCACTTTGAAATAGGATGGACAGATTTGGTGGACACCCACCGCATGCTTTACATATATTCCTCAAATGAAGAACTTAGAGCCAAGTGTCTGCGATAGCAGAAAGCATATAATGGTCAGTTGAAAGAACTGGTATACAAGCAAATAATTTTCATTTAACGAATAGCTGTACTACGTCATTTGCTCATCAATTCATTTAATACTATTTCAAAAACTTTCTAAAAAAAACTTTCCTTCATAAAAAATTATCTGTCGGTAACCTTAGGCTGAAACTAGTCTAGAACGATCAAAAAGAAATATATAATACAAAAGAAATATTCCTATTTATCTTACAGTTTTCGTTCATCTTATATATATATATATATATATATATATATATATATATATATATATATATATATATATATATTATAACAGTGTTGGTTGTCACTAAATCACTTTGTGGGTTTGTGCAGAACAAAGTGCAATATAATATGGACAGAGCTCAATATCTATGATAGAGCTATTATATAATAATAAACAAATATATATTAGATATATATATTTAATTCATGGAATTTAGACTGCGACACCTGGGTTTCATGGAGATTTTTGCAATGTCATTTTCTTAACTGCCTGACGATTGTTTTTTTGCAAAAAACTCCATGAAACCCAGGGGCCGTAGTCTAAATTCCATGAATTATATATATATATATATATATATATATATATATATTTATTATACTCCTTGAGAGTTTTTCACATCAGTGTCAGCTGATGGACTTTCACTGGAGTTTGAGTGACAGCAAGTCTCCTCAAGTCTCCAGGACTCGTCTCAGGATTCTGGCAGTTCTTAGCAGTGCTGTCGTTTGGATAGTCTCTACCCGTCCGCCAACTTCAAAGTCCTCCAGGCCATTCTTCTTCTTCTTCTTCTTCTTCTTCTTCTTCTTCTTCTTCTTCTTCTTCTTCTTCTTATTATTATTATTATTATTATTATTATTATTATTATAGCTCTATCCTAGATATTGAGCAATCTCCATGTTACATTGCACTTGGTTCGACACAAACCCACAAAGTGATTTAGTGACAACCAACACTGTTATAATATATATATATATATATACATATATATATATATATAGAGAGAGAGAGAGAGAGAGAGAGATAGAGAGAGAGAGAGAGATTTCAGTGTGGGGTTTTCAGAATCGAAAGGTTAATACATCATCATAAGAAAGATACATAAAAAAGTTGATTATTTGAAAATATTAAATGCACATAATTGTTTATCATGAGGCAAAAATAGAGATGGGGAACACCCACATTTAATCATACGCGTTGTCTCATTGATGACACATTTATATATACAAATAAATGGCGAATTTACATTAAATAGAATGGAAAATAACTTTGGGCGAGCCAGACACCTCACATGATTATTCGGAATTCCATTAACGGTGGACAAAGTGTATAGGAAATTAGGCAGGGCCAATAAAAATCCCATGGTAACTTGCAAAGATAGGAATAATGTAAAAATATTGTAAATCTTTCCAACCTAATTCATCGTCATATTATTTCTAATAATACCCACAGAAATGTGGCAATGTATTATATATATATATATATATATATATATATATATATATATATATATATATATATATATATAAGAATCTTACTGTGCAGTGGCAATCGTCACCGGGAATAGATACACTGACGCGAGTTCAAAGCCTGTTCGAGGCTGTTTGCATTTCATAGAGCGCAAATTCAATGGTATGCATTTAACTATTCTCTTTCCATCTATGAGTAAATAGTAGGGCAGAGTGGTTTCTTTGACTTTTGTATTGCAACCGGTGTAGAAGGAAAACATTGAATTCAAACCTGTTAAACTCCGCTTAAAAAATTGAACTTGCGTTGCATCCTACACGTGCAGTGAAGTTGGTAAATATATATATATATATATATATATATATATATATATATATATATAGTATTATTCGGTCCAGTTAAACCAGAGTTGGGAGTAATTCCTTAAGGACAAGAACATCATTCAAAAACTGAACATTTAAATTTTCCTGGTAGAGAGCTCAATGTAATTAATATTACAGAGCAATAATTTCTTTAAGAAAAACTAAAGACCGGTTACTTTAGGATTATAAATTTATTTCCATCCCTTTATGTGTTTCTGATGTAAACCAAAAACACGAAGAAAAATTTAACAGGATTTCTTCACATCTTATGGATAAAATAAATCAGAATAGACACAAGAGGGGATGGAAGAGGGGTGAAGAGTTATCTCCTCGTTTTTTCTCACTTCCGTTTTTTTATTTGTTTATTTATTTTATTTATTTTTATTTTTTTATTCTTTTTTATTTTACTGTCGTGTTTGTGTGTGTATGTGTGCGCGCGCGTTTGTGTGTGGGTGGGTGTGTTTGTGTATGTGTGTGTGTGTGTCTCTGGTTGTGTGTATCTGTATGTGTTATAGATATATCAAGGTACAGCCACAAAGAAGTAAGAAAAATACTTCAATCAATGTATTTATATATTTACTGGCTATGATAACTACCCACACGTTTTAAAGTTTTAAGATCGACAGTTCTATAAGTAAGACGAAAACTTGGCTAAGACTACTATCGCAGATACGGTGAGACATAAAGCAAAAACGTTCGAGCTGCATTTAAACATCGAGATTAAAATTGTATTTACCAAATGAGAAATGGAATATGATTGAAATGTTGATTTCATTCAAACTAGTCCCCTTGAAATCCAACACACTTATTCCATCGAGTCTTCCCTTGGTATAAGTACATATTTTTATATGGTGTATCGAAACGCTTTCTTATTTTGAAAAATTTCCTCTACATTCTCAAATTTTACCTTTCAGATGTGTCGTAATTTCTCGAGAAGGTACGTAGAATAAAGGCCTCCTGTCAGATACTTGATCTCGAGAGAATACTACTAACTTTTTATTGACAAAAATAGTGGAACCGGTACATCTGTTTTTTTATGATGAGGGAACTGATACTTCCAGTTTGTTAAAAGTCAAAAAAAAAAATTACAACTGATGAATTTTCAGTTTTAGAAACGGATAACGATTTGATGAGTACTGAGGGTGATTTACTTGCAAAATCCGCTGTTTTGCCGAAAAATGTTTTGTTAAAAAGCTATTGAAAGTGGCTTCATACATTTTCCAAATTGGCACTTTTTGAATAGACTTTCTTTTATTAAACGAAAATTTGGCTGATTTCCGATTAATATATTTCTTTTTTACTCTTTTAAGCGTCGAATTTATCACCTCTGCTTTTCTCTTTTCGCAGGTTTTATTGAAGACAAGAAACAAATCCTTTCTTTTTATAGAAATTTTCTTTCTGAGGTTTACCTCTTTTCACGATCCAAAATGGCCCAGACATGTTCCATAGAATTCATGTCATGAGACCAGTTTGGCCTTAAGACCACTTAATACTTTTTCTTTTTTAGATCTGCCATTTTTAATTCTTCAATGCTATGTTGGATGGGTCTCTATCCAACACAAAAATGGCGTGAACATCTTATTTAAAAAAATCTTTTATGAAAACAGCCGAGTCGGCGGAGGCTGTTGAATACGCCGACTATATCTTTGCAGAGGGGTGAGAGTTTCCAACGAGCGTTCTGTCTATGAGACCTAACAATCAGATGATGAGACTCCAGTCCTTGAGTCCTAAAAACGTGGAGAATCCCTTCATTGTCATTAATTCCAGATCCATTTTGACCTGGAGTGGTAGTACCCGTCAGGGTTTCATCAGTAGGACAAACAGAACTTTTTACTCATTTAACTCTGTGAAAACAAATGATTGATGTAAAATTGAATAGTCAGTGATATATAAAAATGCTTGAAACCATTTAACAGTGTTTAACAATTGGTTTTAGTTAGCAATACTTGAAACCATTTAACTGTGTGCAAACAAATGGGCTCTGGCTCGTTGAAAATGTTACCTTCAAACTATTCATTTACGAATGATATACATCTTATATGTATATATGTATAAACCGGATTTAATTATGAATAACCTACATAGGTTGATATGCTGTAAAACCCAACTAACCAACCTTTTCTGAATACCGGAAAAAATCTTACAGAACGAATAATGTGTTAAAATCTGAATTTTTATTCCGTATTCACTTTGAATGACAAGTTCTTGAACTTGCTCCCGATACATTAACTGATGCTTCTGCCTATTTAATTGCTGTCTCTTGGTGATTTAAATAGAATTATTGGCTAGGCTATAACTACGCTCTTTTATTTTATTTTTTTAGATTGGGTAAAGCAAGATTTATATAAAAGTTGGTTATGTACCATATCGCCACATTAACTGCGTGCTTGCTTGATTTTAAAGTTATTTTATGCCTATAGTTTTGGGAATCGCATTTATTGTACATTCATGTTTACTTTTTTCTATAGTTGTTTCTTAAGATTTTATTTTACACACAATTATATTATATCAAATATTCCTATCTAAAACGAATAATTTTCGCACAGTTCAATAATGTATGATTTTAGATATTCCTATCTAATACAAACACTTTTCACACAGTTTAATTATGTATGATTTCAGGTATTCTTATCTAATCCAATTTACCAACCCCTCCGCTCGGGCAGGATATGACACAAGGTCAATTTTTAAGCGGAGTTTAACAGGTTTGAATTCAGAGTTTTCCTTCTCCTAGACTAGTTGCCTCATCAAGGCTGAAGAACCCAGTCTGCCCTACTATTTACCCATAGCTGGAGGGAGAATAATTGGATTCATACCTTTCCCAAGAGTATTAGTGCTATGTGAAATGCAATTAGCCCCGTCCAGGGTTTGAACTCGAGTCGCCGTGTCCAGTTCATACGACGATAACCATTACACCACGGGCACCTCCTAAATTCTTATCTAATACCAATTGTTTATCGATAATTATATTATTTCAAGTAACTATTTCTATCTAATGATACTTTATTTGCGCACAGTTATATGGTTTTAATCATCTAATATGTTAGTAAGTAAATATACCTCCAGGTAGGTATTCTTAAAATGTTGTATAGCCATGGCCAACTATACAAACACATATGCATATGCATGCAAAATCATAACAACGACACAATAAAGACGAGCAACACAGTCTTTTAGAAAAATATACCTCTCACTTTATTGAAAGGGTTGTGTGTGAGAGGGAGTAGGAACTATTTACCAACCCCTCCGCTCGGGCAGGATATGACACAAGGTCAATTTTTAAGCGGAGTTTAACAGGTTTGAATTCAGAGTTTTCCTTCTCCTAGACTAGTTGCCTCATCAAGGCTTAAGAACAGAGTCTGCCCGACTATTTAACCATAGCTGGAGGGAAAATAATTGGATTCATACCTTTCCCAAGGGTATTAGTGCTATGTGAAATGCAATCAGCCTCGTCCAGGATTTGAACTCGTATCGCCGTGTTCATTTCCTACGGCGATAACGACTACACCACGGGCACCTCCTCAAGGGAGTAGGAGATCGAACAGAATCACAACATATTGACCCCCACTCTATTGGCCATAACCGTGTTTCTTTCCCGTTCTTCTGGGCTGCTAAACCGGGCGCCAGCTGATTTTCTCTACCGCATTTTATCTCTAAGTCGTCTGATCCCCAACTCGACTGATCTCCATCTGATTGAATTTCCTGTGCACTGAGTTATATAATAGTTCAACACCCACCTTTTTCTTGTGGGCGTCACAATTTCGCACTCATTCAACCTGTCCACGGTCAAGGTTATAATATCCTGATATTCCTCGACCGGATGCACCTGTTATTTACACAGGTGCATTTCCTATTTTGACAGCCCGGCCGGGTCGTTGGTCAATATACAACAAAACCAGATAATTTACATGGGGAGTCCTTGTGGATAACGTGTTAGACTACGACATCGTAATAACTGAGTTCGAACTCCAGTCGCGCAATTACGTTTATTTTCAAACAAACACTCCTGGAAAAAGTAGGAACTCACTTATCCCCTTCGGTATGGATCAGATAGTATCACTTCTTTTCTTCTACAAGGGTGGGTTTGGCATTAAATAACCCAAGAAGGTTGATCTGCAATCGGAGACAAACAAACCAAACCTATATGATACAAATAATTTGAAAACAGATTTATATGACTCATTGATAGGGCCCTAATAGGTACTACCACTCCGGGTCAGTGTATACCTGGGAAGAATGACTATGAAGGAGTATTCAACACTCCTTAAAGCTCAAGATCTGGAGCTTCACCAGATGGATAGATAGACAGATGTCAGTTTTTGATAGAAGGATTGATTGATTGATTGACTTATTTTAACGGCATTTCAACCCGTCTAGATTTGTTTTATGTCTGGATGTTAGGGAATTACGTTCATTGTACATTCATATTAACATTTTTTTATAATTGTTTGCCGACAATTTTTTGTGCACTGCCTATCTCATACAAATTATAATTAAAAAGATTAATTTGACCCATAGATGGGACACTACTAGGTACACCGGACCAGAGAGGCCCTGGGTATAATGGCAATAAAAGGGTACTTGACATTTTCCTGAGCTCAAGAACAGGGGCCTTGCTGTTAGATGTAGTTTAGTATCATACGTAAGACCCCCACCCTTTTTGACGTGGAGGATCTTATTAATAAGCAGAAGATAAAGTCAACGTATTGTCAGCTCCTCCGAGAGGACAGTCTAAATTATCGTTTTATTTATTCTTTTTTGTCTCTTGTAAATTTAGCCACTACGCCACAGAGACTCTTCTGAATAGTAATTATCTATGAAAATCATTCTAACAGAATAGACAAGATTTTTTCGATATTGTATTTATATGTTAAAATAGAACACCTTTAAAAATCTTACAAAATCAATATCAAAAATAAAGCACCCTGAAATATTGCCTTAGATAAGGATGTTTTCTGAATGCTTAGCAACAAAAATTAGTGGTAAAAACTAAAAAAGTATTTTTTTTTCAATTTTTTCTAGACAAAACTACTTCAGATGAGCAATAAATAAATAAATTTATAAATAAATAAATAGAACATCCAAAAAGAAAAAAGACTGTCAAAAATAGCGTTATGTTTTGTTTTTTTAATACACTTCATATATGTGGTTTTATTAATAAGTGTTTAGCCTCCTGGTATAAGAATAAAATAGTTTTTTATGCGAGAAATATTTACTATTTAACTTCATCTTCATTGTTAAAAGTCCTTTCAAAAGGATATTATATAATGAACATGATCAATTCAAATAATAACTTGTTATCAGACTCCTGATTCATTGATACGCCTTCAAATTTGAATGATAGCATTTCATATCCGTTTCTACTAGCAGGTGCGATAAAAAAAAAGTGGAACTTTTTGGCAGGAACTCCAAAAACTATATTTGATACAATAATTAAAACTGTTAAAATGTCCCAAATTTTTTCTTCATTTTACTAGTGAGAAAACGTTCTAAATGTCTATTAAAACAAAAGAAAAAAACTACTTTCATCTTGTATAACGTAGACTATTGCTTTTAATTAGTCAAGTTATGCGTTTTGTTAACATTCGATAATATAGTGGTATATTATGTAAATAAGTTGGTGACCGTAGTTGAGGGTAACCCGACGTCTCCCTTTCGAATAGCTACCAAAGCGAGGTGTAAGGAAGGGGCCTACTTCATTCCCTAGATTGCTCCACTTTACCATTGATCCGTACCTTATAATGCTGAGTGTTAAGCAAGGCGGCATCAAGTACCATGTTTTGAGTCTTAGGTATTAGTCGACCAGGGATTGAACTACGGTCTATCGGGAGATGAAAAACAGGATAGTTTGAGCCTTTTGAATCTTATGTTTGAGCTTTATGCCTCCAAATAAATATATCTTCTGAATTAAACTAAAAATGGAAAGTATTTCTCGCAAAAATGATATGAAATAAAACAAAATAAATAAATAAATAGATAGATAAATAAATAAATAAATAAATAAATAAAAGCTTGAACACCTGCATAAAGAAATGTACACAGACAACTACTTTTTACCTAAAGAAAAAAAACATTTAATTTTCGAAATGACTGTTTACCTGAAACAGTATATTAGTAGGACTTCCAGAAATCCATGCTAAATTTTTTTGCACTAAATCAGTTATATTCATTTATTTAGAGTTTTTGCATTAAATAATTAAAATCCCAAACTGTGGTGGTAAATTTAATTTAATCTGTTTGTTACTTTTATGAATATGAAAAAAACACACATATGGAAATATGTAAGATCGTATTTCAAAAATTTAAGAAACAGTAAAAAAGCCTGAAATAGAAGCATTTTACCATTAGTAAACTTCAAAAATCGAAGGCGTCCGTACGAAAGTTCTGTAATAAAAAATATTAGAAAATGTGTTTCTCGATGGAAGTATCTTTTTAAAAAATGTAGAAATCATTCAGTTGCAGATTGATTAACTAAAGCAAATTAGTTAAATGATTGGTGTGGTTGGAAGTTGATATATGATAACGAAACGATAAAAAAGACATGTCGCAAGAACTTCGGCCAAATATATCTCTTATGAGAAACCACATCTTTTATTGTTTAAATAATGAAAGTTTTATCTAAATCCGATAATTTTCCGATTTTGGAAGAATTAAAAAAAACCTAAACAACAACAAAACAATAACAAAACGATGCTTGTTTTTGCAGGTGCACGATCTGTAGAGGCCAACTAACAGCTTTCCACTCTTATTGTGTATTTTATCACTAGTGTCTTTAATTTTTTACCGAGGAGTGGACCTTTCTCTTTTAGTCTAAGTCAATATTAAGTCGAACTTTTCTATAAAAAAGAAAAGCAATACATTTGAACATGAAGTAAAGACATTTACGGAGATAAAATTACTTGATATTTTTATATAAAAAAATTAATCTTTTACCAAAATAGATACAATGAATGTTCAAAATTTGAATCTTCTCTTAAGTTCTGATAATGTTATAATAGATTGAAACACAGGAAGTTTTCTTTAATTGTGAAGTTTTTTCTTAAGATGACTTTAGAAGATTGTGATAAAAAATTCACGTGCCCCCGTTCAAGCTCATTCGGAAATTTTTTCAAATAGTTTTTGTAATAATTTAAACAAATTAGATCCTCAAACTGATAGCATTTTCTTTATCTTTTTTGAAAAAATAAAATGAATAGATTATTTTACAATTTATAAGTAGAGGTTCACTTTTACATACAAATTCCATATAGAATGTTCTCCCATTTTCGGAACAAGTATTAAAACATGACCCGAAATAAAAAGAAATTAAAATAATTCGGCCTGTCTCCTGTGAATCATCTAGCCACAGGTTTGATAACACGATTTCTTCCCACCACATGTGATTACTCTATTACTGGTGTTCCGTTGTAGATAACATTAAAGTGTCAACATTTTAGCCGACCATGACAGTCAGATGAAGAAGAAGGATGGATGATAAAACGGCCGAAACGTTATTAGTTTGATATAAAGGGATCTCAGTCTGATTATATGCATCCTTAAAAGTCCCTCTAATACTTTCTGGCAGACAACTTGCTATTTTCTTAAATAACAGGATACTTACCCACCAAAAAAGTATTGAAGGAACGACAAAAATATGTTTTCGTGTCAGATATCAGTAATACTGTGTATTAAACTGTGCAGCGTGCATTTTCCAAATACAAATGTCATATGTATAAGTACAATTAAAAAAAACGATGAGGATATATACGTAGTAACGAGTCTTGACACTCACGGGTAACCATTGCAAAAGAATTATAGTACATCAGAAACACTGTGTGGGCTCTCATAAAAGGCCAGTATTTCACTTACTAGTACATTAAGCTAATGTGCACTTATACAGAAAATAGATTCATTCAGTTTTGTCGGTTATATAAATGCCGGAGCAGACTTCAGCGAATGCGTTTAAGTGCATATAATTCATAGCTACTTTCACTTCTACTTTCGCTTTCGCTTTCGATTCTGTCGTTTGCTTGGATCACAACCACTTCAGCTCTGATGGGCAGCGAATACACGAAGACGATGGCAAGTTTAATCTAAACAGGGGCATGTTCGCCATGTATTTGTCATTTGTACATGATTTACGAAGAGACTTCAACGTAAACGTTCTTTCTTATAAGCAAGGTAGGTTGCCTGGGACGCACCAAAATAATATGAAGTTCTATTAATGTTAGCATTCTTGTAATCCAGTTACCTACTGACAGCCATACATTTATGACGATGCAGAAATGGACTTTTATACGTGGCTGTTTGTAGTAACATTGACAATGCACCGTATTTACCGTTATAAACGTGCGTACTGTGTCTTAATTCTCCGAGTTCTAATCTCCAGTGGAGTCTACAGTTGTATATCAATATAAACACACTCGCACACACACACACACACACACACACACACACACACACAAACACACACACACACACACACACACACACACGCTCACTGTTATATATATGTGTATAAGTTGGGACAGCGTACACATAGTCAACAGAGTTTGGAGACTTTCAGTTTCTCACGCGTGCGATCATTGCTCTCTTTGTCTACACTTTCCTAATTGGGGGATCACCGACATTGAGCACTATTTATGAATATAGTAAAATATTCTATCAATGTTAATATATATACATACATTTACACACACATATGCACACACATATACATGCATATGTGCATCTTTATGTTTTGTGTATGTGTGTGTATGTATATACGAGGTGCCTTCCATAAGTTTCTAGACTTTTTTCTACAGGCATTTAAAATTCTCGTAGACTCTTGAAAATTCAGAATGTCATTTCTGTACATGTTATGAGATGACTGACCAATCTCTATGATTTCAGGTTAAAATGAACAGCTACAGCAGGAATTGGAATACACCCTACTAAAGCTTGGTTGTCATACCTGGTAAATGATGGTTGATATGACAATCAGGAAAAGATTTTTTCCAGCAGTCCTTGAATCGCTTCTATGGCGCCCTTTAGTCACGATGGGCAGCGAAACTCTCGTCGCTCAGAATGATCCTGGCATGTATATATATATATATATATATACGAAGGTATACCAATAGATTTACTGTCTGATTATGAATAATTTATTTTCACAATAAATGATTATTTATTAACATACCCTCCTTCCGTGACTTACCGGGAAGTCATACTCAAAGTAAAGGTTTCCATCAGATTCCTGTTGTTAAACAGCGTTATGCCTGATTACTTTTGTGTGCGGTCACTAAGACATTAGATGCCAGACAAAATAAATTTTTGTAAAAAAAAAACAGATGGGACCATTGATTGTAGAATAAATCTACAATATATTGAATGAAGACACTCAAACAGTCAGCTTTCTCTTGCTACTGGATATAACACAGCAGCAATCCTGAATGGAGCCATCACAATTCTAGGATCTACTGATTAGCTGTATATAAAGCGATGTTGGATCCATACTGCGATTCGTATGAGAAAGAATTTTTGAAATGCACTTAGCTAATATTCAAACTGGGATGGTGAGTTTGATACTTGAAATGGCTGAGAAAAATTAATTTAGATAATATCACTGCCATTTCATCCTGTTTACCCACCCACTTTCTGTCATGGTTTTCTTATCTATCTATCTGTCTATCTATCTATCTATCTACACATTCATGTATGCATATACGTTTCTTTCTTTCTTTCTTTCTTTCTTTTACACATTTTTCTTTTTTTCTTTCGTCTTTCTTTTCTTTCTTTTATTTTTAAAAATCTTTTTTTTTATTATTCATATAGTTTTTATTAATTATAGCATCATAGCTCCATTTGTTGTTGTTATTATCATTATTATTGTCATTATTATTATTATTATTATTATTATTATTTAGAATTTCATCGTTCTCTAAATTAGTGATTTGTATTTTACTAACCAGCTATACGTCAGAAAAATATCTCGAATCGTCTATGTAGTCACGTGATCAACATTGGAATAAATCTAAGAAATTGCATTTATAATATTGGAACAAAAGACAAGAGGTCGACAGTGGAATTAGAGAAGAGGAAAATAAGAAATAAACTGTTAGACTTAAACTATGTTAAAACTTAAGGAAGATACTGGGGGAATTTTTTAACACTTAAGTTAAACTTCAGAAGCCATGGGGAGCAGCATGGCAGATGTAAAGTAAGGTGAGTGAACCCAAAGACGGGTCGACGCCGCGGTTCACTTGATGCTGGGCGGAAGAACCCCATAAGTCAACGGCCAGGATCGAATAGTTCAGTCCGGAAACTACTGATTCTCATCTATAAGGGTGGTGTCTATTGATGAGATAAAGATACAGTCAGCGAAAATAAACCCTGAGTCTTATTCAAACCACATATCCAAACTACATAGCCCTTCGTGCTGGTAAACAAGGGACGTGTTCTGCTGAGATTGAAGTGCTGGCCCCAGTGATCAAAAAATCAGCTACAGAACTCAAATTCAAACCCTTCAAAAATTACTCTTATGCAAAATCATCGTACATATAGCGACACTTCAATAGAATAACCCAAATACTGGAGCTAGCAGCATCTGCGGTTGAGGATAACATAGACAGGGTATGTATACAAGAACAAAGATACTATCATAGCGAAGTAGAAATAAGATAACTCGATACTGCCAATGGAAGGACATTTATCTGAGCATATTGATGGAAAAACTCTGTCAATGCCGTCATATTGTAAGTAGGAATGCTTCTCAGTCTTCATATCCTAAAATCATTTAATAGTGTCGAGAAAATACAACCGAGAATGATAAGAGCCATTAATAACGGCAACCCTCGCACCACAATCATCTGCTACTGTCCTACCAATGCTAGTGATTAAACGGACCTCATCACCTTCTAAAACGAGCTATCCTCCCATGTTCGTAGCATCCCCAAACACAACGTTCAAATCATCCGTGGAGACACGGTAAAGACGAAAACAACAAATTCTGCTTTACAACGCGTCAAACAAAAATGTTGAATTCTAACAGAATTTTCACATGCCTTAATACTAAATGCGAGAAAAGGACCCACACCAACGCAAATAATACTGAATCACTGATAGATTACATTATCATAAATGATCAATGGATTAATAGTGTTTGAAATTTAGGGGATATTCCTCTTTTGAAGAAGTGTATCTGATCACAGAATTGTTGCAGCAAAGATACGTCTGAGCCTACACAGGAATACAACGAAAACAACAAAAACCATGCACTAGTATTGGTCCTTGCATAACAAGAAAGATATTAGCAATAAATATACGATAATACTATGAAACAAATTCGATGCTCTTTCGGAGATATCCGAAACACTTACTCCAATTGACGAATTGGAGAACTTCGTCAATGCCCGCATGTAAGTAGCAGCAGAATGCATACCAACCAAACTAAAAGCAAAATACAGAGTTCCGTGTGCGAAATTAGCAGTGAAGAAAAAACCTAACAACGTGAAAATAGCCTCCCTTAGTAATAAAAGGATCCTGACTAATGTCAACGCTCAGAAATTTAAGAAGGCACAAGAGAACTAATTAACGCATACCAAAAGAACAAATACAATACATTCAAGGTCAGATCAATAAAATTAGAAATTCAGTAGAAGATAAACAATCTCGAATAACGTGAGAGAGAGTAAATAAGTAAAAGGAATAGTTCCTCTAGAGATAAAGAAAAGCTACCAGCAAAAATGAACAAATACAAATGTTGAAAAAAACATTTCAAGAATCTGCTTGAAAAATCCTCTAGAGTTACAGATAAACCTATCAGGAAAACTATTAATAATTAACTAAGCATCAAACTAGGACAATTGACTTAAGAAGAATTCGACGAAGTACTAATAAAAATTAAAAACAGTAAAGCTACCTGTCTTGATGAAATAACACCAGAAGTATAGAAGACAGTGAAATTCTATGACTTACTGGTCCGATTCTGCAATGCCACATATAACCAGAACAGAGGGACAAAAAGATGCATCCCCCTTTTCCCAAGAAAGGTGACCTCAGAATGGCCAAGAACTACTGAGGTATAACCTTTACTATAACAGCGGCTAAGATTTATAATACTCTGCAACTCAACGGCATTGAACCATAACTTGAGAAAATTCTTAGAAAGAATCAGAATTGTTTTCAGAGAAACCGATCCACAACATAGCTGATTCGGACAATCCGTCGAATCCTAGAAGGAGTTGTTACTAAAAAAAAAAAAAAACAAACTCGAGACGATATTCATTTGTAGATTTCTCGTAGGCATTTGACTCCATACACTGAGGGAAGATCGAGCAAATACTTCTAGCGTATACTCTCCCCAAAGAAACTGTAACAGCCGTAATTATACTCTATGAAAACACGAAAGTAAAAGTTCACTCATTGGCTAGAGACAAAGATTTTGACATTGTTGCTGGTGTTCTGCCAGGGGATACATTAGTCCCATATCTGTTCATAATCTGCAAAGACTATGAACTTCATCGATAGACCTAAAGAAAGAAAATGGCTTTACACTAAAAAAAAGGCAGGAAGCAAACTATATCCCACAGAAACTATTACAGACGCAGACTATGTAGATGACATTGCGCTTCTTGCAAATACACCAACCCAAGCAGGATCCCTGCTGCATAGTCTGGAGTAGGAAGCAGGAGGCATTGGCCATCGATGTGAATGCAGACAAAACAGTGTACATTAGTTTTACTCAAAAATGAGACACCTCCACTCTAAATGGTGGTTCTCTGAAATTAGTGGACAAATTCTCTTACCTCGCGAGCTGCGTCTCATCAACTTAAAGAGACATCAATAAGCGCCTAGCGAAGGCAGGAAGTACTATCGATAGGTTATCGATCATAAGGAAGTCTAACCTATCAGATAAAATAAAACGCAATTCATTTCAAGCAGCGATCGTGTCTCTTCTAATGGCCGGATGCACCACTTGGACGCTGACAAAACATATAGAGAAAATGCTAGATGAGAACAGCATAAGAATGCTAGGAGTTATATTTAACAAATCCTGGAAGCTACACCTCACGGAAGAACAGTTGTATGGCCACCTACCTCCCATCTCTAAACCCATCCAAAAGAGACGGACAAAACAAGCGAGACGTTGCTGGAGAAGCAAAGACGAACTCATTTGTGACGTTCTCCAAAGGACCCCTTCACATAAACGTGCCAGTGTTGGCTGACCAACAAGAATTTACCTTCAATATATCTGTACGGAGACTGACTGAATAATTTTGAGCGGGGGATTAATTCATGTTAGTTTAGAAGTATTAGTATAGGACAGATTTGGCAGGAGATTCGTGTAAGTCTAGTGAAGTGTAAATCATGGACACGGACGAGTATTAAAATAACATCTTACCTCGGTTCCGATTCCGGAAGTAGCCGGGCGAAACCGGGTGAGGTAAAGATGGTATTATATAGCAGAGGAGTGTGGGATGCCCTGTTTTTATTGGCTTTTTAATAAAAGGCAGATGTCTATAAGAACGGCCGAAGTCCGGCTTTTTATTTATTTTTTCTTTGCTTTGGTAGAGGCACGAGTGTAGCACGTCGCGATCATGGAGGCGGCTTGGCTCTTTCAGAGTCAAGCCGGGGTTACTGTCAGAGCTGATATGATGCAGAAATAACCCGAAATCGGCAATGAAGACAGCGCATCACTGAAGACCTCCCTGATGCATCTAAGATGTATGATTGAAATAGTCTAAAAGAGCAATGGATGATAGGGATGAAGGACGAAAGAGAGGGTCTGGGAAATCCATGCTAACTGCGCGACTTGATGATATATCATCATCATCATATCGCGCTGGTAGCACGGATATCCCTGACCCTCTCTCGCCACTCCTCCCTATCGTTCATCACCCTAGGTAGGTCTTCAGGACAACATCCTGTATCCTCACATAGCTGCTGAATGTACGTTCGAGCTGGTCGTCCTGCTTTTGCGCGGCCATGTGTGGGGATCCATAAGAGTACATCTCTTATGAGTTCATCTCTGCTTCTCCAGCAGTGTCCTGCATGTCTGGTTCGTCTAACTTGAATAGTTTTCGTGATAGGGGGCAGGTGGCCGTACAGTTGGTGTCTTGTGGGGTGTTGCTGCCAGGACTTGTTCAGGATTGCACGCAGCATTCTTGGGTAATTGCCATCTAGCTTCTTCTCCAGTCGTTTTGTTAGCGTCCATGTAGTGCATCCCTATAGCAGTATCGATGTTACCGCTGCCTGGAAGATATATATATATCATCATCATCATCATGTCGTGCCGCCAGCACGGATATCCCTGGCCCTCTCTCGCCACTTCTCCCTATCATTCATTGCCTCCGGTAGGTCTTCAGGGTTACATCCTGTGTCCTCACATAGCTGCTGTATGTAAGTTCGGGCTGGTCGTCCTGCTTTTGCTTGGCCATATGTGGGGGTCCATAGGAGTACATCACTTACGAGCTCGTCCTTGCTTCTCCAGCAGTGTCCTGAGTGTCTGGTTCGTCTAACTTGTATAGTTTTCGTGATGGGAGGCAGGTGGCCGTATAGTTGGTGTCTCGTGGGGTGTTGTCGCCAGGACTTGTTCAATATTGCTCTCAACATTCTTGTGTAGTTGCCGTCAATTTTCTTCTCCAGCCAATTTGTTTGCGTCCATGTAGTGCATCCATATAGCAGTATCGATACAACCGCTGCCTGGAAGAAACTGTGTTTCATTTTATCGGTCCAGTCTGATTTCCATATGATCGAGAGTCTATCTATAGCCGTTTAAGGCGATCGTAATTAAGTTTTTTATTTCTTCTTTTAGCCATGTTGGTTGGGCTTAGAGTACGGTAGCTATATCCACTGGGGAGAAGTAAGATTTCCACCAAGAAGGAATAATACTAAACTGCATTTGATGGTGAATCACTAGTTCTGAAGGTTTGAGAGGTGTGGAGTACTGATAGATAATAGATTAGGGGGATGTAATATTCACATGTAAGGTAGCATTCAAATTAGTTTCGGAGCTGTTAAGCGTATAGGGAAACACGACATGTCCATCAGAACAGTACGATTGACAGCGAGTGAACTCGAAGTCAATTTGAGACCACACTTCTTACTGGATGGTTTTAATCAGGTGATGAAAATGATTCTAGAGTTAGAAGTAAGTTAGTGAGAAATATTTGAATGCTTCAGCGGGCTCACTTATTTCTCGTTTAGTGGGAGGAGTGATGCAAGGGAGAGCCGTTAAGAAATGAAAGTAATATGTGCGCATGGAATTTTAGTTACTATTGTACCATATTCACAATAAACGCCATGTGCGAAATGGACATATAATATTCATAAGGATAGAACATATAAGAACATAGGAATCTCGGAATTCGAAAACACGTAACGCTTTCTTGTTCAGGTACGAAACCTTTTTATTAACTTTGAGTTAAAGGTTTCGACATAAGGAGGAGAGACACAATCTTGTTATGCTGTCTTATTCATTTGGTCCCCATCTCATGTGGCACCCCAGAGGGCGCACGTTCGCCTCCCGCCTGCGAACTCCAAAAATCGATCCTTCTCGTTTGGCGTCTAGTACCCGACTCTTTAACTTTGTTCAAATCTCCACAAACCTCTGCGCGCTTCCGGTGCATGACGTCACTCGCACTCCATCACCTCGGTTCGTCTCGGACTATTATGACATCTGAGTGACACCTCCATCCCCCGCGCACACCCGCGTTAACACATGCTTCAATGTTGCACCTAACTAACCCATTTGCTGAGCCGAAAGGTTCTCAGCCTAACTAAACTCAAAGGCATGAACCGAAATCCCTCGGCTATTTTATAACACTATATTATCATCTCGGCTGAGAATAATATAAAAGAACGATTGAAGGAAACGAACAAACCAAAGATAGCGACACATGAGCAACACGAGGCAACCGAAGAGATGTGAAGTAACGAGATAGAAGCCGGCCGATCATCGAGAATGCCATTACAAGCAAGTGTACTCTGGTTCGGAGTGGTAGTGTTTGATGGCGACAGAAATATTCCTTTGACATACTGCATTAATTGCGTGGCATAACAGGATGTACACATGTTTCCTAAAGTTAACACGAAAATGTCCAAGCAGAAATGCCGCATAAGTTGCGTCGGTGGCATAACAGAATGCCCACTTGTTTCCTAAAATAAGCAAGACTCTGGTATCTCTCACAGAAAGGGCTGCGTAAGTTACATGAGTGGCATGCTAGACGTGAGGCGTGTCTACGTGCAACGCGAAGCAAGACTTAGGAACACAAAGACTGAGTAGGGCATCCGAAAAATTATATAAAGCGGGAAAGATTTTGTTCCAGGCAAAAGGAAACAGAGAAAGAGAGCGAGAGAGAGAGAGAGAGAGAGAGGGGGGTTCACGAAAAAACCGCATCGTCGCCCCTGTATGTTTGCATTTCCACCATCTCTGACTCGGTCTCATTCTACTTATACGAAAATTTCAGGTTATAAGAAAAAACAAGAAAAGAAGCAGATTATATTTTTATGCATCAGCGATGTCGTTCTTCTTCTGTTGTATCGTGGTAAGGAAACGATACACAGGGAAACAGAGTTGATTATCAATTAACTCAAGTGTTACAGTCCGACTTGTATTATAAGTCTCTCGCTGTAGGCGTTACGTCCGAAATTGGTCTTCTACTCACCGAGGTCTTTCAGAGATCTTCTATCTCTACTTCTCTCTCTGTCTCTCCTCGTGCTTCAGAAACAAGGCGCCTTTATACATCCATGATACCGGAAGTCCTGAGTGATTTTTTCCATATAAAAATTGGTTGGTTGTTTAGGTTTTATGGCATATCAACCTTTGTAGATTATTTAATGCCAAATCTATTTTTATACAAATAATCAGTTCTATTTCAGACAATTCAGTTTAGCATGAGTAAACAGTCTAATTCTCAAAAACTTCACTATACAACATCAACAACAGCCACTATACAACATATTCCCTGTATACAACAGTAGTACCTAGTTGGATTCTATCGATTGGTGAAATTGATCAGATTAAAAATTATTCGCATTCGATAGGATCGTGTGCAAAAACAAAATTTCTTCAGAAACAACGACACCAAAAATGTAAATGTTGAACGTGATCCTCTAATCTCTAAGAATAAGATAAACCTACAAGGGTTGACATGGCGTTAAAATCAGTCGATAAAATCAATCAATTAAATTCTTTCTAGAGTACAAATATCTATCTATCTATCTATCTATCTATCTATCTGTTTTTATTCATCCCAGTCAGCTAGGGCTGTAAAATACGCCAAATGCATTTCTGCAAAAGAGTAAGACCTCTTTAATGAGGATCCTGATATAATACTAAACCATCTGGTCGCAAGGCTTCAGTCCAAGAGCTTTGCGGAATGTTGAATACTCTTTCACAGATAATACTCTCAGGTTCATTCTTATCCGGAGTGGTATACTTGACTGGGTTCGATCTATGGGCTAAATAGAACAATTCAATCATAAATGTCCTCGTGGTGTAATGGTTAAAGCGATGGACTGCGGAATCGTAGTAAGCGAGTTCATACTCCATATGGATGATTTTGAAAGAGATTTACTTGGGCCATAGATAGTACGATAACAGTTGAGTCAAAGAGGAGCTGGGAGTTATGGTAATGAATGGATATTCCAAGCTCTACAAATCTTTATAGGGGGTGTCCTCGTGGTGTAATGGTTAAAGCGATGGACTGCAGAATCGTAGTATGCGAGTTCGTACTCCAGTCGCGCTATTACGTTCACTTTCGGGCAAATACCCTTGGGAAAGGTATGAACCCTCTTATCCTCCCAGCTATGGGTTGAATAGAAAAAAAAAGAGAAAAAAAAAGAAAGGGAGGTGCCCGTGGTGTACTGGTTATCGTCGCAGGAAATGGACACGGCGACACGAGTTCAAATTCTGGACTGATTGCATTTCACATAGCACTAATACCCTTGGGAAAGGTATGAATCCAATTATTCTCCCTCCAGCTATGGGTAAATAGTAGGGCAGACTAGGTTCTTCAGCTTTGGTGAGGCAACTAGTCTAGGAGAAGGAAAACTCTGAATTCAAACCTGTTAAACTCCGCTTAAAAATTGACCTTGTGTCATATCCTGCCCGAGCGGAGGGGTTGGATAAATATGATAAATGATTCTTGAAACCATTTAACTGTGTGAAAAGAAATGATTTATACTCAATAGAATTATTACAGTTAATAGCAACACTTAGAAACATTTAACTGTGTGCAAACGAATGAGTGATGTTGAATATAATTATTAGTGTTAAACAGCAATTCTTATCATCACATAACTGCCTGCAAACAAATAATTTGTATTGAACGGAAACTTTTATCATGAAATGTTAAGTATTCTTGTAACATTTTTATCATTAATGTCAAGTATTCTTAATACTAAACATTTTTATCATTAATGTTAAGTATTCTTAATTCTAAACATTTTTTTCGTTAATGTTAAGTATTCCTGTAACAATACAAGGATACTTAATACTTAATACTTGTATCCGGTTATGGCTAACGGAATCAGAAGAGGTGACCCCTGTGGAATCAATAAAGGACCTAGTTCGAAGTTCCTTGAAGGTTCACGAGTTCGACAAACACCTGAAGAAGGTCGGAGGACTTATCGGCCGAAACGTTGTGGAAATAACAATAAAGATGAAGAAAATAGTCCGAAAACCCTTAATGATAAAAATCAAGCTTTCTTCTCAGAAATTTAGACAACTAATATTGAACAGAAATATTGCTATGGATCATTAACAATCCAATTAAACATCAGTCATTTGTTTACCCAGTTTAAAGATTAAACAGTTCTATTTCTAACAATTCAGTTAGGCAAAAGCCATTTGTTTGCACATCGTTCAAATGTATACAGTTTTATTTGACCCATAGATAAGACCCTATCAGGTGCTATCCCTCCTTGTCAGAGTGAACCTGGAGACAATGCCAATAAAGGGGTAATCCACATTCTCCAGAGCTCCAGCATTACCGGAGTCTCACGATCAGATTGTTTCGTATCATATACAGGACATTCGTTGGGGGATTCTTACCCCTCTGAAGATAAGTGGTCGGTGTATTCTACAATCATAGCCGACTAGGCTGCCCATTTATTGTAACGTGAATACGGAAGCATAAAATAGCGCATCTAATGCAATTTATTTAAAAATTTTCAGTTAATTCATGATTTTTATATTATCAATACTTATGTAAAACAATTAAAACCAAAACATTTTAATACGAGAAAAAACATCAGTCATTTAAATAAACATTTTCTTTTTCAGTAAAAGATTGTGTTAAAAATAATTTTACGTTTCGGCAAAACTTGTTAATGTAATTGAAAAAATACTTTTACAAAAATAGGGAAAAAAGCATTTATTCGATGGTAAGACTATAAACATTTTATCCCCATGTAAGTAAAATCTTTAAAAAATCATATTATAATCTTATTAATATTTTTTTTTTCTATTTTCAAAGTTTTACAATATAAACACTTCGTATCGGTACCTGTTTTGCTTTCTGCTGTGGTTTTTGTTTGCTATAAAAAGGAAAATAAACCTGGCAGCAAATCTGTAGAATTATTTTAATCCAATCTTTTACTTAATTGAAAAAGAAAATAATCCTTTAAACGCTTAAATTTTTGAAAATATTTAATAAGTTAGTTAAAATCCATGATTGCAAATTGAAGACTTTAAATATTTGCTCCCATGTGGAGTCTAACGATTTTCAGATCAGATTTCGTGACTTGATGAATATTTAAAAAAAGTAAACAATAGAAATTTGTACTAGATGGCGTGGATTTTATCAAAAATTTGTTTAATTTTACAGAAGTTATTAAAAAAAATCTTTGCTTTGAAAAAAAAAATTAATCCATTAATATTAAAAGCACCCAGCACAGTATTGTATGTAGTTCAATAAAAAAAAAAAAAAATTCTGAGACCAGACCTGTTGCAGTGTTTGATAGTCATGCGCACACAGCAGGAAGTGAGAGTATTTGGTGCGTGTCATCATGCTCCTTAGTGTCATGCAGTGACTATTCAGGCGTTTTCGTTTTTTTTTTGTGTGTGTGTAAACACGTTCACATTCTGATTTGTGATTTGAGGTTGACCCGGAAATCAGAGAATAAACGTCAGAGTATGTGTGAAACTCGGGGAAATCGGTAACACATGAAATATTAAAGCGGGAAAACGGCTATGTGAGTATTCGCGCTTCAAGAGCAGGAGAATATCAAGAGAGATTAAATCAAAGGTCAGGGTTAATGTCAGTACATCCGAAAATTCGTTCCTACTGGGTAACACTGCGAATGACGAGTTCTACAATACCGTTCCAAGACGTCTAAGTGAGAACATTCGGCGCAAATGACCTTAACTCTCGGCTGATGGGAATTACGTGATACAACATGAGAATTCGCCAGCTTACAATTGTAGTATTTGAGCTAACTGTAAGTGTGACCGAACCTTACCTCATGACCTCTGAAATATTGCTCTTCAAGATCGAAGAAGAGAAATTGTCAGGAACTGATTTCCTTACTAAGCGAGAATACGATCGCTTTTGTTCTGTCTTTCGGGTAACTATTTTCTTTTAGTAGCTTCATCACCCAATTTCAGTAGCGATACCAACATTTTTGCCATACAAAATGTATATATTTTATTTCTTTATTCATTTTGATAAATTAGCCCCCAAAAGCCAAAATACTACCCCTGACATAAATTGTCGGTTAGACTATGTTCATTTACGTCTTTTATTTATTTAGACTAGTAACAGATAAGATGTAAAAGTTTTATTTATTTATTTTAATAACACCAAAGATCCAAATTCACTAAAATGAGTAAGTTCACACAAAGAGATTAAGTTTAGACGAAGGCAGTATAAAGAATATTCAAATTAACCGATGAAAATACTCAAAATACCAAATGTTCCTTCATATAAGACACAGGGTTTATAAAGGTATTTGGGCGATTGCCACTCACTAAAACTATGCAAGCTCTATAGCTGTTGATTTCAAACTTCAGTAAATAGCCATCCAGTCATAATACTTGTGAATAAGATGCTGAGTTATATTGACAAAGAATTAGTGTAAATCTAAAAATGTGTCCTATATCACGGTAATTAACGTAAAAATAGAATCAAGCTTAGTAAGCTAGAAAACGTAATGTGAATTAAACCAAGTAAACCATAAAAGTAAAGTTGTCTCCCTTTTGTCGAGGGCGACCACAAGGCTCCTTTTTCTAAAGCTACTACACCGAGGTGTAGGGGAGGGCGCTACTCCTTTTCCTGAGTTGTTCCACTATACGCTTGAATCGTACCATATATTGCTGAGTGTTAAGCAAGGGGGTATCAAGTACCATTTTTAAAGTCATTGGTATGACGCGACCAGGGATTGAACCTAGGTCTCCCCGACCATTGGCGATATCCCCTCTACCTATTCCTTTCCACCCACTACTGAAATAGGAAAGAAATAATTAAATCCATAATACAGATTAGGTTTAGACAAAGGCGGAACACAGAATACTCAAAGGGGGGTCTCTGTGGCTTAGTTACAAAAACGCAGGATGAAACATTATAATAAGCAACTTTGAGCCACAGTCGTACTATTGTGTTCAACTTACAAGTGAAAAAAGAATGTAACTTCTTGTTTAAAGCTAAGGTAACATTAACTATTCAGTTTCTTTATATAGATTGCCTTGTCAGCTGGGGCTGTAGAATACACCGACTGCACCTCTTGAGAGGAGTAAGACTATCTCCCTCAACGAGTGTCCTGATATGACACTAAACAATCTGATCGTGAGATTCTAGCAATACTGGAGTTTTGGGGAATGCGGAGTACCCATTCATTGCCATCGCTCCCAGGTCCACTCTGACTCGGAGTGGTAGCACCTGATAAAGGTCATATCTATGGGTCAAATAGAACTAAACCATAGTTTCGAGAGTTTACTGTTTTTTGTATTTAAACTTCGTACTTACGTTAAACTGAATTGCTTGAAATAGAACTGTTTTAACATCTAAACGGCGTACTTATACTAAACTGAATTTTCTGAAATACAACTCTTTTTACATTTAACTCTGTTTATTAACCAGTTAGCTTGGACTATAGAATATACCGATTGCACCTCTGTAGAGGGGTAAGACTGCTTCCCCCAAACGATTGTCCTAGATATCACACAAAACAATCTGGTGTGGTTCCAGTGATGCTGGAGCTTTGGGGGAATGCGGAGCACTCTTTCATTGCCATCGCTCCGAAGTAAACTCTGGCCTGGAGTGGTAGTACATGATAGGATCCAATTTATGGGTTAAATAGGACTAATCTGCGTACTTATGCTAAACTAAATTACTTGAAAGAGAACAGTTTTGATATTTAAACTGCGTACTTATGCTGAACTGTATTGTTTGATATAGAAATGTTTTTGACACTGAAACAATACTTACAAGAATAGTTTTTGACATTGAAACTGTACTTACACTAAACTGAATTGTATGAAATAGAACCGGTTTGACATTTAAGTGAAAAAAACTATACTTATACTAAACTGAATTGTTTGAATTAAAACTGTTTGATTAAACTGAATAGCTTGAAATAGAAAAGTTTTTAAGAATTAAACTGTTTACTCATGCTAAACTGAATTGTCTGAAATAGAACTGATTATTTGTATAAAAATGGATTTGGCATTAAATAATCTACAAAGGTTGATATGCCATAAAACCTAAACAACCAACCAATTTTTATATGGAAAAAATCACATATCAACCTTTAATAAAACCAAATTAATTTTATGAAATGATCATTTATAGACTATAGTCACTAGTTTAAAAGAATAAGGATTGTATTTCACTTATAAGTATAATATATCATAAAAATAATAAATGAGCTTTCAAATATTAAATTAATTTTTTAATAAACTGTTTTCAGATGTAAACATTATCATCTGTTAATATCATAAATGAGCCTTTTTATTTATTTATGGAAATTCTCCGTGGTGTAACGTGCTGGACTTGTAACTGAGTTTCAATTCCAGTCTCAATATTATGCTCACTTTTGCATTAAAAACCTTAGGAAAGGCATGAACCTTCTTATCTTTCCAGCTATGGGTTAAATAGTTCCAAATCTGTTCTACAAGGATGACTTTGGCATTAAGTAACCCATGAAGGTTAATATGCCATTTAAAGAAAAGAACCCAAACCAAACCAAAACTTATTTATTGAATATACCCAGTATTTTTTTATTACAACGTTTCAGTACTATAGAGTTTGGTAATAAACAATAACTAATGATGAAGTAAATCCGATACTGTACCCATAAAATCGACTCATATTTTGTTATAAATATTTCCTTTTCTTTTTTTTTGCCTGATACGGTATAAAATTGTATTACGATTTTTGTTTTGTTTTGTTGATTGCCAAAGTTTGCCTTCAAAGATGAATGCCCAAAAGAAAGCAAAAATATTTGGCACTCGGGAAGAATTGATTATCTAAGGTGAACATTTTGGCAAACACTTCGGCAATGTTTATAAAAGTTAGATCATTTAACAAAAAAACAACAAATTAGTTTATAATCATCAGATCGAGCCAACATCGAGTCACCTTTTCTACTTGACCCGCGTCATTCATTAAAGTCGTTCATAATCTGCAACTCATCCCAAATGAGCAAAATATGACTCGCACGTAAAACAATCTCGTTTTTTTTTTTTTTTTAAGTATCTATCTTACTAATCATATAACGAGAAACGCTTGACAAAGGAAACCCGTTCGTATCAGAATGACTTGCAACCGTTAAGTAAATCTACATGATAACATTTTTAAAACTGCCCACCCGCCTCTATAAAAAGGACTTGGCGTGCGTCATACTAAGATTAACAGGAAGAAATTGACTTAGTTAAACCTGAAGTTCCAACATTTACCGGCTATCCATGGACATTTACACCTTGCTTTAGCAGGCATTTCGGGTTATCATTACTTAGCACACCAGTTCTTTTCATGGCAACTTCGGTGCAACACCGGCTAACAACCAACCGCTCTTCAATACACTCTCTCGTTTTTGCTAAGGTAACACAATAGTTTTGACCTTTTCAATTATTGGTTTCCAGATTGTGTTCATTTCAATACTTGGTCTACTCAAGTGGTCAACATGTTCCAACATATTTGAAAAGGCCAAATTAAATTGTTTTTAAAGATAATTACTTTAAAGAATATTAAGAATAACTGATACCATTGAATTTTACGTTTCGATTTCATCTCATGGAACATTTCGAGAAACTTCTTGAGATGCTTCTTGGATAGATAAACGTGAAAAACAATGACGTCATTATTTAAATAACATCTTCATATTTTTTAATCGCCTTGTTTGATCAATATTCAAACTTTAAAAATGATTTCCAAGGTTGAATGATTTTCATACTCAGATAAATCAGGGACACTGAGGAAGGCCGGAATATACAACGACCGAAACTTTGTGTTACAACTAACAATAATAAAGATGAGAACAACAGTCCGAAAAATTACACGGAAAATATTACACATCAAGCCTCATCTTAAAAATTCAGACAGAAAGCGATTGCTTTATTTTTTTATCTAATAAATTTTAACTTAATTTAAAGAAAAATTACATAAATCAAATTTTCACAACAATAAAAAATGTTGATGCAGTTAAAGATGGCAAAATGCAATATCTAACATTGTCAGTAAGTGATGCTGGGGTGCAAATTGGTAAGTTATAAAAAAGGTAGCGGTGAAATTTCAGGCAAATTTACAAAGTTCAAAAGCACATCCAGTAAGCTAGATTAAAAGATATGTTTTATCTAGCACCTCAGATTAAAAACAACAGTTAACCAGTACTTATCCAGACCACCGGATTCAATCGGTTATATAAGTGGTTGTGTGGGCCGGCCAGATAATGCCACCAAACTAGACGGAAGTGGGTTCGGGTGTTCTGAAAACCTCAAAAGAAACTGGGTTTCTCGGTTCCTTCTCTTTTGTGGTTGAGGAAACGAGGAGACCGGCGGTAGTGTGGACAGAGAGCAATTGAACCATTCAATGATGCGAGAAGAGTTGGGTCCCAAAAGAATGAATTATATACACTGAAGAGTGTACTTTAACCCTTTTCACCAACTTCTAGTAACTGAACAGAGTAAATAAAACATCTATGGTCCCAACACTTGTAGTAATCTGCGTTTCTATGTTTCTCTTCTCCCATCAGACGATTTACTATCAACGACAGAGGAGTTTTCGGTGAGTACACTGCAAGAGATAGTCTGTCAATATATGTACCTACTAATATGCTACCAAGATTTTCTGCTGTTTAATTTCTGAAAATTATTTTCATGAATTTTAATGCCGACAGTTGTGCTATCTAAAATCTTAAGAAATTCAAGACATTTCAAAACACGACTTTTGCAAAAAAAGTTGCCTCTTATTAACTTTTAAATTTAGCAGAATATTCTTTTAAGTAATTTAGTTGCTTAATTTATTAAATTTATATATATATATATATATATATATATATATATATATATATATATAATATGCGACTTTCTGGGACCTAAATTTTTGCCTTATATCATGGTCGTACCATTGGCAAAATGCAAAATTCTATTTCACTGTACTAACGGAAGTTACCGTGGAGTATTAGGTTTACTGTAAATCTCGCAAGATGACAACTTAAGGCATCTTTTAAAAGTCTCAAAAAGTCGTTCATAAGTAGGATAATAATAATCAAGTATTTTAATTAGGATAGTGGTAGCAAATTACCTTTCATTACCATAGTTTATTGTCTGGTGCTACTTAGCTAAGCCTATCATCTGTTTACGTTTTTGCCAATAGATGGCTTATATACCGGTTTCTCGTCGGCTTGGCCTATATTGACGTAATTCGGTATATTCGTTAAAACCACACAAAAAATTACTAAAAACTAAGGAATTTGAAGAGAAAGTATATTTCTACAAACATATCTGAGACTTAGCCTAGCCTGACGAAAATAAAACTCGCATGATACACGAGATATATGATGAAATCATGTTTTGGGTATCAATTTTAAGGGGGTCACATGATTCACATGATCGGATAATACTCATCTATATATTGTAAATGAATAACAATCGACGATCTAAATTTAAAACACTATCGAAACAAATTACACAATAAAGAAAATCTCTCTATTTGCAGGTTAAAAAATAGATTTCAGATATTCAAAACCCCCTGTGAAAAAAATGAAGTTAAAAAATAATTTTAGTCTCGTGATTATAACCGTGCAAATAATCAATAACAGAGAAAGGCTCTCGCAGAGGAAATGTCGGACAATTTTTAAGTATATAAAATGTAAGAAATATTGTAAGAACATAAAAATAAATGAAAGTTTCTTGAAAGGAACAGTTTCATTGGTCTTTCATGAATTTTGCTTATATTAATAATATAACATTATTTGAATACTATCATTGCTTAAACCCTAAGATTTCAATAGGTTTCCACTGAAGTTTATCTTGATCGAAGCACCTCAAAAATCTCTTTGGATATGATGTAAAGCTTTACTGTCGTTTTATATGGCAAAATGATCTCTCACGCTTGAGATGTAAATAAAAATAAAAGTCAAGAAAGATTTTATTAAGAATTCAGTTTTACTATAAAAAAAAATTTGTCATTTTGTTATGTCATCACATTGTTTTAAAGATTATATCGTCCAAATGCTTTCCCTCGCGAGTTATACACACCTGAAGCCTCACCTTAGAGTTCTTCAGTGCTTGCTTTAACATACCTCTGTTATTACTGTAATTTCATGACGAATAATATTATTCAGCTTGTCAGTTCTATGTAGCCCACGTTTAAAAAATTGAGCCCTCAGGTAGTTCCAGAGGAAGTAATCACACGAGGAGAGATCTGGTGAGCAAACCCGCCACTGGATTCCAACACACACTGAATGGTCCAGATTAAAATCTTAGTAATGACCACCCAAAGCCAAACTTTTTAAGTGTTTTCTGGTGCTAGTATTTTTGGTGAACATAAAGAGTTTTGGTCAACAGGTCAGACTGCTTCGGGGAAGCCTTCTCACGTTTTAACCCGGGCAGGAAAAGATGCATCTTGAGAGTCACCATTTTTAGAAATTAGTTTTAATCAAAAACGTTCGATGTTTACAATTCTACTCCATGATATCAACAGAAGAAGCACAACTGTTGCTACTGCTCACATAAGATTCAACCTCTTTTGGAGGTGCTGATAAAATAACAGTTATTGCCGTAAGAAATGGATTCGGCGAGCTGAGTTTAAATCATGGACTCGGCTTATACTCTTAGGAAAGATATGACTTCACCTGATTTCTCTTCAGCTATGCGTAACTAGTTGGGCATACTTGATTCTTTTGCCTTGTTAAGGCAATCAATCATAGAGAAGGAAAACTGATTTCGGACCAACATGCGTGGCGGAGGAGTTAGGTAAATATATAACTTTCACCCTCTTACCCCTTATATCGCCTGCGCAGCGGCAATTTTAAATCTGGGTCATCATTCTACCGAACCCTGTACTTCAGGTCATTAGCTCACACTTATGATCATATATTCTACTAGGAACTTTTATCTTCATATTGATATTATGATAACGGAATGAACAGTCAAGGTTTTGCTATCCTTCTTGTCTGAAATAAATATAGGTAAGGAGCTTGAAATTTTATAAAGCAAGGACGGGTGGGAATTGATTAGATCACAAATGAGAGGTAAAGAAAATAAGCTTGAAATTATCTACCATGACGTTAAATAAGTTTGATCACTCAAGAATAAGGCGTGCGAAGTGCAAGCGTTAGTAATTGAGTTCATTACGTACACTCTGATCGCGTTAAAATAATTACAAGGGAAATAATCCTGGCCAACTCATGTTTTAGTGACTAAGGGTTTCAGAGATGTTTTTAGCTAATTTGGGGTCGCTGATTTTGAAAATGGCATCAGATTTTTGCTAATCAGAGAAACTTTTCAATGTATGAGCTTAACTTAATTAAAACGTAAGCCAAGTATACTTGATTCACAAAATCACACGTGTTCATTCATCCTTTGGCTTTCACAAATATAGCAAAAAGAATATGAACAATTGAAACCATTTTATTCGAGGTGAGGTTATTCTGCTAATTTATTGTGTTATTTTAGGGCCTAAGTCTAAAAAGAAAAAATATCTTGTAAGTCTGTGGTAAGTTCATATTATCCTTAACCTATATTAGTCCGGCCATTGAGCTAATGAGTAGAGTGTTCGCCAATAGTCAGGGAAACCGGGGTTGAATCCCAGGTCGAGTCATACCAAAGACTCAAAAATTGGTACTTGATGCCGCCTTGCTTAACACTCAGCATCATAAGGTAGGGATCAAGGGTAAAGTGGAGCAATCCATGGAAAAGAGTAGCGCCCTCCCCTACACCTCGGTGTCGTAGCTATAGAAAAGGGAGCCTTCTGTTTACCTTCGACAAAGGTCGCCAACTTATATTAAACTTATTTTGTCCTGGATATGATACTAAACCGTATCTGATGACGAGGCACAAGTTCGGGCGCTCTTAAGGGGGTGAAAGGGAGTAACTCCTTTATTGCGATTGCTTGTTCACTCTGACCTAGAGTAGTATTACCAGTTAGAGCCCTATTGATAAGTCAAATAGATTTGTTTGAAAATAATTATTATTGGATAGGAATGCTTGAAACCATACGACTGTGTACAAACAAATGATCATGATTAAAAAGAATTATTATGATAGATTGGAATACTTGAAACCATGTAACTATGCAAATTATTTCTAATAAGAATAGCTGCTTGAAGATTCAGTTATTTACAAGATGATTAATCACTCGAAATTATATAATTGTGTAAATTATTAATCGCCCGGTAACTTTAGAAAACACTAACTGCATTCTTTTAAGAGAGGTAAGACTCCTACCAAAAAAAAAAAAAAAAACTGGGAGTATCCTGGGTATGACATTAAACTGCATCCAGTGATGAGGCCCCAGTTCTGAAACTCTTGTGAGTATGGATTATCCTTTCAATGCAATTTCTACCCGTTCTACTCTGATTTGGAATGGTAGTATTGGTTATAGTTCCTTCTATGATCCAAGGATATTTATTCGAAAATTTGTCATATTCAATAAAACCATGCGCCGAAAAGAAAAAAAGCAAAAAAAAAAAAAAATCTTCCGAAACAACAACAGAAAAATGTAAATGTATACGTACAGTAAATGCGATTCCCTAACTTCTATATATAAAAAAATATATATGGACTGCTTGACATGCCCTTAAGATCAATTAATTGAAAACTGAAGCAAAAGAAAAGGTTACATTTAAATATATACCCATCTATTTGTAAAATCTGGGATAACCAGCCGAGAGTGTTTTGGTGTGTAGATTGATAGTGAGTTTATTTCTAACATGGGGTTAGTTTGATTTCAGGATTCTAGGCCTTTTTTTTTTACTGGACTAAAATCTCCTGATGAGCAAAAGATTTAAAACCGCGAAAAATTCTGACGCGCTTTATCCAAAATATCTTTGTTTTTTGTTTATATGGAATTCGACCAAAAATAGTCGATGCCAGAAAGCCGTTTTTACCTAAAGATCATCCGATATCCGTGACCTTGAGTGAACCCAGTAAGATCATGTGTACTTTGTCTTCATGATTAAAAGTAATAGTATAGAAAAAAAATCGATTTTATCCCGTCTGTTGTTTCACTGATCATGTGGGTTTTCGGATATCAATAAAAACTTTCAGATCCCTTCACTACGGCTATCAGTGGTTACCAAAATGAAACCCATTTGTTAAGGAGAATATAAATTTCTCTTAAAGCAAAAGCTGAAAAGAATTTTATAACATACCTGTGTCTACTGAAACTGTCAGTGATTCTTCAGATATTAACAAAACTTAGCTTAACATAGTGAATTGAATTACCATGACCAGAAAATCCGGCGAACTCTTACGCACGACGTACAGAAAGACTGGACAGCTGTTTCGACCTCATCAGCCGTGTATACCGTGATCTCCACCACTGGAGATCGAACCAGCAACGACAGATTGCAGTGTCAAAAACAAAGAAACCAAACTAATATTATTTTTGCATTAACCCAACTTCTCTGTTACGGGCAGCATGCGACATAGGGTCAGTTTTTCATCGGTGTACCGCTGGTTGAAAATCAGAGTATTTCCTTCTCCAAGACTAGTTGCCGTACCAAAGCTAAAGAGCTCGGTTTACCCTACTATTTAGCCAGAGGGAGCTGGGGAAGAAGAGATGGATTCGCTCTAGCGCCGTGACCGTTCTTCGCATCGATAGCGAATGTTCTCTCTTTTGTTGTTGGTCCCACTGTCGGTCATCAGGTTTACTAGTGATAGGAGGTGAAAAATTATATTACATGTCAAGCAGTTTTGAATAATTTATAGATGAGTCAAACCAGGGAAATATCACTGCTCAAATCCCCGATAATGGCGGCCATCGAATATGCGACACAAATATAAATTCCTTTAACAATGAAAAATTCACGCTATGGCGGTAGGGCATAGAATACGCTGATTGGATCCCCTGCAGAGGAATGTGACCCCCCCATCGCAAAAAAAGGCGTGTCTTTTATATGACACTAAACTGTATCTGATAGTGAGGCTGTAATTCTGGGGATGGGGTGATTGATTAATTATAATAATCATTTTATTTATTCGGTAAAATAAGGACTTTGAATATAAGTGTAGTTCCTCGCAAAGGTCAAACGCGTGCTCAGGTGGTGACCAGGTTTAACACCTCGCGTCAAAATAACATCGGGGAAGAAAGAATATGGATGATAAAAAAAATGAAGGCTTGTCGACCGGAATGGGAAAATAAGGGTTCGTGATACATGTGATGATTCTAGAAAGTATGATGCATTAATTAATTAAAACAGTGATTATATAAAAATTGTATAATTTGAAAATTAAGAGAGTTGAGATTTAAACAAAACAAACAAGATAAAAAACATCTTACGAAATAAGAACAAAAACCTATATAAATGTACGATGAACATGATTCTGCAACTTATTGGAATAAAATAACTCTAGATGGGTTGACATGCCATCAAAATTCATTCATACACCAATCCCTGAAACAACTATTGAATACTTAATATCTTATCACCGGTCAAACATTCGATAATGGTGGCAAAGACTGAAATATTGATTCTTCTCACAACTAAAAATTAAGGCCCACTCAGCGGGACTTAGAATATGTTGACTGTATCCCTGGAAAATATCTCCGCCAAAAAATTGGTATCCTGTGTGTGATACAAAACTGGGGTTTAAGAGATCTGGCGAATGTGAGAGTATCCCTTCATTGCCATTACTCCTAGTTTTACTATGGCCAGTAGACCTGTTAGGGTCCCATCTATGGGTCAAATTCATCAGTTTAAAAGTTATTCGTATTCGACAGGACCATGTCCATAAAAAAAAAAAACTCTTAAGAAAAATCTACACAAAAAATGAGAATACAATGAGCATACAATGAATGAGATTACCTAACTTTTTGGAATAAAATAACTCTCAACAGATTGATATGCCGTTAAAACCATCAAAGACAACGAAAACCTATCAAACAGCATAACGTACCGAACTCTAACATTTTTCAAGTTTCGAAAGGGTCTTGTATTTTTGGTGGCTGTAAAGATTTTCACTCTAATAAAATCTCTACCATAGAACATGAGCTGCCTTAAGGTTTTCCTCATTTTTTTCTCATGGGATGCCGGCTGCATTAAACGAGAACGTGTCCTTCCATCAAAAACAGCAGCTGCCTTAGATGACGCCATCCACGCTTCACAAACGAAATAGAGAGATCTGATACTGGTGGATATCTTTTACGCCCTTCGTTCTCTTTTACCTTTTTTCCGTTTTATTAAAATTTGGGAAATCTTCTTAAGCGGCTTTAAAAATAAAAATTGAATAAACAAGACTCATGTTTCAACTGGATTGAACACAATGTACAAACTCCCAAAATTCTACGAAGAAATTCCTGGAGTAATAATCAATCACATCTATAATCATAAAGATAAATGCTTTGAACACCTGTCTTTTCATTCATTCTATCAGAAGAAAATTTTGGATTCTTACATAAAAAGAAAAAAAAAAGAAAACAAAAAGAAAAAAAAAACAAGAAAGGAAAAGAGGGAAGAAAAAATAGAAGATCATATGACCTTAAGGGAAGAAAGTGTCTCCGCATCAGGTTTCAGAATAATTGGAGATTTCCGAATAAATAAATAAAACAACACACACACATACGCACGCACGCACGCACGCACGCAAAACAATAAATAAACAAACAAAATACAAAATAAACAAATATAAAACAAAATAAACAAACAAAAAAAAGAAACCAAACGAAAACAAATAAACAAACAAAACAAAACAAACAATCGAACAAACAAATAAACAAAATCAAAGTAACAAAAATGAAAAAAAAAAAAAAAAGAAACAAGCCAAAAAAGCATATTTGATATTTGCATCCCTGCCCTTGGGAATCAGGATCATAGCCATCTTTTACATGTTCCCATAATCCATCGTTTCAATCGTCAAATTGTATTGATTTCTGCGTTTTATTTGCAAAGCAAGTGTCAAATCCAGATTTCTCAGATTTCCCCGATTGGATCAAGTTAACTGCTATGATCCAAAATACAGTGTCCGGTAGAATGATTTGCTGGAATTGAAGTTAGCTGGAAATAAGGCTACAATTATATACTGTGACTAGCATAGAAACACAATTGGAACTGGGGCCCCGAAGTAAACGAGTTCGAACTCCAGTCTTGCTGTTACGTTCATTTTCGGACAAATACCTTTGGGAAAAGTATTAAACCTCCGCATTTCATCAGGTGTAGTTTAAATAGTATCACTGCTGTTCTTTTACAGCGATGGCTTTGGCATTAATTAACCCACAAAGATTGATATGCCATTAAAGAAAGAAACCAAACTATTTTAAAAAAATTTCACCTATTTTTGACTTCTAACAAGATTTATCAGACACGGTGCGAGAATACCTTTTAGAGTCCCATCGAAGGTCAAATAGATTTATCTAAAAATATTTCGTCTTCGATTGGAATTCTAGTTAACTGCAAATTATTTTTATTCAGAAGAGTTACTTGAAGTCGTAATTCTTTACTAAGGATTATTATCAATTACTTGAAATCACTTAAGTTGGAGCAAAAAATATTATTAAATCGAAATAACTGCTAAAAACATGATTATTAGTATTAGATAGGAATACTTGAAACCATACAACTGTATGCAAATTATCTGTATTAAATCGGAACATGTGATGTCATATAAGTTTGTGAAAAACTCTCTTAAGAAGCAACTACACAAAAATGTGAAAATGAATGTACAATGAACGTGAAAATGTCCGTTAAAATTAATCCATAAATCAATCAGTTAATCTATCAAGTTTTCTCGTGTAGTTAAGCAATTTGACGATATAACTTTTAAAATAAAGTGATGTTAAAAAGCAAAACAAAATGACAGTATTTTTCTTTCTTATAAGAAAATTAGATTTTGAACATGATTTATGCTGCTTTTTTTTTTTATCAACTTTCCGACCCCAGAAATTCTGCCTCACCCTGTACAAATGTACGTCTACTTCATACGACGTGAGATGGCCATTATCTAATAACTCAGCGTCTCGAACACAAAGCAACTCTTCCATCTGCAAAGACTACTATTGATAAAAAAGCAACTACAAACAAGAATAAACGAACTACCAAGAAAACAAAAATCAAGTAACAAAAACAAAAGCAAAAACAAAACAAAACAAAAACAGTTTTAAAACTTTATCTACAGTTACTTTAATCTTAAACCATGAATAATCTGAAAATATCTTCAAGTCAAAGTTCTCGCAAACTTAATAATGTAAGCTTCATTCTTTTTTTCAGAGATTGTTTTACGTATACAATTCTTATTCTTTCATCATTCTAACATACAAGATGTCATCAAAAGATAGCAATACGAAAACTTTAAATCTTTTTTTAAGCTGAGCTACTTACGTAATAAATTGATTATGTCATGAAGTCTGTAAGAGTCAACTGCAATTTGAAAAAGATTATGAAAGCAGTTTTGATACTTGTAGAATAAAATGTTTGTACTTTTTTTGGCTGGGGAAAGTGATTGTACCAAGTAAGCACACTCCATGTCGGATTTAGTTCTTAGTGACCTTTTCTTTTTTTCTTAAACTAAACATTAATCTCATGAGTGATATTTGTGGACATAGCGGACAACAAAAGAAAATATGATTGGGCAGTTTCATACCATACCAAAACTGAAATTTCAGAGGTTATTCGACCCGTGGAAAACTAACTGGGTTAAGTAAGTTGAACCATAATAACAAGGAACGTTTCCTTCATTGTCCATTTCTGTCTTGACAAGTAAAGATCTAGTCTCTATAATTTTTGAATACAGTTTGCAAAGTCTATCATGTGAATAAACGAATTTTTTTTGTTCAAAACGCGTAAATTTTTTGTCAAGAGTGTTGTTATATTTAATCTTATTTATAGTCTGACACGCGATATATGACAATAATTTCATGGTTATTTGCAATTAACACCTGGAACGAAAAACCCATCTACATTCTATATAAAAAAGTTAGATTAATCTATTAAGCGTTACATCTTTATAAAAATGCAAATGAAAGTTTATACTAAATCATGATATTCCTAGATGACGTTTATGGCCACACTTGTCCATTGATTGGTTGCTTGGTCTTGTGGCATATCAATATTTCGTGGGTTATTTCATACCGATGTCAGTTTATTAAGTTATAGTCTCTAATTATATAAGGTACGAAAATGGATGTTCACAATAATTTCAAACAAGAAAAGACTTCATACTTAAAGGCAATATTGAAGTTTAAAGTTAAGTTTAAAAAGGGTTGGTTAGTTTTATTACATTAGAACTCTTGTTGGATAACTTATATTGACTAACAAGTACGATCTTCAGTTATATGCATAAAATATGGGAAGCGTATGTGGTGTAATCGTTATCGCCTTAGGAAAAGAATACAGCGATCAGAGTTCAAATCTTGAACCTCGCTGTTTGCAGGGGCAGTAGAATACGACAACTGCATCTCTGAAGAGGGTTAAGACTCCCTCAATGAATGTACTGACTTGACATCAAACAATCTGATGGTGAAACACCAATTCTGGAGGTTAAGGGAATTAGGAGTACATCTTCATTGCCATTACTCTCAGGTCCACTATGACCCAGAGTGGTAATACCTGTTAGGGTCCCATCTATGGGTCGAATAGAACTATTTAATCATTTACTCGACTTGAAATTATTTAACTGGGCGCAAACAAAGAATTGATATCAAAATGAATTATTGGTATTTGATAGCAATGCAAGAAACTATTTAACTGTATCCAAACAATAAATAGCAATATTTGAAACTATTTAACAGTTTGGTTTGTTTAAAAACTTACAAATTATTCACTTACAAATCATCTATATAATATATATGTATAAAGAGGATTTGGCATTAAATGACCCACAAGGGTAGATATGGCATAAACACAACCATACTAAACCAAGTTATTACCCTTGGGAAAGCTATGTATCTAATTATTCTATCTCTATCAATGGGTAAATAGTAGGGCAGACTGACACTTTAACCATCGTATGGCAACCTGTCTAAGAGAAGAAAAACACAAAATTCAAAAAATTGACATTGTGTCACATCCTGTTTGTGTGGAATTATAAGTAAATACATACATATCTTGCCAATCATTGTAAACAGGGAAACACTTCATTATTTCAAACACATCAATTTGACCCATAGATGATACTTTATCAGTTACTATCCGTCCAGATCTGAGTAAACCTGGTAGTAAATACATACGAGGTAAAAAATATTCACACTTCCCTGGGTTCAAGAACTTTTATTTGTCTTGGCTGTGACCTGGACTAAGGAGTAGAGTATTCGCTAATGGTCCGGGAGACGGGGTTCAATCCCAGGTCGAGTCATACCAAAGACTCAAAAAATGGTACTTTATGCCGACTTGCTTAACACTGAGCACTATAAGGTATGGATCAAAGATAAATTGGAGCAATCCAGGGAATGGAGTAGCGCTTTCTCCTTCACCTCTCTGTCGTAGCTACTGAAAAGGGAGACTTTGGGTCACCCTCGACTAAAGTCGCCAACTGTACTTTACTTATATCACTAGGTATACCAACCTTAATCTTTTAACATTCTAAATTGCATTTCGGAAAACTAAGTTCTTAGTTCTCTTCATTCTTGTGATGACTGATTGAAGGACAGAAATAAAATTGTTGAAGTATCAAAAGATAAAGCCTAATCATCCAGACTTTTCAATGGAAAAAAAAAAAAAAATGCCTGTTTTCAGATAAAAGTTCCGCATTGGCATTCCTAGTCATTGAAGGATTCTTTTAAAGATCCAGTTTTATACAGACTCGTCATTTTTATGTTAGGAACCCGGATGTAGGTGGGTTTCTTCTTGACTTTGCCGTTATCAAATTTCGGCAATTCCTTTTTTCTTTTCACTGTTTTCTTTTTTTTTATTTTCGGGTATATTTTACCCCCACAAATTTTGTGTTGCGAGAATTAAGAGAAGCTAAGAATGCCAAACAGCAAAATTTTTGTGTGGAAATAGAATCATGGTGTTATTTCATTTTATGCATTGACGCCAAAATAGTTTTCTACATTTTCTTGCCATGTTTGTAGGGGGCGTCTTCGCTCGTTACGTTGTTTACTTTTTACTTATTCCTTGTTTGCTAGTTTTTTAAAAGTAATTTCTTTCTTTCTTTCTTTCTTTCTTTCTTTCTTTCTTTCTTTCTTTCTTTACTTCGTTCTGTTTATAATTCCATAAATCTTTCTTTCTTTCTTTCTTTCTTTCTTTCTTTCTTTCTTTCTTTCTTTCCTCTACATATTTCTTTGTTTTTTTCTTTCTTTCTTTTTCGTTTTCAGTTTTTCTCATTTTTTTTTTTTTGGTCTTTCTTATATCCCTTCATTCTTTCTATTTTTGTCTGGTTTACATTCACTTCCTTTTTGTCCTCCAAATCTTTCTTTCTTTATTTCCTTAAATCTTCCTTTCTTTCTTTCTTTCTTTCTTTCTTTCTTTCTTTCTTTCTTTCTTCATTCTTTTTTTCTCTCCTCTACATCTTTCTTTCTCTTTTTTCCCTCATCTACATCTTTCTTTCTTTCTTTCTTCCTTTTTAGGTTTCAGTTTTTCTCTTCTTTTTTGGTCTTTCTTATATCCATTCATTCTTTTTATATTTGTCTGGTTTACATTAATTTTCTTTTTAACCTCCTCATCTTTCTTTATTTACTTCCTTAAATTTTCTTTCTTTCTTTCTTTCTTTCTTTCTTTCTTTCTTTCTTTCTTTCTTTCTTATAGGCTCATAAATTTTAATTATCTTTTTTCCTTACACTTTTACTTACATTTTCTTGATTTATAGATTTCTACTTTCTTCTTCACATTACTTTTTTGTTTAATCAAACGAATGTTTCAAGGTTCTGCTTTACGGCATGTCAACTATTCTGGGTTATTTATTGCCAAATCTTGTTTGTACACATGTATTAAATATTTATGATTTGTATACTAATATTTTTCTCGGTTAAAACGAATCAGAGATCATTTATTTGTTCAAAGTTAAATTATTTCTAGAACTTCAATCTAATACTAATAGTTTTATTTATACTCAGTTTAATACTTTAAAGCATTGCGAACAATAGTTGTTCTATTGAACATTATTCATTAGTTTGCACACAGTTAAATGGTTCGAAATATTAATATGTAATTCTAATAATTCATTTAACTGTCATTATATGGCACACAATTCAATGGTTTCTAGTATAGAAATTTTTATTTGACCCTCGAGATGTGACCCTAACAGATACTACCACTCCAAGTCAGAATGGACTAGAAGGAAATGGCAATGAAGGGGTTCCTAACATTCATCCAAGCTCCATAACTGAATGCCATAGATCAGATTATTGAGCGTCATACATAAGACACTCATTGGTGGTGTGTGGGTTGTGGTCTTACCCCTCTGCAGATGTATTGTCGACGTATTGTTGTATACTATAATACCACTGTACGTAGATGCGGAACATAATCAAACATAATGACGAACTTCAATGAACGAACGAACACATTTCTTTATAAAAATATATCTCTCACACTTTATTCTCGGGAGGGTGATGTTTGTTGTGTGGGAGAGATGAGTTTGAGACGGGAATAGACTGCTATATTGACACCAACTTCTTCTTCTTGAACATAGCAGCACTTCTTCCTCATCGTGGCTGGGGTTGCTCAACCGTTGGTCACTGAGGGCCCAAAGCCCTCTGTCTGCCGTTGGTTCTCACTTCGGCATCTTGTCCGCAACTGACTCGAACCGCCCCGGGCACCTGGTTATATTATTGTCTGACGTCCACTTGCTCCCGCTGTTCTTTTGCTTATTTACACAGGTGCATCTTTTGATTGACGGCTCGGTCGAGGGTCAATATATAACTGTGTTCTACAGCCCTAGCCGACTAGGCTCGAATGTTTCAAGTATCACTAGAATATTTAAGTTATCTTTAATAATTCAAACAAAGCGAAAATGCAAGGAAATAATAATAATAATAATAATAATAATAATAATAATAATAATAATATTAGACTGGGTGGGGAAGGTTATTGGGAGTTGTGCCAAAAATTCAAATTTTACCATCCGATCAAGTGGAACATTCACAATCCAGAATCCGTCCTGAAGAATGAAACGCACAAACGTCTCTGAGATTTTGAGATACAAACCTATCACCCAATCTCAGCCAGAAGACCAGATTTAGTGATAGTCAACAAAAAAGAGAACCTGCTGAATAGTGGACTTTGCCGTCCCAGCAGACCACTGGGTAAAAACAAAAGCAAGCGAAAGAGAGATAAGTATCTAAAACTTGCTCGACAACTAAAAAAAATAATCCTAAAAAAAATTATGGAACATGAAGATAATGGTGATACCAATTGTAATTGGTGCACATGAAAAAATCCCCAAAGGATTGATAAAGGGACTGGAAGACTTGGAAATTAGAGGACAAGTCGACACTATTTCAGCATCGTTATAATCGGGGAGAATACTGAGAAGAATCCTGTAAAGTTGAGGAGATTTGCTGTCAACCAAATTCCAGTGAGAAACCATCAGCTAACGCTGGTGTAAAGGATTTTCTTGGATTTTGAGATACAAACGGATCACCTGATACTGGCTAGAAGTCAGAGTTATAAAAACATAAAACATGTCGTCTAGTGGACTTTGCCGTACTGGCGGATGACAGAGTGAAAATCAAAGAAAGCGAAGAACTAGACTCGAACTTGGACCTCTCCAAAAAAAACTAAAAAAAGCTGTGAGACATGAGAGTAACGGTGATATCAATTTTAATTGGTGCACTTGGAACGGTCTCCCAAAGGATTGGAACTGGGGGCTGGAAGAGTTGGAAATCGGAGGACGAACAACAGGATTGATGAGACCGGGCAAAATACTGAGTCCCAAAGATCTGAGGAGACTTGCTGTCACTCGGAATCCCGTGAAAAGCCATCATCTAACACTGGAGTGAAAATCGCGCTTGGAATATAAGTAGTAAAGATAAAACCTTTCTATTTATTAGAAGAAAATTACAGATTAAACGAACATGATTCCTTGGCTTTGAATAACTTGTAATTGAATTAAAAACTTGTTGCTTGATGCTGACAAGCTGAAATGTTAAAAAGCATCGGAAGTTCCGAAATTTTCAGGAATTGGTGTGTGTCGGGGGATTATCATCAAATGGTCGCATGCTTGTAAAATCAGCTGTCGTACTAGGTTGCATTATATAGAACGTACTTACCACGTGACACATCTGATTTGCAGCTTGTACAGTATCACCGGCTGATCGACTTCCTCGTAGTCTATCTTAACGCTATCTGCTACTATCTATCTATCTATCTATCTGCCTTTCAACTCATATTACATTTTATTTGTAAGTAAACTGACAATTAATGAACGATATGTACTCGCTCTTCACTGTAGATCTTCGAAAATTAATATTTTCAATGCATATTTTCAGTTTATACAAACTCTCTCCATTTAAAATATTGCTTTCGTACAATAACTCTTCTCGTTTGTTAGAGTAAGCTACGCTTTGTAAATGTCTCGATAACTATGTACACTATAATCAGGAGATGTTTTCAAATTGTTCAGAATTTATTATCAAACTGGTCATCTTTTACTCAAAAAATCAATTATGCTGAGAATGTGTTAGTAACAAATCATCGTTTTTGTTTACTTCTTTTCACATTGAAGACGTTGTTATAAAAGTCAGGCTCCTTAAGCTTAAGTTATTAGTATTCTTGATATTTTTCTAGGATATTATATTTTTAAACTTGGATTCTTAAAAGATTCTTTAATGATGAGAATCGACAACATTTTTATTTATATATTTTTGGAAGAGTATTCTCCAAAATACGATTCTTTATGAATCAGACAATTCGCATGAAGAGTTGCTTCAATTGGTTCTGAGAATATCAAGTTTAAATTTTCTGAAAGGAGTCAATGATTTAATGAAAATCAATAGATTTACATCAATAAATTATATCATTACGTTAGTATCGTGGGATCTATGAATAAGCTATGAAATTAATTGCGAACTAATTCGTAAATTATCAATTCTCTATGCAGGAAATGTGTAGAACTTTCCCAAAAAGACGATTGGTGAAGGCACCAATAGTGAATCAGTCTCTGGCTTAGATTTTGTTCTGGTTTGATTTCTTCGTTCAATTGCATATCAACCTTCGTGAGTCATTTAATAGCAAATCCATCCCTGTAGAAAACTAGTGATACTGAAGAAGGCCGGATGATATATCAGCTGAAACGTTCTGAATATAACAATAAAGATGAAGACAATTGTTCGAAAACCCTGAATGATAAAATTAAAAATGCTGATTTAATGTCTGAACAGTCGTATGCTCTTTCTTTATTTAGATTTTTCCGCCATTATTTCCTGTATTTTATAAAACTTCCATCGTTATTCCTTCAACGTTTAATGTTACCTTTAAAATTCCTGATTATGGTATGTTAATACCGAAACGTTATAGTATCGATCTTCCTGCTAAATAAATCCATCACTTTGGACAACTCTGCCCATTTTTCTTCATATTGTCGGATTATTTTCCATTATTTACTTCCATATAATTCTTTTTCTGTTTTGCAACTGAAAACGTGTACCTATCAACTGAAGAATCATTACAATACATGAACTAGCTTTAAAAAACGTACCTTACATTTGGCAGCAGCCTACAAGCACCCAGTGAGAATGGAATGCATTATCAATGATCTACTTGACTCGCATGATTATAATTATGGCAGACGAGCCACCATTAAAATGTCGTAAATGTGGCAACAATCGCTAAGCTTGGGCACCCTGTAAGAATCGGACTCATTAGTAATAATCAACTTGATAATTATTTCACCACATGAGCCTAGTTTAGAATTGACAGCAGCCTTGCAGCAATGGGCACCTGGTAACGCCTAAACTCGTAACTGTTCGGTTTGAGAGACTAAGCTTACTAAAAATTAAACCACAACACACTGCCCCAGTGAATTATAATGCAGTTGAAAAAGAAAGAAATCTAAATAGGTTTGTGGGCATGATTAGTTTAGTTGCTTTCTTTAACGGCATATCAACCTTTGTTGGTTATTTAATGCCAAAGACATCTTTATAGAAGAAGAGCATTGCTGCTATTTAACCCATAGCTGGGGGTGGATAAGGAGGTTCCTACCTTTCCCCAATGGTATTTGTCCGAAAGTGAACGTAATAGCGTGACGCGAGTTTGAACACGCTTAATACGATTTCGCAGTCCAGCGGTTTAACCATTACACCACGAGGACACGCCGGCGCATGGGTCGGGACAAGCCGTTATTGAACTGCCAGCAAAATATTTTTGGCCTTGTACTTTTAACAGCTTAGTAAATATGAAATATTTCCATAGACTTATCGAAAACGTTGACATCCTTTGGAAAAAGAAAATTAATCTAATCATATCGATTTAATCAATTTTCATAAAATTTATATAATTAAAAAGAAGAAATAGAGAAAAATATGATAATTATTTTCTTCTATTATTAAAAAGACCCAAATGTTTTGGTTTTCCAATTTTTTTTACACTTGTTAAAAAAAGTAAAACAATAAAAACAAAAACAAAGCAAAATAATCACACACACACACACACACACACATGCACGCGCGCACGCACACACACACACACACACACTTCGAAAAATCGACTGAAATATTTTCAGTAACAATTGTTCATGAAATTTTTAAAGATTTGCTAAAAAAGTAATCAAATTAAAAAAAAGAAACACTCAGCATTTGTTCAGAAATTAATGAATACATTGAAATATCAAACAAAATCATCATCATCATCATGTCGTGCTGGTAGCACGGATATCCCTGACCCTATCTCGCCACTCCTCCCTATCGTTCATCGCCCAAGGCAGGTCTTCAGGACAACATCCCGTATCCTCACATAGCTGCTGAATATATGTTCGTGCTGGTCGTCCTGCTTTTGTACGGCCATGTGTGGGGGTCCATAAGAGTACATCTCTTATGAGTTCGTCCCTGCTTCTCCAACAGTGTCCTGCATGTCTGGACAAACCTATATAAAAGAGCGTAATAAACAATTTGTTGGACTGTAATATTGTAGTATGCGAGTTCAAATTCCAGTCGCTCTATTGCGTTCACTTTCAGACTAATACTCTTTGGAAAGGAATGAACCCCCTTATGTTACCCTTCGCGAATGGTTAGATAGTACCACGACTAGTCTACTACAAGGATGGCTTTTGGCATTAAATAACCCACCAAGGGAGATATGCTATTTAATAAAGAAACCAAATCAACCATCTATAAATATATATACACAGACTTGAATGCAAAGGATTTTTAAAATATAATTCGCTGGGAATTAGTTATAATAGAAGAAAATATTTGGTAAATATTTACCCAACTCCTCTGACAGAATGTGACACTAAATCAATTTTTTGGCCGGTTTTTGAGAAGAACAGATGGATTCAGGCTTTTTTTCTAAGGGTATTAGTGTGAAAAAAAAAACAAAAACAGTTTCGTTCAGGATTTGAACGCGGGTCAACGATTTCATTTCCTACGATAATAACCGTTATGCTAAATATGTTCCCAAGAAAATATTTTGCTTGGAACTCCTTTTCTCAATCCTTTTTAAATGTTACCTGCAAATTATATATTTATACAGGGTGCAGAAAGAAAATTAGGCATATTCTACAATAATAATAAGCGACTCAATTATAAAAGAAGATTAATTCTAATTCAAAAAATTGAACAAAATAAAAAGACAGACACAAAACAGTAAATTTGCTCAATATGGTCACTATTTTTTTCAATAATTGTATCAAAACGCCTTCAAGACGATTTGCATGTTTTCAAAATAAGTTCTTCAGGCATTTTATTCTGAAGCAATCTTAAGCGAACCAATATTTACATGGGAAGTTGCATTTTTTTCTAAATGCTCTAATAGCGTAACCAAGAGGTGGTTACGGTCTGGGCTTAAAACTTTTTTAATTGCTGTCCTTACAGTTTTCTCATGGACTTTCAATTCATTAGCTTCCTTTCTTATTGACGTTGTGGGATCTTTAATGACCGTAGCGAGAGCCTTCAAATAGCCTTCTTTTCGATTTTGTACAATCCTCCACTCCCACTTTTCCTAAAAAAAGCTCCATTTCCGTAAAAAGTTTTTCTTTGCTTTGTATACGGTTGACAAAGAAACTTTGGCTTGGTTTCAGCGTTAAGCAAATAATAGATTCTTTGTCGTTTCTTTTCTGGCTCACTTATATGGAGTTGAATTCTAATTTCAAAAAAGCGCTTGAACAATATCAGTTTTTTTTTAAAATTCAACTAATCAGACTAAAAAAAAAAAATGTTTTAAAAATTATCCTCTTTTTTGCTTCCGCACCAAATATATATATATATATATATACAAGAACTACCGGAAAAAAACAGTTTTGCTTCCAGTAAAGTCTTCATCAGATGATGACCCTGGTTTCGGGGCCAAAACATCCTTACCACTAACCCAGGGCGCCCCAGCAGTATCTCACAATACTACCATACTTTATTGGATGGTGGTTGATCGGTACGATGTCATATCCGTTCAGATGCAGTAACAATCTTGTTTTGGATCTTTTTCTTTATATATTCCCTCTTCTTTGCTGGTGAAAGTTTGGTTAAGAATGTATCGGTTGCGTTCAAAATAAAACCTCGACATTCAATCTCAAGAGGAAATATGTCTGTTGACCGGCCATTCTTAATACACTGTTCACGTCGGTCTTCGTGCTTTTCCAATTTCCTCTGATGCGCCCAGTCGATGCTGGGCTCGAAAGGGATCGTTAATTCAGCAATGATAACTTTTTTTGAATTAACTGACCAAATGATGAGATCTGGAAACTGGTGAGTTGATATTATTTCCGTGCAGATTTGGCTTTAAATAAACACCAAGTGTTGATCTGCCATTAAACCAAATAATTTCAGCTAATATTGTTAATGATAAATAAAAGTCGATTGAAGCATTCTTTGTGAATTAATTTGTTTTTCTCAATATATGCCGATAAAAACTGTAACGATCTATGGTTGATGTTAACAGAACAAGAAAGACACTTTTTTGGAAAACTTAGTATCTTATTCTAGGATTACGAGGAATATATTTTTGCAAAAAACAATATAATTTTTTGGTCTATTTTTTTCCATACGTTTATACACTGCATTGTTGGGAAGTTGTTTATTGCAAAAATATTCTAATCTCGCAAAAAAAAAAAAAAAAAAAAGAATAAGTGAGTTTATTCAAAATGGCTGCAAGTCAAATGCAACATCATGTGAACAGAGATTTGTCATCAAATATTTGGTTGCTGAGAAGTGCAAACTATGTGAAACTTTTAGAAAAATATGTAAAGTGTGAGTAGAAGCATGTTTTAGTAGAAGAAATGTTTACAAATGGTCTAAACTAGTTGGAGTCGAAAAGAGATTTCATGGAGTAGAAACATACTGACTTTCCGGTAAAGAAAAAGCTCTGGGCACCCATGTTCATTATATAACATGCTGGCATTGTCCAGGGACATGTAAAGACCCATCAAACTTCATTACTCTTTAGAGGGTGCAACTATAAACAGTGCTTCCAATTGCCAACTTCTTAGTTAAATTCGCCTTATCTATTGGATGAACCACGTTCTAGTAGGAAAAAAAAAGCTTCAATTATATTGTCATTTTTAAAGAGAAAATCCAATTTTTTCTTTTTAAGAGTTGTTGGTTTAACTCAAAGTCGAAAATATACAAAGATTCTTACTTCAAACGCAATGTTACAGTAATTTACAAATAAAAAATATTCAAGTACTTCTATTTAAAAATAAAATGAACATGATAAAAATTGCAAATTAAAGATGCTTCTACGTGGTTCGTTTAAAGTTGAACAGTAGAAGCAGTAATATTAAAAAAAAGTTGGGATTAATTTTTGATTGGTTGTTTTCATGACGTTTGTTGATTCTTTTTTCACCCATTTGTTTTTTTTATTTATCAGTCTGTTTGATATTAAGTATCCTTATAAAGAACGCTTGATATAATTTTTCTGATTTACACTCTTTGATATCTCAAGTGGATCAGAAATTTTGCATACTTCATTGGAATATTAGAAAGACAAATGCTTTAGGTTAGAGCGGGAAATTAAAAAAATGCCTCAGTTTGTTAGAAAATGTTATTTAAAAAAATTGACAGAAGTTAATCCATAAGGATCAAATAAGTGTTGAAATATTTGAAATTATGATAATCACTATAAACAACTACTTCCATCCATTAAAAGGTTTTAAATTTTGTCTATGAGTTCATATGCAGACTAGCTGATATACCCATCTACGCTTGGTAAGAAGTTAAGACGCAGATCACAGTCTGTTAACTTACAACCCTCACCATGAAAATTTCAAATACAAAGGTTTCAAATTATACTTAAAAATAGGCGTCTCAAATACTCGCGTCCTGGGCCTCATGCGACCCTAAAACTACTTTCCTATGGCATGCAGTTGAACAATTTTCGTGACCAATGTTTCCTAAAACTTTGTGATTTATACCACGCCGTTGAACATGTTTCTCTCCAGAGAAGAGATTTTCAGTCGCTTTCATTCCTCGATAAAAAGCCTAAAGAGAAGAAATAATCCAATTTTAAATACATCTTTTAAATAAAGCTTAATAAAAGCCTTCCAGAAATCTGCATCGGCTTATTATGATGGAGGAGGGACTGCGATTATAGAAAACTGACTTACAAAACAGTACTCGGGGATTTTGTTGTTGTTTCAAAACGGGAGATTTGACAACCCATATTGTTCTTGAGATGTTAGACAACGAACCCGTACAACAGAACATGAATAAATGCTTGTTTCGTTACATGAGAAGAAATAGATTTGTCAACTCATGTTGGTGCGCGAAAGGAATAACTAAGATGAAAGGCAACATACACAAATATACAATCCTAGAAAATATTTGTGAGCAGATAATTAGATAAACAGAAATCATATCTGATTTTTCTAAAACTGAAAAATCTTTGAATTTTCTCTGCTTCAGTAATATTTATAGATGGATTTATGGCAATTTACCAATGAAATACAATAAAATGGAAAAAAAAAAAATTGGAATTTGCTCAAATTGAAAACGGAAATTACCAAAAAGAAAAATGGAATTAAAAAAAAACTGTAACGTGATATGGTAAGTCCAAGAAAACAAGAGACTAGCTTCTGGGAAGGGAGTGAGAGAAAGAGAAGAAGAATGATAGGACGAAACAGCAGACGGTGAGTCTACGGGAACAGGCGGCTGACCTCTGAGTGCCCCAGGCTAAAGTGCTAGTACTTTTTGTACTACCTTCCACCAACCGAACAAATTTGGCACCAGGTCTTTTAAGGTGAGTCCAGGCACAGGGCTATAACCCAGAAATGCCTGGCATTCCTAAAAATTTCTCGGGCTCCGTCAGTATTTCCCTATAAAGAGGCGCCTCAGGAGCCAGGCGATAAACTTAGTCCCTCCGGAGATAGTTAGAGCTTAGAGTAAAGGCCACCTAAGGATCGAGGAGGGCCGGTCTTATCACGCTTGATATGAATACTGGCTTCCTGTGATCTATGTCCAACGGCCTAGACCGACTGCCTCCGAAGCCAAGACACACCCAACCTGACCCATGTACAGGTAACAGGGCCGTTCGAAGTGTGTCCAAGCCCATTGACGCCCAGACAGGACTCTGGGCCGGTACTGAAGCGTTGATTGTGTGACAGCCGGTCACGGGTGAATGACTACGCTAGCAGAGGATGACTAGAAAAAAAACAAACTGGAGGTCCCAAATTTTCAGCACAGTTGTGGGACCAGCTGAAACGGATGTTCCTCCTGCCGACACCAAACAGAAGGTAGGAGACGACTCGGTTTGAGGAAGTTGGCGAGAAGTGTGACGAGGTAAAGAAAGGCAGTTGAACACTGACAACGAAGATGTAAGGAGACGAAAATTTACGAGCACCATTTTAGGGTTGGGCTCCGAAAAAGACCTTACACTAGACGTGACCCTGTGAAGATAAAACCAGCAGACAAGCATGTTAGAACTACAAAAGAAAGCCAAAAAGAAAGTTCATGGTCTGAGTGCTCTTTCTTTCTCCTCATGACTTATTTCTATTTGCTCAACTAACACGGTCGACTCAACTTTCATACTCTACTTCCTTCTCCCAGCGACTAGTTACACATCGTAGTAGTGAATAAACCTTTGTGTAGGGAACTAAGACAGAGTTTCCTGGGTTCTTTAACTTTTCCTACAGCGAAGTTACAACAGGGTCCGACTACTACTGTAGACATAGCGATACGGCCATTAACACGTTCGAGCATGTGATGGTACAAATGTCAATTTATTACCCTTATGTCACAACCGTCTATTCGGTACCGTTACGGTACACTTTCTTTTTAGTACCGTTATGTTACAGAAACTTTGAAATATGCGTCCCACTTTGTACTAATTCAAATATCCCACTTACTATCATATGCGTTGTCAATTTGATTAAAAACAAATAATAACCAATTAGATGTATTCCATATTAACTTTAAAACTTGTCGAAATCACGTCTTGCCCTATTCCTCTTCCTTTTAGCCAGCTTTACCTCTCCCCTTAAGCAGTGGTCCCTGCCATAATATACAAACTCACACAAGTGAAATTTTTTAAAATTTCATGCAGTTAATTTTCTTGTGCAAAAGATTCCACTTAGTTCAGTGAGAAATATTACAACGATCTTGGTTTATTTGTTCAACGGCATTCAAACCCTTTCTGGATTATTTAATGCCGAAGCGTTCACTATTTCAGCCCGAACGTCCGATATTTGTGCCGCTAACAAGAAGTATACAAAACCGGACTGTTTTGCTGTAATTGGATCCGTCCATACGGCCGAAATCACGGAAAAAGTGCCTCTCCTTTAAGATGGCAGAACTCGAAGGTCTTAGCCAACTTTGCGTTCACGGTTAGTCCATTTAGCCTGCGGCGAAAGAGAAGATATAACCTGTCTTATTCGATACTTCGGTGACCTATTCTCTGATGTTCCCAAACAAACGGACGTTGTTCAACATAACGTGGCGGTTGGAAACGCTACTCTCGTCACACAGCATCCCTATCGCGTCAACCCATAGAAGGCAGAAATAATACGCCGAGAGATAAAATACATGCTCGACCACGGCATCATTGAGCCCAGCCAGAGTAGCTGGTCATCGTTGTATGTATTAGTCAACAAGCCCGACGGATCAGTCCGGCTTTTTACTGTAAGGTAAATTCTATCACCAAGACTGACTCTCATCCCATCCCTAGAATGGATGACTGTATCGATAGAATCGGCAAGGCAACGTACATCACCAACCTGGATCTCTTGAAAGGCTACTGGTGTGTACCTTTGACCGAGCCGGTCAATGAAGTGTCAGCCTTCGTCACCCGACACGGCTTGTATCAATATCGAGTCATGACCTTCGGCATGAAGAATACCAAAACCACCTTTCAGACGTGGATGGATCATTTTTCTCGAGATGTACCCAACGTCGAGACTTATATCGACGACATAGTCATTTATAATGAGAGTTGTACAGATGACATAGCATCATTGCAAAACATGTTCGATATCCTCAGACAAGCTTATCTCACTGTCCATTTATCCAAGAGCGATTCCGGAAAAGCCGAAGTCTAGGGCATACGATCGACCATATGAAAATATACCCTGTCGAAATCAAAACCGAGGGCATCATAGTCTTCCCTGCCCCGAACAATGTGAAAAGACTGAGGCGATTCCTTGGTAGGATGTTTTGTCGAAACTTTTTCTTATATAGCTTCACCCTTCACCCAGTTGTTAACTTAAAAGTCCAAATTTGCTTGGACACTCTCCAGTCAGAAATCATTTGAGCGAATCAAATCTTTGTTATGCTCTAACCCCGTTCTGAAAGCTTTCTAGTTATCGCAGCCCTTCCACTTAGCCATCGACGCAAGTTATTATGGCATCGGTTCTGATTTACTTCAAGTCGATTCCACCGTAATCAAACACTCAGTCAGCAACTTTTCTCGAAAATTTAATTCGTATCAGGAAAATTATTCAACCGTCGAGAAAGAAACATTAATATTATTATCAAGCTTACGACATATCAACGTATACATATCTTTGTTGTATCTGCTCACACTTATGTACTTTGACGATAACCCAATCACTTTTCTACATCGGATGAAGAATAAAAATAGAAGACTACTCTGCTGGAGTTTGATTTTACAAGAATTTGATTTAGATATACAACACATCCGAGGTGTTGATAACGTGTGCGCGTTTGCACTATTCTACGCATGGTAAGATATATACATGAACAATAATAAAAGTATTAACCCGAAAATGCTATATAATAGATTCATTTACCCATTTTACTGAAAAAGCATTTCTTGCAATTTTTTCATTTGTTTTTGCTGGAGAGATGTGACGTGGTATCAATAGTAGAATCCCAGATTCAGATTTTACAAGCATATAAGAAAAAATTACCAACAATCAAAAAGGCATTGTTTTTCTTTTTATTTTCCGTCTTTCTGTTTATGAGTGAAAAAAGGGAAGAATATCTTTTGTCAATATCTGCCACCGATCTGAAATATATTTCTTCAATTCTCGCCGATTTCAAACTCCCGCCAAAAGTGAGTTGTGTAACCTATAGTGTCTAGATCTTTTCCCGCCACTGTGCCCCACGTCGACAGACGTAACAACTTGTTTTAAGTACAAACGACCAGTGGCATCAACAGCATACATCCAAGTAAATTAAATGTATACGCTTACATAAATCAAATACGTGACCAACTAGATATCCACACGAATTTCAAGTCTACGGCACAGAATACTAGCGACGGGCAGCTGGATAAGAAGTATCGATCTTGTCTCCATGAAGATGACGGAAGAAAAAAAGAAGAATGCCTTTTTGTATTAGTAGAAAAAAGTAACGGATAAAACAATCCTGGTAATTTATCGAATAACCAACATACAAAAATGAAATATTATATTTTGGTATTCTGCTGAGCTTATCGATTGTTATATTTGGAATATATTTTTGGGGAAAGTGAAATCATCTGATTATTTTGATAAGAAAGGGATCTTTTAAATGAATCTTCATTGGATCGTGCCCTTTTAAGCAATAGTTTAGAAATAATTGGTTTCCGAAACTCACCAGAAAGATATAAAGAATATAAAGAGAAAATGTCCAAACCTGTAGACAAGAAGCTGTTGAAAACATCTTTGTCACTTACCTAAAAAATAATAAAAAAAATATGCATTAAATTCAAATAGAAAATATGAGGCATAAGAAATAGAAAGAAATAGTAACTAGTTTAACCCGTGAAAATTCCACGGTTTTATTGTTAATGATCAAAATTTAAAGATCGATATGACTTATCAAAACTTTAATCATGAGATATTTAGCAGTAAATAAACTAATGATAAATAAAATGCAGCTCATTTTTCCGTAATAGTTGAAAATTCTGATTTCATAGGATATATCATAAATAAAGTAGATAAAATTATTTAAATCAATGATATATACATTTACAAGCCATGCTGACAAAACTAATATAACCAATATTGAGGGAAGAATTATGGGATGATTTTGTAATGTGCAATCTTAAAATAGATACCAGCAAAAGCCTAGAGGACACCTCGGATGGTGTAATGGTTAGCAAGGTAGACTAGCACACCAGCGAGTTCGATTCTCATTGGGTACCCCATTCATGCAGCCTTGTGCTACATCTAAGCAAATAGCTTAGTAATCTACTCCCAGCAAAAGTCTAGATTTGCAAATTAGTCTACAGTAAAAATTCAGTTCTTGTATACCTCCACAAGGGGTTGGGTATAACTATTTGAAAGGAAATATTGGTCTAATAAAAACAAACAAACTTGCTATTGAAACAATAGAGAGGATCGTAAAGATCTTTAAAAAAGGTCATCCTTAGAAGATTGTGAAGTTTTGTGTCTTATTTGTTATTTTCAGCCGTAAATTAGTTAAGTTTTCTTTTAAAAATTTCTTTTCATTCATTCAGGGTTTGTACATTACAGGAACAACATTTTTAAAACAGTGTCTACGATCGCCCTAAAATGAAAAGAAATTTTTTAAAGAAAACTTAACTAATTTACGGCTGAAAATAAAGAATATGAAGCCCAAAACTTTATCTGTGCGGTGAGTGGAAAACATTAACTTGTATCGAAAATATTTTCCTTTTCCACAGGCTTTTAACTCCAAACATATTTCGTTTACACATCTAAAGACTCCAATATATTATTAATATCATTACCAGTTGAATTAACGCGAAAATTTCTCATAACAATTCAAAACAACCAGACAATCTATTTTTTTATATCCTGTCAGCCCAAAGAGGGGCGCATTTAGTATAATTGTTACTAACGGGCAAGAGACGAATTTAATGTGAACTTTCCCTCAATCTCGACTTTTCAAAAGTCGAAGGTATTGTGTTTGATTGATATATTCTGCGAGACATGAAAGATACGGCATTAAAAAAAACAACAAAAAAAAAACTCAGACCGGCCATCTTGGTCAAATATTAATGTGTACGAGTATTCATCTTGCGCATCAACACAAAATCTTTAAAACGCTATCTTCGGAGATTGAATTGCCTACAAGAATTATTTTCAGGGCTACAAAGAAGTTAAAATGTTTTTGATAAAGTGACAAATCAAAGTTTTCTTCATTTTTGAAATTCTTTCTAACTCTCTCTCTCTCTCTCTCTCTCTCTCTCACACACACACACACATATATATATATATATATATATATATATATATCATTGGTTACTTTGTTGAAAGACATATTAACTTTCGTTAGGTATTTAATATCAAAGCTATTTTGTAGAACGGTAGGGGAACTATCTTATCCATAGCTGGGAAGGGAAGAGGTGTAAACCTTTATTAAGTGTATTAGTCCAGCACTTTAATGACAGTAACCCATATATATATATATATATATAGTGAAAAATTTTCAGAAATGAGGGATATATTTGGTGAGATATGTCAAACGCCGAGTAAGTTGAAGATTACTAGGTTCATCAATTTGCTTTCTTTTTCTAATTTTTGGTTAGTAGTTCTTATGAAAGAGTTTCTCACACTTATCGTTTACTTTTTAAGTTGTAGATTTATTTCCACACACTCAGCCAAACCCATCCAGCCACACATACACACGCACGGTTATCGTCAATGGAAATGGAATCGGTGACCCGAATTTAAACACATGATTAAAGTATTTACGTTCTATTTCGCTCTAATGACTAAATAGTAGGACAGAGTGGATTTTTCTAGCCATTGCATCGTTAACCAGCCGAAGAGAGGGAAAACTCCAAAAACAATCCTGTGATATTCCACTTGAAATTAATTTTGTATTGTCTCTTACCTTCTGTGGGTGGGTTTGGAGAAATACACCTCCCCCTACACACCCAGATCAATACAAGTTCTGTGTAAATTGATCTTACAGGTCGACTATTGCTGATTAATGAATTCGATCTTTACCAGCTACTTCATTAGGGCAGCTTAGTGACCAATCTTAACCATCCTTAGTTTTACCATATTTACCCAACCCCTCCGCTCGGACAGGATATGATACAAGGTCAATTTTTTAAGCGGAGTTTAACAGGTTTGAATTCAAAGTTTTCCTTCTCCTAGACAAGTTGCCTCACCAAGGCTGAAGAACCTAGTCTGCCCTACTATTTACCCATAGCTGGAGGGAGAATAATTGTATTCATCCTTATTTTTACTCCCGCTTGGTTCATACTTGAACCTTTGTGCCAAATTAAGCTAAGTAAATGAAACCCTCTCTCTCTTTCTCTCTCTCTCTCTCTCTCTCTCTTTCTCTATTTCTTTCATATTCGCACTCATAGTTATGAGAAGGCAATGTCTTACTTTATATACTTTCGTTAATGCTTGGGGAGAAAAATAACTGAGTTACTATTTTTGACGAAATCAAGGAATATCATTATGACACTTGTGTATGAACGAACGTGAAACTATAGTCGTAGTCCCTTCAATAATTCAAACAACAGATGTTTCCTTTGATAGGGATTTAGATTAGGGGGAAAAGAGCCAGTAAAAATATCTGCTGGTGAAAGTTCAGAGAAGAGTGTATTTATTGGTCTTATGTCAATAACTGTTTGAAAAAAAACGAACAAAGTCATCAGTATCATAGTCAGATTTGAATGATATCATTCCAAGGAACCACTTGAAGGAAAAACTAGCAAGTATTTGGTTGGTTGGCTGATTGGTATTTTTCGGCATATCAATCTTTGTAGGTTATTTAATGTCAAATTTTGTTTATATATATATATATATATATCATGTTTTGCTGCTCGAACTAATTTCCCAAGGTCTCAATTACCATCTGTCTCTTTCAGCCATCATTTCCGGCAGGTCTTCCAGACTACATCCTGTGTCCGTACATAGCTGTTGTAGATACGTTCTATCTGGTCACCCTACACTTACGATTCCGTGTGAGGGGTCTCTAGGAAAACCTCCAGCAATGTCCCTCATGTCTTGCTCGTTTAATTTGGATGGTCATCCAGGAGGGTGGTAGGTAGCAGTACAGTAGCTGTTTTATTGGATGTTGCTTCCAGAATTTGTTTAATATAGCTCATAGCATCCTTGTGCAATTGCCGTTAAACCTTTTCTCTATGAGCTTAGTCAGCGTCTAAGTGTTGTATCCATACAGTAGTATGGACATGACCGCTGCTTGGAAAAAATTACGTTTCATTTTAACGGATTGGTCTGACTTCCATATGACCGATAGCCTATTGATAGCTGTCTGTACCTTTGCTAGTCGCGTATTGATGTCATTTTCGGTAGATGAGACACTGCTTCTGAGGTAGGTGAACTCGTCCATTAGTTTTAGAGAGTCACCATTTAGTGTGGACATCTCGCCACTTTGATTATAACTCATGTACTCCGTTTAGTCTGCGTTCACATGGAGACGTATGCTGCTAGTTGCTTGCTCCAGAATCTGAAGCTGGGATTCAGCCTCGGCGGGTGGATCTGCCAGAAGCGCTATGTCATCAGCGTACTCCGCATCCGTAATAGTTCGCACGGGTTATTGACTGCTTCTTGCCTTTTCCAGTGTAAGGTTATTTTCTTTCATTAAATCTATCGACGTCCAAAGAACGTAGACTTTGCAGATTATGAACTGGTAGGGTACTAATGGGTCCACTTGCAGCACACTCGCTACAATGTCAAAGAAGTCTATGCCTCCATCCGGTGAGTGTACTTTTACTTTTGTGTTTTTATGGAGCATGCTCCGACACTGCAACGCAGTATACAATCAAAATCCGATAGATAGATGGATGAAGGGATGCATACTCCCCTTCCATAAAAAGGGGGACCTCGGATTAGCCAAAAACTACCGAGGCATAACACTTACATCCATAGCAGCCAAAATCTACAATGCCCTACTACGAAACCGCATAGAACCCAAAATCGACAACATACTTAGAAAAAAACAAAATGGCTTCCGAAGAAATAGATCCACGACCTTACAAATATTAACCATCCGTAGAATCCTTGAAGGTGTATGGGCAAAAAACCTACAAGCGACATTAATATTTGTTGACTTTACCAAGGCTTTCGATTTCATTCACAGAGGAAAGATGGAACAAATCCTACTAGCGCACGGCATACCTAAAGAAACCATAGTGGCAATAACGATTCTCTATAGAAACACTAAAGTAAAAGTACGATCACCAGATGGAGACACAGAATACTTCGACATTGTAGCAGGAGTACTACAAGGGGACACGCTGGCTCCGTACCTCTTTATCATTTGTCTAGACTACGTACTTAGAACATCGATTGACAAAATCAGAGAGAATGGCTTCGAACTGACGAAGAAAAGAAGCAGAAGGTACCCCGCAACAACAAATACCGACGCCGACTACGCCGATGACATAGTGATACTGGCAAATACACCTGACCAAGCCGAAACACTACTGCATAGTTTGGAACGAGCAGCCGCAAACGTAGGCCTCTATGTTAATGCACACAAAACGGAATATATGTGCTATAATCAAACGGGGGACATCTCCACTCTAGTAGGAACCCCTCTTAAACTAGTAGACAAATTCACTTACCTAGGAAGAAGCGTCGAATCAACCGAAAAGGACATCAAAACGAGGTTAGCAAAAGCAATGACAGCTATCAATAGGCTATCGATGATATGGAAATCAGACCTAACCGATAAAATGAAACGCAGTTTCTTCCAGGCAGCGGTCACATCGATACTGCTATATGGCTGCACTACATGGACGCTAACAAAACGGCTGGAGAAGAAGCTAGACGGCAATCACACAAGAATACTAGGTGCAATATTAAACAAGTCCTGGCGGCAACATCCCACAAGACACCAACTGTACGGCCACCTGCTCCCTATCACGAAAACTATTCAAGTTAGACGAACCAGACATGCAGGACACTGCTGGAGAAGCAGGGACGAACTCATAAGAGATGTACTCTTATGGACCCCCACACATGGCCGTGCAAAAGCAGGACGACCAGCACGAACATACATTCAGCAGCTATGTGAGGAGACGGGATGTTGTCCTGAAGACCTACCTAGGGCGATGAATGATAGGGAGGAGTGGCGAGAGAGGGTCAGGGATATCCGTGCTACCAGCACGACATGATGATGATGATTATAGCTGTAACAGTCTTCCTGGGCAGACCGTAGGCTCGAAGTATTCGTTCGGTCTTGCTTCTGTATACGGAGTAAAATGCCTGGGAGAAATCTACAAATAATAGTGTAGCTTCGAGGTTTATGTACGAACAGCTTCTAAAATTCGACGGAATGTAAGATTTTTAAGCGATTAGTCCGTAGGTACGTGGAGCCTTCAATAAGTTTCTAGACTTTTTTATACTGGTATTTAAAATTTAAGTAGACTCTTGAAAATTCAGTATGTTATTGCTATACATCTTATGAGATGACTGATCAATTTTTATGATTTCAGGTTCAAATAAACAGCTACAGCAGCAATTGGAATACACCCTACTAAAGCCTGATTATCACAGCTGGTGAATTTCAAAAATGCAACCTGGACGTGAGGACATTTTAGAAGAATGATATGCAAAAAAATTCTGTTTTAAACTTGGAAAAAATTGCCACAGAAGCGAATGGAATGTTTCAGACTGCTTTTCAACCATCTTGCATGAATTGAGCATCAGTTTTTGAGTGGCCTAAGAGATTCAAGGAAGGCAAGGAGTCTCTGAGGGATGATGAGAGGTGTGGGAGGAGTAAGGAAGTCAATACACCACAGTTGATTGGCCAAAGGTTTAGGGTTACTATGTTGAGGATTTAAGGGAGTTCAGGAAGAGTTTCGGTCGGAAGAGGCCAGCACTCTTCAAATCGGGTCAGTGGTATTTCCACCAGGACAATGCACCAGTTCACAACTCCATCTTTGTCACAGACTATTTGACCAAGATGGGAATCAAGACAGTTCCTCAGCCTCCCTAACGTTCAGACCTTGCTCCCTGTGACTTTTGGTTATTCCCTAAGCTCAGAGGCTGTCATGAGACAATTGAGGAGATGAAAGAGGCTGTGACGATGGTCATTGACACCCTCACACAAGTTGACTGCCATGAGGCGTTCCAGAAGTTGTTGCAACGGTACAACAAGTGCATTGCAGCCGGAGGAGGTTACTTCGAAGGGTACTAGAGTTTCATGTGTGTACTATCAATAAAAGTGCCCATACGAAAAATGTCTAGAAACTTATTTAATGATTCTTGTAGTTTTATTTTAAACGAACAGCTCATTTGTTTGCACACAGTTAAATAATTCCAACTATTGGTTTAACATTATTAAATCTGTTTATCAAGCACTCCTATGTAATATGATTAATTTGTACACAGCAGTATGGTTTCAAATAACTAATAATAATAATTCTTAGTAAATGATTGAACCGTTCTATTTTACCCATAGATGAGACACTTCAAGGCACTGCCAATCCGGTCAGAGTGAACCTGGAAGTAATGGCAATGAAGGCGGTGTCCTGCATGTCTGATTCGTTTAACTTGGATAGTTTTCGTGTTGGAAGGCAAGTGGCCGTATAGCTGGTGCCTTGTGGGGTGTTGCCGCCAGGGCTTGTTCAATATTGCTCGCAACATTCTTGTGTAATTGCCGTCCAGCTTCTTCTCCAGCCGTTTACTTAGCGTCCAAGTTGTGCTTTCATACAGCAGTATCGATACGACCGCTCCCTGGAAGAAACTAAATCACTTCATGGGTTTGAGTCGAACCAAGTGCAATATAATATGGAGAGTGCTCAATATCTAGGATAGAGCTATTATATAATAATAATGATAATAATAATAATAATAATCATCATCATCATATCGCGCTGGTAGCACGGATATCCCTGACCCTCTTTTAGGTTAATTTGACGCTGCTTCCTAGGTAAGTGAATTTGTCTACTAGTTTAAGAGGGGTTCCTTCTAGAATGGAGATGTCCCCCGTTTGGAATAATAATAATAATGAATAAATAAATAAATATATATTAGATACATATATTTAATTCATGGAATTTAGACTGCAACCGCTGGGTTTCTCGGATGTTTTTGTAAAACAACAATCATCAGTCAGTTAAGAAACTCCATGGAAACCAGGGGTCGCTGTCTAAATTCCTTGATTTATATATATATATATATATATATATATATATATATATATATATATATATATATCCCTTAACCGACCAAAGCCAATAAGAAGAGTTAGAATCATATTGTTAATTTTAGAAATGTCGAAGACAAAGTGTCTTGAAATTTACCCCTGAAATAAAACGTTCAAAACTACCATTTACTGCTAAAAAGGAAGCATTTATCAATCTATCTTTCTATCTATTGCTTATGGATAATATAATCTCTTATCAACTTGATTTATTTTCCCCAAAACAGAAAATATCAGCATTTTATAATTTCTAGTTGACAGTTATACATTTAAAATAGATACTAATAGATATAATTTTTTTACCAAATTAGATACTATTAAATATTATTTTTACCAAATTATTGAATGAGCATATTAAACTTGAAAACTATTACTTATTTTTATGCAGCCTACACGATACTTATCTTACATTTTCGGCATATATATATATATATATATATATATATATATATATATATATATATATATATGTGTGTGTGTGTGTGTATATATATATATATGTAGTCTGATTGAATATACATATATATATGTATAGTCTGATTGAGTATATATATATATATATATATATGTGTGTGTGTGTGTGTGTGTATATATATATATGTGTGTGTGTGTACATATACGTGTATATGTGTGGGTACATATGTAGACTTAAATAAACCATTTATATAAACATATTCATCCATATATACATGTGTGCGTATGTGATTACGTGATCTTCATGGGGCGCATTCAATATGTCAATATTCGGTCAATGTTGAATGCCTTTTTGATTTAGACTATCGATTAGGCCGGTTCCTTCTATTTCTTTTTGAAGGACATGTCATTGTGTACGACTCGACGGGGTCTGACGGGAGGTTGCTTGACTTGTGCGACGGAGGCATAGTAAATGTCAACAAGTAAATAAATCAGAAAACATATTCGGAAGTCATAGATTAGATTTAAGGAAGCAGTATGAAAAGAAAATTAGAAAGAAGAGGCTGAAGTAAAAAAAACCAAAAACAAAGGTAAAATATAATAAAGATAGCACCATAGAAAAAAAAAAGAAGAAAAAACAACAAAAACACATGATCAATAAAGATAAAAAAAATGGGTATAAATGGATGGAAATAATAATAATAATAATAATAATAATAATAATAATAATAATAATAATAATAATAATAATAATAATAATAATAATAATAAACAAACCATGTAACATAAAAAACGATGAAATGGCCGAAGAGTTGGCGAAATGGAGATATATTGAAGTGAAGGCAATTGTATGAATAAGTAGCCGAGAAAATCAATGAAATGATATCATTTAAAAAACTAATGGTCTCAGAGTCATCAAATTTTGGTTAAATGTACGCCTATATTTATAAGCTATAAAAAAATCATATATATATATATATATATATATATATATATATATATATATATATATATATTCAAAAAAATATAAATAGTATTCCATTTCCATAATATATTTATTTCGCTTATTCAAGCTGGTCAGATGGAATTCAGAATCAATATATATGTATATATATTGATGATTTTTTTTGGTGTAAAAATTCGGCAGCCTACATTCAAAGCATAAAATCATAAAAGTATCATTCACTCCAGCAAGAAACTATTTCAAATTTCTGTACCCCCAACCCGCCAAACAAACAAACAAACAAGAACAAACAAAAAACGCAGGGAGGGAGAAATACACTTTCATTTACTGAAAGTGAAACTGGCTTTTTGATTGGTCATTTTCTGTGATTCGTTAACATCACTTCGGCATGTCATTGGCTGACGCAGATTATACAGCCTTCACTTTCCGATGTGTGGAAATCTCAAGTGTAATGATATTTATCGCATTTCGAGTCTTATGCGTAAGGATTATGACTCCAAAACAGTACAGCTTCACAATTAGATTAACAAAGGTTAGTATTTCTGGCAAATAAATAAATGAATAAATAGTTAAAAAAAAAAAAAAAAATAAAAGCTTTAAGAATTATTGAAAGACATGTGCATATGTAATTCTTTTTCGAAGCAGATGATAAACACGTCTGATCATTCAGCCGATTAAAAAGGGCTATTACCATTTGTCGACAGACGTCCATACCAAAATATTGTACAAAGCACATCAAAAATATAAAAGAAAGTTGCATGAAAAATATTTGGTCTATTTTAGTCATATTTATTTATTCAACGTTGCTACGTTTATATCCGAAAATCTTACTCTCTTATACACAATGAAATAATTTTTAAAAATTCGTAAAAGCAGAATTTAAATAAAAATCCTCAATATAGATTTTTTACGCACCACATTTCTTGTAAAAATATGAAGAAAAAAAAATACGCCAAAAAACAAAATACAAAACAAAACAAAAAAACAAAACCAAAAAATCTGAAAAAACCAAGAATCTGAGTATTCAAAACAGGGTTAATGGTTTAAAAGAAGACCCTGGTATTTAACCAGAAATGATATTTTTACCCACTGATCTGTTGATGTTTTGTGGTATATCAATCCTTGCAGATTACTGTCAAATCCTCTATATATCCATATATATATATGATTTGTAACTGAATAGTTTATGGGTAACTTTATTTCAAAACCAGTTTGATTTGTTGATTAAATAGTTTCTAGTATTGCTATTAACAATAATAATTCTATTTATAAAGTATCCCTACATAACATGAACAATTTGCACACAGTTGTATATTTTCTTATAACTAATTATAACAGTCCTTAGTAAATGATTCAAATCTCGTATATGACCCACAGATGGGAACCTAACACCAATAATCCTAGTTGATATTAATAATAATCCCTTATAAAAGACTGAACAGTTCTATTTAGCCCACAGATAGGACCCTAACAGGTACTACCATACTGGTTAAGAGTGAACCTGAGAGTAATGGCAATAAAGAGGTACTCCGCAATCCCCAAAATCTAGGACTGAAGCTCCACCATCAGATACAGCTTAGTGTCATCCCTAGGACATAGTTACAACACGTTTCCCTTTGGGGTTAAATAGACCCACTTTTTTGTAGTGGGGATAATCAGTGTGTGCAACTAAAATAGGGCTTCTCAAAGTTGTCCCTATAAAGCTCAGTGGTAGAATAGCATTTTAACGAGATGAATAAAAGCATATAAGTCCATACGGGGGTAGAATTATCAATTTATATTTATAAACTCCTTTACATCAGAACAAAAACAGCTGGGTTAGGTTGATTAGCTGCCAGAATATTTGATGAACTACGATTACCGTGAGGGATGGGTCATTCACATACAACCCATTTAAATGAACGAACGGTATTAAGTTGGAGCCACTGTGTGATTGAGCGCAGGGTAATTTTCTTTCCTCAGGAGACACTGAATTAAACATCATCTCATGGAATCACCCTTCACTCATATTGAGAACCGTATCGGATATGTGACGATCACGGTAATGAGATGAGGGTCTTTATACGAGGGTTAGTCAAAATGTGGGTAATAGTTCAGTAATGTAAAGATACAATCCAGCAGCTCCAGATGGTTTTGTTGAGGTCGTGAAGATAACGAAACACATTGGTCTGTGAGATGGTTAGCTCGCCTGATACTCTCTGAGGGCTAATCACCGGGCTTCCTTCAATGACGTGGAGCACGGTTCCAGAATTCGCACGACCTTGTTTGATCGTCGAGGTTCTTGCAACCCTAGCGAAATTTCTTCAACCATTACAATACTATGATAAAGTGTACCGTCCTCTTTCAAACCACAAATGTTTTTGGTTGCGTCAGCGGCACTATGCCTCAGTTCAAACTCATAAACCATAAGTTCTTGAATTAAATTACACTAGACGTCCATCTGTACAGCTTTGATATCACATTAAGAATGAAGCAATGCTCAATGTGTCGGCGCACCAACTATCATGATACTACGAATAAGTACCTACCATAGCTGAAACTACTTCGTTTACATGATATATGCACCTCAAACTACAACAAACTGCAAAACTTTTGACATGAACTTTTATTAGTTATTATTCTTTCGAAAGGAATTAAGGATACTCATTCCCGTTACAAATAGACTGTACGGATTATATGGACTGAGAATTGTTCTTCATGTTCTCGTACAGGAATAGTAAAAAATTCAGGGACTCTTCAAATTTGGATTCTTAAAGGACAGGAGTGGGAAAACTGCGGTTCGCGGGCCACGTGAGGCCTGTTGCACTGTTCTGTGTGGCCCCCTGCACTGTTCTGTGCGGCCTGCTGGAGCCTCTAGAAAACCCAAAAAACAAAAGACAAAAAACAAAACAAAACACTTGTACTTGAATTAAGACTATTCTTTTGATTTTAAAAGATGATTGACATGGCTAATTCATAATATAGTGACACAGCTCTCTCCCACCAAAATGTTTGTTAACTTTGTTATAGGATATCACTGCAGATAATCTATGAAATAAAAACGAGTTCAGGAAATAACTCTGAAATATATATATATATATATATATATGTATAAGTTTTATCGTGGTAAGGAAGAGATACACAGTGAAATAAAGAGTTAATTATTTATCAACTGAAGTGGTACAGTCCAACAAATTTTATAAGTCTCGTACTGTGGATGTTACGTCCGAAGTTGGTCTTACAACTGAGCGAGATCTTGCAGAATCCCCTGTGCTTAGGAAACACGACGTCTTTTATACCTCCACGATACCGGAAGTCACGAGGTACGAACCCCTATACAACAATATATATATATATATATATATATATAATTCCATTAACGTCCTTATAAAAATTTAAGTCGATTAAATAAATGAAAAGAAAAAGTTTTTAAGTTCTTAAGCAACGATATCAAATTCAACGATTCTACTCTGTAAACGGCCTGTCGGTCGGCGCTGTAGTATAGGCCGACTGTAAATCTGCACAGGGTTAAAACCTCCTTCAATGCGACGGGGCACATCTGTTCGCCGTGGGTAGCAACTCTTAATGCTTGAGGACAGGATCCTGGAAGTTGAAGCAGTCCTTGACCTAGCAGTTTAATTTTTCAAGTGATTTGCAACATTTAATTTTTATTCTTACGGACGCTCGGGGAGGCTGGATGATCTGATCAATTCACTATTCATGTCAAAAGCCTTAAAATATATATGATTACCCCGAGTGCATTCTTCAAATTGTTCTTGTAACCAACACGTACCCAACGCTATTTTATAGTAAAGTTGCTAGAAAGCAGTGCCTGAGGATCAATTACGCTGACAGAGCAATGCTTGAAACAATCTAAATTGTGGAAAAACATGAATAAAGTTAAATAGAATTATTAGTGTTAAATAGCAATACTTGAAAGATTTGGACTGCGTGCAAACATATGATTAATATTGAATAAAATTATTAGTCTTAGACAGCAATAATTAAAGCGATTTAATATCCGGCGTATGAGGTTAAACTATAAATTAAACTGATAATGTAGCTATAGTCTTGGAGTCTAGGGAATGTGGAGTACCTCCTAATTACTATTACTCCCAGGTCAACCCCGGCTCGAAATAGTATTGCCTTTTAGGGTTCCATCAATGGATCAAGTAGAACTGTTCAATCATTTACATATAATTGTTATTTTTTTGGTTGTTTGAAAACATGCAGGTGTGTGAGTTTGTTCGTATTAAATAGAAACGATTTATAAATAGAACTATAAGCGTTGGTTAGCAGTACTTTAAATCCTTCAGAAGTATTAATGTTTGCAATACTTAAAACCATTTAGTTGTGTACAAACAAATGATTAATATCTAACATAATTACAGCCCTGTCAGCAGCCTTAGTAGATTACATCGACTGCATCTCTGCAGAGGGGTAAGACACCCTGCAATGAGTTTCCTGGATGTGACATGAAACAATCTGATGGCATAGCTCCAGTAATGCTGAAGTTTTGGGGAGTGATAAGTACACCTTTATTGTCATCGCTCCCAGGTTCACTCTGACCTGGAGTGGTAGCACCTGAAAGGGTCCTATCTATGGATAAAAACAACTGACATCTAAACTGTGGAGACAAATGACTAATGTGAAATAGGACAGTTTGATCATTTAAGCGTATGTAAACAAACGATTGATGTTAAAATGAATTGTTAGATATATATAGTAATACTTGAAACCATTCAACTTTGTTGACTCATACTAAACTGAATCGTTAGAAATAGAACTGTTGGGTATTCTCTCTGTGTATCAATAAAATGTGTTCACAAAGCATATATTTATATTTAATATGTATGTAAAACAGGATTTGGCATTAAATAATAAATGATGGTTGATATGGCAATAAAACAAACCAAACCAAAACCCCAAAAGAAATATTTATGGTAGATATTAGTACTTGAAACAATTCAACTGTGACAAAACTAATGGGCTTCCGCTCGTTTAAAAATAATGCTACCAACAAAATTTTCGTTTAAAAACCACACACACACACACACACACACACACACACACACACACACACACACACACACACACACACATATAATTGTGTATGTGTATACGTATATATTCAGCAACAATTCACTTACATAGGAAGCAGCGTCGCATTAACCGAAAAGGACATCGACACGAGGTTAACGAAGGCATGGACAGCAATCAATAGGCTATCGATTATTTGGAAATCAGACCTAACCGATAAAATGAAACGCAGTTTCTTCCAGGCAGCGGTCGCATCGATACTGCTATATGGATGCACTACATGGACTCTAACAAAACGGCAGGAGAAGAAGCTGGACGGCAATTACACAAGAATGCTGCGAGCAATCTTGAACAAGTCATCGCGTCAACACCCCACAAGACACCAACTGTACGGCCACCTGCCTCCTATCACGAAAACTATTCAAGTTAGACGAACCAGATTTGGTTTCTTTATTAAATAGCATATCTCCCTTGGTGGGTTATTTAATGCCAAAAGCCATCCTTGTAGAAGAACAGTCGTGGTACTATCTAACCATTCGCGAAGGGTAACATAAGGGGGTTCATACCTTTCCAAAGAGTATTAGTCTGAAAGTGAACGCAATAGAGCGACTGGAATTTGAACTCGCATACTACATTATTACAGTCCAACAAATTGGTTATTACGCTCTTTTATATAGGTTTGTCCAGACATGCAGGACACTGCTGGAGAAGCAGGGACGAACTCATAAGAGATGTACTCTTATGGACCCCCACACATGGCCGAGCCAAAGCAAGACGACCAGCACGAACATACATTCAGCATCTACGTGAGGATACAGGATGTAGTCCAGAAGACCTGCCAGAGGCGATGAACGATAGGGAGGTGTGGCGAGAGAGGGTCAGGGATATCCGTGCTACCGGCACGACATGATTATGATGATGATGTGAGGATACGGGATGTAGCCCTGAAGACCTGCCAGAGGCGATGAATGATAGGGAGGAGTGGCGATAGATGGTCAGGGATATCCGTGCTACCAGCACGACATGATGATGATGATGATGTGAGGATACGGGATGTAGCCCTGAAGACCTGCCAGAGGTGATGAACGATAGGGAGAAGTGGCGAGAGAGGGTCAGGGATATCCGTGCTAGCGGCACGACACGATGATGATACTGATACGTATATATGCATAAAAGGGATTTGAAATTAAATAACCCATAAGAGTTGATATGACATAAAAACACAACTGAGGCAAACCAAACTAACCAGACACTTAAAATCATGTAACTGTATAAAAAATTAAATAGAATTATCCGTTTTAAACAGCAATACTTGAAACCATTTACCTGTGCGCAAAAAGTCAGTTCAATCTCGCTTAGAAATGATATGACCAATAAACTTTTGTTTACTAATTATATATATATATTTATATATATATATATGGTTATCTTTCGATGGCTGTTTTTATTCTCATCTATAGAAGCCCCTCTTATAGATGAGCAGCAGTAGTTCCCCGATCGAACTGACAATCCTGAGCGTTAAGCCGCAAAACTCACACATACATCATGCTGCTTCCCATGTGTACGTGGAAAAAAAAAATTTTTACCTTAAGTTTTAACTTAGTTAAAGTCCAGGACTGCTGTATATTTAAATTCATAGAAATTTTGGGGTATATTTTATCCTATCATCCGATTCAGGCGCTAACAGGTTTTTATTTTATAGGTAGAATTCGATTTTGACTTGGGTTGCTTTTTTTTTTTTTTTTTTTTTTTTTTTTTGAGAGCAGTATTGAACAAGTCCTGGCGACAACACCCCACGAGACACCAACTATAAGGACACTTGCCCCCCATCACGAAAACTATACATGTTATACGAACCAGACACGCGGGACACTGCTGGAGAAGCAAGGACGAGCTCATAAGTGATGTACTCCAATGGACCCCCACATATGGCCGTGCAAAAGCAGGACGACCAGCTCGAACTTACATACAGCAACTATGTGAGGACACAGGATGTAACCCTGAAGACCTGCCGGGGGCGATGAGTAATAGGGAGAAGTGGCGAGAGAGGGTATGGGATATCCGTGCTGGCGGCACGACATGATGATGATGATATATATATATATATATATATATATAAACAGAATGTGACATTAAATTATCCCAAAAATTTATCATAGAACACAACTAAACCAAAGCAATCAAGAAATAAATGTGCACCTAAAACAACGCTATTAGTCAGTCATCATAAAATTTGGAACGTGTCATTCTACTTGTATCTGGTTTCTTCTATCTCTCTCGGCAATGGCATTAGTTGGCTTCTTTCAATGCATATATCACTGATAATGAAAGAAGCTGGTGAAACATATCTCGGGGGTAATTGGATCACAGGGTCGATCTGACAGATATTCTTATCTTTATTTTTTTTACTCTTAATAAAATTTGTCTTGTCACGAAGCAGACGTTTAAGCACCAAGTGCATCATTTCATTCAACAGAAATTCAAAATGAAGAATTTTTTAGTTAGTGTATCTAAAAAGTGCATACAAACTGAAAAAAAGTGCATACAAACTGTAAAAAAGATACATGACTAAATAGCAAATATTTTTAAGAGACGCAATTTCTCACTTGTTCATTAAAGGTATTATTCAATAACCTAGCGGCAAAAGTCCCAACTATATTCAGTTCGTGCTAATTATCAAAGAATATGAGCTTTTGGGTACCATCGCATATATATACGCTCCCCCATGGGGGTTGAGCACTCTGGTGAATGAATTTTCGGCCATTGCTCGCATAATGCAAAACTCTTCGGAAGAATTGAGCACTCTGGTAGCCGATAGGGTATAAAAATGTAAACAAACGGCTGCTGCTGTTGCTACATAAATACCTTAACAATTCCCTTAGCCAAACGTGGTACACTTGTTGGCCGAGCGGCCTAAGATTTAGTCTTACGTAAATTTGGATGGGTTTCGATCCCGGCTTCGATCGTCCTACGTGTCTAGCCACACTGAAGAGTTTTGATAGAATGAAACAGTTTGTCTGTGGATGACAATATTTATATATATAAATATATATATATGTGTGTGTGTGTGTGCGTGTGTGTGTGCGCGCTATGATAACCCCCAATATATATATGTATATATATATATATATATATATATGTACATATATGTGCAATATCGCCATTTATTATCGGTTATAGAAATTATAAGGCAGGGTAAAAACTCACGTTCCATGTTCCTCGGCAACGATCCTCAGTTGTGCTGGTAAACCACAAGTCTGACCTATTTAATAGAAGTACTTTACACTTTTGTACTATTTTTGAGTCACGCGACTATATTGAGTATGGTCTTATAAGTCACAGCACTAAATTACAAAGTAAATTTTTTTCTGTCCTGTTAGTAACTTCGATCTTTTATTGAGTAATAAAAAAAAGATTCCGGAAATCTTATGATAAAATATTTTTCTCTCATTTCCGAGATATGTTAATTTTAGGAACTAACTCTGAATTTAAGATTCTTTCCCATTCTCACTTTAATAATCTAAGCTGTATCTGGATAGTTTTCAGCAATCATCATTTTGTTAATTTCTGAAAAAAAAGCTCAAACGATTATTATAACACTCCTTCTATTGTCGTTTTGTCGATCCTATATATAAAGATACATACATATATCAGATCATTTTCAGCTCTAACTTTTCTTAAGTAGAACTCCTCTACTCCACTTATATATATATATATATATATATATATATACAATCGTCACCTGTTCATCCTACATGTCAGCAGATTCGCCTGCACATCCAGAAATGTTATCACTTCTATGGGTGTACGTTTATAGGAAAACAAAGCTTGTATTATGGAGACCGCCTGGGGAAGACAATAAGAACAGGTTCGACGGATATGGCGAATAAGTGTAGACAGAAACAGGCTCTCTTTCTCTGTAATGCTTGTGAACAGTGAAAACAAACGCATGGATATGCCACATTGTTCGTTTATCGTGTTTATATCGGTGGTATATCAATTCTTTTAAAACAGTTTAAATATTTTTCTCCTGAAGATGACCGAAAGACAAAATGGGTTAAGATTATATACATATATATGTATGTATGTATCTATGTATGTATGTATGTATCAGGTAAACATTTTTTTTTTTATTATAACCTTTCTGGGAACCTGTTTTATTATTAAATAAAAGATCGAGACACCTTCATTACAGAAATTAACTAATTTTGTAATTTGGTGGATGGACTTATTAGGCCCTCGACAATATAGACACGTGGCTGAAAAAGTGTATAAAAGTTGAACATACCTCTATTGGATAAGTCAAACGTGTGGTTTCCCAATTCAATTAAGGATCTTGTGGGTATGAGTTTTACTCTACCTTAGATTGTTTTATAATTGATAATATATTATGATATTACGCATATATATATATATATATATATGTGTGTGTGTGTGTGTGTGTGTGTGTGTGTGCCTGATTACCGTCACAAGCAATACATTCACACGTAAGTAAAATCATATATGCTCGAACAAAAACACAAGACACACACACACACACACATACACGTACACATCGATCCCAGCTTCAAGCGTCCTACGTGTCAAGCCATACTGAAGAGTTGTAATAGAACGAAACAGTCTGTGTATGACAATATATAGGCTCCCACATAGCACACTGGCGAACGAAACAGTCTGTGTATGACAATATATAGGCTCCCACATAGCACACTGGCGAAGGAATTTACGGCTGCCGCTCGCATAATGCAAAGCTCTTCGAACGAATTGAGCACTCTGGTATCCGGTAAGGTATAAAATGTAAACAAACGAACGCTGCTGCTGCTGCGCTACATAATAGCTTATGATTACCTAGCTGACAGGGTACGCTTGTTGGCCGAGCGGTCTGATACTAAGTCTAACGTAAAGATGGGTGGGTTTCGATCACAGCCTCAAGCGTCCTACGTATCTAGCAACAATGAAGAGTTGTGATACAACGAAACTGTCTGTCTGACAATATATATATATATATATATATAGGATGGACTCTGTCGTTAACCTCGATATATGCAAACCTAACAGTTCAGATAAGATTTATTTGTAGTCGGGAAAGCTTGAGTAGGACCAGCCCTACTTTATAGAGAAGCTGATAAAAGAAAGATAGGATATGAATATGTAGATTAATTTATGGAATTACACTACTCACATTCTGAATTCCGTGATTTTCTTTCTCTTAGGCCGGTTGCCTTACAAAATGTAAAAAGTCAAGTCGGCTTTTCGA
>OY757904.1:105218238-105238238 GCA_963585895.1 Sepioteuthis lessoniana
TGGCCAATGAGTGACGAGGATTGAAGGGATTTAAGATCGTTTGCAACTGTCCTCAAATGCAATTGCTAGTTGAACTTTTTGCCAGGAAGACCAATCTTTTGGATTAACACCAGAGGAAACCTACAGACTAGGATTACCAAAACTGGATTCTGTGAACAACAGAACAACTGAACTCATACAATGGCGAGAAGGATTTTAACAAAAAGTACGCGCAAAAAAATTCGAAGCACCACTTTTTTAAAAAGATTTCTCCATGGCATTTGTTTCCATACAGAAAGGAAAGATGGAGCAAATAATTCTGGCATATGGTCTCTCAAAAGAAACTCTTGTCGCTATCATGATGCACTACAAAGGCACAAAAGCAATGGTTCGCTCACCTGATTGTGACACACATTTCTTGGACATTATTCCTGGAGTCTTAGAAGGAAATTAGCCATAATCAGGTTAATTTATTTTTCAATTACATTAGATAAAAGGTTTTAATTTTTCTTTCTTACTTTATCAAAATATTCGTAAGAGGACATGTTGCGTAGACAGGAGAACACGCAATTGTTGTCTGCTGTCACTTCTTCACTTCGTGAACGTCTTGTGGTACAAATGGTCGCTTTCGATAGAACGGCAGAAAGAAGTACACAAACGCCTTTTCATAATTTTTGCTCCGTTTCATTTCATCTTCGGGCCATTTCTGAAATAGGGGTTTTGCAAAAAGACCACTGAAAAGAGGAAAAGCTTTATCATTCGAAAAACTCTAACTCGAGAATTTATTTTCCTGGGTGAACAAGCGTAGTGTGCAGTTCCATTGTTGAGTCAAAAATCCTGGTATATTTTATTAGATAGATATTACATAAAGGTTACGCGTAAATAGGTATTTAACACAGGTGTTATACACAGTTTTTTTTAAAGAATGTTTAAACAAATTAATAATGGTCAATCCAACTCTGCTATATTTTTCAAATAAATGATTGATTGATTTAAACGGCACGTAACTCATCTAGAGTTTGGGGAATTGTGTGCATTATATGTTGATATTACCATTTTTTTGTTGTGATTTCTTAAGTTTTTGAACACAGTTATATGACATGAAGTGCACTTATCTTAAACATAATTTTTAAACGGATCTCTTTGATCCATAGATGTGACCCTCACTAGTATTATTACTCCAGGTTAAAGTGGGCCTACAATTGATGGCAATGAAGGGGTACTCCGTATTCACCAAAACACCAGGATGAACGAATATTTTTGCTGGTGTGTCCATCTGTAGGAGTTCACAGTAGGACGTCTTTTATTCTCCAGCAGTACCCAGCTTGTCATGTTCGTTTTACTTGGATAGTTTGCAAGATTGGTGGTAAGTATTTACCCAACTGCATCATCAGATGCAGTTTAGTGTTATATCTAGAACTTTCAATGTGGGTGGTTCGATCCCTCTTCACAGATGTTGTCGGCGTTGCTGACTAGGCTATTTATTTTTTAAAAACTGTTTTCATCGTTTTCTTTGTTTCTATTTGTTCTTTCCCTCATGAAACGTTCTCGTGACCGAAACAAATAAAACTCTTTTGGAGGTAAATCTGGGGAGTACGAGGGATGTGGAAGGAACAATCATCCGAAATATCATTGCTTGGGTTTGTTGGATTGTAGTCTAATACTAAACATTTTTAATACAGATCTTTTTGATCGATTGATGGAATTCGAACAAGTACTGCCACTCCATGTAAGAATTGACCTGCGAGTCATGTGGTAAGGAAGTGCTGAGTCCATAGTTCCTGAAGTAGAGCCTCACTATCAGATGCAGTTCAGTGTCATATCCGAAACACACATTGTATTAACTTTATGAGCATTTAACAATTCAATGAAGAATAATGCTTTTACACTACCAAGGTAATTATTTTCTCATCAGTGATGTTGGCTCTGTATTTTAAGTGCTGCCTAAGTATGGGCAGGGAGAAGAAGCAGATGTATAGGCATCGAATTCTTCACCAAAGAAAGATCTATAGCTGCTGGCATCTACAGATGTCTCAGATATATGTGTTGCGAGGTGACAATTAATGAAAGTAGTGAATGGGTGACAAATTTGAAAGAAGGCGAACAAGTGTTAATAACAAATTTTGAGGTGGAATACCATCAACAGACGTAAGCATTGCCGGAAGTGCAATTTCCAGAGTGGATTTCTCAAGTAGGTTCAAATGTGGTGCAAATGCATTGCCAAAGGTGAAGGCCATTCTAAGTAGTAGCATATCGTAGACAAAGAGTTGCTAAACAGAGGCATATAGTTGCATATCTCTCCTGTTGTTAATAAAGAAGTTATGACCTGACAGGCATTATTTTCTTGACAGCTCTTTCTGGTATAGAATTCGTTTCGTTGGAACGAAATTGGTTATATAAATTCTTATGCGGGATTCGAAGGGATCTGTGCTGAGTCATGCATTTAAAAAAAACTCATCATTGATTGGTTGCATGATATGTTTTAACGCACCATGCACTAAATTAGTTTAATAATTTATGGCGTCGAATATTAAAAAACAAAAAGTCGTTATTCGAACTGAATCGTATATTCTCGTAGACAGAAGATAATAACATTTGAATTTAATTCATGTCCATATGTCCCTTTACTAAATTGTTTTTTATTGCCAGATATTTTATTATCTCAAATATACACAAAAGTATGTACAGATTATATCAAGCAGCAAAACGCCGAACAAGTTGAGAAAATGAACAGAAAAAGACAAAAATATAGCAAATAAACTGTATGGAGTTTATATGCCATTAAAAAAATAAACCAAACCAAACCAAACCTATGAATAATTATGATAACAATCAACCGTTTATAGATGAATGAAATTTCGATATTAAGTTTCTCATAAAGAGTTGATATATAATCACACAAACCAAACCAGACCAATCCCAACCTATATTTCCTAACACTGGGAATCACGTGAATATTTGCTTTTTTTTTATATTTTAAAGCTGAGTGAGTGTATCATTGTCTCTGTCATAACAGCTTTCAAGAAAACGCATATAAATAAAAAAAAAGTCTCTCTCTCTCTCTCTCACATCAACATATATGCACGCGCAAGTACAACACACACACACACACACACACACACACACACACACACACACATATATATATATATATGTATGGAAAATAAACTGATTTCCATGGTACAAAAGAAAGTGTTAATTTTAGTGAAAAAATCGGCTCATGAAGCTATAAATTTTGTCAGTGCATTTTTGCATTTATTGATCGATCAGCATTTACGCGCGATTTTAAAGTTTTCTTTGAGATTCGATGACGACAATTTTTGACTTGCTGCGCATAATTTGAAAGATCAATATTTGAAATTATTTTTAAATATTTTTTCTCCTTGATTGTTTAAAATGTATTTTTAATCAAAAGAATAATAGATAAATCATCACCTTATTTTAAATTTGATTTCGAGCGTACATCAATCTAATGAATAATCAATGAATCGATTATATCATAAGCAGGTTGATAAAATTAGTCGGTAAATCTACACAAAACTTTCAAGTTTATTTATTTTCAGTGTAAATTTAACATTCTATTCCTTTAAGTTTTGTTTTTGATTTACACATTGCTAAATTATTGTAGATTGAAGGAAAATATTGTTTCTTCTACCGATGTATACTACGGCTGCTTACATATTAGTGCATAAGTATACTTTCTCCTCTGCATAGGGACACACTCAAACCCAGATCTTTTACACATACAAAATATATCAGTTAGATTTAGACTAGGCAAAATGCAAGATTTAATGCGTGAACTTTACTTTCTTGTAATGTGCATATTGGAAAAAATGTACGCTCTGACTAATAGAATTTATCTTTCAAGAAAAGATATTTTAACTTCTGTTTTTCGACAAACTTTTTACTAAAGTTAAAGAAATAACATTTATCTAATTCGTAAATCGTTTTTTATCAATAGTTTACACACTTTCCCGATATATATATATATATATACCATAAAATATATTTTTTCCAAGCTACAGTCTTGTCTATTCTACTGTATCGATGCACTACATGGACGCTGACTTAGAGTATAGAGAAAAAGCTAGACTGGAATTGTAAAAGAATGTTACTAGCTACATTGAATAAACCCGAGAAGCGACATCCCACAAAACAGCAGCTGTACGACCACCCACCTCCCACCTATAAAACCATTAAAATAAAATAAACAAGACATTCGGGACACTACTAGGCAAGAAAGAATGAACTCAAAAACAACGTACTCCTATAGACCCCTTCACACAGACGTCCAAATGTTGGACAAACAACTAGAACTTATCTACAACAGGTCTGTACGGAATTAGGATGTAGTCGGAAGCGATGAATGATAGAGACAAATATTTAGAGAGAGAGGGTAGGTGAGAGATAGAGTGAGTGAGTGAGAGAGAGAGAGAGAGAGAGAGAGAGAGAGAGAGAGAGAGAGAGAGAATAAGGGAAATCAGTGCTTGCAGCATGAAATTATTATATATATATATATATGTGTGTGTGTGTGTGTGTGTGTTTAAAGTCCTCTTGATTTTTTTCACTTTATTTTTATCTTGTTTCCGGGATCTTAGTGCGTCTGGAGTATCAAAACATTCAAGTTGGGAGCGCTTTCGTCATATTTTAAATATAATGCAATGCAAAAAGAGACGAGAAGAGACTCTAATTAGCTAAAGTTCTTTACGTAATTACAAATGAACTTCAATTCCTTCAAAATTGTTCCCTTGGGAAACCAGACACCGACAAAAATTTACTGTCCTGCGAAAAGTGCCGGAGGTTTTCAAGTGGCACTGACTTGGGTTTTTACGCCATGACCAGTTGCATATTTTGTAAATGGCGACCGTGGACTTGGGTGTTAGTTTAGAGGAATACATATCAGATCAAGGGAGCAAGGATTTCAAATAATATATTTTTTAGCCAAAAATTCGCCTTCAGAAATTGCAGAGAGAAAGCCAAAGAACTGTTTCTTTTTTTAAGAAAAATTAGGTTAGTAACTGTAATTGAAAATCAGGTGATCAATATTAATTCAATGTCAATCAATTTTACCATTTTACATCGATCAGATGTGATAAAATGTTTCAGTTTGTTTCACTGTCCTCGGTTCCTTGGCAACAAGGTCGAGCAGAATGGGATTTATTTTTCTTCTCTGTGCTATTTGAAAATACCTTGACAATTGTATATTTGATATCATGTACATCGGATAAAATACTTAATAATCTGTATCCAAGATATAGTTTGATTTTCAAAAGCCTGTATTATCTTGTAAAATGTTTCTATTGGATTGTCTTGAAATTTATTTCAGGATTTCATACCGTTTTCCATTTTTGTGACACACTGGTAATAATCCTGCAGAACTTGAATTCTGTGAAGCAAACATGAATTGAATGCTTTAACATGTGCCCGAGGTCAAATGGTCGGGTGATTTTAAATCATAGTTGCCAACCAGTAAACAATAAAAATAAAAACGATAATTTGTTATCCTAACTGACTTCATGTATACTGAGAAAGAAGAAAAAAAATAGGTTTGTGTATGTTAGTGTGTGTGTGTATGTATGTATGTGTGTGTGTGTGTGTGTGTGTGCAAAAGTGTCTCTTTTTTTTTTTTTGGAAATTGTTTCCAGAACATACCTGCAGAAAATCTAATACATGTGGAATGTCAAGATTATTTACAGTTGATATAGCCTTATAAGAAAATCTGAAATGCAGAAGAACCCAGAAAAGATAATACAGAGTTGTTTCGTCTCTTTTTAATCGAAATTATACTCTCTTTGTAACCGGGCCTTTAGTCCAATGAATAGAGTGCTTGTCAATGGTCCGGAGAGACCAGGGTTCAATCCTTGGTCGAGTCATACCAAAAACTCAAAAAATGGTATTTGATGCCGCCTTGCTTAACACTCAACATTATAAGGTAAGGGTAAAGTGGAGCAGTCCAGGGAAATGGAGTAGTGCCCCCCCCCGCAACACCTCAGTGTAGTATCTTTGGAAAAGGGGGCCTTTGTAAAATTGCTTCAATCAAAATCGGTAAAAAAGAACAACCCGCCCCCCAAACCCTCAAAAATCAAAAAACTACCCCACCAAAAAACAAAACAAAAACAAAAAAATGCCAAAAAACAAAACGACCGAGTAATATGTACACACTTTAGCTTCATATTGTGAGCATCAAATGTAAAAGGGTTTCGATATTTCCAACAGAAATTATAATAAGAGATGCTTCTACCATATCGTTCAATAAATTATAAGTAAAATAGATGAAAGGTAATGGAAAACTGACAATGAAGGAAAAATAGCTCGTGAAATAAGGAAGTAGCAACAAAAGAATATAGTTGAATCTGGCTTATAAAAAAAGTGGCATTGTCAGGAAATTAGAAGAATCATAAGAATAAAGGAACAAGGAGAGAGAGAGAGAGAGAGAGAGAGAGAATATTTTCTTCACTACCGGTATGTAATCAAGGAAAAAGCGATCGATGTGGTCAAGGCGAGTAAGAGATAATAATTCAAAGAATGAGCCTGCCTTTTGATTAGAAGCCGACAGTCTATATACGCTTTTGTGAAGTGACATCTTCAGGGATTCTATTCACGATGCCATTGTTAAGGACAGAGACGAGTTTAGTGCTTCCGATGCCGCGAAAAAAGAGAGAAGCGGACGACTTTGATCACTCATTCTGTTGAAAAAAAATGAACAGGTTCTGACTTGTTGAATTTTTCCTTTTTTGTTTTTGTTTTACTTCCATACGAGTCGTATGGACACTGAGAGAACTAAATTAGTCTGTGGGGCTTATTGTTCCTAAGTGGGCCTTTTAAGAGGATGATATTAACGTCTTAGGTTGTTCCTCTTCTCATTAACCTGTAAGAGTACTGGTAGGATTGTCCTCTTGTTCTCTCATCTTATATCTATAATGGATATTGATTGTCATTGGTGAACTGAAAGGACTAAGTAATCTAACATTCACGTACCTTCTTTACCTTTAACATTTTCCTGCTTTACGACAATGTTAATAATGAGTTTTCGACTATAATGTATCAATCTAGTCCCTCTTTTCCTCTTCATTGATAGTGCTTTTATAAAAAACTGTTACTGATAAATGTTCTTATACCAGTGTCTTGGAAACTGAGATAAATATGAAAGTCATTATTACTTTTAAAATTCCTTGAAAAGAGTTCGTTATAATTCATTGAATTACTTGACCATATTACATGGAAATTTTAATTGTTTGATTGTTTTTAATAGCATGCCCAAACGTATTTGGTTTTTTTAAGCTTAAAGGTAAGGAAATCACATTAAGCGTACGTTTATAATTAAATTTCATGTATAGTTGTTTCGTAAGAGTTTTATTTTCCACATGGTCCAATCGAATAGTAATAATTTTTAAATATATCTACTTGACCTATTGATAGGATCTAAACAAGTATTACTCTTCTTGGCCAAAGAGGACCTGGGAATAATGGTAATGAAGGGGTAATACCAATTTCCAAGAGTTCCAAAACTGGAGATGCAGTTTAGTGTCATGCCCGAAACACATCTTTTTTGCTTTCTTAACTCTCTGCAAGGGGTATTCTAAGCCCACCAACAGAATCAATGGAACTTTTTTTTATGGTTATTGATCTTCATAAACTGGTTATGAGTCGAGAAGAACAATCCAGAATCAAATATAAAATATAGACTCATATTTCTTAAAGCCTTACGACTTTAAAAATTATTTCTTTCAAACGCCGCATAAATGTTTCCCAGAAGAACATTAATTTCATCTGATATACATGATATCAAATATACAATAGTCAAATTCTTTTTCAAGTGGATTTATATTTTATAACAATTAGCGTTTGTAGCTGAAGGTTGAGTATAATTTTTTAAGAGATAAACTCTACCGTATTGAAATTATGTAACAAAAATATGAGTATGTAGTTATATAAGATAAGTACACCTCACACACGCACACACATGCGCACACATACACAGACTAACAGTCTGACACACACACACACACACACACACACACACACACACACACACACACATATATATATATATATACATTTCATTAGTTTTGTAATTTTATTTTTGGTTGGTTGTTAATTTTTTTTGAATGGCATATCAAGTCTTGTGGTCTATTAAATGTAAAATCTTTTTTGTATTGATGATTTCACGTCTATTAATACATCGGTAGGAATAATTTTCATTAATTTCATGTGTATTAATAAATTCGTAGAAATGATTTTTATTAAATTGATGTGTATTGATAAATTACAAGACGGAATTTTCATTAACTGTTTTTCTTGACTCGGTGGATCCTCAACTACTGCTGTCTAGCACCTGTAAGATAAAGAGGGTTGGGTGTTTGTTTGCCATAAGAACAATATGAAGTTGTGACTTAATTATATAGATGCTAACGCTCGACATAATCAGCCGATTAATTGGGTCGGACCATTCTGACCGCTAGTCCAGCACAAGTAAGGGTTGAAGTGGAGTGTTGAAGATCAAGTGACCTCTTTGTGCTCGCGTCACGGGCCGCTAAGCTATCGGGATCCCGTTTTCAGGTATAATGGGTAGCCCCCGCCCCCATCGGCTAGCAGGGGACTCCATTGGAAATGGTTCTTACGATGCAGTCAGTGCGTTCTACAGTCTCAGACAGCAAGGCATTTAGTTTTGGTTTGAAAGCTGTAAAGTGAGGTAATGAATAATACTTAAAAATGTTCATCCCGAATGAATAATATTTCGTAAAAGATAAAAACGTGGTATTTTTGTTTTGAAGAAAACGAGGTTTTATAAAAAAAGTGATGGCGGTAGACCTTCACTTTTTATGATAAGAGGGCATATATATATCAATGATCTCTCTCTCTCTCTATATATATATAGTGAAACATTTTTCGACTTTATTTTTCTCAATGCAGGTATCATTGGAGAACGAAAAAAAATTATGAAATCAAATTGTTGCTTACCAAAACATTTCCCGCTGGTCAACGATACCTGCATCGGAAAAATAAGGTCTGAGAAAGTTCAGTTTCGGGTTATCCTTACCGCACGTTTAACCTGAGCTAATATATATATATATATATATATATATATATATATATATATATATATATATATATATAGTTTAACAAAAAATACTAGAAAACAGAATCAGAGATAATTCGAAAGTACAGTGACATGAATAACTCCAAATAAAAACAGTGATCACCATGGATAAAAGGGAGCAGACCACGGTAAGAAATATCATAAAATATCATTAAAAAAACAAGTATGAAAGTTGGCAAGATGCATATTTAGAAGGGTAACAGATGGTGAAAAAATGTTTGCAGAGTTTTGTTTCAGTAATAATAAGTGTTGAAAGAAAAGATGTGACAGTTGATGAAGGGATGAAATAGTGACTGCTTTTATGGTCTAACAGATGTTTACAGAATCAAGATCCTCATAGAAGAGATTAGTAAAGGATATTTTTTCCAGCAGTTGTGTCAAAATTGCTGCTATTGACATAAGAATCAGGTATACTTATCTATCATCTTCCGATTAAATTCAGACTAATTGATTGATTTTTCCGATATGTCTACCCACCTGGGGTTATCTTACATGTTCATTGTTCATTTATATTTATGTTTTTTCTAGAGTTGTTTTTTAAGAGTTTCTGCTTGCAGTTAAATAATGTAAAGACTAGTTTAAGTTAGTTTATTCAGTCCAAGGGAATTTCAAACCTTGAGAGTTATTTAATGCCAAATAGTATTCCCTACCCCCCCCACACACACGCACACACATATATATATATATATATATATATATATATATATATATATAAACTTTCAGTGAATAGATTGTAGGTAACTTTATTCTTAAACGAGTAAGTTCTCATTCCTTTGCACACAGTTAAATGGTTTCAAGTATTGCTTTTTATTGTTTGCAGATAGTTAAATGGTTTTAAGTATTGCTATTCAACACGAATAATTCTATTTGATATTAATCCTTTGTTAACACAAAGTAAGATAGTATCAAGTATCGTAAATGACTTAATAGTTCTTTTTGACCATATATGGGACCCTAACAAGTACTACAATGCTGTACCAAGGAAAAATGGCAATGAATGGGTACTCCACATTCCCCAAACTTCCATAATTGGAGCCTCAATTTCAGATTGTTTAGTGTCATAAACAGGATGTTCGCTGATGGGTCTTACGCAGTCGGCGTATTCATCAGCCCCAGCCAACAGGGCTGATATGATATCAAATATTCATATCTAATACATATAATTTTCAGAGTTGCATGGTTTAAAGTATTCTTATCTATAATATCTAGTTATTGGGTTTTAAGTAAATATTTTTAACAATAACCATGTTTACATGATAGCTAATAATGATACTTAAGAAAAAAATATAGCTTCAAGTGTTCTTAATTTAGATAATTTACAGTTATATAACATCAAGTATAAGTATCAATTGCCAATAAAGGGAATTCCTTGATATGTTGATTGGTTTGAGTTGATTTGGCTTTATGGCATATCAACCATTGTAGGTTATTCCATGCCAAATCCATTTTTATATATGATTTTTAAATGAATAATTTAAAGATAACATTTTTTTTAACTAGCCAAAACGCATTCGTTTATACACAGTTCAATGGCTTCAAGTATTGCTATTTATTCTTTGCAGACAATTAAATGATTACTATATTACTATTTATTGTCTGCATACAGTAAAAATATTGCTATATAACACTTGTAGTTTTATCTGTGCTCAGTGAAATTGTTTCAAGTTATACTATCTTACACTAATAGTTCTATTTGACGCAGTTAAAGGGTTTTAAGTATTGCCTATACTAATGATTCAATTTAATATTAATTACTTGTTAACACAGAGTTAAACGGTTTCAAGCGTAGAAAATGATCAAATATTTCTATTTTTAAAACCTAAATGGGACCCTAACAGGTACAACAAATCCGAGTCAGTGTGAACTTGAGAGTAATGGTAATAAGGAGTACTCTTCATTCCCAAAATCTCCAGGACTGAAGCCTTAAAACCAGATGCAGCATCGTGTCAAATCAGGACATTTGTTGAAGAGTTCTTACTTCTCTATAAAGAAGCACTAGGAGTATTCTTAGGCTCTCGCCGACTGGGTTATCTGCATTTAGAATTTTAATATATTTTAAAATTTTTCTAAGTTGTCAAGTAAATAAGATGATTGCAGCATAGGCTGTTGTTATTAATATTGCATACTTAAAATTATCAAACGGATTTTATTGTGGGCTTCTGATACGTTTTGTGACATGTCAACCTTTGTAGGTTATTTAATGCCGAATCCCATTTTAGCCCAGTCGGTTGGGGCTGCTGAATGCATCGACTGCATTCCTGCAGAGAGGTAAGACTCTCCCAACGAGTATCCGGTATATGACACTAAATAATCTGATAGTCAGGCTTCAGTAATGCTGGAGTTCTGGAGAATGCGAAGTACACCTTCGTTACAGTTGCTTCCAGGTCCACTCTTACCTGGAGTGGTAGCAACTGATAGAGCCCTATCTATTGACCAAATAGATCTGTTCGATAGTTCAATTGTATACTTATGATAAACTGAATGGTTTAGAACTATTTTTACATTTAACTGTTTCTTAACAAAAAACTGATGTTTAATTGAACTGTTAGTTATACATAGCAATACATGAAACCATTTAACTTTGTTGGCATGCTAAACTGAATTGGTTAAAATAGGACTGTTTGATTATTTGTCTGTGTATAAACCATTTAACTGCAAGAAAAAAAATGAGCTAAAGCTCATTTAAAAACGTTATCTATAAAATTTATTTTGAAATCACATGTTTAATATATATGTATTACAGGAATTTGGAGTTGAATGACCTACAATGGTTGATATGCCATAAAACCGATCTAAATATTGTTTATATATATATATATATATATGGGGGAGCTGAGATTTGTCAAAGAATAGTTGGTACTATTTACCAACCCCTCCGCTCGGGCAGGATATGACACAAGGTCAATTTTTAAGCGGAGTTAAACAGGTTTGAATTCAGAGTTTTCCTTCTCCTAGACTAGTTGCCTAACCAAGCCTGAAGAACCTAGTCTGTCCTACTATTTGCCCATAGCTGGAGGGAGAATAATTGGATTCATACCTTTCCCAAGGGTATTAGTGCTATGTGAAATGCAATCAGTATCGTCCAGGATTTGAACTCGTATCGCCGTGTTCATTTCCTACGGCGATAACGACTACACCACGGGCACCTCCACAGAGAATAGTTGGTAGGTAGTAATTTACGAACCTCTTTGCTTCGATTTGGTACAACGCTGTTTCATTGAGGCACCCAATGAGAATAGAACTCATAAGTGTAGGTTTGCATGTCTTGATTGATAACCATTACACTACCAGAGAATAGCTCGTAGATAATATTATTTTTAAACGAGTCGGAGCTCCTTTGTTGCAGACTTTTAAATGGTTCCAAGTATTGTTATCGAACACTGATAGCTTTATTTGTACAGTTAAATGGTTTAAAGTATTGCTTTTTAACACATTTATTTCTGTCCAATATATACGGTTTCAAGTGAAGTAATGATTAAAGAGTTCTATTTAACCAATAAATTGGGCCCTAAAAGGTGATACAACTTCGGGTCAGAGTGAACCTGGGAGTAATGGCAATGAAGGAATATTTTACTTTTTCCAAAGCTCCTAGATTGGACCTTCACTATCAGAATGTTTAGTATCAAAACCAGGGAACCCCATTTTGTAGGGCTATTACCTTACTGCAATGGATACAGTCAGCATCTTCTAAATCCTGCTGATAAGAAAAAATACCAGAGAAATGATAGAAAGTAACAACATATTAAATGATAAAGTATCCGCTGCTGTAGTGTTAAACCCCCTCCAAACAAATTAGCTCCCTGGTTATGACACTAAACTTTATCTGATGGTAAGGCGCCAGTTCTGGATATCGGGGGACTATGGAGTATCACTTCATTCTCATTTTTCCAAGCCTACTCGGAATGGTAGTACCGTGGTTTCTTTGTTATATACCATATCAACCTGAGTAGGTTATCTAATGCTAAAGCCATCCGTGTAGAAGAAGAGCGGTGGTATTATTCAACTCATCGCTGGGAGCATAAGGGAATTTCTACCTTTCCCAGGGGTATTATTCCGAAAGTGAACGCAATCGCGCCTAGAGTTCGAACTTGCTCACAACGATGTCACAGACCAGCACGTTATCTACTACTTCACGATGACTCCACCGACTGCATCTCAGCAGAAAGGATAAGCCTCCCTCAACGAGTGTCCACGATAAGACACTGGATAAGACACTCATCAATCTAATGGTGAGGCTCCAGTAATGCTGGAGCTTTGGGCAATGTAAAGTACACCTTTATTTCCATCGCTCCCAGGTCTACTCTGATCCGGAGTGGTAGCACCCGATAGGGTCCTATCTATGGGTTAAATGGAACTAAAGAGTGTATTTATGCTAAATTGAATGGTTTGAAATAGGACTGTTTTTACATTTAACTGTGTGTAAACAAAAAAACTGTGTACTGATGCTAAACTAATTTATTTGAAATAGAACTGTTTTAACATTTAACTGCGTAAAAGAAAAATTTATACTTATACAAAACTGAAATGTTTGAAATAAAAGAAAAATTTTACCTATGAATATATATGAATGTTAGACTGAATTGTTTGAAATATAACATTTGACATTTAAACTGCGTATTTATGCAAAACTGATTGTTTGAAATATAACTATTTATGTGTATAAAATGGATTTGGCATTAAATAACCTACAATGATTGAGATGCCATAAAACCAAACCAAACTAAACCAACCTACACATAAATCCACTTATTTTCCTAGCTATGGAAAAATAGTATAGCAGACTGGCTTCCTTAAATCACCTTAGGTAATTGGTCGAGAAGAAACACGGTGAATTCAAATCTGCTAAAAATTGACCTTGCGTCTAATCTTGCCCGTATCAGAGAGGTTTGGTAAATACATATATCAGTCTAAAAAATTCAATCAGAAAACAAGTTTCTTATTATATAACAGATCATTTGTCCTCAATATATTGAAGACACGGTGTTAAGTAATGGTCAGTAGTATTCAAAACTGTTTAAGAAAATTACTCTTGCATTTGTAGAAGGTGGTGGTCTTCCTCTGTGGAAATCAAACGTAATAAACCATCATGATGGATTACCAAATAAATATCTAAAGAAACCAATGCTCAAGGTAAACATTTAATTACAATATTTCATTTTAAACAGATCTCTGACCAGACGACCAGATTGCCTTCCACATGTGGCTCTGAGCATCAAGTGTTCAACCTATGCAGGGTTCGTGAAATAGTCAGCTGAAAACACTTCAACACTAAAAAAAATCGTCATTTCACGTATTTGTATGTTATGCTATTGGTTCTTTTGTAAAAGCTTTTTTTTTTTTAAAGACTAGAAAAAAACTTACTTCTGACCATAATCAAAAGTCGAAACAAATGGACAGCAATTAAAGATTAAAAAATAAATATGTATAAACGAATATTGTTCCTGTCTTTTTTTTTATTACATCTATTCATTGTTCATTACATATGTGCGTGTAAAAAATCTCAGAAACAACTAGTTCTAGCATATGTTTCCCCGAAGGAAATTGTAACCGTTATAATGATGTTTTTCAAAAACACGAAAGCAACAATTCGATCACGGTATGGTGACACCGACTTCTTCTTCATTGTCGTTGGAGTCTTGCAAGAGATACATTAGCAACATATATGATTATATTCTGCCGAGATTACGTACGACGAACGTCATTAGATATCACAAAAAAAAAAACAAAAAAAAAAACAAAATAAAGCAAAACAAAAACAGTTTCACTTAAAAAAGACAAGAAATAGACAACATCCAGCTGAATAACTGACGTAGATTACGCAGATGATCTAGCGCTTTTTGTAAATACATCAGCCCAAGCCGAATCGATGATGGGATAAAGTGAGAGGGATTCGTCTCTACGGGAACACAGGTAAAACAGTAAAAACGTTTCAAACAGGACTGAGCCATTTTCCCTTTAAGTGACAAGCCTTTGAAATTATCAGATCAGCTTGCATATCTCGGTAGCAATATTTCGTCTAATGAAAGTAACGTCAACATACTCATAACTGTCATAGACAGTTATTTGCAGCTAATCGATCATAAGGAAATCTGATCTCTCTGATGAAATTAAACGAGAGTTCTTTCAAGCAGTAAATGTGTCCGTACTAATGTATGGTTGCACCACCTTGACTCTTACGAGACTCTAAGAGAAAAAATCTAGATGGAAACTATACACAGGTGTTACGTGTTGTTTTGAATAAGTCCTGGAAGCAGCATCCCACAAAACAGCAGCTGTCCTGCCTCTACCTTACATCTCACAAATAATACAAGTAAGACGAACAAGACATCCAGTGTACAGCTGGGGAAGTAAACACGGACTCATGAGCGATGCCCTCCAACGAACTCCAACATATGGACAAATCAATGTTGACCGGCCAGCAAAAGCTTACGTTAGCTCTGTGCAGACACTGTGTACCGACTAGTGAACTTACTCTGTGCAAGGATTAAGAGCGAGAGAAAAAGAGAAATAGAAAGAGGGAGAGAAAGAGTGAGAGAGGAATCCGTGCTCCCAGCACGTGATGATATTATATATATATAGATGGCGAAAGAATTAACGCCTGCCACCTGCGAACTGCAAAGCTTTTTTAACGAATAGAGCACTCTGGTATCCAATAACACAAAATGTAAAGTAAATATGCTTTATAACTAAATATGCGTTATAATTCATGAGCTAACGTATGTCGCGTGATTGCTGATCCGTAAGATACTAAGTCTAACGTACAGTTGGGTTTCGATCCCAGCTTGAAGCGTCCAGTGTGTCTATCCATAATGAATCTGTCTGTGGATGAAAATATATATATATATATATATATATATATATATATATATAAAAATGACAGAAGAAATTTGAAAATTAAAATAAAACGGAAATTCAATAAAACGAGGAGGTAACACCTTAATCTCTTCCCCCTCCCACTCTACCCCACGTGTCTATTCTGTTTTAATTAATTATCCATTGGATCTGAAGAAGTCATGTATGAATTTTTTTCTTCGTGTTTTTGGTTCACACCAGAAACTGAAAAACAGGATGGAAATAAATTTATAATTCTAAATTAACCGGTCTTTGGTTTTTTCTTAAAGAAAAAAAAATATATATTAGAAATTACCATAACAAGAAATTATATATATATATATATATATATATATATATATATATAAATATATATGGTTCTTACTAGCTCACTTGGTGAGTTAATGGGGGACCAAATGTTGCAGTAATATTAGATATCAATGATGGAGCATTTACATATATATATTTTTTTACACACACACACATATACACACACACACACACACACACACACACACATATGTGTGTGTGTGTGTTTTTATACATACTAAGGCATTACAAATCAAGACATTAATTCATACAGTGATATTTGCGTCTGTTGGTGCACATATAAGCATGCAGATATGCATATTTCCACAGAAACATACATAGATGCATCCTCTTTCACCCACACAATAATGGATCCCTGCCAAGATGTTAATAACGTGCTGGGTCTCACAAGAAAACTTTCTCATTTACTTACAAGTACTTATTAAGTTATTTCTGAAAACACTTTATGTCGCCCTTCGTGTTATCTGTTGTGACACTTGTCTGTTGTTACTGACAGCCAGGCTTTTAACTTACATTCACTCTTTCACAAGAGTTCAGTCAACCTTAAAGCCTTTGCTTGCTGAACGAATGCCCACATGCGCTAATAAAAACCTCCTTGACTGAGTCAGTGTTGGCACCAGAGACGGAAAAGCATTGTCAAGGACAATGAATACGTCTTATAATTTGGTTTACTCCATGCACCTAATGAGGAAGTGACGGCTTCTTTATCTGTCTATCTCAGTCTGTTCATATCTATCTCAAACTGTTCTCACCTAACCTAATCCCTTCATATCTCTCAATTTCAGTCTCTTCGTATGAATCTTCTCCAGTTTATATCTATCTATCTATCTATCTATCTATCTATCTATCTATCTATCTATTCAAGTTCATCTCTTTTCATGCTACCAATTCTAAACAGTCCGTATTTATGTATTCAAGAAAGTTACTCTCACTTCATATCTATTGTAAACAGTAAATATTTACGTATGTATGCAAGTCATTCAGTCAGTCAGTCAGTCGTTTTTCGTCTCTCACACACGACACATAAGTACCATACAGTTTGGATGTGAACCACTAGACTTCTCATACAGATTATTTGTTTATAGAGATGAAAGCTTCTGTAGGAGCAGACACACGTCTTGGATAAACTGATAGTGGGAGAATAGTGACCACTGGGTCAGAGATTCTTCTCTAGTTTTAAATTCAGAGTTTTACTGGCTGGCTCATCGTCCTTAAAGTAAAAAAGCGTGCGTTACAAAACCTTTATCGTTAAAAAACCTTTATCGAGAGAGTCGATTCGAGTCGAGTTCAAATCTTTTACTTCACTTTAATGTCCTTACTTCCTATTCTTCCCAAGTTGTGGATAAATATAAAGTCCAACTGTGATATATATATATATATATATATATATATATATATATATATAAGTGTGTGTGTGTGTGTGTGTGTGTATTTGGAAATCATTTCTTCGTTAATTCATATTTGATTAAACAATATAAACATCCTTTGTTAACTCATTTTTGCTAGTTATCCTTTATAGTATCTGGTGGGAATTGGTTAATAAACATTCCATGATCAATTGATTCCCTAATACTTTCTGTCCGATCTTGGGCCATCTTCAAGGGTGTGTATATTGCAAAAGCGACGTGATCTTTGCATATACATTGCTACTTTGTAAGTATTGAGCGTTCATTATTTATACTGGTTTATTGTTGCAGCGTTTATTTTTAAAAATTGGTTCTATAAATAGCAGCAGTAGCTAAACACATTCAAGTACATTAGTACGGGATTCGAAATTGATTCTTTTGTGTTTAGTTAGTTTCTTTCTGATGTGCAGCGCTTCAAGAATCTGCAGTTTTTGCTTGATATTTTGTTGTTCAAATATTGTGTTTTCGGTTAATGCTTTCTTAAAATAAGTTTTAGGGCAGGAATATTTTTTAGATGTTGGGTTTTTGAACTGGTATCAGAGAGATGCATAGTGAGACGTTTCTACGGGGAAGTTGATGTTAAACCAACGTATATATTATCTTCAGTGACACAATCTCCTAAAAAACATTTAAATTGATATATAACCTTTGGTTTTTGCAAAACCTAATTGAGGGGGAGTATTTATTGCAAATAACTAAGTTAGAGGATTTAAATTTATTATTGTATATAAGTTTCATTTTTTATTTGGATCAGTGGGGAGTATATTTATTTTAATCAATATTTTTAAATATCTTCATCTAATTTATAATTGCAGTGCATTTGGTTACGGTAAAAAGTCTGATAAATGTTTGTTTATTGGGTGGATTGTTGCGGTGTTTATTTTGTTGGATGACATTCTTAATTGTACCTTTAATATACTCACTCCTAATAATGACCCAAGATCTGGCAGAAAGTTCCAGGGAACCAATGAATCATGACAGGTTTATTAACCGATTCCCGCCGGATACCATAAAGGATGAATGCAAAAATGTGTATATTGTTTAATATTTATATATATATATATATATATATATATATATATATATATCACAGTTCCCTGATTTTTAACCAAACTTGTCAGAACATTGTATATATATATATATATAGAATCAGACACGTTTGATGAAGATCAGTGATCTGCATTTTTAAAGATCTGATTTTTTTCTAGCTTTCTTGCTAGTTTCATTGTATCAGGATCCAGTTGATAGAAAATTTGCTCTAGGTTCTACACACAAGCGTTTTCGATCATATCGAATGATCAACTTATATAATAAATATATATTTTAACAGTGTTGGTTGTCACTATCTCACTTCTTGGGTTTGTGGTAAACCAACTGCAATATAATTTGGAGAGAGCTCAATATCTGTGATAGAGCTATTATATAATAATTATGAGAAGATATATATTAGTTTTTATATATATTTACTTGTTATATATATATATATATATATATATATATATATATATATATATATATATATATATATATATATATTACTAGTCATGTCATTTAGAACGAAATTACAACTTTGTTTAAGGCTTGAAATCGGCTCGTAAAACCAATTCCAGACGTGCAGGACACTGCTGGAGAAACAGGGACGAGCTCATAAGTGATTTATTACTATGGACCCCCACATATGGCCGGGTAAAAGTAGGACGACCAGCTCGAACATACATATAGCAGTCATGTGAGGATTCGGGATGTAGCCCTGAAGACTTGCCAGAGGCGATGAACGATAGGGAGAAGTGGCGAGAGAGGGTCAGGGATATCCGTGCCTGTGGCACTACATGATGATGATGATGATGACCACTATAACAGTTGCACCACGCACCCTTTCAAATGCACATATCCGTTCGCTATTGAACATTAACTTAGACGAGGTTTGTTAAGAATGAAGTTGGCGTAACATGCAGAAGTATCAGTTGACATCGTTTGCTAGTCGCGGTTAAAGCGAAAATAGTACTCGTCGGTGTGACGCTCGTAGATGACACGTGATAGATTTTAAGAAGTGGTCAGAATCTACTTGTTAAATACATATAGAAGTCCTTGTTCGTGTCTGCAGAATATTTTCTTGAGTGTTGCGGTCTTTAAATTTTAAAATTAAGGCTTTGCGTATTTCAATTACTTTACACTGTTCGCTTTTTATAATAACCGCACGTTTTTGACAAGGATTTATCGTATCGAAGTTTCATGTATGAGTGTTTCGTGCTATGATTTCTGATGGCATGATAGTCTGATGGGTTGCAAAGGAGACGCCTCAAGAGGATTGTAGTAGTTTTTCCGATAAAGGAATTCAATTTTAAAAGCTTCTT
>OY757904.1:105243238-105278238 GCA_963585895.1 Sepioteuthis lessoniana
GGTCTTCCTCAGGAGTCCTATGTTCTTGAACGCCTTCTTTAAAAATGATTTCCCATGTTGAATCATTTCTATGCCTACATAAATAAGCGATACGTGATGAAGGCCGGAGGATACAGCGGCCGAAACGTTGTGCTTCAGTTCGCTAAAATAAAAATGAGGACACAGGTCGAAAAATCGTAACCAAAATAATATAAATCTCGTAAATTTCTTTTAATCGTTTCTACTTTTTTCATTATTTAACTTATCCCGTTTTATTTATTTTCTATGCAGTCATTTTAAATGTTCATTTCTTCCGATTCCTCCACCCTACATTCCTTTCTAGTTCTCCGCTAAAATTGATTAATGGGTAAAATAGATTTTTTAAAAAATTAATTTACGAAAGGTGTTTCTTAAGAAGCAACTTGGTTAAACACCAGGCATATCAACTTCAATAATTGCACAAGTCACCTTGGTAAAATTATTATTGTTGGCAGCAAGAAATGCATCTCTCATTCATTCTTAATTGCAAATCCTTAAGTAAAATTATAAGCATGTTTGTCTTTGAATATATATATATATATATATATATATATATATATATATATATATATATATATATAAAAGACTCACAAAGTTTTTTAAAGGACTAGATTTTTATGAATGTCAATCAGTAAAATGATAAAAATAAGGAAGTAATTATTTTCTCATATAAATATTTTCGTTAAAATATCTTATTGTTTGTCAAAATATTTAATCAAAAATATTCCATATGTATCACATTCTGCACTCTCTATATATATTGAGATTTATAAAATGCAAGTTCTTCGAAAATGTTCTGCTTAAGTTCTGATCCTCCAAATTGCGAATGTGTCAATTCTATTGCACCGATGCATCATTTGGACGCTAACAAAACGCATGAAGAAAAGGCTGGATGGGAGCTACATAAGAACGCTACGTGCAATTCTTAAGAAATCCAGGATGTAGCACCCCACAAAACAGCAACTGTACGGTCACTTACCTCTCATCTCACAAATCAGTAACATGAACAGGACATTAGTTTAGTGTCATACCCAGGACCCTTTTTTCGTAGGGTCTTACTCCTCTGTATGTAATGCAGTCAAAGGGCTGCCCGATCCTGTGTTTTGTAAAAAGACCTTTTTTCGTTTAAATTTTGAATTCAAAATAAAATCGAAATAATATCCCTAAATGTATAAATCAATTAAATGTTACTTTTCTTCTTGTGGCCAATGAATTTTTCGTATCCTCTTTTCAACTCCCTCATCCATTCGGATCTTTACCCTTCTTCGGTATGGTGTCAGTGTGAAAGCAGGAACTTGTACCAGAACCCTGAATAACCATTCTAGAGAGTAAATTGGTGAAAAAATAGCTTGTTAGAAAATGACACATTTATGTATTTTAGTTCGCTGGTTCATTTCTTTAGCTTATAAAAACCTTAAATCATCTAAAAGATAAAAACTATATTTTAAAATGTAATATATATGGTATTTCACTACCGTCGGGGGCGGTCCTCGTGGTGTAATGGTTAAAGCGCTGAACTGCGGAATCGTAGTAATCGAGTTCGAATTCCAGTCGCGCTATTACGTTTACTTTCGGACAAATACCCATGGGAAAGTTATAAGCCCCTTTATCCTCCCAGCTATGGGTTAAATAGCATCACTGCTGTTCTTCTCGACGGATATAAGGGCAAACTCATATGCAAAGTTCTTACATGAACTTCTACACATTGACGCGCTAGGGTTGGGTGACCAGCAACGACTTATAAACGGCAGCTTTGTACGGACACTGGATGCAGTTTGGATGACCTAACAGGAACGGACGATAGATGGTGATAGAAATTCATGAAAATCTGTGCGGTCAGCATGACTTCAAGATGATAAACATACATTATATTCATTATATTATGATCATTTAAAGTATATACTCATTTATAGTAGGTATTATATAGGCCTTACTTTACGATCGGTCGGCGCCCATTTCTTCTCTTTGCCTCTTCTTTGGTCGGTCATCTGGTTTTTTATCACCTTGGTTTTGCTATCTTTGTTCTTATTCCTTGATGAAGAATGACCACGCAACCTCTTTTTCATATGCACACTTTCTTTTTTATTTTGTGGCGAATTTTCACTCCTTATCAGTTGGGGTATAAATGTGAAGTTAGGAAGATGGGGCTTTTAACCATTCGCTTTGAACGCCTCTCACTAACTGATTTCTGACTCTAGAACTGTTTTGGTCACCTGACTGAAATCACCCAGTCCCGTGGTCGGATTGACTTCGAGTTAGACTGCGTTCATCATACTGGTTGACACGCTGTATCTTTTCCTGCGTCCAATAACTCAGGACCCATTTTGAATGCTCACTGATCAATTAAGCAACATTATATAAATATGTACCACATCACATACCTTGGAAGCAATATCACATCTTGCCCGGTCGGTTGGGGCTGTAGGATTCACCGACTGCTTCGCTGCAGAGGTGTAGGACGCCCTCCCCCATGGAGTGTCCTGATAATGGCACTAAACAATCTGATGGTGAGGTTCCAGTAATGTTGGAACTTTGGGGAATGCGGAGTACTCCTTCATTACCATCACTCCCAGGTCCACTTTGGCCCGGAGTGGTATCACCTGATAGGGCCCAATCTATGGGTTAAATAGAATTACATACTCATGCTAAACTGAATTGTTTCAATTAGAACTGTTTGACTAAACTGAAGAGCTTGAAATAAAAATGTTTTTGACAAATAAACTGTACTTAAATTTAAACTGCGTGTTTATGCTAAACTGAATTGTTTGAAATAGAACTATTTTTAATATTAAAACTGTATTTACACTAAACTGAATTGCTTAATATAGAACTGTTTCGACATTAACCTGTGTGAAAGCAAAATCTGTACTTATTCTACACTGAATTAACTGAATTAGAACTGTTTGAATAAACTGAGTGGCTTTAAATTGAAATGCTTTTTGACAATTAAACTTTGTACTCATGCTAAACTGAACTGTTTGAAATAAAAGTGATTATTTGTATTAAAATGGATTTGGCATTAAATAACCTGCAAAGGTTGATATGCCATAAAATCCTATCAACCAACCAAACAACCAATAACACATCTACTGAAAGCGATGTCAGCACACGCATTGGAAAGGTATGAACTGCTATCGACAGGTTATTTACCCCATAGACATCTCATCTCTCTGATAAAATAAAACGGGAATTCTTCCTATTTGTAGCCGTGTCAGTACGAGTGAATCCACCATTTGAGGATTATCAAAGCTCTTCAAGAAAAAAAAAAAAAACTAGATGGGAATCTACGTGTTGTTTGGAACAAATCCTGGATGTAGCACCCTATAAGACTACAGCTATACTGCCACTTGCTTACCATCCTGGAAACCATCCAAGTAAGACAAACAAGACATGCTAAGCAATGATGGGAAAGCAGGGATGAACTCATTATGGACGCTCTCCCAGGGACCCCAACACATGGACACATCAATAATGGCCAATCAGCAAAGACTTATATTCCTAAGCTCTGTGCGGACACAGGATGTCGACGAAAGAACCTACCAAGAGAGATGGACGATAGAGAGAGAGAGGGGGGGAAGGAAATCTCTGATGACAGCCCGACTTGATAATGATGACGATATATAGATAAAAGTGTTTATATAAAACTTGTTCGTTTGGTTTTATAGCATATTAAACCTTGTATACTTAATTAATACATAAATCAGTTTTTTATTTTTGTAAATAAACATAATAATGCTTTGAAAAATATAATAATTTCAGGTCAGTATTCTTTATACAACTAATTTGCTCATAGTTGTGTGTTTTTAAATATTCCTATCTGATGCTTATAATTTGCAGACTGAACTACTTGACCAATAGAATTTTAATACGTATCACAAAAATGGACTTGAAAGTAATGCAATGAAGAAGTGACTCCAAACACAGATAATTTCGATAACAAGAGCCTTATCACTGGTGTAATTTCGTGTCATACGTAGGACACAATATATATATATATATATATATATATATATATATATATATATATATTAGTCAAAATTATCCTGATCATCAGATTAAAGTCTGGCTCTGTAGGTATTCGATTTTTCGCTCTACTTAGTATATTGAGCTCTCTTATGTTTCAGCTGAAGGTATTTCGTTGGTACTTTTTTGACGAAACATTGCAGTATTGGCTGATTAATTTCAAGCAGTACGAATGTTTTTAATCTTTTCTTTTTTATTGATTTTTTTTCCCAGATATCAGTTTGTGTAATAGTCGTTTATTTACAAATTGTATGGGGGTGTCCCTCGTAATGGTTAAAGCGATGGACTGCGGATTCATAGTAAGCGAGTTCGTATTCCAGTCGCACTATAACGTCCATATTCGGGCAAATACCCTTAGGCAAGGTATGAACCCTCTTATCCTCCCAGCTATGGGTTAAATAGTGCTATTACTGTCCTTCTAGGAGAATGCCTTTGGCACTAAATAACCTACAGAGGTTGATATGCCATTAAACAAATAAACCAAACCAAACCAAAAGTAAACAAATTGTATCCTCAGGGTTATTTCACACCGTCAGAATTATAGAACAGTTATAAAAATAATATATATATATATATATATATAATAGTAGACTCACACACACACACACACACACACACACACACACACACACACACACACACACACACACACACTCTCTCTCTCTCTCTCTCTTTCATTTTTTGATCTATCAGCGCCTTCATTATGGAGTTCAACTTTTCTTCGAGTTTAAAACGATCATAATTGATTTGCCTCGGAAAACCTGGAGGAACAAAATACTAAATAAGCTAATAAATCTGCTAGATTGTAAGAATTAATATTGAATCGATTAAAGTCATAGAGAAATTAGTCCACTCTTGCTCTAATTTGGAGCCTATTTAAATCTTATGGATTAATTGATAAAATACGCTACTTTTTTGCAATTATGATGATTAGTCTTTAACATTTCTCACTTTCGTTTTTATTTTCATAGAGTTACTTTCCATCATTCAATGCCTCGGAATGTATTCAAATTCATCATCGTTTATCTATTTCTACAATCGAAATATATGTTCTTTACTTTTACGATTAATGCTTACACAGATATAAAACTCCCTACTGACTATTATTATCCCCTAACATTATATATACATAGTAGCATCATAAATATATTTTTCCTCTTCATAGCGATATATACAGAAGAAGATATGTAAGATATACAAAATACACTATCTTGTTTAAAATAATGTAAACTATGTACTATTTTTTTTTTGTTAATAGCATGTTGGGACATGTAAACGCATTAACTAATTTTACCAAGAAAGACTATAACTTACGCTGCTTTTTAACAAACTTTTTGCTCAAGTTAATAGAATAGAATTTAATAGGTATAACTGAATGTTATTAACCATTTCATATTCCCTTCTTCTCTCTTTATCGCTTAGAATTCTGTTTAATATTAATCGTTTGCCAACACACATTGAAGTGGTTACACGTATTTCTATTTAACACAAATTGTTTTATACAGAATTAATCATTCATTTGCGCACAGTCAAATGGTTCCAAGTATTGCTATGTATCATTAACAATTCAATTAAACATCAGTCATCTATTTATACTCAGTTAAATGATCAAACAGTAATATTTCTAACAATTTAAATTAACACAAGTCATTCGTTTGCGCGCAGTTTAAAATTTCAACAGTTCTATTTGACCCATATATATCAAGTACTACCACTTCGGGTAAGAGTGGACTTGGGAGCAATGGCAATGAAAAGTTACTCTTTCTCTCTCTCTCTCTCTCTCTCTATATATATATATATATATATATATATATAAACATGTGCATGAGTGTGTGTGTGTGTGTGTGTGTGTGTGTGTGAGCAAGCAGGTACCTCCAACAATTAATTAAAAAGAACAACCCATTTTGAAATGGGCGCCACAACGTTAATGTACAAACTTTATTGTAATAATAATCTCCGCTTAAAATTAGCCAGGTGCTGAATCCAGCTCGTGTTGAAGTGTTGGATATATATATATATATATATATATATATATATATATATATATATATATATATATATATATATATATATATATCAGGTCGAGTTATAACAAATACTAAAAAAAATGATACTTGGTGCTGCCTTGCTTAAAACTCAGCATTATAAGGTAAGGATCAAGGGTAAAGTGGTGCAATATCCTGGGAATGGAGTAGTGCCCGCTCTTACACCTCGGTGTTGTAGCTATTGAAAAGGGAGCCTTCGGGTTCCTCTCAATTAAGGTAGTTGCTCATAAAAATAGGATGAGAGGAACAGCCTGTTTTGAAAAGACTTCATCGATGCCAGAAATGGCAGAGATGATTAAACAACTGATCTTACAAACGGACCTCTTTCTACAAGCCGGAAGTATCAGTTCTTTTTACTATCTGTCATTTTTGCCATAGAAAAAGTCTTTTCGAAACGGGTAGTTCCTCTTATTTGTAACTATATATATATATATATATATATATATATATATATATATATATATATATATATATATATATACATGCATATATATTCCTGTTTATTCGAATACTTATGTATATTTATACTTGAATCCGTTTTTTGTGCGTTTTCTAAGTTAAATATTTTCTATACATCTCAGTTTAATAAAAGATCTCGGAGCAGTCTGCTACTGATAGATTTCTTACGTGCAGAATCCGGATTTTTTTCAAGCAACCCTATAATTCCCACACAATTGGAAAGGCCAAAGAGTCAATTTTTTAATACCTTTCAATCTGATCGCAGGAAAAAAAATCTATAGACACTCACAAAAAAAAAAAAAAAAAATGAAATAAAGGGGAATGGTAGAGGGAAGAAAACAATGATTTGAGTGTATGTACTTTTCGTCTCAACCATGATTGGTTTTCAGTGTGGTTTTGTTTGTGTTCGGTCAGAACATTCCCTTTGTCTAATCTGTACACGGGGTCTCTTATTTCTTTGATAAAGTGTGTGTATATATATATATATATATATAAATATATATATATATATATATATATATATGTTTTCCAAACATTACAGAGTCTATTTCCTCACTTTTGTCTCAATGGTTGTCCTAGTTTAACTGTGACCAGGTAGGACCGAAACCGGTTAGTTGCTCATTTTTGTTTTTTAACATGAATAAATTTGGTCTGTTTGTAAGTTCGATAAATTTTGGTACCCCCCATAATACACACACATATATATATATATATATATATATATATATATATATATATATATATATATTGCTTTCCAATTTTAATAAGCATTATTATCCATCTTTTAATATTAGCTGATTTATGGAAACTTATCCAGGCTATTATTTCTACGACAGCAACAGCTGTTCGAAATAGAAAGACTGAATGATTGATTGATTCATTGATTTTAACGGAATGTCAACCGGACAAGATTTTTTCTATGTTATCCTTTCTCAAATGCTTTTTTGCACACAATTCTATAGTAAGTGAATGATTTTTAAACATGTTTATTTGGCCCTACTAATGGCATAAAGGTTTTCTTCACATTCCCTAGATCCCCAGAATTGGAGCCTCACCATCAGATGCAGTTTAGAATTATATCGAGGACAGTCCATTTTTTGGAGGGGGCTGTACTCCTCTTCGGCGGTTACAGTGAGCATGTTCTAAGCCCTCGTATTAAAGAGCCTAAGCTTCCTTTAAAACACGAACTCATTACACCATTTTCTTCGAGGAAGCCTGATTAACAACACCAGTTGCTTTTCCAAATAAGCTACGGGAACAATTCTTATTTCAGAAGCCTAAATCATACCTATAAGTCTATTACTTATTGTAGCTGACGAGCAGTCGGCGCCATATGTGTTGTTATTGATTATACATTCTATTGATGTTAACAGCATTTTTAAAACTTTGATGTTATCGTGAGCAGAGAATCAAATTCAAAGCGATGCTTATGTTGACTTACAAGATAGTAAATAATAAAGTAAAGTGACACATCCAGTTGCGCTCACAGATTTGATCACTTCCTTCGTCACGTCAACCTGACCCACTCTCCAGGATTCGAGTCACATGCAAGAGATCAAAGAATTTGGTGAAGTAATATTGCAGCTGGCATTCCCTGGAGCATTTGGACACACTTCTGTATTCTAGTCACGGCTCAGCGTTGCTATTCTTATGATTTTCAGTCAGGCTCGTTTATAACAGAGTGTCAGACGCTGTGGTCCACAGGTCATTCACTGTCCGGGCAAATGCAGCGACCCCTGACGAACCATTTAGTTGGTGAAAATGGCTAGCAGATTGTGCTATGTGAATTCGAATGAAACCTATGTTCACTGGGAAGAAGAAGGTGAAAAGAGAAAGTGAAGTGCAAGAGAAAAGTCTCTCAGGGAAGATCTAGTAAAGTAATTGAAAGGACGGAGCAAAACGAAAAAGAAGAAATTTGTGAAGGAAAAAGAAAATACAAGAAAAGGTAATCAGAAAAACTAGAAGAGGAGGACAATAGGTAATTGTAAAAGAGGAGAAATAAGTAAAAGATAGACAGATATAATAAATTATAACGCACACAAAAATTATGATCTAGTGATAAAGGAACACACACACACACACACACACACACACACACACACACACACACACACACACACACACACACACACACACACAACGCACACACATTCAAATGAACACACACATAGACATATATACATACATACGTACACACACACACACACACACACGCACACACACACACACACACACATATATATATATATATAAGCACACACACATACACACACATACATATATATATATATTTAAATGAACACATACACACACACACACATATATATATATATATAAACACACACACACATATATTCAAATGAGCACACACACACACACACACACACATATATATATATATATATATATATATATATATAAGCACACGCACACATACTCACACACATACATATATATATATATATATATATATATATTTAAATGAACACGCACAGACATATATATATATACATAAATATATAAATATCTATATATATATATATATAAAAACACACACACACACACATACATATATATATATATATATATATATATATATATATAAATATATATATGAACAGAAAAACCCGGTCCATGATCGAACTAAAAGCATTTATTTTGTCAACGCCAGTGAGTGAGACAGAAAGAGAGAGGTGAGGGATAAACTATGAATTAAAATATCTCTTTATTTAAATTCGAAAGCTTTATCTTTTGATTCAAATGAATAATTGTACTCTTTTATTTAATGAATCATTTTTTTATGGATTCTTTTTTCGCTTACATTTCAAATAAAATATAAATACGTGTGATAGGTTTAAAATGTTTTCATGGTTTTTTGGGGGACTCTATTAAATATTTATAATTTACAATTAGTGTTCACTTACAGGACAAATTTTTAGTTGATAATTATTATAAAAAACGACATAATTTTAATTCAAATTCTTATCTAACCTTTTAAAATTTATCGATTAAAAAAATCTAAAAATTCTTATACTACAATATTATTTATTCAATGATTTTTTTGTTTACATTTATATTATCATTTTAAGAAACGTAACTCGTGAGTGGTTTAAAACATTAGTTCAATTTTATTTTTCTAAAGATGAAAAAAAAATGACTAAAGCTAAATTCAATTTTTAATTACCTGTTGAGTTATAGTAATAAAAATGTATTCGTTTAATTTTTTTTACAACCTATGAGAATGTATCAATAAAAAGAAGTACAGATTATATCAATAAAAAGAAGTACAGATTATATCAATAAAAAGAAGTACAGATTATATCAATAAAAAGAAGTAAAGAATTCAAAATCTGTTCTTATTTTGAGGTGGGACATTTTGCATATTAACTTTAATTAAATATATTTCTTTATTCTATGAATATTTTATTTCTTTTAGTAAAATCAGTTTTTGAGTTATATCGATTAAAAATTGATAAATTTTGTTTTAAAATATTTTTTAAAGACTATTCTTTTTAAAATCAGTTTTTATGTTATCGATAAACAATGCTTACGTTTAACTTTGGTTATTTTTTCTTTTTAACCTCGAAAATTGTAACAATACAAAGAAGCTAAGAATTAAAAGTGAAAAAATTATATTGGTAGTTTTGTTTTAAGATAGGAATTATTAAATTATAGCACGGTAGAAAAATATTGGATGGGAAGAAACGAAAGACCTAAATAAGTTAATAAATAGTGGTTCAGTAATAGCATCAGAATTAGCTCGTTAAAGATACAAAGGTCTAAATTTAGAAATGAAATATATGGCGAACATTCAATCAAAAGCCATCATTGAATATATAATGAAGCGAAATAAGTGCAAAGCTTAAATTTCTTTAATAAGGGAAGGTGAGGGAGTTGTAACGTAATGGCCGAGGGATTTCGGTTCATGCCTTTGAGTTTAGTTAGACTGAGAACCTTTCGGCTCAGCACATGGGTTAGTTAGGTGTAACATTGAGGCAGGTGTTAACGCGGGCGCGCCCGGACGGATGGAGGTGTCACTCAGAGATGTCACAATAGTCCGAGACGAACCGAGGTGACGGAGTGCGAGTGACGTCACGCACCGGAAGCGCGCAGAGGTTTGGGGAGAATTGAAAGAAAGTTGGAAGAGTTGAATACTTGACGCCAAACGAGGAGGATCGACTTTTGGAGGTCGCAGACGCGAGACGAACTTGCGCCCTATGGGGGCCGCTCGAGATGGGCGCCAAATGAATAAGACAGCATAGAAGATTGTGTCTCTCCTCCTTATGTCGAAACCTTTAACTCAAAGTTAATAAAAAGGTTTCGTACCAGAACAAGAAGTCGTTACGTGTTTTCGAATTTCGAGATTCCTATGTTCTTTATATGTTCTATCGTTATGAACGTCCCATGTACATTTCGCAAATAGCCGTATTTACCTATAGAACAGAGTGAACTCTTCCCATTGGATAGCGCTGACGATAAAACATATAAGTATTTAAAGGTAGGGGAAGGGTGTAAAAAGATATGTAACACAACGCTGTCAAGGATGTGGCCTTGTTATTCCGGACCCAGGTCGGGGTTGCTGTTGGAGATGATATGATATGTAACAACCCGAAATCAGCAATGAAGACAGTGCATCACTGAAGATCATCCTTAACGCATCTGGAAATTTATTCTGTGAATCTACCGACATATTTACTCCGAGTTATTATCCAAATATCAATTTCTTCATAGGATATGTGCTTCTGTAAATCGTTTTATTTTATATCTTTTTTCTTCTGGTATGAATGGCATCCAACCGTTAAATGAAATCTCTCCACTTTGTTATGTTTTATTTAAATGTTACTGTATGCACATCATTTTTAGAAACATTTCAATGCCCAAAACAGACATGTCTTTTAAACCAATGGACTATGAAATAATTCCTTTTTTAAAGGTATTGAATGAAACCTTTTCAAATCATAATCTGTTGTTTGCTCAGGCGATGAGTTTATTCTAGGTATGCGATATTTATTTGGGATTACGAGAGAGAGAGAGAGAGAGAGAGAGAGAGAGAGAGAGAGAGAGAGTGAGAGAGAGAGCAAATTTTGTTTTGTTTTTCTTGGCTGTTGTTTTTTCTTTTGAAAACATGTGCACATATTAGTTTATCTGCTCACCTGTCAGAATATATTTCAGTAGCTGAAACGTGGGAGACCTGAAATCATATACTTTTTGATAGCGAAACTTACGATTGTTTATTCGTTATTAAAGATGAGATAATTCATTCACGCGTTTATAATCATCGGTTTAATGAGCTAATATTCTTTTTTAGATTCGGATTGTGGAAAAAACATTTGATTAGACACGAATGTATCTCATAAAAGAGGCTGCTTACTTTTTTTTTTATCAGTGGAGCTGCCTTCCGCCGTTTTTTATAAGAGCTGCTTTCCGCCCTTATAAGAGGGAATACTTTCATTTTTTATTAGTTGAGCTGCTTGTCTTTATTTTTTTAAAGATCGGTTGCGCGTCTAACTTATTAGAGGGACTGCTTCCCTTATTTATAAAATGGTCCGCTTCCCTAGTTTATCTTTTGTAAGTAATGTAGAAGGTACAGATGAGCGATAGAAAAGTTATCAAAAAAGTCAGGTGCTGGAAAGAGGAGTTAAAAAATATCGTCTAGTGAGCTAGGTGTAAAAAGATATGCTTGATCTAGAATCCGGACTGGATCTTTCCGAGGTCGCTAAATTTAAGTGATGATGTCCCTCAACCAAGGCAGATTGGGTTGTTTTGTGAACTTCTACATTAGCCGATGGATTTCGGGATTATGCCCGTTTTTCTATGTGGCGAGAGAGGGTCAGGGATATACGTGCTGGCGGCACGACATGATGATGATGATGATGATGATATAGTCTTATAATTCTCACGCGACCACACTCAATGCTTCTCCCCTATTGGACATGACACCCACCTACGCAATGCTTGTCCCTTATTGGTCACGGTCCGTACCCACGCGATGCTTTCCCTTCACTCACTACGCCTTACATCAATACAATACTTTTTTCCGGAATCATTTTGTTGATTTTACCTACGGCCGGATGTATCTGTCAAAAACATCCGGCGGATTCATCGCAGGTCAAGGTCATATACGATATCCGTTCTCTAGTTCTTCCAACTTTCATTGTAGTGATTGGACGGAGAGAACAAAGCAACGAAGGTCCAAATGCTTAAGACGAGTTATGCATTTGTGTCACCCCCGTTCGACGATTAGCCATTACTGACAGCGTCGTCGTTAACTACGCTTCAAATATCGTTTCGGAAACTTTACAAAGTATTTACTTTTTTACGGAAAATGGGCTGGAGTGAGTCAATTAGCCCTACCCCCCCCACCGCAAAAAAATAAAAAAATAAAAAAATAAAATCAAAGCAAAAAGTAACAACAAACAAAAAATAGAAAGCGCGGACTCTATTCCCAGCAGAGAGGTTAGTAAAGTTGTAAAGGCTCCCTTTTCAATAGCAACTACACCGAGGTGTAGGGTAGGGCGCTAGCCCTTTCCCTGTATTGCTCCACTTTACCCTTGATACGTACCTTATAATGCTGAGTGTTAAGCAAAGTGGTATCGAGTACTATTTTAAGTCTTTGGTGTGACCCAACCTGAGATTGAATCCCGGTCTTCCGGACCATTGGCGAAAGCTTCCCCAAAAGAGGATGTTCTAAGACACTAATCTGCATCTGATAGTGAGGCTTCACCTTTGTAGATCTTGGAGTGTGGAGTACCCCTTCATTGCCATTACTCCCAGTTCCGTTCCGATATGGAGAAGCAGTACCTATTAGGGTCCCATCTATGGGTGAAACAGATCTGTTTTAAAAAAACATTCCTATTTGATATGACCGTGTACCAAAAAAATAACGCAGAAATATCAATATGAACGTATAATGAACCTCAAGGCATAAAAAAAAAACTCTATATAGGTTGGCATGACATTAAAATCAATCAATCAATTGAAGCTTCATAAAACTTATCAATGAATTAAAATACCCATGTAATTGGGTTAGGTAATTGTAGTAATTGTAACGAACCCTTTTCTATGAATTTTTAAAGTAACAATGGTTTCCTTATTTATCTCAGTTTCCACGACACTGGTATAAGAAGAAATGGTAAATAGAAGAGAATTTATCAATGTTAATTTTGACAAAAACGTCAGCAATGAAAAATTTTTTAATGAAGTACGAGGGATGTGATAGATGAACAATAGCAACAAACTCGTTATTGACGTAGACACGAACCAGGAGAATGTTAAGGACAAAATAAAGTAACCCTAGACGAGTTGACATGCCATAAGAATCAATCAATCAGTCAATCAACGAAACCTGTATTTGAAAACATTCTAAATGAACGAGTTATTTGCGCCATCTTATTTTCTTACCAAATGAGTTAGGACACCAAACTGTCCAAGATTAACGTATTCACATGCACACACAAAATACACAGAGAAAGAACAGAACAATGAGCTGGTATTTACACGCTTACATTCTTTGTGTTCATTAATCTGCTATTTCTTCATTTGCTTTTAGGCTTCTTCCATAAATCTCATTAGAAAGCCTCACTAAAACGTAAATCTCCAGTGATCTGTGAAACGAAATAGTTTTTGCTTTTAATCACCAGTTTTTATTTTGCCTCGGTTCTGATTGGTTGCCTTTTTTCTTTCCTCTCCTCCTGATAATATTCTCATCAATATGTATATTTTATATCCAATCATTAAGCACTCGACGAAACGATTTCTTTATTGGTTTTCTATTTTCAGCATTTCCAATAATCTGTACCAAATCAAGTGATGTTTGTGAGTGGTTTGAAGATCGATATTTTCATGAGTTTTTAGATTCAGCGTTGAAGTAACTTTTAGAATAATGTCTTTATAATGTTTGCATGATTAGGCAAGTTTTTGCTAAAGACATCTCTCTGGGCAACCAAGGTTCTGTGTTTTTTTCTATTTAGATGATAGATTTCTTTTAAATATACAATGATGGATGCTTAAAAAATGTTATGCTCATCTATCGAGGGATATAATAACATACAAGGTTTACTAATGCTAAAATGTTGCCCAGTCGGCTGGGACTGTAGAATACACCGACTGCACCTTTGCAGAGGGGTAAGACTCCACCAACGAGTGTCCTGGTATGACACTAAACAATCTGACGGTGAGGTTCTAATGATGCCTGAGCTGTGGAGAATGTGAAGCACCCCTTCATTGCCATCGGTCCCAGGTCCACTCTGGACCTCTGTTGTAGCACCTGATAGGGCCCTATCTATAGGTTAAAAAGAATTAATCTGCGTACTAATGCTAAACTAAATTACATGAAATAGAATTGTTTGGATATTTAAACTGCGCATTTACGATAAACTGAATTGTTTGAATTAGAGCTGTTAAAAACTACAGAATAGCTAGAAATTTAAATGTTTTTGACAATTCAACTGTTTACTGAATGCTAAACTGAATTGTTTGAAATAGAACTAATTCGAATAAAAATGGATTCTGCATTAAATAACTTGCAAAGGTTGATATGCTATAAAACCCAAACAACCAACCAACTATTGTAAAAATAAACTGAGACTTCTTAAGATATTATATATATCATCGTCATGCTTGCATATCGCAAGCATGATTTTCTTGTCTCTCTCTCTCTATTTCGCCATTCATCTCTATCATCTATCACTTCCGGTCGGTCTTCTAGACTACATCCTGTGTCCGTACAGAGCTGTTGTAGATAAGTTCTAACCGGTCGTCCAAGACCTTGTCGTCCGTGTTAGGGAAACCATAGAAGAACATCGCTTATGAGTTCTTCCTTATTTCTCCAGCAGTGTCCCACGTGTCTTGTTGGTCTAATTTATAATGTTTTAGAGATGGGATGTATGTAGGCGTACAGCAGCGGTTTCGAGGCATGTTTCTTTGAGGATTTGTTCAATATAGCTCGTAGCATTCTTGAACAATTGTCTTCTAGCCATTTCTCTATACGCTTAGTCAGCGACCATGTGGAGCAACCATATTTCAGTATGGACATGACCGCTGTTTGGAAAAATTGCGTTTTATTTTATCGGAGATCTCTCTCTGTCTCTCTCTGTCTCTCTCTCAAACACACACACACACACATATATATATATATATATTGTTGTTGAGCCAACGAGAGAAAAGTAAATATATTCAAATTATATCATATTTGGTATTTAGGTTTTTATTATCCTCTACACTTGTGCTCTATACGTGTTTCGGATTTTACATCTTTAGAAGATTTTAAACGGCTCAGTAGAGTTCACGCTATAGCTTTTATAGTAAAGATTGTTTTGATAAGTTGATGTGATTTTGTTTAATTCCATGTTTTGTGTCTGTTAATGTCCTATTGGAGTTAATTGTACGCAAAGACCTCTCGTCTATGTAAATGATTTTCATTAGTAAGTAGTATTCTCTGCGTGTGTGTATACACGTATACATTTTTAGGACACCCTGTTATACACTCATCCGTACGAACATATATTTTCTGGTGTGTTATGCTGATTTTTGAACTCCTTTGTTCTTTGTTTTCCTCTCTCTCTCTCTCTATCTCTCTCTCTCTGTATGTGAGCACACACATATAAATTCACATACCCTTGTACACACACACATATATATATATATATGTTTCATCAAAGGCGTTGTGTTAGTTTAATGTGCGTGACAATGCATTTAACCCCATTCGAAGATGTAATTTAAGCTAGTCTGTGTGTGTGTGTGTGTGTGTGTGTGTGTGTGTGGTTAGGTTTTGTTTAAATTTGGTTTACATCTATGATATTTTTTGAGAAATTAGTTGTCATCAGTCTTTTATAATGGTATTATTTCAATGATTCTCTCGCCTTTTGTGTATTGATACATACAGTTTAAGATTTTCCGGTAATTTAGAGTTAATTCTATACTATGAGAATATTTAGTTTCTGGTAATTTAATGTTGCTTTTATGTAAAGACATTCTATTGTTCACTGCTTGAGTGCGGTCAGTGTAGATTTCATTCCAGTTAGTGCATTTGATTATACAGACATTTTTTGAATTGCAGCTTAAATTGGTCTATATAATAAATGTTGCTTTCAGATTTTCAAAAGTATATGATTTACTTTTTTTATTATATAGTATACCCAGCATCTTTTATTTTTACATTTTAAGAGTTGTCGTTTGCTTTTAATAATTTTTCTTATGTCCGGAATGTTTTTAATTCTATTATTGTTTTTAAGTTGATCTCGATAGTAATGGAAATTGTTATGCTTTTATTGTATGTTGGGATATATGCTCAGGGTTGTTTGTTGCTCAGGTTTTGTTTTGAGATTATTGTTTTGTGATATTTGTTCTGTTGATTCGAATCCTTTATTCTTTAATGTTGTGAGATATCCTCTCTGGTGGAGGGTCATGCATAATTTTTCTAGGCGGGTTTGTCGGAGTTTTTTTTTTTTAGGATTTTGATGAAGATCCCACGTGCTAGAGTTTAAGAGATGATTATTATGCAGCTTTTGGTGTGTTGAATTGTTGGATGTCGGTGGGTTTGCTATAAATATCTGTGACATTTTACCATTATCACTTTTGATGAGGATGTCTGATCATGGTAGTTCTTAAGATTGTATTCTAAGGTGAATCTTATTTTAGAGTGTAGGCTTTGGTGTAAGATCACAACAACCTATAAATACAATCTATACACAAAAGTCTGAATTTAAAATATCCAGTAGAAACGTAAATCCATAACTTGTGTACAGCACAAATATATGAAATGATAAAAAAAACTGAATTTGAAATCATTTGCGATTATATTCTCTTTAATATATATATATATATATATATATATTGTTACAAACTGACTTTCACTGGGACTGCGAAAACAGGCACGTAACGAGAATAGTAAAAAAATATATAAAATTGCGAGAATGTCCCAAGGTTCGATAAAAAGAAAAGGGTGAACTATGGGAAGGGAATTTCTCCAATCGAAGACTCTCGGTAAATCACAGCGGAATAAGCGACGAGTACTCACAAAACCAACATGACACAATTTGAAGATTTAACAACAAAATTTATTATAACATTAACAACTTAATTAGGGAAAAATAAGAATAAAAAAGGGCCTTAAGAACAAAAGGGGAGGGAAAACTAACGTTACTATGTGCATATGAAGTCCTAGACGAATCTCAACTCAAACAGATTTGCAAGGTAGACACATAGAGGCAAAAGAAATACGAAACTCACTGAGGGTTTAGGACTTGTTAATAATCTTTTTTCTTTCGTTCTTTTTTCTCTTTCGTTCTCTTTTTTTTCTTTCTTTTTTCTTGAAGAAGCTTGCCACGAGGTTTCTGCTGTCTTTTTCTTAGTCACGTTTCGGGTGTATTGAAACAGAGTCCTTGGATGGATGTGGACGTCTCGAAGTCAAAACCGCTACTACTATAGTCACTTTGCCAGTCAAAAACCAGAAGAGTCTTTCCCTGACTCTTAGAGCCGAACACGTGGTTGATAAGGTCACCCAAGTTCACTCCAAGAGTTCAAGGCTAGCTGAGATGGGTAAATAGTGGAAAGGGGTTGACTTGCAATTCCATTTCTTGTCGTCGTCTTTTTTTCTTTTCTCTTCTTCCTTTAGCCCGGTGAGCCACCGAGCAAATCATGCGTGATTAGAAAAGGTACGTTTGGCGCCTCTCCTTCCCAATTTTATTCTTCGTCCCGGAATAATAATGGCAAATAAAACACACTTTGTAATGTACATAAAAATATATTTCTCCTATTTTCTACCCCACGTAACAATATATATCGGTTCATTTATAATATTTTGAATATAAAACTGATATAATTTTTTCTGACATATCCAGTACATCTGAATTTGCGTAAATGCTTTTGAACATGTATATATACATATATAAATATATATATATATATATATATATATATATATATATATATATATATATATATATATAAGTGGAAGCACTCAGGATAAGGCTTTTCGGGCTCAAGATGATGATCAATTCTCTCATGTTATCTATTTTGAAACAATACAAATCCTATCAGCGTTTTAAATTCACAGTTTGAGTCCCCGTAGAGCAGTGTCTAATGTGCTCTATTATAACAAATTTGAAAGTGTATTCAAACCCAAATCGTTCTATTACGTACACTTTTGGACTAATACCCAAAGGAAAGGTATAGATTCTCTTATCCCCTGCAATTTGTTTTATTGTACCACTCCCGTTCTTATTCAAGGATTGATTTGGTATTAAATAACTCAAGAAGGTTTATATTCCATTAAACAAAATGAAACGAAACCAAATTTTTATTCTCACGATACATTTGTAACACTACGGAACCCAATAGAATTTAGTGTTATGTTACTCCTCAGGTTTCAGTCAGACACCGTGGTAACCCCACGGTGATAAAAAGTGACTAACACTTATCACTGTGTGTTGGTTGCAAGATACGAAATTTTATAGCCCGTTGGCCATTTTTAGTAGTAGACGACAAGGGTAATAAACACATCAGTCATTTTTGATGGACAGAAAGAATAAACAGTCGTGAGACGGAATACACAGACACAGACCTTGTTATTATGTTTCTCGTCACAGTTGCTTTCCGTTTACATTTCGTACATTGCTGCTCTGGATTCCGGTTGTTCTCTGTCATCTCCTCCGACTGCCTCCTACTGTCTTGAATCCATTTCTTATACATGTTCCTCCAACCATTCCTTAACTAATGCTTTTACCACACGGCATTCTTAGAACTTTTTGTGATACATCTACGCAAAACAAAGTTTATCCACTTTAATCTTTTCAAATCGACATTCCCGAACCCCGAACCCGAATTTTAGCTAGAAAACAATTCATTTGTAAAATAATTAACTGAAATCCTAAACAATTTTACTCATTTGTCTAGACTACGTACTTAGAACATCGATTGACAAAATCAGAGAGAATGGCTTCGAACTGACGAAGAAAAGAAGCAGAAGGTACCCCGCAAAAACAATTACCGACGCCGACTACGCCGATGACATAGCGATACTGGCAAATACACCCGACCAAGCCGAAACACTACTGCATAGTTTGGAACGAGCAGCCGCAAGCATAGGTCTCTATGTTAATGCACACAAAACGGAATATATGTGCTATAATCAAACGGGGGACATCTCCACTCTAGAAGGAACCCCTCTTAAACTAGTAGACAAATTCACTTACCTAGGAAGCAGCGTCGAATCAACCGAAAAGGACACCGAAACGAGGTTAACGAAAGCATGGACAGCTATCAGTAGGCTATCGATTATATGGAAATCAGACCTAACCGATAAAATGGAACACAGTTTCTTCCAGGCAGCGGTCACATCGATACTGCTATATGGCTGCACTACATGGACGCTAACAAAACGGCTGGAGAAGAAGCTAGATGGCAATTACACAAGAATGCTACGTGCAATCTTGAACAAGTCCTGGCGGCAACACCCCACAAGACATCAACTGTACGGCCACCTGCCCCCTATCACGAAAACTATTCAAGTTAGACGAGCCAGACATGCAGGACACTGCTGGAGTAGCAGGGATGAACTCATAAGTGATGTACTCTTATGGACCCCCACACATGGCCGTGCAGTAGCAGGACGACCAGCACGAACATACATTCAGCAGCTATGTGAGGATACGGGATGTTGTCCTGAAGACCTACCTAGGGCGATGAACGATAGTGAGGAGTGGCGAGAGAGGGTCAGGGATATCCGTGCTACCAGCGTGACATGATGATGATGATGATCTAAATAAACTAACATACAAAATTAACCTTTAAGCACAACCAGTACACCTATACCTCTTTTTACCCTTGACTCTTTGATGAATTATGTAAAATATTATTATCTATTGTTTGATATTCTGTAAGGCTGTTAAAATGGATTAATACATTGGTAATTTGAAATATATTTTGAAAAAGATTGATATAGATAATAGAATTACAAAATTTTATAAGCAATAGTGGTATAGGAATGAAAATTTTCTAATCGATATTTAGGCTGCCCGAATAAATAAACTTTTAGATAGTGACATAAATGTAACAGATAGTATTAGATCAAGGTGTGATAAAGGTTGTATATTTGTAGTATCGTATCAAATATTCGCTTAAAATTTGTCTAATAAGTTTTTCACTGTGAAAATATGATAACTCGGAAAACCTGTCAAATCGAAAAAAATTATTAAGATATATACGACGGTCTTCCAAATTGCAATCACTTTTCTTTAATTATTTGTTAATTAATAGAAGAAGCACACAATGAATGTCAAAATAAGCACAAACACCTCAGGAAATCAAATCAAATCATCGATAGTAACTTCTTCGTTTTCAACTGAGGGAATACATACGCACCTCTAGTAAATGTTATATACACAAACTAGGATCTGTCCTTAAAAATGAAACGCATCAAATTTTCCGAAAATTAGAGATACAAATAGATCACCAAACGTTGGCCATATGAGACAACCTTGTGTTAATCAACAAAAAAGCAAACACCTTATCATCAAGTGGATTTTGATGTCCCTGCAGACCATAGAGCGAGAAGAAAAGAAAGCAAAAATAGATCATAAAACGTTGGCCAGATGAGACAACATTGTGTTAATCAACAAAAAAAAAATGTTATCATCGAGTGGATTTTGCTGTCCCTGCGGACTATAGAGTGAAAAAAAAAAAAGAAAGCGAAAATATAAACAAAAATTTTGCCAGAGAGTAAAAAAAAACAACCCAAAACAATTGTGGTACATGAAGGAGCCAGTGATACCAATTGTAATCTGTGCCCTTTGAACGATCCACAAAGGCCAGCAAAAGAGATTAGGAGAACTGAAGATTAGAGGAAGAATCACGTCTATTCCCATCACAGCTCTATTAAGATCAGCAAGAATATTTAGGAGAGTCCTGGTGACCTGACGTAACCTGATGAGACTCTGACTGCAGGGCAAACCTCAAGTTAGAGCTGGTGTGAAAAACTCGCAAAGAGGTGAAAAACAAGAGTTCTCTCGTGGAAATTCAGGCAGCAGAAGTTTTTATATTTCTGAGTAACGGTGAAAATACCGACAACTCGAGTTCTAAGATTGATTGATCGATTGATTCATTTTAATGGCATGCTGATTCGTATAGGGCTATTTTATCCCTGTAGGCTAAGGAATCGCGTTCATTATATGTCAATAGTTACATTTTTATATAGTTCTTTCAGAAGAATTTTTTCTTTTGCACACGGTTTAATCACATTTTCTAAAGATTAACACTTTAAACAGATTTTTGGTCGAATTTAAAGAAGATATTATCAACGAAGTCCAAGTCCTCTGATTGGTCAGTTTCGGTTTCTAAGGGTTTATACTCACAACTTCTGTTGTAGCAAGATGTTATGTAAATACCGTATACTACATTGCCGTCGTCCAGTACGTTAACCACTACGCTATGGAGAGTTCCCCCTAAACACTATGTAGGTTTGTGCTTAAAATAAAACAAAACAAAAACAACAAAAATAATAGTATACCAATAATGTGTTTACTGACCCATTTTTTCTCTTGCTAATATTATAACTGTAATATTTCTGAAAAGCTGGAACGAAGTAATTTAATTTCTAAGTGTAGCAGCATTTGAAAAATTATATTAATCATTGTTTTGCTGTTTGAAATTAGTTTCCACGAAATGACTTTACATAAACTGGAGCTGAAAATTTCGATTATTTCATTGCATGATAAAAAATGAAGCGATTGCAACTGTCAAAGTTTATTACAGTATTATTTCGAATTTCATTCCCTCAGTGATATCTACAAAGGATCATTGAAAATGGATAGAATTCAACAAGGCAGTCAAGTATTGTAAGGGTACGATTCTCAAACAAACGTTTTAAATGTTTCGACACGAAAGAGACGCGTTCACCACCACAGTTCTCAACAGACCCTTGTAGTGCTACGTTACTACATAGACATTTGTACCATCACGGTTCTAACTGGTCTATGGGCGTATGACTACACGTTAACTTTCAGTCAGAACCTTGTATCCTCGCAGTGAGAAAAGGTGACAAACATATAAAACACCGACTTGGTTCGCTAATACAAACGTTTACTCGCTACTACACCTCTTAGTTGTTGATGAAAAGAGAGGAACAGAGTTTGAAAAATGAGTATACAACCTTAGAGAGACAGAGAGAAATAAAACGTTGTGAGGAGAGAGAGAGAGGGGGGAGAAAGAGAGAGAGAGAGAAAGAGGGCAAACACAATTTTGATATTATCTTTATCGTTTTCCGTTTTAGTTCTCGCAGGTGCTTGCCCGCTAGTTCTGTCTTCACGGCTTCAGCGGATGTGGGACCCCTTCACAGAGCTCTCCTAAAATGGGTGCCGTAATTTTCGGCCGTCTTCACATCCACGCGTTTCGTTCCCAACTGAATCTCTTTTCCTGTTTTCTAAACCACATCCCTCTAACGGCTTTTTATTTGAGCTTCTTTCGGCCAATCAGAGTCCGCCCGCTGCAGGTACATTTCGATTTTAATCCTGGGCGTTCGATGCTATCTCAACCTAGACTTGGAGACACCCCCCTGTTAATCTTCGCATTTGCTTCTCCCTTCTTTCTCTCCGTGATTGCCTCGAACCTGTTTCTCACATATGTCCTCTTTTTTCCATCGTCCTAAGGTCGACTAGTAAACCTTGCAAAGAAACAACTTATCACTAAAGCAATCAACCAGGGTCCTCAATTATATTACAATATGTTTCAGATTCAAGTCCACAAATATTAATCTTCCGTCAATGTTCACTTTTTTGTTCCCTAGAAAGCAGATGTGTCAGTTTTTTGTCATTTTTCATCATTTGTTGAGCTCCAGATTCTATGTATAATTTCATCACCAAAAAACACTTCTTCCGACCTGAAACATACTTTTAGCTGGCCTGCTATATAGTTTAATAAAAGGAAGAGATTTTTCTATATTTTATTGTGAATCTTTGATTTAACAAAAGAAAATGACACGAAAACAACAGAAAAAGAAAAAAAAAAAAGCGAGTTACTAGAATAATATGTTAGAAAATAATTACACATTTTATTATTCATTTTCAGCTCTATTTTGAAATAATCTATCTTCTTTTTCTGTTTTTTTAATAAGTATTTATTTCTTTATCGTTTTCATAATTATTTCTCAACGATGTTGTTATTATTTTGTCATTCTCGCAAAACTGCTGTGATTGCCTTATTTTAATTCGTTGTTCTCGCTTAAAAAAATGGATATTTTCTCAAAAGTAAGGTACATAATATTCATTTACTTTCTTCACAGACTGGGATTTTCAATTGTTCGATTCCTAGTTTTTTTTGTTGTTATTATAAGGTCATATTTTTATTAATTTACAAAAATAAACTGTGTTGCTTTTAATCAATAAAATTTTAAAATAACAGATCTTAACAACAATTCATCATCATCATCATAATCATGTCGTGCAACTAGCACGGGTATCCCTGACCCTCTTTCGCCACTTCTCCCTATCGTTCATTGCCTCCGGCAGGTCTTCAGGGCTACATCCAGTATCCTTACATAGCTGCTGTATGTATGATCGAGCTGGTCGTCCCGCTTTTGCTCTGCCATATGTGGGGGTCCATAGGAGTTCATCACTTATGAGCTCGTCACTGCTTCTCCAGCAGTGTCCTGCATGTTTGGCTCGTCTAACTTGGATAGTTTGCGAGATGGGAGGCAGGTGGCCGTATAGTTAGTGCTTTGTGGGGTGTTGCCGCCAGGACTTGTTCAATATTGCTCGCAATTCGTGCAATTATCCTCTTATATATATATATATATATATATATATATATATATATATGTGTGTGTGTGTGTGTGTGTGTGTGTGTGTGTGTGTGTGTGTGTGTGTGATTGCAAAATTCAATAATAGTTGCCTTACCCTACGATCAGTTTATAATAAATCATAAATAATCTTAACGTTAAGTAGACCACAGTTAAGTAATTTTGAATAAATTTTATTCTAAGTAATTATCTCATTCATTGGTCTTATTGTTAGAGTGTTCGCCAATGTTCCGGGACAACGGGGTTCAATATCTGGTCGAGCTATACCAAAGACTCCAAAAACGGTACTTGATACCTCCTAGTTTAACACTTAGCACGATAAGGTATGGATCAAGGGTAATGTGGAGCAATCCAGGAAAGGAGTAGCCCACTCCCCAACACCTTGGTGTAGTAGCTATAAGAAAGGGGAACTTCAGGTCGCCCTCGTTTACGGTCGCCAACTTTACGCACACATACACCCCCCCACACACATATATATATATATATATATATATATATATATATGTACATAGATTGCTAGTAGGTGTTCAGTTGTGTTCTACTTACGTGTGGACAACAGTTCAGTTAAACATATGAATCCTAAGACTGCTTACACGTGTAATTAGTTGTCAATGGAGTGAAGTCCTCTTCCATGCCACCACTTTTTGAATGAACTGATAACAGAAGAATAGTGCATGATTGGACCAGTATTTCTCAGGACAAAACTCTTGAGGTTTTGAATTCAGAGCCTATTCTTCTCTAGGACCAGTTGCATAAGAAAGGATAGAGTCAAACTATCCGTAGCTGGTGCAAGAATAAACATTTTTTTACCTTTTCCAAGGATATCAGTTCGAGGTAAAATACGGACAGTATTGTCCAAGATCGGTTTGTTGAGTCCATGTCATATATATATATATATATATATATATATATATATATATATATATATATATATGGATTTTAGGGAGGTCAAATAATTTGGAGATTGTAGGGTAGTGTTTAATGAGGGAAGTTCACGATTTTTTGTTTTTTTTGCGAGTTTTTTGAAGAGTTTAATGAAAGAAGTAATATATTTGTTGATATGGCTAACCTAAAATCCATAAACCGAATACCGCTCTCCGACACACACACACACACATATATATATATATATATATATATATATATATGGATTTTAGGGTGGCCAAATAATTTGGAGATTGTTGGGTGGTGTTCTATGAGGGAAGTTCACGTTTTTTGTTTTTTGGGGAGTTTTTTTTTAAGAGATTGTTGATATGGCTAACCTAAAATCCATAAACTGAACACCCCTCCACGACCTATATACATATATATATATATATATATATATATATATATATATATACTAATCTAGCTTGTAGGAAAGAGATACATGAATACCTTAAAATGCTTCGCTACCCTATTCGAACTAATATTAGAAAAAACTTGTCGATAGCGGAACCATAGCTGATAACCTCATCTAAAAAGAAATAAAGAAATAAACGAAATAAAAAAGCAAAAAAAAAATGCAAATACTGAAATATGTAATAATAAAAAATGCAAAAACCAAATGCCCTCAACAATCATGATATAAAAAAACTTCAATAAATAAAAAAACATTCAGACTGGGGACTAGATCTTTTAACAACTAAAAATTGTCCTAATTTTCAAAGTTTTACTTGTTCCAACGCTTCCTGAGACATGAAAAGAAGACAATCTAAATTTAAAGTTAATGAAACACACACACACACACACATACACACGCACACACTATATCTATCTATATATATATCATCATCATAATGTCGTGCCACAGGCACGGATATCCCCGATCCTCTCTCGCCACTTCTCCCTATCGTTCATCGCCTCCGGCAGGTCTTCACGGCTACATCTCGTATCCTCACATAGCTGCTGTATGTATGTTCGAGCCGGTCGTCCTGCCTTTGCCATATGTGGGGGTCCATAGGAGTACATCACTTATGAGCTTGTCCTTGCTTCTCCAGCAGTTTCCTGCATGTCTGGTTCGTCTAACTTGGATAGTTTTCGTGATGGGAGGCTGGTGCCCGTATAGTTGGGGCTTTGTGGGGGTGTTGCCGCCAGGACTTGTTCAATATTGTTCGCAACATTCTTGTGTAATTGTCGTCTAGCTTCTTCTCCAGCCGTTTTGTTAGCGTCCAAGGAGTGCATCCATACAGCAGTATCGACACGACCGCTGCCTAAAAGAAACTAAGTTTCGTTTTATCAGTCAGGTCAGATTTCCATATGATCGATAGGCTATCGATAGCTGTCCATGCCTTCGTTAGCCGCGTGTCGATGTCTTTTTCTGTTGATGAGACACTGCTTCCTAGGTAGGTGAATTTGTCTACCAGTTTCAGTGAGGTTCCGTCTAGTGTGGAAATGTCGCCTGTTTGATTATAGCACATATATTCAGTTTTGTGTGCATTGACATGCGGCTCGTTCCAAACTATGCAGTAGTGTTTCGGCTTGGTTGGGTGTAGCAATAACGATTCTCTATAGAAACACCAAAGTGAAAGTACGTTAACCAGATGGAGACACAGAATACATCGCCTTTGTAGCAGGACTACTACAATGGGACACGCTAGCCCCATACCTCTTTATCATCTGTCTAGACTACGTGCTTAGAACATCGATTGATAAAATCAGAGAAAACGGCTTCGAGCTGACAAAGAAAAGAAGCAGAACGTACCCCGCAAAAACAATTACCGACGCCGACTAAGCTGATGATATAGTGATTCTGGCAAATACACCCAACCAAATATATATATAAAGAATAAAAATGAAAGGGAGAGACCCTGTAGAGTTGTGGGTCACGTTCTGGACTCCGACATTGTTGTAAGTTTGAACTTTAGACGCTCTATAACGTTCACTTTCAGACTAATAACCTTGGGAAAGGTTATTATCTTCCTTCTATCTGTCAGTTATAGGTTAAATAGTATTACTGCTGTTCTACAACAATGACTTTGGTATAAAATAACCTACAAATGTTAGTATTCTATAAAACAAAGAAACCAAACCAAACTCAAATGAAAAAAATATTAGAAAGATATCCCTAAAAACATTAAAATCTCTCTCTGTACTCTGAACATAAAACAGCTCAGATATTAAAAGTTACGCTGGATTTTAATTAAAAAATACGTTTAATTAAAACCATTGAAAATTACTCTTAACTCTGAAAAGTGTTTGGGGAGAACATTTTATTTAATTTTTGTAAAATATTCTAAACAAAAAAAAAAAAAAAGAAGAAAAGAAAAGAAAAACTTGTAACAATCACAATTTCTTTAAAAGAGCGTTGTCCTTATCTTTCTTTTCTGTTTTGTTTTACATTTTATGTTTGAGAAAATAATATTTATATATATATATATATATATATATATATAAAATAGGAAAAACTGATGAAAAAGACAATTGTTGGAAAACGTTGAATAAATCCATATGTTCGTATCCCGGTCAGCATAGAATTATATGAAGCTAACATTATTAAATCTCCCCTTCTTAAGCTTATTCCATAACAATTAGTGTCATGTCTGTTCTTTCGATTTCAAATAAAATACATAAAATCATAAATCATGGAACATAATGGAACTAATATGTTGAAATTTGAAATGATTTTGGTTATATATATATATATATATATATATATATATATATATATATATATATATATAGGTTTAGTTGTGTTTTTTGTTAATGTTTTATCAACTTTCGTTGGTTATTTAATAACGAAACCATCCTTGTACAATAACAGCAGTGGTTCTATTTAGCCCACAACTGATGGGATAAGAGATTTCATGTTTTCCCAAGGGTATTATTCCGAAATTGAATGTATGTATTTTGCAATTCCTCTACACAAGTAAGATATGACACAAGGTCAATTTTTAAGCGGAGTTTAACACGGTTGAATTCAATGATTTCCTTCTTCTAAATTGGTTGTCATATCCAGGCGAAAAAGTCCAGTCTGCCCTATAATTTTACATGTAGCTGGATGAAGAATAGTTGGATTCATAACTCGGGTCACCGTGTCCATTTCTTACGACAATATCCATTACACTTCGAGCGTCTCGAAATAGAATGTAACGACACAACTGAAGATCGAACTTGCTTACTAAGATGTTATTGTTCAATACATTAGCCACTAAGTCATGGAAACTCCATTTTACTTTTAATAGGATAAAAAAATCTGTCGATAGGGCTTAACTCATAATATACGCACCATCCTTGCCACAAATGCGTGTATCTGAAACTGAAAAATATTTTAAGACTAATCGTGATATTGCTTATAAATCTAAGAAGGGTTGTTAAGATTCCACGTTTCTTTTTCAAGTCACTTGATCTCTTATACGCCGTGCCGAAAGTTTAAGGGCTATTAGTCGCACCCTCGAACGTGACAGCTTTTAGCCTTTGGTTGTTTTTAGGAGATAAACGGGAGACCACCCATAATTACACCACCCTGTAGCCAGAACAAACATTCCTTTTGTTTTTAGTTCAGCACAGCTGATAGAATGTCTTTACCGACTTAGAACTTGCGTTTAATGGTCGAGGAACTCTTTGCCAAGTGGACGAGTATTTAGCGAGAGAAGGGCTTAAAACATCCAGTCCTTATATAGAAAAGGGTATAAGAAGGAAACCAGTTGTTTCATTAATATCAGACTCAAGCAACCTCCTCTTGTAGGGTTTTTATAGAATACACTGAATGCACCCCATGCAGAGGTGTAAGAACTTGTTAAAACAAAACTGTCTCCGTTACTGAGGCTCATGTTATGGAGCAATGTGTAATCTCCCTTTTGTTTTTATTACTCCCAGATCCACTCTGACTAGGCGCCGTAGTACCTGTTATGATCCCATTAATTAGTCAAATAGACTGGAGGTGCCCGTGGTGTAATGGTTATCGTCGTAGGAAATGGACTCGGCGACACGAGTTCAAAATCCTGGACGAGACTGATTGCATTTCACATAGCACTAATACCCTTGGGAAAGGTATGAATCTAATTATTCTCCCTCCAGCTATGGGCAAATAGTAGGACAGACTAGGTTCTTCAGCCTTGGTGAGGCAACTAGTCTAGAAGAAGGAAAACTCTGAATTCAAACCTGTTAAATTCCGCTTAAAAATTGACCTTATGTCATATACTGTCCGAGCGGAGGGGTTGGTAAACATGAATTAGTCAAATAGATCTGTTTAAAAATTATTCGTATCAGATAGGAAAACATGAAACCATATCGTTGATTGCAAAATTATTATCATTACTATATTTACTCCTTGAGAGTTTTTCATATCTGCGTTAGCTAATGGTCTTTCACTGAAGTTTGAGTGACAGTAAGTCTCCTCATGTTTCGAGTACTCTTCTCAGTATTCTGCCCGTTCTCAAAAATGTAATTTGGATGGTCTCCACTCATCTGCCAACTTCCAAGTCCTCCAATCCCTTTAATAATCCTTTAGTTACTGTACGAAAAGCACCAATCACAATTGGTATAATTGTCACTTTCATGTTCCATAGTTTTTTCAATTCCCTCGCAAGGTCCAGGTACTTATCCTTCTTTTCATATTCATTCAGTTTTATTCTGTGGTCAGCAAGGACAGCAAAGTCAACAATTTCACACCAGTGTTACCTGATGGTTTTTCACTGGATTCTGAGAGACACCGAGTCAACTCAAGTCTCCAGGACTCTTTCCAATATTCTGTAGTTTGGATAGTCCCCACTCGTCCTCTTATTTCCAAGTCCTCCATTCCCTGTACCAATCCTTCGTTGACTGTACCGAGCGTACCTATTACAATCGGTATCACCGTCACTTTCATGTTCCCATATTTTTTCAGTTCTCCAGCAAGGTCTTGGTACTTATTTCTTTTCTCGCTTTCTTTCAGTTTCACTTTTTGCTAAACCGTAACGGCAAGCTCCACTATTGGGCATTTTCTCTTTTTTTTTGTTGACTATCACTAGACCCTGTCCCTGTCCCCTGTTGATATGTCAACCCTGTCCCTGTCCCCTGTTGACATGTCAACCCTAGACCCTGTCCTCTGGTCGAGATTAGGTGATCCGTTTGTATCTCAAATTTCTCAGCGAATTTTGTGTTGTGCGTCTCATTTGCCCGGACGGATTCTAAGTTGTGCATATACCATTTGTTCGTATAGTCAAATTTAAACTTCTTGTACAATTCCCGAACACATCGTGTCTATTCTTTTCTTTTTGCTCTAATCTACTGCATTCGCTTATTGTATAAATGACCGTTTCGTCTTTAACACCACATAATCTACATCTGCAATTTTGTTGCGTCTTGTCTATTCTTGCTTTGACATGATTTGTTGTTCTTTGATGCTATCAGAAGAGATTCAGCTTCTCTCTTAAGGTATCCCTTTCTCACTTATGTCCACGTTTTTTTCGTATGAGATTTAGCTCGTTTGTCACTTGAAATATGCATAGAGTTGTTTTTGTTCACATTTTTGTTTTCTGGTAATTTAGTTCTATCGATGCTGGTGTTGTCTGTATTGTTACAGTATTGATATATCGACGCTTTCTTAAATGTTGGCGAGGTCTTTTCCTCCTCCTATTATCATCATCATCATCATCATCATTATTATTATTATTATTATTATTATTATTATTATTTCTAGAAGAACGGAAGGAATTTATACTAGTTATACCCAGTTTAAAATTACCTTGTATCCCTTCTGACCGTGGCTATGTGGTCGGGTAAATAAATGCTTCAAGATATAATTATTTACCAATTATTGTTCTACTCTTTCGAATTTTTTACACCAGCATAAACTGATGGTTTTTCACTGGAGTTAAGTTAACAGCGGGTCTCCTCAAGTCTCCAGGACTCTTTTCTGTATTCTGGCTAATTTTACTTTTGATGTCGTTTGAATTGTTTCCATTTGTTCTTTTATTTCCAAGTCCTCTACTTACTGTACCAATCCTTTAGTGACTGTATCGAGCACAGCAATTACAATCGGTGTCATTGCCATTTTCACGTTCAATATTTTTTTCAGTTCTCAAGCAAGGTCTAGGTAATCTTATTATTATTTACTCCTTTTAGATTTTTAACACCAGCGTTAGCTGATGGTTTCTCACAGGAGTTTGAGTATCAGCAAGTCTCTTCAAGTCTCCTGGATTCTTTTCAGTATTCTGGTCGATCTTAGTAATGCTATCTTTTGGACGTACCATTCCTTTGGTGACTGTAACGAGCGCACCACTTACAATTGGTATAACCCCCCCCCACTTTCATGTACCATAGTTTTTTTTCAGTTCTAAAGCAAGGTCTAGGTATTATTATTATTATTATTATTATTATTTCTTTCTTTATTACTTTCTTTTTTATTCATTTATTTGAAACAATATAGTTACTTAAGATAGACTTCGGCTTTATATAACCCAACCAAGGTTTACATACTGTAAAACGAATCAGCCCAACCCAGTTTTTAGTGTCATATAAAAGCTGTAACTCCGCCAAAGAGCTGAAAAAGTATGGTACGGCTGACCATATATGGTATGTGAAAGGTACACATTACACCATCTGGAAATAAACCCGGATGATTGACAGAAAGAATTGTTGAAGAGGGAGAATAATGAAAAATAAACCCTGTATTGTCTATTTTCTCAATCGCATAAGTCGAGAATTTAGCTCTCTATGTTTTCCATTCCTAAAAAAAGAAGCTTATTTCATCTCCAGATCTAAAGGCTATCCATGGCAACAGTATATTAACACTATATTATATTATATTGATAAAATAAGACATGTGTTCGAATGTTACGCCCTGATATCACCATAGATAAATAATGGGCCGTTCCGTTTTGATTGTCAGGCAAGAAAGGTAAAAAAAAAATGAATAGGCAACTCGTCAGAGAGAAAAAGAAAACATAAGAAAGAAAGAAAAATGGAAAGAGATAGATAGATAGATAGATAGATAGATAGATAGATAGAGAGAGATAAATAGAGAGAGGGAGTGAGAGAGAGAGGGGGATAGAAAGTCAGAAAGAGTAAGTGGATGATGAGTTTTGTCGATTTCATTGAAATGGGATGAAGCAGAGGAAAAAAAGAAAGGAAAAATGGAAAAGAGAGGAATGAAAGAAGAAAGGAGGAAACGAAAAGGGATAAATGTCGATAAACACACACACACACACACACACACACACACACACATATATATATATATAGAGAGAGTGATATAGATAGATTGATAGACGCATACATGTATACATACATACATACATATGAAGAACACTTTTGTGAGTATAACTAAAACTGCGTAATTAATAGTTTATAAAGAGAGGGTATTTTCTATGTATATTAATCGCAATTAATCTGTTTGCTTCCAAAAAAAAAAAAAAAAGACAAAAGTAAAAAAATAAAAAAAAAACAACTTAAAACTAAAACAAAACAAAAAAAAAAAAACAAAAACAAAAACATCAAATCAAAACAAAAAAAAAAAACTCGATTTTTTTAAAAATGAAAAGTAGAATTTCTAACGTTGTTGATAGCATTAGGAAAATAAAGTGATTTTCAATTCATTCAAATTTTATATCTTGTTACAGATGTTATAGTGGTGATGAAACAATTAGGATTTTGATAATGTTGACATATGGATTTAAAGATAAACTCTAATCAGCTGAAGCTGCTTGCAGAAGGGAAATGAGAGGAGCAACATTTAAAGTGGGTTCAGCGTTTTAAGCGTGATATGTGTCGAAAATGAAACTTCAAAACACAAAATAGAGTTGAAACCGAGCACAAGCACACAGAAATTTTAGAAGATCGAGGACAATCAAAGGACACTATTTGAAAAAAACTAATGTAAGCTTAGCCACACCACCCCAAAAAGCACCCAGCAACTGTTCTCGAAAGGTTCCTCTCGGACTAGTTGATTAAAAATTGAAATGAGGTGGGGTCTCTATGGTCTATTGGCTAACGTACTGGACTACAATATCTTAGTGAGTTTGAATTCCATTCGCGCTAATACGTTCACATTCAAACTAATACTCTTGGGAAACATATGAACCCTTTTATCGCCCACAGCTATGGGTTAAATAGTACCACGACTATTTCTCTAGAAGAATGGCTTTGGCATTAAATGACCAATGAAGGTTGATATGGCATTAAATAAAGTAACCAAACTAAATTGAAAATGATTTTATCCAGCACACTGATCAATTCGTATTACTTATCGATTCTTTGTTGAAATGGTTATAACGTTTTAGCCACAGTATCCTCCGGCATTCTTCAGGTGGCCGTCCGACAGAAAAAAATCCAGTATATAAAGAAGTTGGTTAAATAAATCTCGACAACTATGGTCGGGATTTCAGTCACTGGGTAAGTAGTTAATAATCTCTTTTTGTTTTTAATTCATCATCTTTATATATATATATATATATATATATATATATATACATATATATATATATATATATATATATATAGTATGTGATGGGTTAATTGATGATATTCTAATGCATTTTACACGTGCACTTTGTGGTTTTGTTTAATGTGTAGCAAACAAGAGTCAGTTGGCAAGTGCTAACTATGAAATCAGCATATTGACACAATTCACTCATTCAGAAATTTGGTAACGGTATGTTCTACTACAAGGCGTTTATGCTGGAAAGTCCAGTTTTAAGGTGAGATGATTAGCAACGATTCCAGCAAATCAATCAGGTCCATAGCCAAGGACATAGAAGTCTCTTAGTTCCTTAACAAACAGGTAATCCATGAAGACACTTTGTATTTCTCATACAAGATGAGAATAGACCAATTTTGATTATAGGTTATGAAGGACAAGAGAGAAGATCTTGCTGAAAGCTTTCGATCAAACTCAAGCACTCACTTCAACCGAACATGCTTTGCTTTTTTTCAGAGGAGAAAACTTTCTGCCAGGATTCGAAGGTGAATTATTCGAACAACCTTTGACTTGCTCTTTGTAAGCTGTACCGATATCTAAAAAAACAAACACTCTATCGACATGCTGTTTGGCGTCGTCACAACTGATGGTGATGTTATGCCTCCATCATTTTCCCGCATGGTGTCAGATTCAACACTCAAAGGTTAGAACATCCCTGGATTATGATGAAATAATACCCATAGATTTGGCCATCGTTCTAGTGGTGTGAACCCATTGTTAATTCTCATAGCCGACCGAGTGGGCATTTCATAGGTTGAACAAAAAGTAATAAAATAACAAACAACAAACAGAGGATGGAAGGAAGTAACAGACAAACATGGATTCAGAGCTGCAGAACGTAAGAAAGTGGAGTTTGGCATATTTTTTAGACACTGTATGTATATACGGCTATCGCAGGAATTTAGCGAAAATCCTAAACATCTACTAAAAATATTGACTCCTCTCTGACCATCGTCTTCACCGTTCAACGTCCTGCTTCTGACTACACAGCCCGGTGTATTGTTTCTTGACTGCTCGGCCTCACGTCCTGGGCTTCAGTGTTTGACTCTCTGCTCCGGAGTTGCATTCCTGACTCCCAAAGTCCTTCGTCCTTTCTTCCGTTCTCGCAGGTTCACGCGGACACAGCTCTCTGTGTGATCTTTGCGCCAAAATACACAAAGGAGACCTCCCAGACACTCTGACGCAGGTCAATGATACTAAAAATATCATTTCCTTGGTCCCCAATCCAGGAACACACACAGAGACTCTCGCATATACATCTCTCTCTCTCTCTCTCTCTCTCTAT
>OY757904.1:105280738-105353238 GCA_963585895.1 Sepioteuthis lessoniana
CTCTCTCTCTCTCTTTGACTGAGAAACATTCTCTCTTTCTCTTTTTCACACACACACACACACACACACACACTCTCTCTCTCTCTCTCGCATGCACACACACAGATACGTGCATATTCTCTAAAAGGGGTATTCGTCTTTTGTCAGCTAATAAGTTTGTTGAGTATTTTCTTTCTCAAGTATAATTTCGTCCCTAATTCTATAAACTCTCTCCGGTAATATTTAGCGATTTCATAATCGATATACAAAATTCTCATAATGTTTATATGTGTACCCATCTCGATCTCTCTCCACCCCCCTTTTCTAAAAGCACTTCAAATGCCTTGTTTTAACAAAAATATTGCTATTATGCACGGTTTTTGATTTTATATGATTATTCCCAGATATGATATGGACTTTAGTAATATATTAATTATTTTGTTAATGGATTCCTCAATTTTTTCCTAAAAATTGTCCTATTCCATTATATATTCCTCTGCTTGGCTTGGAAAATATAACATTAATTTAAATAATTTAATTGAGTTTATTTAAGAAATATTTTATGAAGCTAGTGTGTTTAAAATTTAAAGAAAAAATATTTTGGTCTTAATTCTTGCTAGTTTATTTACTGTTAAATAAAAACGTAAGTTACGATCGTCTAAGTTAGCTAATTTTATAATTTTTTTCGAGGGTAGAATATATATATATATATATATATATATATATATAGTTTATCTCATAAATAAGAATAGCCCTTACAACATTGTAATTATCTTCTAAAACAAGAATAGCAGATATTTGTTATTTCTTGTACGAAAAGAAAATTAAAACAGATATTAAGCCATTATATATGAGCAAAATCTACATCAATAACACTGTAACAAAAAATGAAATAGCAGAAAAGTATATCAGGAGTGTACTTATTTTTGGACCTGAAATATTTGATATTTTAGTTACAGAGTTTCCATGCTGTAAAACTGTAAAACAAATATATCTAATAATATCCGTTTTGATTTTATGATGTTCAACTAGCTATAAGAACGTCATGGCGTCATTGGTTTGAAGGAAAATGAATCCCGCAAAGACAGACAGACACATACAAACACGCAGATACGCATATATATAAATATATATATATATATATATATATATATATATATATATATATATATATATATATATGTGTGTGTGTGTGTGTGTGTGTGTATTTATACATGTATATATGTTTGTGTATCATATTAATCCATCAAAATCACATGATATACCAAAGATTTTCATTAGTAAAATTAATTTAATTAGTTCATTTAACTTGGAGAATTTGATAAAGAATTTAACTTGATTTAACTTTAAATTAGAGGATAAATCGATAAGTTCGTTTTCGATAAGAGTATTATTTTTTTGTTGGACATCATTTTCTGAACGTCATTTTGATCAATACATCGACCTATTATATAAAAATTTGGATTATAAAAATGACCTCACTCTTTCCTTAATAGAAGTAGCAATATGATCCTTTTATGAAAGCCATCAAATTGGCTTGTGAGTATATATATATATATATATATATATATATATATATATATATATATGTGTGTGTGTGTGTGTGTGTGTGTGTGTGTTCAGCTGTTATTGTGCAATTTCCTCAAAAGGATAATTTGAGAGGTTCTGTTTGGAAGGATAAAACATTCTTGCCACAACTATTACGTCTTTTAGAATTGATGAATATCCACTTGATTCAATCGGTTTTCTATTCGTCCTTTTTGGCCTGAACCCAAGTCAAAATAGTAGTGACCATTTATACAAGGGTTCCTTGGTATTGACCTAACTTGAACTCTTCCTCTCCGTCTTCACTCATAGCAATTCAGGATGAATGCTTGCTAATAACGAAAAACTCTTCACTATATATATATATATATATATATATATATATGTATGTGTGTGTGTGTGTGTGTGTGTGTGTGTGAATACATAAATGTCAGTAAAAGAGTGGATTGTACAGAAGTAATTAGTAAATCAGGGTCGAAAGCATATATTTACTTAAGACTTAAGTTTATATATATATATATATATATATAGAGAGAGAGAGAGAGAGAGTGTGTGTGTGTGTGTGTGTGAGAGAGTGAGAGAGAGCGAGAGCATACATGAGTGTCTTTAAGAAAAAATTATATAATTACTTAATCAAATAAGTTGATCAATTCTCGTTTAAATCATTTAAAACTCTAAAATTATGTTTTGAATAAATTCGTAATTTTCTATATAAGTAAGTAAAGTAAAGTTAGCGACCATAGTCGAGGGTGACCCGAAGGCTCCCTTTTCGATAGCTACTACACCAAGGTGTAGGGGAGGGCGCTACTCCATTCCCAGGATTGCTCCACTTTACCCTTGAACCGTACCTTATAATGCTGAGTGTTAAGCAAGGTGGTATCAAGTACCATTTTTAAAGTCTTTGGTATGACTCGAATGCTTTATTTTTCTTTTCAGATAGAGAAATGATTTTCACTGGAAAAGTGAAGGCATATAAACATTAAACAGTATCCTGTGTATAGCATCATTTGATAATCAAGCTCTTGTTCTGGAGCCTTGGAGAATGTGGATTACCCCTTCATCGGCATTACTCTCATGTGCACTTTTTCCTCTAGTGGTTGAGTGTGTTAAGGTCACATCTATGCATTAGATATAAATGTTTAACTATTTAACTGTGTCCAAACATATGACTGAGCTTAAACTGTGTTTGTGTTATTGTGTGCAAATAAAACTATTGGCATAAGATAGCAATACTTGAAACGTTTTAACTGAGTGTAATCAAATTACATAAAGTTATAAGTGCAAAAAAGCAATAAGTGAGGTCATTTAACTGTATACAAACAAATAAGCTCTGCTTTGTATAAATTTTCCAATTAACTATTCATTTACAAATTATACACACACACACACACACACACACACACACATATATATATATATATATATATATATATATATATAAATATATATATATATATATATATATCAACAGGATTTTGCATTAAATAAATCCCAGGTTTGATAAAACCACCAACCAATCGACCAACCATTGAATTGAATATTTTGTGTTGTTAAATACTGTTAAAATCTGAGATGATCTGAACACGCCAATTTATTAGATTACGATGTGAAATAAGTTTTCTGAAAGAACCCTGTAAATCTTAAATGATATAAATATTTTTTAAAAAAGTGTTTCTTGGTCTAAAATTATTTCGAATATATATTTTCATAGTATATAATTGGAGAACAAAAATGTTAAACTAACCTCGTTATAAATAACCAAACAAAGTGTTGATATGCCATTAAATCCAACTAACCGACCAACTTTTCTTATTCTTTCCATGCTAGCCTTTACCCTGCTGACAACTGCCACAGTCGTCTTCTCTTTTTTATCTTTCCTTCTTCCAGAACGATCCTACTAGATTTAATATTTCTTGAGAACCATTCTATTAACTTTCTGTATCAAATGTTATCCTTCCTTCGAGCGATTTTGATACCTATTTTCATTTTAAAAAATTAAATAAGAAAATTTAACAAAATTTGCACTTTTTCTTCTTCCAGTGCAAAAAGTGTTATTTTCCCCACAAAGCAGCAGCTGTACGGTCAGCGACCACCTATCACGGAAACTATCAACGTTAGACGAACCAGATATGCGGGACTGCTGGAGAAGTAGGGACGAGCTCATAAGTGATCTACTCCTGTGGACCCCTTCACATGGACGAGCAAAGGGAGGACGACCAGGTCAAAACTACATACAGCAGCTCTGTGCCGATACAGGATGTAACTCTGAAGACCTGCTGGAAGAAATGAACGATAGGGAGTGATGGCGAGAGAGGGTCAAGAATATCCGTGCTGATGGCGCGACGTGATGATGATGATGATGCCTAAATAAATGCTAAAGATCTATTTAAAAATCTTATTAGCTTTTTGTGTGGTTGAATCTATCCGTATATATTGTCTATCCTTTGAACATAATCAGTTTTAATAGTTTAATTTCAGAATTGAATTGTAAACTACTCTGTGTTTCACTGAGTAAATAATAATCGAAAGCTAAACAAAAGTCAGTTGTGTTCTATTTTTTTTTTTTTATTTCATTTAATCGACTTATTTACTATTTGTTAATTATCTGTCGTCACATAAAATCCTGTATTTTCATTATATTTAGCCCAGTGTCATCATTAGAAAAAGACTTTATCGGAAAGACCTTCAATTTTATCCCCTATATAAGACACTACAATTCTATTTTCAAAGTTCTTGGAGAACACTTATGAAACCGAAGTTATAAACGTGTTGAACATACTTTAGATATTAAGCAGATTATTATAAATGAAATATAAACAAAACACATAAAAAATGTACCCCCAACACAAAATACCCCAATTCCATTTTTTAAAGTAAAAAAGGGATCAAAGTTATAAAAGTGGAGATCAGACCTTAGATATTACATACATAATGGGGTTTTGTATATATTGCTTGTAATAACAAATTTGTTGTACGTTGTCTTCTTACGATGATTTAATATGACGCCATTAAAGAAATTCTAAATGAATAATAAATAGTATTAGTTATATAGTATTAATTAATATTTTTTTCTTGGGTTTCTCAGACGTCTCATCTAGTTTTAGTGATAGTGGTGGCTGTATGTAAGAGAGGAAGTAAGGAAACAAATAAGTAGGAAGAGAGTAGGATTAAAAGACAGAAAAATAAAATTGACACTTGATACTTCTTGTCACAATCAAAGGTAACGTAGGCGAGGAAATATATGTATATAAAATATATATATCTACACAATAAAAAGGAGACATATTGGTTGGACAGAGATATTGGCTGAATCGCATTTTAAAGAAATATTCTCTTCTTCTGCTCACTTCGTTTATTGGCAAACAATAAACGAAGTGAGCAGAAGAAAGAACACAGCCAAAGCAAAACTTAAAGCAGCAAACCAACAAAAAAGAATAAAACTGTGGAAACAGCACTTCGAAAACTTACTTGGAAACCCACCAAAAATAACGCATGAACCAATCACCAGAATAATTAGCAAACAATTAGACATTAAACTAGGACCGTTCACACAAGAAGAACTCGACTCGGTTCTCAGAAAAATGAAAAATAGGAAAGCTGCAGGGCTGGACGAAATTCCACCGGAAGTATGGAAGACCAGACAATTCGACGACATACTGCTCCGACACTGCAACGCAGTATACAATCAAAATCCGATAGATAGATGGATGAAGGGATGCATACTCCCCTTCCCTAAAAAGGGGGACCTCGGATTAGCCAAAAACTACCGAGGCATAACACTTACATCCATAGCAGCCAAAATCTACAATGCCCTACTACGAAACCGAATAGAACCCAAAATCGACAACATACTTAGAAAAAACCAAAATGGCTTCCGAAGAAATAGATCCACGACCTCACAAATATTAACCATCCGCAGAATCCTTGAAGGTGTACGGGCAAAGAACCTACAAGCGACATTAATATTTGTCGACTTTACCAAGGCTTTCGACTCCATTCACAGAGGAAAGATGGAACAAATCCTACTAGCATACGGCATACCTAAAGAAACCGTAGCGGCAATAACGATTCTCTATAGAAACACTAAAGTAAAAGTACGATCACCGGATGGAGACACAGAATACTTTGACATTGTAGCAGGAGTACTACAAGGGGACACGCTGGTCCCGTACCTCTTTATCATTTGTCTAGACTACGTACTTAGAACATCGATTGACAAAATCAAAGAGAATGGCTTCGAACTGACGAAGAAAAGAAGCAGAAGATACCCCGCAACAACAATTACCGACACCGACTACGCCGATGACATAGCGATACTGGCAAATACACCTGACCAAGCCGAAACTCTTCTGCATAGTTTGGAACGAGCAGCAGCAAGCATAGGCCTCTATGTTAATGCACACAAAACGGAATATATGTGCTATAACCAAACGGGGGACATCTCCACTCTAGAAGGAACCCCACTTATACTAGTAGACAAATTCACGTACCTAGGAAGCAGCGTCGAATCAACCGAAAAGGACATCGAAACGAGGCTAACGAAAGCATGGACAGCTATCAATAGGCTATCGATTATATGGAAATCAGACCTAACCGATAAAATGAAACGCAGCTTCTTCCAGGCAGCGGTCACATCGATACTGCTATATGGATGCACTACATGGACGCTAACAAAACGGCAGGAGAACAAACTGGATGGCAATTACACAAGAATGCTGCGTGCAATCCTGAACAAGTCCTGGCAGCAGCACCCAACAAGACACCAACTGTACGGCCACCTGCCCCCTATCACGAAAACTATTCAAGTTAGACGAACCAGACATGCAGGACACTGCTGGAGAAGCAGAGATGAACTCATAAGAGATGTACTCTTATGGATCCCCACACATGGCCGCGCAAAAGCAGGACGACCAGCTCGAACGTACATTCAGCAGCTATGTGGGGATACAGGCTGTTGTCCTGAAGACCTACCTAGGGCGATGAACGATAGGGAGGAGTGGCGAGAGAGGATCAGGGATATCCGTGCTACCAGCGCAATATGATGATGATGATGATGATGATGATATTCACAGAAAAGTCAAGGTGGTTATTATGGGTATTTAACCCTGATTTTGATGTTTTCAACAACCAGGTTTACTCTATACTCCTATCTATCTATCTATCTATCTATGCGGTGGACACACACACACACACACACAAATATATATATATATATATATATATATATATATATATATATATATATATCGCCAAACTTTCCTCACGATCAGGATGCCACATAATGTCAAATTTTAATCGGAATTTAACAGATTCGAATTCAGGGTTTTCCTTCACCTAAAGTTGCTGCTATAGAAAGGTTAAAGAGTTCAGTCAACTATTTATGCATAGTTGAAAGCGGGGAATAACCGGATTTAACACTATTAGTGCTCTGAGAAATGCGGACAGATTCGTATAGGATTTAAACTCGCGCCACTGTTTCCACTTTCTCCTACGTTACTATTACACACACACACACACACACACACACACATATATATATATATATATATATATATATATATATATATAAGGTTATTATCCATATGTAAGGATATTATCCATTTTATATATTAGAACAATGTGTTACAAAACTTTTTTCGTAGGTAACATGGAAATCATATAGAGCAAAAACTCTAAAAAGAATCCAAAAACTAAAATTCATTCTTATCAAAGCAAACGCCCAATTCTTAACAAAATCTCTTTTAACTGAGGAACTACAATACTAGAATGTATCTGATACATTCTAGTATTGTAGATGCATAGTTCCACAATCAAGGCGATTATAGTCACGAGATCCTACCCGGAGAATTAATCACATTCAAACCAATAGTAACCGACTATGCGTTCAAATTCGACGTCAACCTTTAAGCGACAAACATTCCCATTCATGTATGTCGTAATCCCACCCATACCATCGTCATTAACAGACGAAAGTCGAAGGTACATTTACTCCGGCCATAACAGATATTTCGGACAAGTATTAAATAGCCTTCATCCTCTTTTGTCACATTTAACATTTGGAACATCTAATATATATATGTATATATATATATATATATATATATATATGTATATATATAAATGCATATATATATATATGTATTCATATACAATTATATATATATATATAATTGTATATGAATACATGCATATGTATATATGCATGTATTTATATATATATATATATATATATATATGTATATATATATGTATATGTATGACAGTATATATATATATATATATATATATATATATAAACAATTATATTTCGGACAAGTATTAAACAGCTTTCATCCTCTTTTGCAACATCTAATATATATACACATGAATGCATATATATATATATATATATATATATATATTTGACTGTATATGGATATGTATATTATTATTTATACATATATACATTTATATATATATATATATATATATAGATAGATAGATGCCTATATATGAATATTATATATATATATATATATATATATAATATTCATATATAAGCATCTATCTATCTATCTATCTATATATATATATATATATATATATATGGTTATCTTTCGATGGCTGTTTTTGTTCTCATCTATAGAAGCCACTCTTATAGATGAGCAGCAGTAGTTCCCCGATCGAACTGACAATCTTGAGCGTTAAGCCGCAAGACTCACACGTACATCATGCTGCTTCCCATGTGTACGCGGTAGTAAAAAAAAAAAAAAAATTTTCTCTTTTTTATCTTAAGTTTTAACTTAGTTAAAGTCCAGGAGTGCTGGATGTTAAAATTCAAAGAAATTTTGGGGTATATTACATGGTCATCTAGTGGTGGAGAGAGAGAGAGAGAGAGAGACACAGAGAGAGAGAGAGAGAAAGAAAGAGAGAGGAGGAGTCAACTCTTTTATGGCTTTCGTCTTTAGCACGTGTTAGACTACATTTGAGGTGTTTTGGATTTTTTTTTTCCCTCTTTTTCCTTTCTTTTCAGGGGGGGCAATTTGGGGGGTTTTCTTTAGCAAATTTAGAAGTTCGTCTTCCAAAAGTAAAGTTTTTCCTGAAAATTAAGCCGCATAAGTCTTCATTCTTCATTTAAACAACACATAATACAGCTGAGATTCAAGACATTACTATTTTAAATCAAATGTGCATTTTTAAATGAATAGTTTAGTAGAATAAATTTACTGACCTCTGTGAAAAATCTTCTGGAAACGGAATCACTTCCAAACGTACGCATACTATTTCAACAAATGAAGGATTCAATTATTACTAATTTTAATAGTATTTATATTAAAGGTTCCACTCCCATATCATGGTCATCTAGTGGTGGACAGAGAGAGAGAGAGAGAGAGACAGAGAGAGAGAGAGAGAGAGAAAGAAAGAGAGAGGAGGAGTCAACTCTTTTATGGCTTTCGTCTTTAGCACGTGTTAGACTACATTTGAGGTGTTTTGGATTTTTTTTTTTTTTTTTGAGAGCAGTATTAAACAAGTCCTGGCGACAACACCCCACGAGACTCCAACTATACGGACACTTGCCCCCCATCACAAAAACTATACAAGTTCGACGAACCAGACACGCAGGACACTGCTGGAGAAGCAAGGACGAGCTCATAAGCGATGTACTCCTGTGGACCCCCACACATGGATGTGCAAGAGTGGGACGACCAGCACGAACCTACATACAGCAGCTGTGTGAGGACACGGGATGTAACCCAGAAGACCTGCCGGAGGCGATGAATGATAGGGAGAAATGGCGAGAGACGGTCAGGGATATCCGCGCCGGCGGCGCGACATGATGATGATGATGATATATATATATATATATATATATATATACAGTCAAACATATATATATATATATATATATATATGAACAATCATATGATAAGATCCCAACCTTTACTGATATATATATGCACGGTATAATAATGAAAAGAAAATCATTAATTACTCATGTCTATACATTTTTCAATGTAATCACTTTTATTGTCAATCCTTTTAGTTCAGAGGGGAACGGTAATCACAGAAAAAACCGGTAATAAAAAAAAGAAGTCTTCTGATTTAAATTTACCTACTAATATATATAACAGAACACTTCTTTTTTTTATTACCGGTTCTTTCTGTGATTACCATTCCCCTTAGAGTTTGTCTTTATATATATATATATATATATATAAAGACAAGTTCTGTATAAGTTTTCTTTTTTGCTTTCTTGTGTTGACTTCATTTAGCGAAAATAATATTTTTTCATGTGGATATCCTAACTTGAAAAAGAAACTTTTTCCGTATTGTTTTCCTTTTCACTATACATTTATTGTTTCGTACATCCATATCTGCAAGGTCTAATGATGAAAAGAAAATCATTAATTTCACATATGTATTTATTTTTTAACGTAATTTCTTTTATAGTCAATCCTCTTTGATCAGTCGGAAATATTAATCACACAGAAACTCAGTAATAATAATAATAATAATAATAATAATAATAATAATAATCAACAAAAAGAAGAGAACTTGCAAAATTGTTGACTTTGCTGTCCCGGATGACCACAGAATAAAACTGAAAGAATGTGAAAAGAAGGATAAGTACCTCGACCTTGCTAGCGAATTGAAAAAAAACTATGGAACATGAAGGTGACACTTATACCAATTGTAATTGTTGCGTTTGGAACAGTAACAAAAGGATTAATAAAGGGACTGGAGGACTTGGAAGTTAGTGGACGAGTGGAGATCCTCCAAACTACTACATTATTGAGAGCGGTCAGAATATTGAGAAGAGTCCTGGAGACTTGAGGAGACTTGCTGTCACTTAAACTCCAATGAAAACCATCAGCTAAGGCTGATGTGAAAAACTCTAATGAGTAAATAATAATGATAATAAAATAAGGAAATGTTTTGATGAAAATTCCTTTTTTATCTTCCCTTTTACAGTTATAGGTGTCAGAACACACTGTTAGTTACTGAACGTTGACGATTACATATGCATACATGAGAATATTTATAGACTTATATTATGATTTAAATTTGAGAACTGTGATAAACGTAGATGCAAATATAGTCCTAAAATACTAGCGTAAATAAAAAGGATTTTTCTTTTTTTAAAAAATCAACTCATTATTTTCAAAGGTTTTGTACATAATATCATCCAAAACCTTTCGAGTGACGACGTGAGGAGAAGTGTTAACTAAAAGATTGGTGTAGTCTATTTTTTGTCATTATGCATAGGTGAGGTTGAATAAATTCTAGCCATTAACTTGAATAATGCAGTTTGAGTGATGTGTGATGACCTCTGGGGTCTTTAGAAAAACTGTTTTTGATTGGAGTAGATCCCGTGACAACATGATTAAGAAAGTTTCGAAGTCAGAAACATACCGTTAGGCAGTCAGGAATTGCCACTGAGAGCAGTTGTGAGAATTCCACTTATGTTTTATTCAACGTAGATGTAAAATTTTCTTTAGGAAATAACAAAATATTTTGGGCACATAAAAGTGTATTCGGGTTGTTTGTTATTCCTGCTGAGAGGAACAGAAAGCAGTTGCTATCGCAACAACGAAAGAGGACTAACATGGTGATAAGAAGTCACAGACAGAAAAAAACATAACGCGATAGACCAGACAACCGAAGAACAAAGTGAGGAGAGGGATGATCGTCCGAAAAAAGGTGAACATAGAATCAATATAGAAGTAAGAAGCAGAAATAGAAACAGAACATTTTTCCCCTGAATGGGTATGCATCGAAATGTGCTGCAAGCTGCCTGAGGCCTATGTAAACCATTCCCGTCGACAGAGAATTATTCAATAAGGTTTACCATACTGTAAAACGAAAACAAGAAACAAACTTTCTGAGAGTTTGTTTTGGTTTCTTTGTTTAATAGTAACCTTAGTCGGTTATTCAATGCCGAATCCATCCTTATAGAAGAGCAGTAGCTGGGGAGATTAGTAGGTGCATACCTTTCCCAAGGGTAAGAGTCCGAAAGTGAACGTAATAGCTCAACTGGAGTTTGAACTCGCTTACTACGATATCTCCGTCCAGCACATTTGCCACGACACCACTACCCCTCTCTTTCTGAGAGATGATTGGGTTCTTTCTGACAATAAGTTTCAACTGTTAATCAGCAGATCATTTTCAACCCGTTTAGATGGTAGATTATTTCCTAGCATTTTTTGATATTTTTTCTGCGAACAGTTTGAGAGGCTTTGAGACCCAGTTTAATCTAATGTCTACAAATTTAAAAAATCTTCCGACTTGAATTTGCCTCTTGAAATAAAAGCTATGGCTGAATATTTCTGGTAATTATTTGATGTATACAATATCCAGTAAACGAAGATAAAACGGAAAATTACGTAACTATGATTCTCTTTAAACATAGCAACATCAGAAATGAAATTTTAGTTCGTAAAAAACGAAGTCTACCCAATAGAAAGTGAAGATAACTATAAAACTTATTTAATTTTTTATTCCTAAAAGTACATATCTATTTATTGATAAGATAATTTTAGCTAAAGACCACGGGACTTTCCTTTTTTATGATCATATTTTTTCTCAAGCTTTCTTGCTTTGTATTAGGGTCCAATTGAGAGAGAAGTTGTCCTAACTTATGTTCCTAATGTAACGTAATGGCAAAGGGATTTGGGTTCATGCCTTTGAGTTTAGTTAGGCTGAGAACCTTTCGTCTCAGCACATGGGTTAGTTAGATGCAAACATTGAGGCAGGTGTTAACGCGGGCGCGCGCGGGCGGATGGAGGTGTCACTCAGATGTCACAATAGTCCGAGACGAAACGGGTGACGGGGTGCGAGTGACGTCACGTACCGGAAGAGCGCAGAGGTTTGGGGAGATTTGAAGAAAGTTAGGGAGTTGAGTACTAGACGCCAAACGAGGAGGTTCGACTTTTGGAGCTCGCAGACGCGAGGCGAACTTGTGCCCTATGGGGGCCGCTCGAGATGGGGGCCAAATGAATAAGACTGCATAGAAGATTGTGTCTCTCCTCCTTATGTCGAAACCTTTAACTCAAAGTTAATAAAAAAGTTTCGTACCCGAACAAGAAGTCGTTACGTGTTTTCGAATTTCGAGATTCCTATGTTCTTTATATGTTCTATTGTTATGAACATTATATGTCTATTTCGCACATGGCGTTAATTGTGGCTATAGTACACTAAGGACTCTCGATTTTATCGACTGAACATCTTCAGCGGAATCATTCCATGAAAAAATTGTAGGTATCATTTCCTAACCTTAGCTTAGTCATGTGACAGGGATCTCAAGTTGCGTAAAGATTTTAGGTATTGTATGGTTTTTGTTTTGTGCGAACTTAATTTTGTTTGTAGGTTTTATTATTGGTTAGTTATTAAAGATGTATAGTATGTTAGTGTCGCTGTTGAATGTTATCTGATTTAGATGTGACTTTTTAAAAATATTTTTTATTTGTAGGTGTTTCTTATTTTGGTGGGTGGAAATATAGCGGTGTTATCACTATGTTTTGTTGTTGTATGTTATTTGATAGCACTGCTATACGAGAGGTGATATGTAAAACGTCGGGAGAGGTTAGTTGTTGTATGGCCAACGTAAGTATTTGGAGTTCATAAAGTGTTAGGAAAAAGAATAATCCCCTTGAAGTCGATCAATCTTTATGATCGAAAGTGTCTAGCAGGGGCAACTTCCCTCTCAATTGGATTTTGAACAAAATCAAGAAATCTAGGAACAAACTTAATATGGTCATATAAACTGCAAGTTCCATGGTTTTTGACAATACTTGATTCAACAATAACCCGCTGCTAAAACATAGTCTGTCTAGATTTCATTATATATTATCACATTACATGCGAAATTACTTTAAATTGTTATAATATCATAATTATATATAAACTATATATTTGTTGGATTAAATAATAGACACTTCGAATCTGCTTATTCTGTCTTTGATCAGTTCACGTTTTCGTATGAGTCGTTTGAATTTTGGATAGAATGAATGTAGGAAGGCGCCATATTTTTCCCTAGAACTTTAGGCCACGACTAGAACCATCTTTGGGGGAGTGAATAATGAAATAACAAGCAAAAATGAGTCTTGTTTCTTCTTTTTTACCGTAAATGACCCTCCTATTTGTCCTTACACCTACTCTTTATATAAATGTATAGAACTCGTCATTCGTTTAATGTAGATATCCGTAAAGCGAAACATGACAATTTAATCATTCGTATTAACTTTCATTTCATAATTCAGCAGATTTCATTTAAAACCTTATCGATATAATATCAAATATATAGTTGATAACATTTAGAATGTATATATTGATAAGTATATAATGTGAAATAAGTATATGATTATAATGAAAACACTATGATATAGATAAGTAGAAGTGAACAATGATATATATAATCATTATCAAGTCACGCTGCTAGCACAGATTTTCCTTTCTTTATTTCTCTCTCTCTCTCGCTCATCCATCGCTCCCGGCAGGTTTTCCAAGCTGCATTCTGTCTGCACCAAGCTGCTAAGTTCTTGCTTGTCGGGCAACACTGTCACGTCCATGTGCAGGGTCCAATAGAAGTGCATCACTTATGATTTTAATTCAAACCATAATGTATATAATGATTCATATATATTTGGAAATAAGTTTTGGGGTAAAGTACTTTAAAAAACAGGAGTAATGTTTGTTTAATCTATTGTAAAATATACATAGGAAAAAACCAACAAAACAAACAAGTAAAAAAACAAAAACAAAAACAAAGAAAAAAAAAACATTAAAAATAGAAGATAAGAAAAGAAAAAAAAACTATGAAAGGATAAAAGAGCATAGATTCATTTTTGCTTGACATTTTTATTTACAGTACAAGCAAACTAATCCGCGTCATCCGTTAAAACTTTTGTTTCTCACGAAACATTTCTATTTGTCATCTATTTGCCTGTTTTGTATGAAGTCAGTGACAATGTCGGCCGCCAGTAGATTTCGTTGTGGAAAGTAAATCTTTCTCTGTATATTGGCTTCATATTTCAAATACACATACAATGAAGTCAATTTGAAGAAATGTACTTTTGAAAAATTAGAGACTGACAAAAAAGCGCAAATTTGACGTTTATCCTGGGTAAACATTTCCATTAGTAAAGAAACATGTGCGCTTATGCATACATATTTGAAAATATATATTCTCTCATTAGCTGGAAAATATTACCATATCACGAACGCATACTTAGCACTCCTTATATATATATATATATATATATATATATATATATATATATATATATATATATATATAAAGTTTGAGCGAATCATACAAAAAATTCAAAAATGGTTTTTGATGCCTTCTTGCATAATAAGGTACGGATCTAGGTTAAATGGAGCAATCCAGGAAAAGGAGTTGCGCCTTTCTACACCTCGATGTAGTTGCTACTAAAAAGGGAGTCTTTGGGTCACCCTTGACTCCGGTCTGCCAACAGTACTTATATATATATATATATATATATATATATAGGTTTGGTTTCTTTGTTCAATGGCATATCAACTCTTTATAGGTTATTTAATGCCAAAGCCATTCTCCTAGAAGAACAGTAGTGGTACTATTTAACCCATAGCTGGGAGGATAAGGGGGTCATACCTTTCCCAAGGGTATTTGCCCGAAAGTCAACGTAATAGCGCGACTGGAGTACGAACTCGCGTTCTACGATTCCGCAGTCCATATATATATATATATATATACTCGTATACCGAATAAACATCCACGTTTAAAAACCTAGCCAAACACACGCACACATATACAAGCAAAAAATCATGGGCACACATACCAATGCATGAAACATTCCCGTATATACGCATGCAGGAAACGTGGCCACACATACACACGCAATCTTACATAAGCATAGGTATACATACGCACGCAATAAATATGTAAGCACATACACATGAACTTATAAGTGCAAGAAACATGGACACGCATACACATTCAAGTACACTCGCAAGAAATATGCAAGCACATACACATGCACTTATAAGTGCAAGAAACATGGACACGCATACACATTCACGTACACTCGCAAGAAATATGCAAGCACATACACATGCACTTATAAGTGCAAGAAACATGGACATGCATACACATTCACGTACACTCGCAAGAAATATGCAAGCACATACACATGCACTTATAAGTGCAAGAAACATGGACACGCATACACATTCACGTACAGTCACAAGAAATATGCAAGCACATACACATGCACTTTTAAGTGCAAGAAACATGGACACGCATACACATTCACGTACACTCGCAAGAAATATGCAAGCACATACACATGCACTTATAAGTGCAAGAAACATGGACACGCATACACATTCACGTACACTCGCAAGAAATATGCAAGCACATACACATGCACTTATAAGTGCAAGAAACATGGACATGCATACACATTCACGTACACTCGCAAGAAATATGCAAGCACATACACATGCACTTATAAGTGCAAGAAACATGGACACGCATACACATTCACGTAGAGTCACAAGAAATATGCAAGCACATACACATGCACTTATAAGTGCAAGAAACATGGACATGCATACACATTCACGTACACTCGCAAGAAATATGCAAGCACATACACATGCACTTATAAGTGCAAGAAACATGGACACGCATACACATTCACGTACACTCGCAAGAAATATGCAAGCACATACACATGCACTTATAAGTGCAAGAAACATGGACATGCATACACATTCACGTACACTCGCAAGAAATATGCAAGCACAGACACATGCACTTATAAGTGCAAGAAACATGAACACGCATACACATTCACGTACACTCGCAAGAAATATGCAAGCACATACACATGCACTTGTAAGTGCAAGAAACATGGACACGCATACACATTCACGTACACTCGCAAGAAATATGCAAGCATATACACATGCACTTATAAGTGCAAGAAACATGGACACGCATACACATTCACGTACAGTCACAAGAAATATGCAAGCACATACACATGCACTTATAAGTGCAAGAAACATGGACATGCATACACATTCACGTACACTCGCAAGAAATATGCAAGCACAAAATCCCGAAAGAAACGTAGACACACACACACCAGCAAGAAATATAGGAACACATACACACGGAAGAAACATGCAAACACATACACACTCACATACACATACATAAGAAACATGTACAGATATGCACACGTACTTAACATGGACATACATACACTCGTAAGAAATATGAGAAGACATATACACGCCAGAAACGTGTAAACACATAAACACTGAAGAAATGTGGACTCACATACACATACAAAAAAAAATAGACATACATACTTACAGTAATATACAGATTCAAGCACACTTACACCCAAAATAGGAACATTTTTTGAAACACATACACACGAACATATTGATTTACACACGCATGTACACAAAAGAAAGATCAACAAATACTCATATCCACAAAAATATGAACACACACCTACGCACACACACACATTGGACACACCACAAAGACACTTATATAAACACGCTTATGATCTCACACTCTTGCACACAAAAGAATGATAAACAGACTCACAGATGCGTACCCATATGAACTCATATACACAAGCTGGGACACGGTCTGAGTCCGGGACGCTCGAACTCATTAAATGCTTGCACGCATGCGCACTAAGTAATATAGGTACACACGTATCGGTTTCCATTTTGAAAATCTCAGACAAACAATCTTTCTTCATCTGTGTCTATTTATCAAATATGTTTTTGCCACGACATAAACCAAGTCTAGAAATACGAGTCTCCCCGTTGGTAATGAAAACAATGAATAAAATGCAACATGGCGGCACGTCACTTGTTCTTCAGGCATGTATCATTGATTCACTAAGCTAAACCCTTCATTTCTTTTTGACAGTCGCCATTTTGACTTTGCGACACATCCTGATCTCTTTCTCCTTTGTGCCCTATCTTTTACTTTTTCCTCGCCGAAGCACTGAAAATTTAAATATTTATCTCATTTTCATTTTTCTTTCTTTTGCTGTTTTTGCCTCTATCTCCGTTTCTCTTGCAAATTCTATTAATTTTCTGTTTTGTTATTTTGGGTTCCTTTCCTCCTTGACAACTATCCAAAAAGTTTTTGAATGTTTGTGCAAACAACATTCGGATGTGTGCACACGCGCAAAACGTTTGCAGGCGCCATTTTTATATACGCATGCGTAGTAAGATTCTGTCGGTGCTAAATTTTGCGTCGTGAACGACGAAGCGAAAATGTAATTTCCGTGTGAACCTGAAATAGCAGCAATTCGAAATCGTCGGTGTGAACACCTTTCCTTTTGACATGAAAGAGCCCGACTAAGATATATATATATATATACGTGTGTGTGTGTGTATTCTGCATATATTTCACACAATGTGTATCCGATATATATATATATATATATATATAAATGCAGATATAAATTAAAGTCTTCACATTTACGGTTTACCGCATAAACCTTCGTATTTATCTAAAATAGATATATGTGTATTTATATATTTGTATTATTGCATTTTCACGCTCTTCATAAGCTGAAAATTTTTTCTTCTAACTTGCATTTACGGATCTATGTGATTAGCGACACAGTTCCTGTTAGAAGTCATTGGTTTATTTACGTACAGATGAGCATTTCTATAAAGAAAGAAAGGGTTCTAACCACACTCCTCAAAGAATCAAAATATTGCTTCCTATGTAATCAGGCTATGATCAAATACCCACTTGGTAGTGTCGATGATACACCGATTGCATTCCCTGTAGACAAGTACAACCTCACAAATTTGTCACCCTAAGAATGGAACTAAAATGCATTTAGAAATTGACCTTATTGTTGTATATTGACCTTCGACTCGGCCAAACATACCATTTCAAAGTGATGTACCGGAAGGAAGTGACACATTCCAATGGCCAGTAATCGAAAGAAATCGCGTAGGGGGATTTGGCTGAGGAAATGGGACAAGGTAAAAGCCCATGATACACTCATAGACTGATGCACCGGAAGAAAGTGACCTCTGAACTGCATGACAGTTATTTCCGCTTGATGACGATCAAACATGCCATTCCAAAGATTGAGTGGGCGATTGAACCATTATATAACTCGGTAAAGACAGGAAGTCAGTGAGTTGGGGACCAGAGAAGCTGGAGATTAGGTGTGGTAGAGAAAGCCAGCAATCAGCAGAAAGCTGAGCCCCCCGGAGAACGAGAACGACACACGGCTATGTCCGGAGGGGTGGGTGAGGTCAATATGTGGCAGTCTTTGTTCGGTCTCCAACTCCCTCTCACACGCAAACGTTACAAATAAAGTGAGAGATGTATCTTTCTAAAGAAGTCTTCCCTCGTCTTCATTACTGTGCCATTATGATTCTGCATGAATATGTTGATGAATCTGTATATGTGTATGCTTATGAGAATACAACATTATACCGCGGGGCTGAGTAAATACTGACAACAGAATGTGGGTGGAGCTCCTGCTCAGGAACTCTTAGGAGTGTAGAATTACCATTTCATCGCTAGTATTCCTAGGTCCAGTCTGATGAGGAGTGTTAGTACATTTTAATGAGTAAAATATATCTGTTTTGAAAACTGTATATATATATATATATATATATATATATATATATATATATATATATATAGTAATTCTTGAAACCATGTAATTGTGATTCAATTATTAGCATTTGATGGGAACATTTGAAACGATAAAACGTTTGGCCCAGTTGGTTGGGCCAATAGAATAAGCCTACTGCTTATCTACAGAGATGTAAGACTTACCCAACGCGTGTAGCAGATATAAAACTAAATAATCTAATTGTTAAGCTCCAGTCTTGAAGTTTTGAAAAATACCGAGCACCCCTTCATCGCCATCCCTCCTAGTTCCATTCTGGCCCGGAGTGGTTGCTTTTGATAGGGTCCTCTGAGTCAAATATAGCTGTTCGACATATAAACTGTGTACTTTAACATTCAAACAAATGACTTATGCTAAAATGAACTTTTAGAAATTGAACTGTTTGATCATTTAACTCCATGAAATCAAATGATTGATGTTTAATTGGATTGTTAGTGATACATAGCAATACTTGGAACCATTTAACTTTGTTGACATATGCTAAACTGGCTTGTTTGAAAGAAAACGGTTTGATCATTTAACTTTGTGCAAGCAAATGACTGATGTTTAATTGAATTGTTTGTGATAAATAACAATACTTGAAAATCTCTGAGCAAAGAAATGATTAATAATAAATAGAATTATTCGTAATTGATAGAAAAAAGTGAAACCATTTAACTGTGTGCAAAAAAGTGAGGTCAGGCTTGTTTTAAAATGTCATCTACAAAATGCATTTAGAAATCATATTTAATATATATGTATAAAAAGGATTTGGCATTAAATAACCAACAATAGTTGATATGCCAAAAAATCAAACCAAGCCAAACCATAAAACACTGTGCCAATTATTTTTATTATATAAGAATACTTGATATCATAGCTGCGTGAAAACAAATAATTATTGTTAAATTAGTAAAATGGGGCATCGAAAATATAGTCATAGATGGTAAAGTAAGGTTTTAAAAATTTTTATTTTAAAACTTCGGGGGTGTCCTCGTGGTGTAATGGTTAAAGCGATGGTCTGCGAAATCGTAGCACGTGAGTTCGAACTCCAGTCGCGCTATTACGTTCACTTTCGGACAAATACCCTTGGGAAAGGTATAAACCCCCGTTATCCTCCCAGCTATGGGTTAAATAACACCACCACTGTTCTTCTAGGAGAATGGCTTTGGCATTAAAATAACCCACGAAGGTTGATATGCCATTAAACAAAGAAACCAAACGTTTAAAATGTGTTCAATTAAAATAGCGCTGAAAATTATTTCATTTTTAGATATTGTTTAAAAAGCATTTATTCAAAAAAACGTTTAAAATGATTTTCAAGCTCACTAATAACCTGACTCATAAGACATTGATACTAACATTTCAATGAGAACTTTTCTTTTTAAAATGATTACGAAAATATGTTTTGTATCATATATGAGTTGCAAATTTGATAGTTAAATTTCTTCTGTATAAAAGAATCCATTTTCATGTAATTAAAGCAACCCAAACAATAGCTTATGATCAGAGTACAATATCTGTTTCCACGGGAATCCTAAAGTTATTTTGAAAGCTATCTGACTTAAAAATATTCAAATGATAAAAGTTTTCGCCAATAGCTCGGGAGACCGGGGTTAAATCCCAGGTTGACTCAAAAAATGGTACTTGATTCGTCCTTGTTTAACACTCAAGATCAAGGGTAAAGTGGAGCAATCCAAGGAAAGGAGCAGCGCCCTCTCCTACACCTTGGTGTAGTAGCTATTGAAAGGGGAGCCTTCGCGTCACCCTCGACTAAAGTCGCCAACTTTACTTACTTATTAATGATTTTGGTAAATATCATCTTTCATCCTACCTAAATACAATCGCGTTTTTTTTTACTAAAAGTCAGTTGAGAAATAAAGCAAATTGTATTAATTAGAGTTTCACGTATAAGCAAAAACTATTGCTAATAATGGTAGATAAAAGGGAAATCAGTTATTTAGAAGACTTGATGAGTACATAGTCTAGAACCGACTCAAGAATAGATAAAATCGAAGAAAAACCGGACGTATTAATATACAGATAATTAAATTGAATTTTAATCAAGATATTTCGGTCGTATATTTGAACGAATTTCCATGAGTAAAGCCATTGCACTCTGATTCTTGGTATATTTGCTGAAGATAAACGCTTTGATTCTGGATGAGTCGCACAGATATTACACTTTGAACCTTGCTGAAGTGCCTTGGATCGATACTTTGATCCTAGGCATGTAGCACAGTTATAACATGATGTAAGAGTATTTTCATAGGAAATTGATTTTGTAAAACAAGTTCAAATCCTGAGTGAGATTGCGTTTCACTTTGCATTTATGGCAGGAACCTGTATCTTCTCTTCTAAGCTACGGATTATTAGTAGGTCAGACTGATTTCTTTAACCTTGAAACAAAAACTGGCCTAGGAATATGTAAACTTTGAATTCAAACCAGCTGTGTTCTGCTTAAAAATGACCTTGTATAAAATCTTGTCGAATTGGTCGGGTCGACCAAGGAGAGTTCCCGTATTTGTCGTATGTCCAAGCAACGGGACGAGTGTGTCAGAAGGCCTTTTTAAGGTGGTTCCAGACGCAGGGCTGTTGCCCAGACTCGCCCGGCGACGCCAAAAAATGCCTTAAGCCCTGTTGGCATTCCCGTAAAAAGGGGTAACTCATGCGTCAGGCGATAAACCTAGCCCCTCCAAAAGGGGTTTGAACTTGGGGAACGGCCCCCTGAGATTCGAGGAGAGCCGATCTTAGCGTGCATGTTATGAATGCCAGCTTACCGCTACCCATGTCAGACGGCCTTGTCCGACTGCCACCAAGATAAAAGTACTCGACCTGATCCGCGTACTAGCGAACACAGCCAGCCGAAGTGCGTCGCAGCCTTGTGGACCAGCAGCCGCGGGCAATGCAGAGAAAGAAACAAGTGAGCAGACGTAGTACAATGTCGTACTACACTCTGAAAACTTGGTCTGCGCAAAAGTGCCTGATCAGGAACAGCATTCATTTTATTATTATTATTATAGAATGAAAAAAATTCCAATCCAATTTGCGAAATAATATCAGTGTAGTAACTGTGTTGGCCGCTTTCTTCAGTCATTAAAAATTTCTCCATGGGAGTTATAGAATACTCCCAGCTGTTTTGTGCAATGAAGTATAAATCTGTGAACAGAGTATGGCACGATAATGACATTAGAGATCGATGGGGATTTTCAGCGAGTCTAATTATATTTATCAATGCGCACATGCCTTTATAAATTTTATCCAAATATTTCAATTGATTTTAACTTACAATCAACTTTTACACAGAAATACACTCAAACACAACAGTGTATGTAGGCATGCACTAAAAATACACTTCTAAATAAAACGTATGAAAAAACAAATTATGCATTTGAGAGATTGTATATTTGAGTTCACTCGCCGTTTGGATGTCTTTTTCTTTGTTGCTGGTTTTACGGAATGTTAATACTTATTGAGTTATTTTATGACAAAGCGAGGTTTCATCAATTATCTGGTTTCAAGTAACTATTCTTTTTAAATAATAATAATAATAATAATGATAATAATAATAAGAAATAATAATAATAATAATAAGCAAGAAATAGAATTTGCTGAATAGTGGGCCTTGCTGACCCGGCTGACCACAGAGTAAAATTGAAAGAAAGCGAAAAGAAAGTTAACTACCTTGACCTTGCCAGGGAATTGAAAGAAAAATTGTGAAAAATGAAAGTCACAGTGATATCAATTATAATTGGAGCTATTAGTACAGTCACTAAAGGATTGATACAAGGGCTAGAGAATTGGAAATAAGAGGATGAGTTGAGACCATCCAAACTACTATATTATTTAGATCGGCCAGAATATTGTGGAGAGTCCGGGATACTTGTGGAGACTTCTGTCACTCAAACTCCAGTGATAACCATCGGCTAATGCTGGTGAGAAAAACTAAAAAAGTAGCAAAATAATAATTCAGACTGTCAGTAAACATTGGAGTGAAAAACTCTCAAGAAAAACCAAGAAAACAAAAAATGGGAACAAAACAACTGTATGAACATTTCAAGCCGCAAACAAGAGAAATCTCCCGCGAGAAACTTGGATATCGCTAAGAAAGGGACATCTTAAGAGAGAAAGTAAATCTCTTCTGATAGCAGAACAAAACAACGCTATCAGGACAAATTACGTTAAAGCAAAAATAAATAAGACGCAACCTAATAGCAAGTTTAGGTTATGTGGTGATAGAGACGAAAAGATTAATTATATAATTAGTGAATACAGTAGATTAGCAGAAAATAGTATAAAACTAGACACGACTGGGTGGGGAAGGTAATCATATTTACCAACCCCTCCGCTCGAGCAGGATATGACACAAGGTCAATATTTAAGTGAAGTTTAACAGGTTTGAATTCAGAGTTTTCCTTCTCCTAAACAAGTTGCCTCACCAAGGCTGAGGAACTTAATCAGTCCTACTATTTACCCATAGCTGGAGGGAGAAATAATTGGATTCATACCTTTCCCAAGGGTATTAGTGCTATATGATATGAAATCAGTTTCGTCCAGGATTTGAACTCGTGTCGCAATGTCCATTTCCAAAGACAATAACCATTACCCCACGGGCACCTTCCGGGTGGGGAAGGTAATTCACTGGGATTGTGCAAGAAATTTAAATTTGACCATAGGGACAAGTGGTATATGCACAACTCAGAATCTGTCAAAGAAAATGAGATCCGCAAAGTTCCCTGGGATTTCGAAATACAAATAGATGATCTCAGTCAAACAACCAGACCTAGTGACAGTCAACAAACAAAAAGAGAACTTGCCGAATTGTGGATATTGCCGTCCAGGCAGACCACAGTGTAAAATATAAGAAAGTGAAAAGTGATAAATACCTAGACCTTGCTGGAGAAGCAAAAAAGTATGGAACATGAAGGTGACGGTTTTATTAATTGTAATTTGTGCGCTCGGAAAGTTCTCTAAATGGTTGGTAAAGAAGATGAAAGTGTCAGAAATCTGAGCTGAGCAGAGACCATCCAGACTACAGCATTGTTAAGATCGGTCAAAATACTGTGAAGTGTCCGAAAAACCTGAGGAGATGTGCTGTAATTCAGATTCCCGTTGACTGTAAGCTAACATTGGTGTGAAAAACTTGCAAGGGATAACGATAATACAAAACTTAGTTTTAGTAAACCATAAAAAAATATCATCTAATTGATTTTTCCGTTCCAGCAGATCAGAGAGCGAAAAGTAAAATAAGCAAAAAACCTAAGCCAATTCATAAAACTTCCTAATGACCTAAAAACGTTGTAGTGGGTGGTGAAATCTCTCTGGTGTAATGGCTAAAGTACAGAGCTGTGACCTTGAAGTAATTGCTTTCGACCTCCAGTCGCTCTATTACCTTAACTTTCGAACCCATAACCTTGAAGAAGGAATGAATTATCATATCTTCCTCTGTTATGGGTTAAATAGTATCACTGTTTTTCTCCTACAAGGATTGCTTTGCCTTTAAATTTCACCAAAGGTTGATATGCCATTAAACAAAGAAACTAAACCTAAAAATGTCGAGGAACATGACATTGATGGTGATACTAATCGCAGTGTGAATCTTAAGAACAGTCCCCATGAATCTGGAAAAAACAATTGGATGAACATGGGACAAGTGGAAGAATTGGGATTATCCTAACTACAGAACTGTTAAAATCAGCTTTGATACTTACAGGCATCCTGGTTATATGAGGAGACTTATTACCAGATCGATAGTGGTGAAAAACCACCTGTTATTGCTAATGTAAAAACCTCGCAAGGAGTAATATAACAATAATTTATTCTAACGGAATCTACGTTGCTGAGTATAAATTATTAGTGTCTGATTGGAACCTTTTTACCCATTCAAAATATTTGCAAATGGAGATGCCCGTGGTGTAATGGTTATCGTCGCTGGAAATGGACACGGTGATATGAGTTCAAATCCCGGACGAAGCTGATTGCATTCTACATATCACAAATATCCTTGGTAAAGGTATAAATCTAAGTAATCTCTTTCCGACTATCGGTAAATATTAGGACAGACTGCGTTCCTTGGCCTTGCTTAGGCAACTAGTCTAAAAGAAGGAAAACTCTGAATTCAAATTAAACTCCCCTTAAAAATTGACCTTGTGTCACATCCTGCCTGTGTGGAGGGGTTGATAAATACACACAAATGTCTGCAAATTATTTGTATTCAATAGGAATAAGTTATAAGATACAACTGTGCGCAAGCAAATAATTTTGGCTAATGAAAAATGCACGTTAAAGAAAAAATCCTATGAAAATGAAAAGTAGAGTTATGATTCTAATCAAACGTTAGTAAATTAATCAAATTTCGACATTAAGTAACCCAATAAATGTCGATATATCGTTAATCAAATAAACCAATTCAATCAAAACCAAACATCTGCGTGGAGGTGCGAGCGATATAACATTTATGTGCACCACTGTATTCTTGGATAACAGCATTTAACAGTTGAAATGATTATGTTATACGATAGAATCATTAAATCATCCATTCGATTGGGTTGTAAGCTGGTTAGGTTACATGTATATATGTGTGTTCAATGCTGACACTGATGTATAACAATCTTAGTTTTTTTTAAAAGCTGTGTTATTCTAAGGGAATTTGAAAAATATGTAATTAGAAAATTAGAAAATTAGAAAATTAGAAAAATAATGAGGGAATCAAAATAATGATAGGAATTCAAATATATGCATGATATGAATCTCATATATATATATATATATATATATATATATATATATATATATATATATATATATATATATATATATGAGATGTGAATGTGCATGTGCGTGTGCGTGCGAGTGTGTGAGTGTGTTATTTCGATTATTTTTTTAAAAGTAAAAGAAAATCACTTATAAAATCAGTATATTCAAGAAAATTTTCCTCCGGGAGAATAACTAGTATATATGTATATATATATATATATATATATATATATATATAAATGGCATTTTTGAGCAAATCAATAAATACAAACTTATTTTTGCTGAGAAAATGACAGTAAACAGTCTGGAGAGTCAATAAACCTCAATGAATAGAAGAAATACACTTTTAGAAAACCAAAAGTTTATTTTCAAACATAAATGTCTGGCTTGTATCAAGAAGATCATGAACTGATTGGGTGGTGATTATGTCGCGCACAAGCACAAAAAACGCGCACAGACACACGGATACCCGCGTGAACATTATATATATATATATATATATATATATATATATATATATATATATATATAAACTGTGTATGTGATTTTAACAATATATATATATATATATATATATATATATATAATTTTCTAAAAATCTTTTTACATGTATGTCAATAATAATAATAATGAGCTGACCAAGTAATAGTCAACAAAAAAAGAGAACCTGCCGAAAAGTGGACCTTGCCATCCCTGCAGACCAAATGGTGAAACCTAAAGAAGGCGAAAAGAAAGATAAATACCAAGGCCTTGCTCGAGAACTGAAAAAACTGTGGAACATGAAGGTGAAGGTTATACCAATTGTAATTGGTGCGCTCGGTACAGTCAGGAAAGGATTGATAAAAGAAGTGGAGGAGTTGGAAATAAGAGGACGAGTGACGATCATCCAAACGACAGCACTAAGACCTACCAGAATACTCAGAAGAGTCCTGGAGACTTGAGGAGAATTGTTGTCATTTAAAGTCCAGTGAGAAACCATCAGTTAACCTCGCGTAAAAACAAATCTCAGAATAATTATAATCGCTTAAGCTGTTAATTACCAGAGTAGATTAAGAAAATATTTTAACGAATTAATCGATACCGTTAAATGTAAAGTCGACGTAACTGTCAAAATTTTAAAGAAATTCTTATGTCTCATATTGCCAATGACTGAGAGTTTCACATCTGATATGTCCTCACGATCATCAGTAGAGTTTCTCTAACCTGACTCTGTCGGCCCTGTTCACTGAGGCTGTAGGATGCGCCGATTGCACTTTTATAGAATGATATTACTACCCCCAACCAGTGTCCTGAATATGATACTAAACAACATCTGATGTTGAGACTTCAGTTCTGAAACTTTAGGGAATGTGGCTTACTTTTTCATTGCCATTACTCTCAGGTCCACTCTGATGGGAATGGTAGTATCTGTTAGGGTCCATTTCATTGGTCAAATAGAACTGTTCAATCAGTTACAAATTTTTATTATTACTAGATATTTTAAACCATATAGCTTTGTGCAAATTATTTATATCACATAATTGATAAAAAGAATAATTAATGCTAAATAGTAATACTTGAAACCATTTAACTGTGTATAAACAAAAGATAAATATTAAATATAATTACTTATATTAAATAGAATTACTTGTCTTTGATAGGAATACTTGAAACCATTTAACTGTGTGTAAATAAAAGATAGATATCAAATAGAATTACTTATATTAAATAGAATTACTTGTCTTGGATAGGAATACTTGAAACCATTTAACTGAGAGTAAACAAAAGATAAATATTAAATAGAATTACTTATATTAAATAGAATTACTTGTCTTTGATAGGAATACTTGAAACCATTTAACTGTGTAAACAAAAGATAAATATGAAGTAGAATTACTTATCTTTGATAGGATTACTTGAAGCCATTTAACCATATGTAAATGATATATATATATAGAGAGAGAGAGAGAGGGAGAGGGTGAAAGAGAATAGCAAGTAAGAAAAGTTGCATGAAAAGAGTGCTCTATGCTGCAATAGCAGAGCAGGTATAAACATAAGAATATTAGAATTAGACATAACAGGTATATTGCATAAGTTTCATGTATTTTTCTCAATCTTTAGACGGGCATGCACTAAAATTGTCTGTCTAGTGTCTATATTTTGTCATGTCAGAAATTGTTATTGCATGAGGAACACACACACACACACACACACACACACACACACACACACACACACACACACACACACACACACACACATACATATATATATATATATATATATATTATATGGTGCTTCAATAGGATTCCAGACTTTTTTCGTAAGGGCACTTTTATTGTTAGTACACACATGAAACTCTAGTCCTCTTCGAAGTATACACCTCCGGCTGAAATGCACTTGTACCGTTCGAACAAGTCCTGGAAGGCCCCATGGAAGTCCTCTTGTGTGAGCCTCTCAATGACCTTCGTCACAGCCTCTTTCATCTCCTCAATTGTCTCATAACGATAGCCTCTAAGTTTTTCCTTGAGCTTAGGGAATAAGCAAAAGTCACAGGGAGCAAGGTCTGGACTATAGGGACGGTGAGGAACTGTCTTCATGCCCATCTTGGTCAAATAGTCTGTGACAAGGATGGAGTTGTGGACTGGTGCATTGTACTGCTGGAAATGCCACTCATACGATTTGAAGAGTGCTGGCCTCTTCCGACGTAATATCTTCCTGAACTCCCTTCAAACCTTAACATAGTATTCCTTATTGACTGTCTCACCAGTGGGAACCCAGCGCATGTCGATCACGTCAGTGCTGTTAAAGAAAAGGGATCATCAAAAGTTTGTGGGTGGATTTTCTCTGTCTGTCCTTCTTGGGTCTGGGAGAGCCAGCATGCTTCCACTTAGAACTCTGTCTCTTGGTCTCTGGGTCACCAGAGCATCAATAAATTCGGGATCTGAATTGATTAGCTCGACCATCTTCCTGCTATCATGAGAACGTATTTCTTTCTGATCTTCTCTGAGCACCCTTGGCACAAACTTCGCGCAAATCTTCCACATCTTCAGTTCCTCGCGAATAATTGTGTGTACAGTTCCCACACTGATATCAAACTGTGCACTTATTGTCTCTATAGACACACGACGGTCCTTATCAATGAAATTCTTTATTTGGCCAATCAACTTTGGTGTTCTGACTTCCTAACTCCTCCCACACCTCTCATAATCCCTCACAGACTCCTAGCCTTCTCTGAATCTCTTATGCCACTCAAAAACTGATGCTCGATTCATGCAAGATGGTCGAAAAGCAGTATGAAGCATTCCATACGTTTCTCTGGCATTTTTTTCCAAGATTAAAACAGAATTTTAATGCATATCGTTCTTCTAAAGTGTCCTGACGTCCAGATTGGATTTTTAAAATTCACCAGCTGTGACAATCAGGTTTTAGTAGGGTGTATTCCAATTGCTGCTGTAGCTGTTCATTTGAACCTGAAATCATAAAAAATGGTCAGTCATCTGATAAAATGTATAGGAATAACATACTGAACTTTCAAGAGTCTACGACAATTTTAAATGCCTGTACCAAAAAGTCTGGAAACAATTTGAACAACAAAAACAGCGTTGACAAAATTAAATCAACAACTGACATAACCAACGTGCAATGTGTATTATATGTACTAACAAATACATTTGCAGTCAGTATTTATCTAATTTACATAATGAATTTGAAATGCACGTTTTAAATGAATTATTGCTTTGATTTAGTTATTTGTAAATTTATAGGTTTGTGTATAATTTTTGTATGAAAGTCAGAAAGTTATCTAATTTTTATCAAATTTTTAGAAACAATTGTAATTTGTTTTTTTTATTTTTATACACAGAAGCGCACACGTGTAAACAGGCCTAAAAATGAGAACAAATTCTTTTGTGAAACTACAAAAATAAATAAATTAATAATCGTTTGCTTATAGTATCATTCAGATTCTTTTTGGTCTGGGGTTATTTGTATTTGTATACATAAGTCTTTAAGGATAATCAGTGAGGATCATATTTGTATGATCTCAAAGTTGAAAACATCTCTGCGTAGAGCGGGTACTCCAGGCAATATATATATATATATGTATGTGTGTGTGTGTGTGTGTGTGTTCGAAATGTTTTTTTTAAAACATAACGTCTTTCCTTTAAAAGATGAGTTCATTTCCCATCAGTCGATGAGAGAGATGAAAAGAAGTGGGTTGGCATTGCTAGAGATCGGTAGATGTGATATGAAATGGTTGAAATATATAGATATGAACTGAATGAGATAAATGTGAAGATATATTAATAGATTGATAGATATTTGAACAGGAATTTTTTTTAAAAATATTGTTGAATACGGCAGACATGAAATTTCTTGTTAATGTTTTCTTCGTTTTTCTTGTTTTCTGACAAGGGAATATGTAAGTTGTTCGACTAAGAACCGCACGCCGACACAAAGATATTCTGACAGACACAACCCTTCCTCTCTCTCTCTCTCTCTCTCTCAATTTGTGACCTTGCAGGAGAGATTAAAGGAAGTAGACAATTGTAAAAATCTAGACAACCACACACTTGTAGTTTGAAGTTATGCCAAGAAGAATATAGGAAATTTGAAGACATTTTCCGTCAATCGATCACAGATAGAGCAGTTTCATGTGCAGATACAAGCCGAAACTATAGTACACTGACACAAAGAGTACAAGAGCTGATATGACTGGGTAAAGGAGATGATCAGCTTGGAATTGTGCAACCGATTAAAAATTGATCATAGTGATAAAGGCTACGAGAAGAAAACAGCAATATGGATTCTTCATAAGAGAGGGTAAGGACGTTTCACACTAAATAAGCTAGACTTGGCTTCGATGTGAAAATACAGAGAAACATTATTCTTAAAATAACCAAACATAACACCGTAAAAACTAAGAAAAAGGTAGAATAGATAGGACATAAAGAAATAGAAGGGTAGACAATGAAGAGAGAGAGAGAGAGAGAGAGAGAGAGAGAGAGAGAGAGAGAGAGCAATGAGTTATATAATAAGCGAATGCAATAAAATGTTATAGAAAGAGTACAAGATCACGCATGAATGGGTGATGAATGTGATCAAATCAGAATTGTGCAAGTTACTTAAGTTTGATTATTCAGAAAAATAGTGAAAGCACAAACAGGAGATTGCCCAAGAAAATAAGGCTTACAAAATTCCCAGGGACTTTCGGCTAAAAACGGATCCTCCTGGCTCGGCCAGAGGAGCAGAACTAATTTTTATAAGACGAAGAGGGTGTGTCAGGGGACTTCAAAGTTCCTTTAGATAAGAAAAGTTAAAAGAAAAGCAAGCGAAAATCTCCCCCCCACACACACACCGAAAAAAAACAAACTTCTGATCCTTGTCTGAAGAAAGCGGTGGAATATGAAATGGACACCAATCACTAGTCAGAACTTGCGGAACAATCCTCAAGAACCTAGAAAAGAGAATTGGGAACAAAAATAATCAGAGGATGAATTGACACTGTCCATACTATAACACTACTGATATTGGCATGGAGCGCAGAAAAATATACAAATAATTGGACCTTTCCAGCGAACTAAAAAAGTTGTAGAACATGAGGTTAACAGTGCTAACAATTGTAGTTAGTGCACTAGGAACGGTCCCCAGAGGCTTGGAAAAGAGACTGGAAGAACTGGAAACCTAAAGATGTATCGAAAAAATCTAAACTACATCATTGTTGGGAGAAGAGCCCTAAAGACCTGAGAGGACTTCTGTGTAAGACTACCAGCCAACACTCCTCTTTGAATCTCGCAATAATAATAATGTCCCGGCTGAAATTGAAAGAAAGTGCAAGGAAGGATAAGTACATCGACCTTGCCAGGGAATTGAAAAAACAACAACTGTGGAACATGAACGTAAATAATACCTATTGTGATTGGTGCTTGTAGTACAGTCACCAAACGATTGATACAAGGACTGGAGGACTTGGAAATAAGAGGACGCGAAGAGACCACCCAAACTACTACATTATTGAGATCAGCCAGAATACTCTCAAGGAGTAACAATAGGAATAAGAGCATCCTAACTACATCATTGCTGGGATCGGCTAGAATACTGAGAAGTGTCCTGGAGACTTAAGAAGATTTGCTGTCACTCAGACTCCAGTGAAAGACCATCAGATAACGCTGAGGTGAAAAACTCTGAAGAAGTAATTATAATAATTAGACCATTCTAACTACAGCATTGTTGAGATCGGCCAAAACACTGAGACGAATCCTGGAGACTTGAGGAGACTTGTTGTCACTCAGCCCCCAGTGGAAAACCATCAGCTAATTCTGGTGTGAAAAACTCTAATAATAATTATAATAATAATAATAACCTGCTTATACAATATGTGAACAAAAAGTATCGCGAGGGAATCCTTAATTTGTTTTCATTTTAAGACCTAAAATTTAAATGATAAGTTTAGCATTGAAGAACAACTTGTATAATCAACTGAAGATATCTAGACGTAGAGAATGAGTCAAGACAAGTCAGTCGTAATATTTTTGACAATAATTCTTTATCAAAAACATTTGACAGTGACTTTGGCGAATACTATACTCATTGGGCCACTGGCCCGGTTAATGGAACTATATTATAACGTATTAGAATGGAACTAAATGATAACATATAATAATGGTACAAATGATAATTGTAATCCATTATAATAACCTAATGAGTAGAGTGTTTGCCAATGTTCCAGGAGACCCGGGTTCAATCCCAGATCGAGTCATACCAAAGACTCAAAAATGGTACTTGATGTCGCCTTGCTTAACACTCAGCATTTTTAGGGAAGCATCAAGGGTAAAGAGGAGCAATCCAGGGAATGGAATTGCGCCCTCCAACACCTCGGTGTGGAAGCTATTGAAAAGGAAGCCTTCTCGTCGCCATCGACGAAGGTCGCCAACTTTACTCAATATAGAACTATATAATAATCATAATTTATTATAAAGGGACTATATAATAATTATGGATTTTAATGGAACTATATAATACTAATACGGTAAAACGGAACTATATAATCATAATGGATTATAATGCAACTATATAATAATAACGCACTGTAATAGAAGTAAAGTTGGCTACCATAGTCGAGGGCGGCTCTAAAGCTCCCTTTTCGATAGCTACTACACCGAGGTGTAGGGGAGGGTGCTACTTCTTCCCCCTAGACTTATCCACTTTACCCTTATAATTCTGAGTGTTAAGGAAGTATCAAGTAATATTTTTTAAGTCTTGGGTATGACTTGATGTGGGATTGAACCCCTGTCTCCCAGCCCATTGGCGAACACTCTACCTACTAGGCCAATAAGCCAGCCTTATAATGGAACTAAATAATTTTCATGAAATTATATATACTAATTATTACGCATTGTAAATTATATATACTAATTATTACGCATTGTAAAAGAAATACATAATAATCATGATCCATTATAATGGAACTATATAATAATGGGACTATACGCTAATTTTAACGCATATCATGAAATTATATAATAATTGTTGCATATTAATCATTATGTAACCTTGGAGAGTTTCGAACTCTATTTGCCGGTTCTATTTTTCGTGCTGTGAATCGCTAAGCCACCAGGACATCTAATCACATATGTAAGAATGAAAGAAGAAAAAAGGTAACACGATTTTTGTTCATGATTTTTCAAATCCGTTCTAATGAAGATACGCAACACATCACAAACTGTCGGAGATAACCTACAACATCCACGCAGATTTTCCAATTCGCACAATCATCTAACGGCATTTACAAATTCCAGCACATTTCTGTTTCTCTTTACGGGTACAGCAATTCATTTTGAGAAATACACGCCTCAACAAGCACACATGAATAAATTGAGACACGCACGCGTTATAAACAGACACGCGCATGCGCAAAATACCCTCCTTTCATTTTTCTCCCACGCAAATATGATCACAAAATGGCGTCCACACACTGATCATCCGGCACAAATAATGATAGATATAATAATAACTCATACATGGAGGCTGACACTAACGTGCGTGAATATGTGTCTATTCTTTTGGAAATTAAACACTGGTAAACTTTTTTTTTTCGTAGCACATAAAACGGGCAATGCGATTAAGCAATCAGCGATATAAAGTCACATACAATTCTATACTTCATCTGATTGAATCATTAAATCTGCTTCTTGCCGCCTCAGTTCTGCATTCATTAAATATTTTCCCGCCTATTTTCTTCTCTTCCTTATTTTTTTTATCGATTCTTCTCTCTCTTTTTCATTCACTTTCTCGTTTGCTTTTCTCTTTCTTCGCTTATTTTCGATCTGTTCCGATATTGACCTTACCCTTCTCCGTATTTCATTTCTCTCTGTTTCTCTTTTATCAATTACCCATTCTTTTTCCTTGTCTTTTCTTTGTCACCGTATTTACATCGTCCTCTCTCGTTTTCTATACATTCACATATCTCATTCTTTGTGTTTTTCTTTCTTATTTTTCTAATTTCCCTTTTTAATGAATAGCTGTAGAAAATTTCAATGTCAGATGTCAGTTGATTAAGTAATCAATCAATAGCCTGACCTGATCATACGACCGATCACCAATTTGCCGACTAGTATTTGGGCATTTCTACTGAGTATATTTTCTGTTCGAATAAAAAAAAGAATAATGTCATTTCGTTTCGAAATCGATTGGTCTGTCTTTAATTTTGAATTTATTCTTTCTATTCTCTATCATAGGTCACGAGTCGAGTCTTCTAGTCTTGCACTTAGGTAAGCATCTCAACATTATTCTCAAACAATTTCTATCTTTCTATTTCTCTTCAAGTTTTCTGTTTTTCCTTTCAATATTTCTTTCTCAAATCATCTGTTTTGATTTTCGAGTTGGTTGCTTGATTGATGGGTAATTCGGAATGTCTACTCTGTTTAGGCTATTTAATGCAGAAGTTGGTCTTTCTTTTAAGTATTTATTTAATTTCAAGTAACTGATTAAAATAATCATTTGTAAAACGGTATAACTTCTAATAACTATACTTAAAACTATACTACCGATAGAAACATAATTATATGGTATCCTGGGTATAACACTAAAATGCTCTAGTCGTGAAGATCTGAAAAATATGCGGTACCCTTTCATTGCTTTAATCCCAGATCAACACAAACCCAGAGTAGAAGTACCTGGTAGGGTTCCAGGTGAATCCATGTGGCGTAGTGGTAAAAGTGCTCGCTTGCAGCCTCGAAGTAAGGGAGATCGAACTTCAGTCGCAATTTCGTTCACTTTTGAACTAATACCGTTGGGAAAGGCATGAGCCCCTTGTCTCCACATCCAGCAATGAGTTAAATAGTACTACTATTGCTCTTTAACAAGGATGGCTTTGGCATTAAATAACCCACGGAGCTTACTATGCCATTGTACTTACGCTAAACTGAACTGTTTGAAATAGAGCTGTTTTAACATTTAAGTCTGTGTAAACCAAAACTATACTTATACTAAATTTAATTAGAACTGTTTGACTAAACTAAATAGCTTGACATAAAAATGTTATTGACAATTAAACTGTGTACTTATCCTAAATAACCCACGGAGCTTACTATGCCATAAAAGAAACCAGACCTGTTAGAGTTCCATCTATGGGTCAAATAGATATGTTTAAAAATCGTTCATGTTCGATAGGACTATGTGCAAAAAAAATATGAAATATAATAAATTTTGAATGCGAACATACTATTAACATGAATACCTAACTTAAAATTACATCATCTTAATTACTACTACTACTACTACTACTACTACTACAACTAAAAATAAGAATGTTAATACTGGGGGGGGGCGGTAGAATACATCGACTGCTTTTCTGCAGAGGAGTAAGAGCCGCTGCCTAACGAGTGTCCTGAATATGATACTAAACAATCTGATGGTAAAGTTCGAGTAATGCTCTAGCTTTGGGGAATGCGGAGTATCGCTTCATGATCATCGCCTCCTGGTCCACCCTGACCTGGAGTGGTAGCACCTGATAGATTCCTATCCATGGGGGAAAAAGAAGTAAACTGCATACTTATGCTAAACCGAATTGCTTGAAATAAAACTGTTTGATATTTAAAATGCGTACTTCATTTAAACTGTTTACTTATACTAAAGTGAATTATTTGAAATAGAACTGTTTTAGTATAAAAATGGATTTGGCATGAAACACTCTACAAAGGCTGATATGCCATAAAACCCAAACAAGCTGTTTTGACATTTCAACTGCGTATTTATGCTAAACTGAATTGTTTAAAAAAGAACTGTTCATACATTCAAACTCGGTACTCATGCTAAACTGAATTGTTTGAAATAGAAATGTTTTTGTATGCTCAACTGAATTGTTTGAAATAGAGGTGTTTTGACATTTAAATGTGTGTAAACAAAAGCTATATTTATCCTTAACTGAAATGTTTTAATTTGAACTGATTGACTAAATAGTTTGAAATAGAAATGTTTTTGACAATTAAACTGTGCTTATGCTAAACTGAATTATTTGAAATAGAACTGTTTATTTGAATAAAAATAAATTTGGCATTAAATTTCCTACAAATATTGATATGCCATAAAACTCAAACAGACAAATTATTAATAATAATAATAATAATAAAAATATCAACCTGACGACCAGACTTACTGATAGTCAACAAAAAAGACAACCTGCCAAATAGCGGACTTTCCTCCCAGACCACAGAGTGAAAATAAGAGAGAGTGAGAAAAGAGAAATAAATACCTAGACCTGTTAGTGGTTGGTGCAAAGGATTTATAAAGAGACTGAACGACTGTGAAATAAGAGGACAATTAGATACCACTCAGATTACAGCATAACTAAGATCAGGCAGAATACTGAGAAGAGTCCTGGAGACTTGAGGAGATTTTCTGTCACTCCAACTCACGGAAGAAATCATTAGCTAACGTTGTTATGAAAAACTCTCAAAGGAGTAAATAATAATAATAATAATAATAATAATAATAATAATAATAATAAGCGAATGGTGCAAATTAGCACAGAAGGAGTATAAGACTAGGCAGGACTAGGTGACCAAGGTGATCCACTGGGAGATGTGCAAGAAATTTAAATTTGACCATACCAACAAATGGTATATGCACAGCTCAGCACCTGTCCTAGAAAATGACAAACATAAACTCCGATGGGACTTTGACGTACAGACGGATCACCTAATCTCGGCCAGAAGACCAGACCTTATAATAATCAACAAAAATAAGAGAATTTGCAAAATTGTCGACTTTGCTGTTCACAGAGTAAAACTGAAGGAATATGAAAAGAGGAACAAATACCTCGACCTTGCTAGAGAATTGAAAAAACTGTGGAATATGAAGGTGACAATTATACCAATAGGACGAGTAGAGACCATCCAAACACATTTATTGAGAATAGCCAGAATACTGAGAAGAGTCCTGGAGACCTGAGGAGACTTGCTGTCACTCAAACCCTAGTGAAAGACCATCAGCTGACGCTGATGTGAAAAACTCCAATGAAAATAATAATAATCATAATAATAATAATATCACACGAAATCATAAACTTCATCCAATAAACCTTGAAAAACTTGAGAGTTGAATTAACCGCAGGAGGAAAAGGCTAGGCTGAAACAAAGATCCAAAGAGGGATTTTCCAAGGAGATGCACAATCACCCCCACTATTCATAATTGCCATGATGCCACTAAACCACATACTCAGAAAATGCACGGCCGGATACAAACTTAGTAGATCACAAGAAAAGATCAACCACCTAATGTACATGGATAACATAAAACTATTTGCAAAAAAATGAAAAAGAACTGGAAACCCTAATACAGGCAGTTGAAATATACAATCAAGACATAGGGATGGAATTTGGCATTGAAAAATGCGCTCTGCTCGGCATGAAAAGTGGCAAACGACATCTAACTGACGGAAAATAACTACCATATCAAGACAAGATCAGAACGCTCGCAGAAAACGAGACCTACAAATACTTAGGAATCTTGGAGGCTGACACCATCAAACAAGTGGAAATGAAAAAACAAAATTCAAAAAGAATATCTCAGCAGAACTAGAAAACTACTCGAGACAAAGCTCTCTAGCAGAAACCTTATCAAAGGAATAAATACTTGGGCTGTATCCCTCGTTAGATAGTGTGAGGAAGAGGACTTGCCAGCATTGAAGACAGCGTTGACACATCCATACAACGACTCGAAGACTACATAGAAAAACACAAAAGGGGACAGATAATGGCCATCAGAAACAATACTGACAACACGATAGATAAAAGAATGACAAAAAATAGAAAACAAAAATGGGAAGGAAAACAACTCTATGGACGTTTTAAACGACTAATAAACAACATCTCACACGACAAAACCTGGACATGGCTGAGAAAAGGAAACTTTAAGAGAGAAACAGAATCTTTCCTAATGGCAGCACAAAACAGCGCCATAAGAATCAATCATATCAAAGCGAGGATAGATAAGACGCAACAAAATAGCAAATGTAGACGATGCGGTGACAGAGATGAAACCATCAATCATATAATAAGCGAATGCAGCAAATTGGCACAGAAAGAAGACAAGGCTAGACACCTCTGGGTGGGCAAGGTGATCCACTGGGAGATGTGCAAGAAATTTAAATTTGACCATGCCAACAAATGGTATATGCACAACCTAGCACCTGTCCTAGAAAATGACACACAAAAACTCCTTTGGGACTTTGATATACAAACGGATCACCTAATCTCGGCCAGAAGACCAGACCTTATAATAATCAACAAAAAAAAAAAAAAAAGAAAATCTGCAAAATTGTCGACTTTGCTGTCCCGGCTGACCACAGAATAAAACTGAAAGAATGTGAAAAGCGAGAAAAGTACCTCGACCTTGCTAGTAAATTGAAAAAAAAAACTATGGAACATGAAGGTGACAATTATATCAATTGTGATTGGTGCTTTTGGCCCGGTAACTAAAGGATTATTAAAGGGCCTGGAAGATTTGGAAGTTGGCAGCCGAGTGGAGACCATCTAAACAACAGCATTATTGAAAACGACCAGAATACTGAGAAGAGTCCTGGAGACTTGAGGAGACTTGCTGTCACTCAATCTCCAGTGAAATACTATCAGCTTACGCTGATGTGAAAAACTCTAACGATTAATAGTAATAATAATGATAATTTTTCCTTCTATATCTTTAAGGAAATATTCTAAATTCTAATTATTTATGTACGATGATGTGGTTTCAAGTAACTAATTTTAATTCATAACAATCCTTTATTGACTCATAACTTTCAAGCATACATATATAATATTAATAATTTGTCCTTAGTTATATAGTTTCAAGTATTCCTATCCGATCTTTAAAAATTTGTACACAATTATATGATTTCAAATAACCAATGACAACAATACTTTGTGAACGATTAAAGCTTCAAGTAACTATTCTTAATGCAAATATTTTACGCACAGTTACAGGGTTGAACGTATTGCTATCTAATATAATTATCAGATTAATCTAAGCCATAGATTAGACCTTAACAGGTCAGATTGGACCTGTGATTAATAGTAATGTCTTCCCACTTCCAGGATCTCCATTCATAGCCAGGACAACCCTTTTTAGGGGAGTGAGGTGTCTCTGTTGCAAAGAATCTGCGAGTTTTCGAAGCGCTGACAGTTCTTCAGGAGTTTTTGGTGTGTGGAATCCCCCTATCGATGCCATTACCCTTAGGTTTACTCTAACTCGTCGCATCTATGAGTGAAGTAGATTTGTTTGAAAAATATCGGAATACTAAATATATATATATATATATATATATAACCATGTGCAAACAAATAATCATTATTAGATAAGAATTGTTAACTGAAAATATAGAAGCTGACGTAGCGCTGACAACGTGGTTTGATTTTCATCGACTTGTTTTCCTTAGCTTTTCTATTTACCTTTTTAAATAAGTCTTTAAAAAAATCATCTCTTTTTTCTGTTTCGTTTGGACTAATCACATATTACAATAAGTAGGTAATCTGACTCACCGTTTCTTAGAAATGAGCTCACTTCTTTCTGTGTACCCTGTACTTCTTTAACAGTGCGAAGGAAGCTTAGTATTGATCAGAAATCGATTATGTTTTAATGTTTAATTTCGAATCTCCTTTTTTATTTTCGTGTGGTTATGTAATAATTCTATTTACCTTGGATATCTCATCCTTGTAAGAGAAGGTTTCCGTGGCATAGTGGCTCACGGACTACGCTTTGATATCGTAGCAAGCGAGTTCGAACACTAGTTGCGTTATAATGTTCCCTTTCGGACTTATTCCCCAGAGGAAAATATGACCAACCATATCTCCCTGTTATAGTAACAGCACTGTCCTTCTACGAGGATGTCTTTGGCATTAAATAGCCCATGATGGTTAATATGCCATGAAACAAAGAAACCAAACTCATCGTCCTTGTGTAATAAGATGAAAACTAATCTCGGGGTTTAGTTAATTGAGAATATTGAATCTGATTCTCACTAGGCGTCCCGTATGTGTAGCTTTCTGGCGAATCGATGCCTGATAACTTGTTTGTGTAATTGTTCGAAGGCTAGACTCATATATTAGTCTCAATTCCGGCGGAGCAGTGAGTCTTATATTCATAGAGTATCCCGTACTTGTAATCTTATACCGAATATAAGCTACACTTGAGGCTGCAGTAATGCGGGAACTTTGGGGAATGCTTAGTATCCCTTCATTGTTATCTCTCACAGGTCCACTCTGGCTCGGAGAGGTAGCATCTGGTACGGTCCTATCTATGGGTCAAGTAGAACTGCTTGACATTTAAACTGAAGGAAAACAAGTGACTTATGCTACATTGAATTGTTTGAAGTTGAACTGTTTGATCATTTAAATGTGTTTAAACAAATGACTAATGAACTAACTAATGATTGTTAGGCATAAATAGGAATACCTGGAACCATTTAACTGTGTGCAAATGAATGAGTAATGTTGAATTAGTGTTAAGTAGCAATACTTGAAGCCAAAAGAAAATATTGCACTGGCTCGTTTAAGGATGGTTTTAAGAAAATGTGTTTACAAATCATGTATGTTTAATATATAAGCAGGATTTGGCATTAGATGACCTATAATGGTTTATATCCAATAAAACCAAAGCAAAACATTATTATTGTGGTGTAATGATTACCAACCTTGGTACACAGACTGATTACTAGAGGGTAGTGAGTTCGATACTTGCTAGATGTAACATACTTGGAATCTTGTATCAAATCTAAGTCATGTATTATTTTTCTTGGCTTAGGTAAGGGTTATCGTCGTAAGAAATGAAATCGGCGACCCACTTTCTAATCCAGAGCGAGATTGTTTACTTTCACTTCGCGCTACTGCACGTGAGAAAGGCACGAATCAATTTCCACTCTCCCAAGTTAGGCTCTTTAGCCTTGGTAGAGAAATTGGTCTCGAGGAAGGAAAACTCATGCAAACAAGCCCAACTCTGCTGAAAGACAGGTCGTGTGTCGCATCCTGGTCGTGGCGAAGAGATGAGGTAAATACATTTCTATATTTTTTAAATACCTGAAGTAGTAATGAGTCTGCTCACTACTTAAATGGGTAACGACTTTGTAGCAGCTGGTACTGAAAACAAACTAAGGTTTCTGTGAAAGACTATGCAAATTTTAGTATCAACTATTTCAGTTCTTTGCTATGATTATTTTTAATTGCGCGGGTTTTCATTTTCGTTTATAGTTGTTTCTCTTTCTTTTCGGTTTGGTTTCTTTGTTTAATGGCATATCAGTCTTTGTAGGTTATTTAATGCCAAAGCTATTCTCCTAGAAGAACAGTAGTGGTACTATCTAACCCATAGCTGGGAGGATAAGGGGGTTCGTACCTTTCCCAAGAGTATTTCCCCGAAAGTGAACGTAATAGAGCGACTGGAGTTCGAACTCGCTTACTACGATTCCGCAGTCCATCATTTTAACGATTACATCACGAGGACACTCCCTCTTCCTTTCCATCCGATACCTTGGAGAGTGGATTGGTCAGGAATACCTCCCTCCGTTTGGTTTGAATTTAGATTACATTCTCCTTGACAACTTACCATACCAAAGTTAAAGACTCTAGTCTGCCCAACTATTTACCCATAGCTGAAGAGTCAAAAGTTTGAGTAATATCATATGTTTGAATTAAGCTTGCAGAGGATATCCGTGGCATAGTTGCTTTCATAGCGGACAGTGACATCATAGTAAGCGAGTTCAAACTCCGATCGCCCTGTTACGCTCACTATTGGACTAATGCCCTTACGAAAGGTTTGAACTTTATTCTCCTGCTTAATTGTTAAGTAGTACGATAATTGTTTTTCTACAAATATAGCTTTTGTATTAAATAACCCACAAAAGTTGATATGCCATTAAAACAAGGAAGAAGAAGACTAAGTTTATTTTTCATACAACTGCTTTTAGTGAACACTATTTTTTAGTTACTTTTAATGATTATCCTTTTTCTTTATATTCCTTTCTCACCTACTTTACGTTTTCTATCTATCAGATAAACTGTTTTTATTTCTGATTATATTAAAGCTCACACTTATTTATTTTTATCTGTAGAAACATCGAAACAAAGTTGATAGCAAACAATAATCAAATAGAAAAAAGAATATTGAAAACACGAGGTATCAAGTTGAATATGAAACCTCACAACTCACCTCTATGCTTAAGTGAACCCGATTTAAAATAAGAGAAACTGTTGGAAATATTGACAAACATGTCATATGAAATATCTTTATAAGAAATATTGTTTCACTTTCCATACAGTATTGATCTTTTATCAAAAGGTCGTATCAATAATAATTGCAAGTGGGTTCATATTGGCAGACATTGAATTTTGATTATAAGAATTATGATTCAAATTATAGTACTGGAAATGTCCATCAAAACAAACACATACCCCCCCATATATATATATATATATATATATATATATATATATATATATATATATATACATACAACACACACGTTATGGTGGTTTTAGAGGAAAAAATAAAAGAAAAAAGAATCGCTCTGAGAACATATCGTTAAGTGACCGAGAGAAATGCATTGAAAAGTCGAAATGGGTGTTCAAGAAAAGAAGCCCACAATTATGCAATATAAAAACTACAAAGTTAAACGATCTAATTTAGATAACGTATTCTGTAATATCTTGAACACTTAATGGACAAATAACGCTCACAGCACCGTTTCTCGCTCTATCATATAAGTTGAGAAGCATTATGTGTTATTATTAATTAGGTGGAGGACCGTTTGGAAATCCCAAGTAAAGTAAATTAACTGCAATTCTGTCATGTTGTAATAATTGGCGATCGTATCTTGCATATAAATTATACTGAGTAGAGAATTCGGTCCACACCAGGTGCTCTCTGGAAGTATCCTTCAGAAAGTATAAAGCCACACGCAGAAAGAGCAGAGCTGTACATTTTTGTTGATGCAAGGCGCTACTAATTCTTATAAAACTAGAAAAATTAAATAATTTTTTCTAGTTTTTTAAGAAGTGTTGTTTTCCCAACAAAAATGCTCAGCTATACTTTCCCCCCATCCAGAGTGAGGCGTAGAACTTTTTTTAATGACCCGAGTTCTGTATGCCCTGTACGAAGCTATGCTATTTTTTTTTAAAGACTTATAGTCAAGTCAGGCTATGAGCACCAATTCAGTTGTCGACCTGTCAAGGGTTATTTTACAAAGGGATGAAAATAACAAAACATAATAGCACATATAGTTCTTTTTCTAAAATAAAATAAAATTTTGAATAGAATCTATTTTCCTTTTTTTTTCATTAACGTTCCCAAACTGCAATTTATTTTGTCAGCCTCTGAACTTCTGGAGTAAAAGCACAGAAAACGGGAAGCATAGATGCTTGGAACGGTAAGGTGGTGGCAGTTTTGTTTTTGTGTCGCAACAGACATGCCGTTTCTGTTGTCATCATGGAGAGGAATGGTAAAAATGACAAAAATCTTCCATGGCGCCTCATCTCACTACGAGCTGACATCCCGTGGCTGACTCGTTGATAAGCTTTCTTAACTCTTTAAACGGAGTGCGCAGACAATCTTTGAACTGAGATATTTTCTTCGCTTTTATATCCCAGCAATACTAGAGGTGGTGACTAGGCGGGAGATGAACTAAGTCGGCAGGGTCTTTTGAATACACCGACTGCAGCTCAGCAGAGGGGTAAGAACCCCAACCCAACAAGTGTCCTGGATATGAAATTAAACCATTTGGAAATTTGGGAAATGTGGAGTACCCCTTCATTTTCATTGCTCCGAGGTCCATTCAGACCCGGAGTAGATGCACCAGATAGGGTCCTATCTCTGGGTCAAATAGAACAAACTGTGTGAAAAGAAATGAATGATGTTAAATTGTGACAGTTATATAGCAATACTTGAAACCATTTAACTGTCTGTAAAAAGAGCTCCGGCTCGTTTAAGAATGTTATCTAAAATGACTTAGAAAATCATATATATATATATCTAATATATATGCAAGAAGAAGATTTGGCATTAAATAAGCAACCTTGGTCGATATGCAAAAAAGCAAAGTAAACCAAATTAAAGTAGGCGAACGCTGCTGAATTTCAGGGTTGGTTTCTGTTTCGTTACTTTTTTCAATGACATATCAACATCCGTGTGTTATTTAACGCTAAAGCATTCCTTGTAGAAGAACATTTGTAGTATTATTATTTAACACAATGCTGGGGGATAAGGAATTTCATAATTTCCCCAGGGTATTAGTTCGAAAGTGAATGTAATTGCGCACCTGGAGTGCGAACTCACGCACTATGATGTCACAGTCCGGCCAGTAGTTTAGCCACTACACTATGGATACTGCCCTGCAGAAATTCTGGCTGAGGCTTCAGGAGTGTATACCTTGTGTCGACAATATAGCATTGTAAGCAAATGATGACTGGGGCGCGATTTAACAGGGTTTACTCTCTCCTTCCACTTGATCTAGCACTCCGTGACGAGTCTGGAAAAGAACACTATTTAAATGTGTAACCCAGTCGAGATGGAAATACGGGTGGTATGTTCAGTGAGAACCGATATATATATATATATATATATATATATATATATATATATATATATATATATATGAAGTAAACTTGGTGACCGTAGTAGAGGGTGACCTGAAGGCTCCCTTTTCAATAGCTACTACACCGAGGTGTAGGGGAGGGCACAACTCCTTTTCCTGGATTGCACCACCTTATCCTTGTTGCGCACCTTATAAAGCTGAATAATAGGTAGGAGGGATCAAGTACCATTTTTTGAGTCTTTGGTATGACTTGACCTGCGATTGAACCTCGGTCTCCCGGGCCATTGGCAATGGCGAACTGTCTACCAATTAGGGCAATAAGCCGGGATATATATATATATATATATTTATTCGTGATTCAGTCACTGTTTCTCTTTCGGTAGCTGAGGTGTAAACGCAGAACGAGTAACTAAATATTCGAGAAAAAACTACCATTAAAATGAAGTAATTAATTACAGTCTATCCGATGTCCATTTCTTCGTCAGCGACTTCCTGTATTATAGTGGCAATAATGCTTGACTGCGATACCGAAGCAAGCGATTTCGAACTCTAGTTGCGCCATTATTTTCACTTTCGGATTAATATTTTTCGATAAAGTAAGACCTCTTTTTCCTCACCAGCAATGGGTTGAATCATACCATCACTGCATTTCTACAAAGATGGCTTTGGCATTGATTAACCAGTGGAGGTTGATTTGCCATTAAACAAAGGAACCAAACCACGGCCACAGAGACTGAATGGAGAGACAATAAAACAACAAATTGCTCTAACAGTGGAAGTTGAATTGTGTTTTTGTGTGTTTTCTCCCCGGCCAACAAACTGATACTCCGACACCAACCATTTGAACGATATATTCTAAAAACAAAAAAACAAATTGATGCAAATAGCAAAACGAAATGGAAAATATTGCTACTTCTAATAGGAAGAAGATCTATGTTTCCTTTTTAATTTTATTTACATTCTAAAACAGAGAAAACATACTTCCAAACCCTGTTTTCCACTTCATCTGATCTTTTCTTGCTGTATAGGCAACTAGCTGCCTTCAATAAAAGCTTGATGAGGCCCAGACCCAAGAGAGAAAGCGATATTTTCCAGGCGTAGATCCCTGGTCTCTCGAGACTCATACATGCCGCAGAGAGAATAAACTGAACGTTTCTGAGCATCCAACAGATAGATCTTCATAATGTTTCTTTTTTTTTTTTTCACCCATACTTGAAGCCAGTAAAATCAATGCGCTGAGAGAAATGCCAAGAACTAGTTAGACGTAAAACAGAGTGCGCCGCCGTTTGAGTCCTGGAGAACACGTTGTTCGAAACAAGCGGATGCTCGATATGAATGACTGAGAAGAGCTCATATATTTATTTATTTATTTATGCTTCGCTAGTTTCATTCTGGTGGTCAGCTTATTAGCAAAGCATAAAAGCCAAGACGAGCCTGGGACAAATGCCAATGGGTTAACCTCTAATTATAGTCACATTTTTCATGTAATTGTTGCTGCTTGAAAAGTAAACATTGCACACTGTATGGAAAGTTGGCTCAGGGCCAACAAGCATCGCGAGTTCCTTAGATGGATGCCAAGTTCGCAAACAATTCCGACGTTCTTATGACGTCCCAGTTCAGTGTATTGTGTGATTTCTGACGGAATGTTTTCCGTTCCACTTTTGCTCGGTTTAAGAAGATATAAAATTTCAGCATAATTTCATATGGACAAACCTATCATTATTTATCTTGTATTTATTTTTCAACTATACGTATCAAATTTTCTAGTATACATCACCAAACACTTACTTTCATTTAATCATGATTCTTTATAAACATGATATAAGAGAGAGAGAGAGAGAGAGAGAGGGAGAGAGAAGGTGAGGGAGAGAAAGACAGCGCGACAGAGAGAGGGAGAAAGATGTTGGATAAACAGTCTGATTAATAGCATTCGCTTCATTAATTCCTTTAGTTTCTATTGTGTTCTAACTCTGTAATTGTTTTTAGACTTTACTAGCAAATCTTTCTTAGATGTAATATTTGCACATTTTTCCAGATAAAATAGCATCACTATGTCCTCAATGAATCTTTTTACAGTGCTTCGTATACCTTCTAAATCATCATCATTTTTGTTCATAACTTCAAAGTGTCCACATAGAATAGGTGGTTTATTTTTTTAAGCAGTTTAGCCTGGTTTTTAAGTTCTATAGATAAAACTATTTGAACCACACAAAAAAGAAGAGGTTAAAGTGTATCAAGACTCAATTCACTCTTCATAAAAGTCGTCTGTAAAATAATTGTGTAACTTGTGTAATTGATGGCCAAGTCGAATATACCGACTGCTTCACTGCTGAGTGGGGGAGGGCGTAAGACTTCCCCAACGTGTATCCTGGATAAGACACTAACCCATCTGATAGTGAGGCTTAAGTAATACTGGAACTTTGGGGAATGCGGAGTACCCCTTCATTGCCATCGCTCCCAGGTGCACTCTGGCACGAGAGTGGTAGTGGGTCCTATCTATAGGTTTAAATAGAACAAACTGTATAATTAAGCTAAACTGATTTGTCTGAAGTTAACTGCTTTCATATTTAACTGTGTTAAAACTGACTGCTTGCTAAACTGAATAGTTTGAAATAGAACTTTTTTTTTTTACATTTTAGCTGTGTACTTATGTTTAACTGAATTGTTTGAAATAGAACTGTTTTGAAACTTAAACTTTGTGTGAATAAAAAAAAACTATGCTTATACTAAATTGAATTGTTTGAAATAGAATTGTTTATTTGTATAAGCAATGGATTTGGAATTAAATATCTTATAATGATTGATATGCCATAAAACCAAACCAAACCAAACCAAACAATATCAGATTTTAATTTACTCTCTTCAATATAAGCTATGAATATCCCAGGGAAAATGCAATATATAAAAAAAGCAAAATACATCGTTTCAAGTATTCCTATCTATTGCTAATGATTTATGCACAGTTATACAATAAGGTTTTCAAGTTCATGATGAAAAGACTTTAAAACTAATGCTATCATTTTAAGAAATGAAGTAAACTTTATGCCAATTTCCCTACGTTAAATTACAATTTACTGTAATCATCTTCATTCAGTATGGAAATTTTGAACTTTTAAGGAGCAAAATAAATAAATAAGGGAATAAATAAAAATAAAAATAAACAAATAAGTAAATGGGACTCAAAATGTTGCTCTGTTTCAATAAGACCAAATTAACTATATTTATTTTTAGAAATGTAATTATGAATTCATGAAAAATTGAATTTTTTCCCACGCTCCGAAAAGAAAAAAAAATATTTGTGTAGAATTTGTACTCAGTGATTGTCTTTTTTTCTTTCTTTTTGTATCTTTTCTCCATTCAATTAATTCAGATTGCCAACTTTTCCTAACATTCTCCTTTGATGACAGTCTCATGATAGAAGGTTCGAAAGAGACTAAAAATAAATCAACCATTTTGTATTTTACAAAATAAATAAATGAAAATAAAAAAAAGATAATCATCTTCAAACACAGTCCGAAAATTTTGGTCGAAAATTCTTGCTATCTTCTGATTTAGACATTTCGAGATTGGGCCCACATCTGATGCCATCATCAGTGCACTGTCCAGCTACTTAGTTGTCGGAAGGGCGGGAAATTTAATTAAAAGATTTATGAAATCAAATGCCATTTCTAAACTTGGACGCACACAACCAATTATCCATTAACTCTTCCCCAAACCACAATGTGAGTAATTTGATTTCCGTTCGAGCTATACAAGCATAAAATAAGTTAATCTAATTTTGATAATTCACTTTAGCAGATTATTAAACTCAGCCTCGTCCCGGCTTATGGAATTTTGACTTAAGTAACATCAGCGCAAGTAATTTCAGCAGGTTTGTCTGAATAGCCTAAAGAAAAGAGCGGAGAAGCTGAAGACTGACGAGCTTAACATTTTTATTGTTGTACTGGAGGAAGTTGTCACATGTTGGACGCTTAATTCATGCCACATGCAGATTACTGAGTGTGGTTTTGAAACGAAGAAAAAATCAAAAAAGACTAACGAACAAAAAATAAAAATACTAATGCTTTAAATCAAGTTTATAATTGCCAACCAGTGTTGACCACATTATTCGAAAATCAATAAACCAGGGTGTTTAATTATCGCTGCAGTGTTGAATTAAAAAAAAGAAGTTGCTGAAAGGCCAACATCGGCGGTCATTATGCACGATATCGCGTTAGATCCGACGTAGATATCTGGCTCAATCAGCTGGGGCTGTAGAATACATCAATTACATCTCTGTAGAGAGGTTAGACTCCCCCAACGTGTGTCCTAGATATGACACTGAACAATCTGATCGTGATGTTCCAGTAATGCTGGAGCTTTCGGGAATGTGGAGTACCCCTTTTTGCTATCGCTCCCCGGTCCACTACGGTCCCAGGTTGTAGCACTTGATAGAGTCCTATCTATGAGTTAAATAGAACTAAACAGTGTATTAAAATGAATCCTTTGAAATTGAACTGTTTTTGACATTTAGACTGTGTACTTATGCTAAACAGAATTGTTTGAAATAGGACTGTTAATATGCATAAAAATGGATTTGATATTAAATAACCAAGAAAGGTTAGTATGCTATAAAAACCCAACTAACCAAGAAACACACACACACACACACACACACACATATATATATATATATATATATATATATATATATATATATATATATATACGAGAGTCAATCAAGATGGTCTCAACCTCATACGGAGATAGTCCGAGAGTTAGAAGTGTCTTGAAAATACCAACAACCTTTAGCTTGGCTTTGATGTCAGCACACACTGACTCCTTGCTCATCTCTGAGATCTCAATTAAAAATGTTCTTCTGTATACCTTTGTGAGTGAGGCTTAGGACTTTCTGAACATCCATCGAATATATATATATATATATATATATATATATATATTTATGGAGATGCGCTTAGTGTATCGTCGTAGGAAATTAAATTGGTTACCCAAGATCAAATTCTGGACAAAGGTGTTTGCATTATCCTTCGTGCTTATACCCTGGGAAAATGCATGAATCTATCTTTTCTCCGCTACCTACGGGTTAATAGAAGGACTGGCTGAATTATTTAGCCTTGTTTTGGTAACCAGTCAAGGAGAAGGAAAACTCTAGATTCAAACCATCTGTAATCCACTTTAAAATTAACCGTCACATCCCGTATATGCAAGAGGGGCTGATGTATATATATATATATATATATATATATATATATATATATAATAAATTAGAATTTACTTTATATATATAGACACAAAAAAGTGGGCAAATAATACTCTGAACTGTAAATCAGAGTCCTATTTTTTAGGTGTATCTTCCGATCAAAAAATTGTCTCGGTAAAGATACGCCTTGGTCTACGTAGAAATAAGAAACAAACAATCAAAGTTACACGTCTAGTCCTCACTTACCAATAGATATATAAGATATAAGCAATAAATATACGGTCATCGTGAGAAATAAATTCGATGCTCTTGAGGTGGCATCTAAAAGTCATAGTTCGAATGATGTATATGAAAACTTCATCACGCTCCCCATGGAAGCAGCAGTAGATCGCATACCAACCAAACCAACAGACAAATGAAGTGTTCCATTAGAGTCAATTTTAGGGAAAAAACGAGATAACTTAAAAAGGTATCCTTACTCAAAAAAAGAAAGGAAGCAATTGCCAATGCGCTGACATTTAAGAAATCCTAGGAAGAACATATCAACACATACCAAAAAGTTTAATTAGAATATATTTGAGACCAAATTAGAAATTCAATGGAAGATCTACAATCACGAATAGCGGGGCAGATAGAAATAAACTAAGCGAAAGGAAGAGCACATCGAAAGCAAAACTAAAAGCTCTCGACCAAGAAGAAAGAATTCTGAAGTGCAAATAACATTGCAAAAAATCACCGACAAACCTATCCAAAAAAAATCATAAATGGCCAATCAAAAGTCAAAATCGGACAGTTTACGGGAGAAGAACTTAACGCTATTTTGATAAAAAGTAAAAAGAGAAAGCTGTAGGCTTTGACGAAATAACCCCTGAAATTTGCATGACATGAAAGTTTGATGACACTTCTCAGGCTATGCAAAGCAGTCTATCAACAAAACACATCGAGTAATGAACAAAATGTTGCGTTCTTCCCTTTTTTAAGAAAGGTTACCAAAAAATCCCTAATAATGACTAATCCATGATTTTAACTGTTATTGTCAGTAAGGTTTACAATGCCCTGCTTCTCTATCGCATCCAATCCGAAATTGAGAAAATTCTTGGAAAAAAATCAATTCGACTTTGGAAAAAATCAATCCACAACCTCCTATATTCTAATCATATTTACCAACCCCTCCGTTTGGGCAGGATATGACACAAGGTCAATTTTTAAGCGGAGTTTAACAGGTTTGAATTCAGATTTTTCCTTCTCCTAGACTAGTTGCCTCACCAAGGCTGAAGAACCTTATCTGTTCTACTATTTACCCATAGCTGGAGGGAGAATAATTGGATTCATACCTTTTCCAAGGGTATTAGTCCTATGTGAAATGCTATCAGTCTCGTCTAGGATTGGAACTCGTGTCACCGTGTCCATTTCCTACGACGATAACCATTACACCGCGGGCACCTCCCAGATTCTAATAATCAGTCAAATTATCTAAAAAGTACGAGCAAAGAATCTCAAAGTAACATTACTGTTCATAGATTTCTCCAAGAGATGTGATTCCTTATAGAAAGGAAAGATGGAGCAAATATTACTTTTACATATGGTCTTCCTGAAGAAACTACTTCCGCTATAATGAATAATGCTTTACTAAAACACGAAAGCGATGATGGAGACACCAACTTCTTCGATATAAAGGGCAGGAAACCTTAAAGGACATACATTAACATTATATTTGTTTATGGTCGGCTTAGACAACGTACTTCAAATGTTAATAAATCTAATAAAAGAAAATATATTCACAATAGAGAAAAAAGTAGCAGACGGTATCCTGCTGAAACTCTGACAGATGCAAACTACACAGATGATCTAGTACTTCTTGGAGATACACCAGCCTAATCAGAATCCCTAATACATAGCGTAGAACAAACAGCAGGAGGCATTAGTCTCTAAGGGAATGCAAATAAAACAGAGTTCAAGTGTTTTAATAAAAAGGCACCACTCCATTTTAAGTGACAAACCTCTAAAATTAGTGGACCCGTTCACATACCTCGACAACAACATCTCATCGACTGAAAGGGATGCCAAAATAGGTCTAGCGAAGGCGTGGACTGCTATTGACAGGTAATGGATCATATGGAAGTATGATCTATACGATAAAATAAAGCGAGATTTCTCCCAAGCTGTAGCTGTATTCATACTACTATATGTATGCACCACGTCGACACAAAAAAAAAAAACGCATGGAGAAAAAGCTATATGGGAATATCACTAGAATGCTGCGTGTTCTCTCGAAAAAAATCCTGAGAGAAACAACCCACAAAACAGCAGCTGTACGGCCATCTGCCGCCCATCTCATAAGCTGTTCAAGTGAGACGAACGAGGCCTTTTGGGACACTGCTGGAGAAGCAATGACGAAAGCATAAGCGTTGTTCTCTCATTGACTTCTGCAGATGGACGTTAAAGTGTTGGCCAACCGGCGAAGACTTACTTTCATCGGTTCTGTGCGCACACTTAATACGGTGTAAAAGACCTACCAGGAATAAGGGATGATCGGGCTAGATGGCGAGATAGAACTTACTATTCGTTAACGATATATATATATATATATCGTAAACAAAGAGCAGTTTCTTTTAACAATTCTTTAAATTGATTTTTAGGGCTTTACAAAATTTTTTTACATTTGTTTCAAAAAATTCAAATATTTCCTGAATTCTTACTTCTAGCCTGAAGAATGGGAAGAAATCTCGTTGTGTAATGGTGAAAGTGCTGGACAGTAAACTAAAGTAAGCAAGTTCAAACTCGACTTGTGCTAAGTTTACTTCGGACTCAAACACTTGAAAAGATATGAACCCTCTTATCTCCCTAGCTATAGGTTACTAGCATCGCTCCTTTTCTTCTACAATGATGAGATTAGCACAAAGACTGATATGCCATTAAAAAAGAAACTAAACCGAGAGCTTGTTGTGTTTTGTAGTATAACAATCCTTTTGATGGAGTTGCCCGTGGTGTATTGGTTATTGTCGCAGTAAATGGACACGGCGACACGAGTTCAAATCCTGGACGAGACTGATTATATTTCACATAGCACTAATACGCTTGGGAAAGGTATGAATCCAATTACTCTCCCTCCAGCTATGGATAAATAGTAGGGCAGACTAGGTTCTTCAGCCTTGGTGAGGCAACTAGTCTAGGAGAAGGAAAACTCTGAATTCAAACCTGTTAAACTCCGCTTAAAAATTGACCTTGAGTCATATCCTGCCCGAGCGGAGTGGTTGGTAAATATGATAACAATACTTTTGCGTTATTAAGACCAAATCCTCTGTAGACATATATTATATGATTTATACATATATTTATATATTATGTTATGAAAGTAAATAGGGATCTAATCCGACAGTATGAAGAAAGCAGAAAAACAGAATACCAAGTACATTCTTAAACGACATCTACCATGGATGACTTCAAAACGATCTGTATATACGAAAACTTACCTATGTTTGCGTATTTCTTTAAAAGACGGGGGGATTTTTCTAGTCTCTTCAAATAAAAAAAAACAAATTCAACATTTTCAAATATCTTTCCACGTGCCAAACATGTACTTAATACTTTTAAACTAAGAACGCTATGTGCACGTTTGTATTTTTTTCGTTGTATACATTTTATTTTCTCCTGTTATTTAAACAAGCATCTATCGCTGTGTGATCAATTTTCCTGATATCAAAGTCCTGATGATGGTTATTGAAACCGAAACGTTTAATGTTGACTTTACATCACAATAAATTCACCTATTTGGATTATTCTCTTTTTCTGCTTTCTTCATATTATGTTACATTAATATATCTATACATACGATTTACACACATATATTACTTGATTTATAAGCAAACAGTTTGTAGATAATATTATTTTAAAATGAACCAGAGATCATTTGTTCGTTCACAGTTACCATTTACTATTTCGTAACAGTTAAATAGCTTCAAACGCAGTAAATGATTAAACAGTTTTATGTGATCCAGAAATGGGACCCCAGCAGCTACTACAACTCCAGATCAGAATGTACCTGGGAGTAATGGCAATGAAGGCGTACACCGCACTACCCAAAGGTCTTAAACTGGAGACTTACCGGTAGATTGCTTACTGTCATATCTAACTTTTATCCACCTACCGAAGATAACCAATTTTGGCGAAAAGAACTAAGGGAGAAAATTTTTACAAAATTTGAAAAAAAAGCCTAAAAAGTCTTTCAAGATGGGGACAAATAAGAAAACCGACCGAGATCTCTAGATGGTTTGGTTTCTTTGTTTAATGGCATATCAACTCTTTTTAGGTTATTTAATGCCAAAGCCATTCTCCTAGAAGAACAGTAGTGGTACTATTTAACCCATAGCTGGGAGGATAAGGGGGTTCATACCTTTCCCAAGGGTATTCACCCGAAAGTGAACGTAATAGCGCGACTTGAGTACGAACTCGCGTACTACGATTCCGGAGTCCATGGCTTTAACCATTACATCACGAGGACACCCCCAGATCTCTAGATCTCATGAAATAAGCGAGTCCGATTTTCAGTTGCGCCATCAAATTCATTTTTGGACTAATACCCTGGGGAAAGGTATGAACGCCCATACGGCATGAGTTAAATAGTATCAATGTTGTTCTTCTACAGGGATAATATGGGCATTACATAACCCACGAAAGTTGATTTGCCACTGAATAAAACAGCCAAGCCAAACTCTTCAACTTTGTTCTCAGGGCTCATGAGACGACTTTGGTATCAAGCTTATTAGGTCTTTGCCCTCCCTTGCAATCTCCTATAGCTTGTGGCGTAGGGGAAAGAAACTTACTATCTGCTTAGCTCCGTGCCTCAAGGAGGAAACGATATTTTCCTGGCTCGATAATGATATATTTTTGCTAATATAGAAGCATTCTTGCTAGATAACATCCTGATTTTCTGGAGAAGGTAACGTGTTGGCTTGTATCATCGTAGGAATCGAGTTTGACCTCAAGGTATGCTATTGCATTCCCTTTTGAACTAATGCCCTTGGGTAAGATATGAAAACCCTTACCCCTCAGGTATGGGTTAAACATTGTTACAACTGTTTCTTCGAGGATGGATTTGGCATTAAATAACCCACACAGGATGATATGCCATTAAACCAAACAAAACGAAAAATGCCTTTCTAAGTAGCTTACATCCATTATTTGAACTTGATCGGAGTTTTTATATTCTTTATATTCTATTTAATGTTTCAAATCTAAGTACATTTGATTGTGTAAATACGTGCATATATTGATAAAAGTGCTCCAAAACCTTTTTGTCGTCACCTTCATCAAAAATCATTTAGCACAGCGATTGTCTGGTAAACAACGTTCCTTTCCTGCCGATTGCTCTAATCGGGTTTGCGTGAATCAAAATTCCGCCCTAGGCCGAATTTCCCAAAAGGGCGTGAATTTAATCACTGATAACAGAAATATCATCGCTAAAGAAAATAACAGCATTTACGATTGAGTAATTGTTGAAAGTGTAATAATAAGAAAAGGGGAAAATGAAAAAGGGAAAAAGAAAAAGGAAAAAAAAAAAGAGGCCAGTTTTTGTTAGATTATTCTAAATTTATTTTTGTTTAGGTACCAGTATTTAATACTTGGTGAGAAATATACGTGACAGACTTTGTGAATCAGAAATAGTTGATGAATATTTGATGTAAGTTTTGCATAATAAAACAACACTATTTACGCTTTACAGCAAGTCGAAGAATAGAGAAGTTGATCAGATTCACGGCTTGCATGGTTATCGTAATACTATACAATCATTATGTGTGTGTGTGTGTGTGTGTGTGTGTTATCCTTTATATATAGTTCGTTTTGTTTGTATGTATATGTGTTTATGTTTGCTTGTATTTTTGAGTCTGTATGTGTAACACTCACACATCACCAGAAATAAGCATAGAATAATAATTCTAGTCATTGGCAGAGTGACACAAGACATACACGTTGTGGCCATCAATTGAAGTGAATCTGTATCATGTTATCAAAATAAATCGGACAGAAGCCGAAAAAATACAACCTCAAAACCTTCTCCAAAAGGAAACAGCTCAAAAAACAAACAAACCAACAAAAAAAACCCTAAAAAATGAATTTTGTTTATCGTAATTCGTCACCACTTAACCGAATAAAATATTTAAATATACATTCCTTGCTACTTAAAAAGTTCATCCATCGACACAGCCTACAACTGAGGAAGGTCGAAAAGTAGATCGGTCGGAACATTCTTTTAAAAACAGCAACAACAACAACAAATCATATGATTAACAAAAACATTCTCATCTGAAAACTTCTGATTCTCTGATCCCATCTTTGACAGGGCAGTTTTTGTTTAATGATTTGCCTATTTAGAAACATTTGGCATTCGAGACTTTTGCTTGGGATAGTATTTCACTGAAAATTCAATTTACCAGGCAAGGGTGCTAATTATAACATGAGGAGGACATTTCTATCGATGTACCTTTTGCATCCTTTATCTTCTCTCGGTTGAAGAGGCCTAGGGACATGTTTAACGAAGTGAAAGTAGCAAGGAGTCATTGAATATGGTTTTCTCTTAGCCAAGCATTTAAAGCAATGGTGGATTATTTAGTAAATAGCTTTTCTTTCTTCTGTCCCGTTGACAAACGTTTGAAGTGGCAGTTAAAGTTGACATTTTTCCTAGGCGCTGTAGATTACGTTATTGAATACAGAGTACAGTATTTAAATGTACCGGATATTGAAATGTCCTGTAAGGTGTAATGTAAGAAACGACTACGTATTAAGACATTGGATATAAAGCCAATTGCAGTTTTAAATTTTCTTTCTTTCTTTCTTTCTTTCTTTCTTTCTTTCTTTCTTTCTTTCTTTCTTTTTTTCTTCATTCGCTCTTTCTCGGGTTTTTGCTTTCGTTCACGATCTCTTTATTTCGTTCTTTCTTCCTTTCGATCTCTATTTCATTTTTACTTTCTTTCTTTCTTTCAGTTTTTGTTGCTCTTTCTTCCGCTATTACCTTTGTTCTTTCTTGAATTCTTTTCTTCATTCTTTTCCTTTGTTCTTTCATTCTTTCCTTTGTTCTTTCTTTCATTCGCTTATGTTTTCTTTTTTATCAGACTCACTTTCATTTCTTCTTTCTTTGCTTTTTTTTCTTTCGTAATTTATTTTGTTTGATATTTATTCCTGTTATTTTTCTTTTCGTTTCATTCGTTCATTATTTTTTCATCCTATCTTTCTTTCATTTGTTCTATTTCTTTCTTCATTTGTTCGTTCATTGTTCGCTTGTTTGTTTGTTTCATTATTTCGTTCATACTTTCTTTCTTTAGTGCTTTCTTTCGTGCTTTCTTTCTTTAGTTCTTCCTTTCTTTTGATATTTCTTTCACATTTTCATTTTCTTTCTTTCTTTCTTTCTTTCTGAGACTTTAGATTACGCACATGAACAAACTTAAGTGTTAGTGATATTTTGCCGGAAGATGCGGTCACTTATTTAACAATATCAGTGACGAGCTGTAACTAACGAAATAAGAAGCTTTGGTAGTTTCATCTATCAGTAATAGGAGGTAGTGGCTAGAAGTTAAAGAATTACTATGTTGTTCGATTTGGGAGTACAAGACGATACATAAATCCGGTAGGTTCCTGCTGTAAAAGGGAATCTGTAATTATATTGATGTTTCTATTTGGAAAGGTTGATTTATTTTGAGGCATGTGAAGTCTTTTTATGTTATTGTTTGTCGAAGACATAATCGTAAAATTGTTTCCAATTATATACGCTACAAGAATATATCTTCACAAACATTCTAAATAGGTAAACACTTTGATAAAATATTAATGTTTTAAAAGCCGACACGATAGTATAGTTGAAAATCATTTTTAACATTTTCTTAAACAGATCTATTTAACACATAGAAAGGAGCTGAACAGATATTTCCATAATGGGTAAGAGTGGACCTGGGAATAATATTAATGAAGAAGTGACTCAACATTCTCTTTGACCCAATCGCTTGGAGCTATAGAAAATACCGACTGCATTTTTTGCAGAGGGGTAAGACCCCCGCCCACGAGTGTCCAGGATATCACATTAAACAATCTGATGGTAAGGCTCCAGTAATGCTGGAGCTTTGGAGAATGCGGAGTAACTTTTTATTGCCATCGTTCCCAGGTCCCCTCTTGCCCGCTTTGGCTGATAGGATCCTATCTATGAGTCAAATAGAACTAAACTGAATTATTTGAAATAGAACTGTTTTTACATTAAACTGTGTGTAAACAAAAAATTTTTATGCTAAACTGAATTGTGTGAAACAGAACTGTTTATATGTATAAAAATGGATTTGGTGTTAAATAACTTATATGGTTGATATGCCATAAAATCAAACTAAAACAAAACAAACCAAAGCTCATTCTTTTGAGCACTCCAGAACTGTATGAAGTTTAGCGTCGCTCTTTTTAGGATACCTCTTTTGAGGTAGGTCATAGAGTTTTGAAAAGGACACAAACTGTGTATTCTAGATCCCTTATCTGGGCGTTTTTTTTTTTTGGAAAGGAGCGATGGGTTCTAATTTCATAGTTATATGCATTATCTCTAAATTTTCAAAATTTAACAAGAGACAACGTTATTGACACCACACACAAATTACCATTCAATTACAAAGTTAAGGGGAAATTGCTTTATTTAAGAGTGAGATTGTTTCAAGTGCATTGCACGCATGAAAATCTCTCGATGGCAACCAGCTGGATTACAGTTACATACAAAAAAATGATTTAAAATTTTTTTCTAATTTTGCTAAGTTGGGAGAAAAGGCTGGTTTAGCCAATTACTTTGTTTAATGGCATATGAACCATCGTGGGTTAATAAAAGATTTTTAAAAAAATTCTAATTTTGCTAAGTTCGGAGAAAAGGCTGGTTTGGCTGATTTCTTTGTTTAATGGCATATCAACCATCGTGGGTTAATTAATGCCCAAGCTACCCTTGTAAAAGAACAGCAATGATTATATTTAACCTATAACTTGGGGGAAAAGGAGGTTTATAGCTTCCCGCAGGATATTAATCCAAAAGTGAACGTAATAGTACGACTTTAGTCCGAACTTGATTATTTCAAAGCCGCAGTCTAGCTTCTTAACCATTACGCAACAAGGACTCCCTTAAAAAAAAAAGGGAAATATCATGCACGCTATTCCGTATAATTTTCAAGGTTCAGCTCGTTCAGTAAAACATTTCACAGTTGAACGAATTGTGACAATTTAATCCCAAGAATAACAGCAGTATATCTCCAGGGAGATGAATCTGGCAACTATTTCCAACGAATTCCTTCTACTTTTTTTTTAATTATAGATACGATGAGCCATTCGAAGTTGAGCAGTAGGGAAATATATAAGTGTTCATGATATAGGATTGGCGTAAAATGTGTGAAAGAAGTTGAAGCAACAGAGTAACATTAAGTTTTGTTCGAAGATTTGTAAAAGTGCCTGAGGAACATTAGCATGGTAAAGAAGCTATGAAGAAATTAGGTATCTTTAAGTGTCACATGTATTTCAAACAAAAGCAAAAAGATGTGCACGACAACGCAAGAAGCAAGGAGCCAAAAACACAAAGAACATACGTAAATGTGGATAGGGTGCGGACCTTGGTGAGCTCAGATCGAAGATTATGTGTGCAACTGATAGCAGAAAAATTGAATACGAATAAGGAAACAGTGTTGCAGATTCTTGAAGAAGATTTTGGAATGAGAAAAAATTTCCTCAAAGCTGGTGCCTTGAATCTTGACTGATGAGCAGAAACAACGTCGGTTACACGCTTTATCTAATCTTTTGAATAATGCAGAGATGTTTGACAGGGTCATTACCGGTGATAAAACGTGTTGTTCTCAATAAGAATCGGAAACAAAATGCCAGAGAAGGCAATGAAAAACCAAGTATTAACCTAGGCCTTATAAAAGCAAGTAAGTTTATTCGCAATTCAATGCCTTACTAGTGTGTTTCTTTGATTTTAGCGGATAGTTTACTGTTAGTTTGGAGTTAATTTACACATTTTAAAAGATAGTTTAAATAAACAAAGTGTGATGAACATGTTGATATGGAAATGCTGAAAAGGCTTACGAGAACTTGTTTGGAAGAAAAGACTCGAACTCTGGCCTGGCAAGTGAATCACCCACCCTGATAATGCTCCTGATCATATGTTAGGAGTTCACGAATTTCTGGCTAAGAAATCCAATATAAAAATAAAACATTTACCTTATTTACCAGACTTAGCTCGCTGTAATTCTTTGTGATTTTCAAAATTGAAAACTACGCATAAAGGAAAAAGATTTCCTCCTATTTTTCGCTTCTCGGAATACGTGACTACGTAACTGAGAAGTATTCAGGAAAACGAGTTTAAATAATATTTTCAGAAATGACACAATCGCCTCACGAATTGCATAACTTAACAGCAGGATTACTTTGAAAGCGACAGCAGTTTATAATAACCACGTAAGTAAATTTTGCTTTCACAAGTCAGTCCCGAAATTAAATTATCATGATGATCGATTAAAAAGCATCAGTAAAAATGTAAAAGGGTCATTCTGATCATGTTTGGGCCGATAACTTTTCAGTAAACCTCTTATTATCATACTATTACGTTCTGTTTCAGACTTATACCCTTAGATATATCCATTTGAAATGAATATCCTATTTACCCAACCCCTCCGCTCGGGCAGGATATGACACAAGGTCAATTTTTAAGCGGAGTTTAACAGGTTTGAATTCAGAGTTTTCCTTCTCCTAGACTAGTTGCCTACCCAAGGCTGAAGAACCTAGTCTGTCCTACTATTTACCCATAGCTGGAGGGAGAATAATTGGATTCATACCTTTCCCAAGGGTATTAGTGCTATGTGAAATGCAATCAGTCAAGTCCAGGATTTGAACTCGGGTCGCCGTGTTCATTTCCTACGACGATAACAATTACACCACGGGCACCTCCCATTTGAAATGAATATGATATAAAAATTAAAGCTAAAAAACATAGATGGGAAGAAAAGTAATGACTTCGTTTATAAAAAAAAAAAAGGAAAAAAGAAAAAGAAGAATGAAACAAGGTTAACATAAAATTTTGCAACGCGTATTTATTTCATCTTAATTAACATTACTTAATTGATTTAAAAATCCATTTCCGGTGGGTTCTAATTAACTAGTCATTAAAATAGACATTTTGAAAATTTTAGCTACCATTGATAACTGATGCTATAAATAATCTGGGAACCATTGTGCGAAATTAAGCAAATCATAATCAATAATAACAACCAAAGATGGATTACGATCAAATCACATTGAAAGCAAAAATCTCATCATATCAACAATGTTCATCGGTGATAATTTGGTTAAGTACTTACGTAAGTGACCACGTAGTAACTTCAGTTAGTATAAATAATTTACAGCTTTTGTGACAGCTTAAGCAAAGGTAAGTAAATGAAAAACAATTAGAATTTTTCGTCCAGTCGTAATCCTCTATAGCTTTAAGTTTAAGCAAAGCAAAGTAAATGAAAAACTAATTAGAACTTTTACTTCAGTTGTAAACCTGTAACGCGGAAAGTTTAAGCAAAACTAAGTAAATGAAAAACAATTATTAATTTTAGTCCAGTGGTAGCCCTATAAAACCACAAGTTCTACGGATCAGCATTTTTAAAAATCTGCAGCCAACACCTTTGGGGATTTGTTTCAATTTAGAGTTCGGAAGTAAATGTAGTTTGAAATCCAATCAAAGAACTGTGACATCGACAAATATCCATGTTTATTTTTACATAAAAGTAATGTGTATTGGTCAATTATCTTTTAATCTCTTGACCTACTACTTATCCCAAAAAAGATAGAAATTGTTTGTATTAAAAATAATTCCTTGAGGTTATAATTGTTCACTTGGGATCTTTATCGTTAGTTATTTGAAAGAATATGACTGAGTCAGAGCAAATACTTATTTTTAAACAGAAATAACCTCCTCAGAATAAATTTATATTAGATAGGGATAAATGAAACAATACAACTGTGATTCTGTTAGATTGGAATGCTTGATATGATATAACTGTGTGAACAAATGATTATAGACAAATAAAACAATGCAGATTAAAAAAAATGTAATGGGACACTGATTGAAGAACAACTCCCTATTTTAAAATTCTAATAATTTATTTCTTAACAATGATTTTTGCAAGTACCTAAAAAATTCCCCCAGCCAACGTGGTACGCTTGTTGGCCGAGCGATCTGAGGCTTAGTCTAACGTAAAGTTGGTCCAGCCACACTGAAGAGTTTTGATAGAACGAAACAGTCAGTCTGTGGATGACAGTATATACGCTCCTCCATGGGGATTGAGCACTCTCGCGAAGGAATTTTCGGCCGCCGCTCGCATAATGCAAAGCTCTTCGAAAGAATTGAGCACTCTGGTAGCCGATAGGGTATAAAAATGATTTTTGCAAGTACCTTAAAAATTCCCCCAGCCAACGTGGTACGCTTGTTGGCCGAGCGGTCTGAGACTAATGTAAAGTTGGATGGGTTTTGATAACCGGCTTCGAGCGTCCTACGTGTCTAGCCACACTGAAGAGTTCTGATTGAACGAAACAGTTAATCTGTGGATATATATATATATATATATATATATATATATATATATATATATATATATATATATATATATAATGTCTTAGAGAATGAAAATTCTGAATTCAAACCTGTTAAGTTTCCATTGTGCTGGATCCTGGTTGTGTGGAAGAGTTGTATATATATATCCAACTCTTGAATTCTGAGTTTTCATTCTCCAAGAGAAGTTGTCATACCAAGGTTAAAGAGCCCAGTCTGCTCTATTTTTACCTATAGCTTGAGGAAGGTTAGTAGGATTCATAGCTTTCCAAAAGAGTATTAGTGCTATGTGAAATGCAAACAGCCTCATATAGAATTTGAACTCGGGTTGTCGTGGTCATTTCCTATGATGATAGGCATTAAACGGCAGTCGCGAGTACAATCAAACCGTCACAAATCAATCAAGTTTCGGCATTAACTAATCCATAAGGATTTGATAAACCGCTGAATAGTAATCGAACCCAAACCAACAGTCCAGTCGGCTTAGGTTGAAGAATATACTAATTGCATCTCAGCAGAGGGGTAAGAACCTCCCATAAAAAAAGAATGTCCTGGATATCACACTAAACACACTGATGGTGAGGCTCAAGCAAAGATGGAATTTAGAGTATCTTTTCGTTGCCATCCTTCCCAGGTCCATTCTAACCCAGAGTGGTAGTATCTGATAAGGGTCCTATCAATGGGCCAAATAGAGCTGTTTGTCATTTAAACTGTGAGCAAACAAATAACTTATGCTAAATTGAATTGTTTAAAATTGACCTGTTTGATTATTTAAATACTCGATACTATTTAATTGGAGCAAACAAATGGACAATAGTAAATAAGAATATTCTTGTCAGATAGAAATACTTGAAATCATTTAAATGTGTTGAAAAGAATGAGTTCAGATTCTTTTTAAAATGTATCTACGAAATGAGTTCACAAATCATGTATTCTTAACATATATGCAAAAACAGGATTTGGCATTAAATGACCCACAATGGTCGATATGCCATATAATCCAACCCAACCCAACCAAAACGAAACAAAACCAAACCAAACTGTAAAATATGTGCGTTACTAAACTCAATGAGGTTTGGCAAAGAAATCATGAAGCCCCCTTTTAGGAATCAAACTCACTACCAATGACTTGCTTGCCAAGCTCCCTAATCATTAGGCCACGCGAGGCAGTTTACTAAACTTTGTTCGATCTGCCACAGAGAGGTTAGATAGCTTTATTACCCGTGTGTTGCTCTACTGTCACCCATTTGAATATTGAACGAGTTCACTGCTGCTTCACTTTGGCAATCTGATGAGAATAGATGCTTTCAGCTGTGACTTAACCATAAGTATGTCCTTACAATGACAATAATAATAGAAATAATAATAACAATGATATGGGATTTTGAGAAACAAACAGATTAGCTAATCTCGGATAGAAGAGCAGACTTAATGATAGTTAGCCACACAATAAAGAAAATCCGCCGAATAGTGGACTTTTCCGTCCCGGCACACCACTAGGTAATTATAAAAAAAAAGCGAAAAGAGAATTAAGTTGCTAGACTTTGATACCCATCCCCCGCCCAAACAAACAAACTCTGGGACATGAAGGTGACAGTCATAGCAATTGTGATTAGTGTGCTCGGAACAAATTGAAGGGTCACTTGTTCAAGGGACTGGAAGATTTTGAAATCAGAGGATTAATAGACACCATCCAAACTACAGCATTGTAGGGATTGACTAGGATACTGAGTCCTTGAGATTTGAGGAGACTTGCTTCACTCAAACTCCAGAGAAAACCCACCAGCTAACACCGATGTGAAAAACTCTCTCAGGAGTAGAAATAAAAAAAAAACAAAAAAACAAACAAACAAAAGAAACTGAGAATAGCTTTAACTTTGGATAAAAGTCTAAGTATAGGGTATCGATTGAAGATCGAACGCTCAAGTAATTTATATGCAAAACAAGCTTTACACCACGGTATGATACTCATAATTTGCTTTGAAATTATTTGCAGTATCTGTTTTTCCGATCAGGCTCGTTTCCGTTTAATATCCAGTGACACCCGGCGTTCATGTTCTCGTTATGATGGCATAATTTGCGTAATGTTTGGCAGCTTCATTCTCACTCTTTCAATAATTTTTTATTTTTAATTTCGTTTTTTTTCCTTTCTCATTATAACATTCTGTTTCAGTCGTCTCCCACTCTGTCTAACTTCGTATTCTTTCTGTCATTTTTTAATTGGTCGTTTTGTTTTATTTTATTCGCTCATAATATATTTTCTTCCAGCACTTCTTCTTCCTCTCAGTCTTTCTTTTTTTTCGACATGTTGCCAGAAAAAAGGAGAACAGGTATTTTTAGTCGAAAGATCCTAGAGTTACGAACTTTTTAGGGTTTACTGCTAAGCGTGTAAGGAAGTGGGAAGGGCCTTTGTCCACTTATGGACTTAAATTGGTATATATATATATATATATATATATATGATTGGTCCTTCACTGATTATTGTTATCTCTCTATTCTGAGAAAGAAAAAAAAATATCCAGAGATTAAAGTAGCAAACGCTTTTACAACACGACTGCCATTTTCTGAGTGGTTGTGATCATAGTTTAGTAAAAAAACCGAGGCAAGATAATTAGTAATTACAAATACTGCTGGATATTGTGACATTCGTAGTAGACTAACTTAAACGACTGTGTTCTTTCATTGACATCACCATGATCCGCAAGATCACAGTTCTTTTTTGCTATACTGTCGTCTGCAGATATATTCCATAGAATAGCAAGGTTTATTATCAGGGTTCTCTCCCCCTGGATCTTCAAAGCTAGAGTATCCAGTCTTCCTTAAAAGAAATGCACAAGAGAACAGTCTTTGCATTAAAATGTGTTCGACGCTATTATGGTAGAGGCGAAATATAACCAAGAAAATACAACCATGCCTACTAGAAATCTGTTACTTTAAATCACATGTAGTATTCTGTCACGTGGTATCCCACGGAGACGATAGAAATAAGATTAATACTATCCTCCCGTTGGAATGAACCGTTATGAAAGAATGTAGGTCGGGATGAGGACCAACAGATGTTTGTACCCAGTAACCGGACTTGGGTGACATCTAGTAGCCCTAAGAAACCGCCTGACCAGGAAGGAGGAAGGTAGAAGCCAAATGATAGGCTGGGACCCGGAAACGGAAGTGGGGACTCCTTCCCCTCAGCGGAAGTAAATAATAAGAAAGTCAGTTTTTGAGCAGGGCTCGTGGCAGACGAACCATAGCCAGTATTCCGGGTTGAAGACAAAAGAATATCTGAGACACGAGGGACCCCAGGTTCTTCAAGCCAGTGTAAAAAAATAGAATAAAGTCGATTAGCCCGTGAAAGAAGAAAGATTCTCCAGTGGAACCCCGTCGAAAAATAAGATAAGTAACTTTGGGGCCATTTCTCCTTTATACCCAAACTTTATATACCACACACTCTCTCTCTCTCTCAATTTGAAGAAAAACAAAAGTCAAGAAAAGACATTTATATTCGTAGACTGTCCATTTATTATATGTTTGACACTTTGAAAGTGTACCTTTTTGTATAGTAAAGGATTAATGTATTTTTATGTTACCACGTGGTCTAAGTTTGTTCTTTGCAGTTCTTCTACGAATTTGTTACTTCATACTTCCTTTTCAGCTTCTATTCCCCTTATGTTATCTTGCTTAGAATTGTCCTATTAATTCCTTAAAAATATCACACGGGAAACCGGAGTTGCCGACTACTACAAAATAACATTATTACGACTAAAAACCTATAGGTCCATATCTTCTGTCGTCTAGGGGGGGGAAGTTTAGCGACCTGGTGGGTGTGTGGATAGTGTGAAATTTGGAACCCCTTGCCAGCGGCGGTCAGTCTGGCCCCAAATTGGTCCCTCACGTAATATGCCAGGTCTTATATGCCTGAGAGAAAACTCTGAACGAGGACTTATTATATAGGGGATCAAGTGCCAATCTGCCCCGTCTTCACACGTGCGAAATAAAACCCCGTTCTGGGATAAAAGTAAACGTTTCGCGTCACAATTCACAGTCATCAGACTGAAGTGGGCAAAAGTGGCTGATAAAGGACATATAGAGTATGTGGTATAGACACTTGAAAAAACGTTACAACACGTGACCCTCACACCAAAAATGTATATGAAGAAATTTAAATAAAACTTTGAAGAGTTTAAAAATTTTTTTTTTTTTTCAGACACCATCTGTAGCTCATGTCACCTCTAATATAAGCTTGAACATTTTTCGCAATTTCATTACGAAAGATTAGCTCGTTTAATATATATATATATATATATATATATATATATATATATATATATATATATATATTATAAACATGACGTATCCCGTAACATAGTTTGGTCATGAGAGTACTACTCTTGTATCATATCCTACGCCCCATAATACTTTCCTCTCTCTCTGACCGGTTTCCAGACGTAAGTTAAAAAGACAAATCTGCTCTACTTTTGACTCAAAGATGGAAAGAAAACGTTGAATCGCATGCTTGGCCTAGAGGTGTGTCATCAGCCTAATTTTACAGTAGGCTGGTTTCGATCCCAGCTTGGAGCGACTCACGTGTCTAGCTACACTAAAGGGTTTTGATACAACGTGACAGTCTGTCTATGGATGACAATATATATATATATATATATATATATATATATATATATATATATATGCATATTGTAAAGTACTTTTTAATATTTGTAAAAAAGCTGTGTCCTGGTAGTGAAAGTTTATTTGATATACAGATTTGCAGATTGATGCATACATATATATATATATATATATATATATATATATATATATATAGAGAGAGAGAGAGAGAGAAAGAGAATCGGATATTTTACTAGTGTTAAAAACATTACTTGACAATCAGAACATTAAAATCCCATTTCTGTGTATACAGACTAGATCAGTTCACTCTAACTCAAGCAAAAACTTTCCACACAATTCAGGTTAGGTTTTGTAATGATCTTGAAACCCCATTGATATTTACCTAATCTTATTTTAAAACGTCCATTATTGTACACAGTCGGCGATAAGATAACCTGAAAAGTTCAAACTAGATTTCTTTATATTTTTTTGTATTATTCAGCAGCATCGCCATTTCGCATTCAATAGAACCCCCCCCCGTCGACATTTGGCTAACGGAATTCAGTTTTTGCTTATAGTGCTCAGAAAGCGTAGCTGAAATTTCCCCACAAAAGGATTACGTCCAACAGTTTTACATCCCAAAATACAAAATCCATTTGATCACTGTTTTGTAGCATAGTATCGGGGAAAATCGAACGGAACCAAAGAAGCATACAGTATAACAAAACGACGATAGGGATCACAAAATCTCAAAACCGGACATGATGCTGACCCAAGAAGACCTCCATTGGACTTCCGGCGGCGCTAAATGCACATCCTCGGCATTCAAAGTGCACAGGCGTCTTTGAAACGTTAGTCCAGCTGCTGCACAATGCTGGCTCTAATTAGACGTATTCATTGCTCAAATGAACGTTTGAAAATCTCGATTCCTTCGAGCATTTCGATACTATTCATCGAAAATACGACATAGATAATAGTGATACCAGAGTGATATATTAATCAAATAGACCGGATCCATATGATTACATTAAATATATGTATTTACCTATCCCTCCGTATTAGCAAGATGTGGTACAAGGTCAATATTTTAAGTAGATTTTAACAGATTTCAATTCAGAGTTTTCTTTCTCCTATAACGCTTGCCATTTCTATGCTGAAATGATCAGTCTGTCCCACTATTTACCGTTAGCTGGAGGGAGAATAGTCGGATACATAACTTTTCCAAGGTTATTAGCACAATGAAAAGTTCAACCAGCCTCGTCCTGGATTTGAACTCGGGTCACCGTGTCCATTTCCTTTGATGGTAATCATTACACCACATGTGCTTCTAATTACGTTGTAGATATGCGATAACACATTCACATATTTATTCAAATAGACGACTGTGTTATCATTGGCGTTGAACATCTGGTATTAGCTTGTTAAGGATTGATTGATTTTAACGTCATGCTAATATATCTGGGGTTATTTTATTGTAGAGGTTAGGGAATCACGTTAATTGTACATTCATATTTACCTTTCTTTGCGTTGTTATTGCTATATAGATACGTTATAGATTTTTGATAACATAAACGCATATACTCTTTCTAATAAACGTTTAGAAATTTAATCTCTGATAAAATCAAACTGGATATTCTTTCAAAGAGTTGCCGAGTCAGTACTGCTGTATAATTTCACCACTTAGACTAAACGCCTGGAGAAAATAGTTTTATGGTAACGCCTAATAATTAAACGGTAATGTTCTTCATTTTTGATTGATTAATTTTAACGACGGGTTATCCCCTACGGGGTTATTTTATTTTAAGGAACCGTGTCCATTTCAAGTTACGATATTTGGTAATCGCATTATAATTTCTAAAGATGCACAGATCCTATCGAATGCGAATTATTATTTTTTAACAGTGGTATTTGAGCCATGATGGGACTCTAACAGGTACTACCACACCGAATCAAAGTAGACCTGGGAGTAATGTCAACGAAGAGGTAGTCCACATTTTTCATATCTGCAGAGCTGATGTCTATCAGATGCAGATTACTCTCATAGTCTGAATGCTCGTTGGGGTAGGTCTTACTCCTCTGCAGAGATGCAGACGAGGTATTCTCCAGCCCAAACCACTGAGCAGCACACACACACACACACACACACACACACACACACACACACACACACACACATATATATATATATATATATATATATATGTATGTATATATATAAACAGAGATGATTTAGTTTGGTCTGGTTTTATGACATATCAACCATTGTAGGTTATTTAATACCATATCCATTTATATATATATAAACAGTTCTATTTTAAACAATTTAGTTTAGCATCAGTACAGTTTTTCGTTTACGCTCAGTTAAATCTAAAAATAGGTCTACTTCAAATGATTCAGTTTAGCGTATGTACAGTTTCAATGTCAAAAAGATTTGAACTTCAAACAATTCAGTTTAGCATACAAAAGCAGTTCCATTTCAAATAATTTGATTCAGCATAAGTACGCAGTTTAAATGTCAAAACAGTCCTATTTCAAGGAATTCATTTGAGTATAAGTACACTGTTTAGTTCTATTTGACCCATAGATAGGACCTAATCAGGTGCTACCACTCCGGACAGAGTGGATCTGGGAGTGATGCCAATGAAGGAGTAATCCCCATTCCCCAAAACTCCAGCAGTTTTAGAGCCTCAGCATCAGATTATCTAGTGTCATATCAGGACACTCATTGTGGGAGGTCTTACCCATCTGCAGAGAAGGAGTTGGTGTATTCGACAGCCCCAGCCGACTGGGCCACCAGGACACTTATCGGTCGGAGGGGCTTACCGCTCAGCAGAGACGTAGTATTATCCCCAAGAACCCCCTTTTTATTGGGTAGTGTTCCCTCTCTGAAAGGGATATCGTCAGCGTATTCTAAGTCACAGCCAATGGGTTAGTAGGAACTTTACTTATGTGGGCGTGATTTGAAAAAAGCTTTTTTCGCTTGACGAAACTTTTAATACTTGAACGTTTTCTTCTCCTTGAAGTGTTTGAGCGCCTATGTTAAATATCATAAGAAAATATCAGCTATTTTCTAATAACTGTCATAAAATATTTGGTGTGGAAAGTAGTTCGTGGTTCTTTCAGGAGGCCGTGAAACACACACACACACACACACACACACACACACACACACACACACATATATATATATATATATATATATATATATATGTCTGCAGAGTTAGAAAAAATCTACTAAGGCTTCACCTAACCAGATCATCAGGAAATTTCTGACTAAAAGAGGGTTGGACAAAGCTGTATTTTATTAATTGAAAAAACAAACAAACAAACGAGTAAGAAGACTAAAACTAGCCTTTAAAAATCTAAGTATACGTTATTGGTGGATTATTTTCAAGTGGTACGTATGCTTTTCGTCTTTTCTTTTTTATGGATTTTTTCGCGGATATCAGTTTGTGTTTGGTTTGATTTCTTTGTTTAATGGCATATCAACCTTTGTAGAATATTTAAGGCCAAGCCATTCTCCTAGAAGAACAATAGTGGTACTATTTAACCAATAGGAGGAGGGAAAAGTGGGGTTCATACTTTTCACAAGGCATTTGCCCGAAATTGAACGTAATAGCGCGACTTGAGTACGAACTCGCTTACTTTTATTCCGCAGTCCATCGCTTTAACCATTGGCACCAAGAGGATCCCGTCAGTCTGTGTAATGTTTTTTATTTGCAAATTGTACTATCTGTTTTTTTTCACACCACCAGAATTATAGAATAGGTTATATAAAAAACTGATTACTTTACACACACACACACACACACACACACACACACACACACACATATATATATATATATATATACATGGAAATAAAATTCCCTCAGAACGAGTCATGTATCTTTGTCTTTGTTCGGACTCAATTTCCTGACTTAAACTATCAGCAATAATTATTTTAACTCACTGACTTTTTCATCATCATCATCATCATCATGTCGCGCTGGGAGCACGGATATCCTTGACCCTCTCTCGCCACTTCTCCCTATCGTTCATCGCCTCTGGCAGGTCTTCTTGGCTACCTTCTGTATCCTCACATAGTTGCTGAATGTATGTTCGTGCTGGCCGTCCTGCTTTTGCTCGGCCATATGTGGGGGTCCATAAGAGTACATCACTTGTTTTGTTTTACTTTCTCTCTTTAGTATGCTGATATAGATGAATCTTGCTAACTGTGTTGATAATAATATTATACAAATAATAATAATAATAATAATAATAATAATGTAGTTAGTTATGTGTATGTGAGTCTGTAATTCCTTCCGTTGTCTCAGTCAGTTTGCAAATAATATCAAATATTCTAGTGGCGACTGAGACGGACGTTCAAGATATTTGTTTTGAATAATACTACAAATTAAAAAAAAAGTTTCGTTTTTTGTAAATTGGCAAGTTGTTAAATATCAGCTGTGCAATCCTACACAAATATAGATATTTTAGGTTATTGGGTTTTATGACATATCAACCCCTCAAGATTATTCAATGCTAAATCCTGTTTATATATATAAGTCGTAAGTTAGCCGACCGCAGTCGAGGGGGCCTGATGGCTCTCTTTTCAAAAGATACTATACCAAGGTTTGATTACTCTTGATCCGTACCTTATAATGTTGAGTATTATGCAAGGAGTCATCATGTACCATTTTTAATAGTCTTTAGTATGACTGGACCTGGGATGAAACCCATGTCTCCCAGACCATTAGCAAACTCTCAAACCACAATACAAATGTATTTGTAAAAAATAGTTTGTAGGTAACATTTCTAAAAAAGCCAGAACTCCTTTGTTCACACACACAGTTAAATGTTCTCAAGTATAACTTTTTAATATTGAAAATTCAACTTAACATCAGTCATCTGTTTGCACACAGTTAAAAGTTTAAACAGATTTATTCAACATTTTATTTTTTAAGTAGAGGAATTATATTGTGAATTGAATTACCATGATCAGAAAATCCGGCGAACACCAACGTACAACATACGGAAACACTGGACGGTTATTTCAACCTTATTAGGTCTCATCAGCAGTGTATACGGTGATCTTCACAAGCGACCACAGATTGCAGAGGTGACTAGTTAATTTGGTGC
>OY757904.1:105358238-105410738 GCA_963585895.1 Sepioteuthis lessoniana
TCTAAATATGTTAGACAGTAAGTGAGATTTAAAAAAATAAGTTGAATATACTTGTTTTATCTAAAAATTATAAAATCCGAGCTCAATGACGGAAACATCTGATCTTTAGTATTGTTTAATATGGAAGTTGTTAGGCAGAAAATACACCTCTGCTTTGAGTTCAAAATACAATAAATTGAACTGCTGATTCCATGAGAAATCATCGCAAAACGAGAATCCATACTAACTCTACAAGCTGATTTGGTTTGGCTTCTTTGCTTAATGGTATATCAACATCCCTGCGTTATTCAAAGCGAAAGCCCTCCTTGTAAAGAATGTGATACTAACTAACCCCTAGTTAAGGTGATAAAAAGGTGCAATACCATTCCCAAGGGTATTAGTCCAAAACTAAACGTAATAGAGCGACTGGAATCTGAACTGTTTACAATCCAACCATTACTTCGCATCACTCTTTCAACCTTTGTTGTATTTCAATTGGTCAATTTAGTTTAGTTCTGATTAGTGAACCAAAATCAATGTGGAGTTTTTTAAATTACTCCTTCAACAAAATGTAAAACGCAGAAAATTTTGTAAACATTCGGATTTTCGTCAGCTTCTGCAGTTGGTTTCGAGAAGGGTCAAAATCTCTGTCTACTCACACACATAAAAAAAACATAGCTAATACAAACAATTATTGCAACGTCTGAACACAATATATTTATTGTATTTCTAACGTACATACAATCATGAATTACAATGATGTATACGCAATATATCATTAACACATCATAACTAATACAAATTATTATTGCAATCTAACACAAATCGTATTCTAGCATAAAATACTAACATTGCATAATGCTCCATAGTATATTACAATATAACATGTCTCATCACCATGATATTTATTGCGATTCTGGCCCACCAAACTCCTCGCCTATTATGCTTACAAGTCAAAACTTTATTTTCTTCGTAATCCAATAATGATGATATTTTGTTATGCAGTAAAAATCATCACCACACACACACACATACACACACGCACACGAATATATAAAAAACAAACAAAAAATAAAAGTTCTTTACATTGGTCAATTTGTCGCGACTTCGGCTACACATCGTGTCTCATACATCCAGGAGACAACCTCAAATTTACCGCGCAGCGCGTATATCTTCTTACACACATACTAAATATCACTTATAAGTCCACACGTAATAATACACAAATATAACCATCACACACACACACACACACACACACACACACACACACACACACACATACATAAAGTGTTATACGCAATTCTAACTTTCTTTTGGCTGTATTTTTCGATTTTTTTCAATTTCGTGCTCTGCCTGATGATTGTCGTTTATAAAACGTCATGAAACCTCAGGTCACAGACAAGCTTCCATGCTATTAAATGTATACAAAAACTAATATATATATATATATATATATACATGAGATATATTTTGCCAAGTTTCTCTATACAAATAAAAATGTGCAAATTTGCCCGTTTTTATAGAGAAAATAGCTTACTTTCTAAATTTTGTTTTTCAAGACATAAAAGCAAAGTTTGAATTTCTATCTTTTTTCAGCATTGGTTATTTAGAAATAACGCTTACTATGCAGAAATAGTATTTGCGTTACATAGTCTTATTCAGGGTACAAAATCAAAGTTTGATCGGAATAATAGCTTTTTACTATGCTTTTAGCAGAGAAGCAATTAACAAATAACACATACTATCAAGGAAAATAAGTTGTGTATCATAGTCTTATTATTGTTGGTGTACATATGTATTTCAGCGTACTGTGTCTCTTAAGGTAAAGTGTTTAAAGATCTCAAGGGCATATTCTAAGGTAATTTTGCAAATGATCATATGTACTCACACGAGGATATAAAAAGAGCTAAAAAATGTTTCCCTTTTCTTTTTTTTTTCTCAATGGGTAATATTAAGGATTTCTCGTTGGGATTTATTTTTTATATATTCTCACAGAAGTGAGAACAGCTGTCACATTTTTCACTGGTGATAAGTGCCGAAAGATGTAGAAAACACAGGAAAAAATGCGGATCGCGAACAAGATTGGCAATTAAAGTGTGAGTAGTCGTTTCTGTTTCTGTGCTCTTCTTCATTAATTTTCAACTTATACCCGTGTCTCAGGATAGAGTTAAAGACAGAATTTAATTTCAAAACTATTAATATCGACTAGCTGATGTAAACGTATTCATCTTGTGTTAATCTTACAAGTCAAGAATTGTAGACATAGATTGACAACCTAACTGCTGTTCAAACTTGAATGAAAACTTCAAAGAGAAATCCAAATAACAACGTACAAAGGCTAAGTATTTATAAAGCTAAAATAAGAATAAATAAATAAATAGATAAATGTTGAATTTTTTGGTGGAGGGATAGGGTATAGCTAGCAAATATTTATAAACTCGACCGTCAGTAGCAGCCGGCGATAGGCCAATCAGCGATGACTAAAGCATATGTAACAACGACGAATACAAGTACGTATTCTAGCGTTGTTACTTAGAAGGCGTACCATTTTTATATTGCTCAATTGAAAACGAGGTGGCTACCCAAATTCCAACAAATTGCACACATAGCTAGATTAAGTCAAATACAATTTTATTTTTCTAGATAATATAGAGTCTAGCAGTATGACCTCTCGGGTTTGAAGGTTAAATAAAAAGGGCAACGTAGATCCTATTCCAAATTTAATTTTACCATAAGAAAAAAAAACAATAACAATATTTGTGATTTCCTTTTGTCATCGTCATCATTGAGATTTAAAGAGTACATCGTCCAAATGCTTGTCCTGTTGGGTGGGACCATAGAATATCTCGGCTGCACTTCTTCAGAAGAGTAAGCCCCCCCCCACAACGAGTATGACACTAAAAATGATCTGATGGAGGGGCATCATTCCTTAGGGGTTAAAGAATATGGAGTACTTCTTCATTGCCATAACGCTTTGATTCACTCGGACAAAGAGTGGTAGTATCTGTTCGGTTTATATTTATGGGGCCTATAGAAATGTTCACTCATTTACTAGGATTATTATTATTAGTTATTTGATACCAAACAGCGGCGTGCCCGTGGTGTAATGGTTATCGTCGCAGGAATTGGACACGGCGACAAGAGTTCAAATCCTGAACTGATTGCATTTCACATAGCACTAATACCCTTGGGAAAGGTATGAATCCCTTTATTCTCCGTCCAGCTATGGATAAATAGTAGGGCAGACTAGGTTCTTCAGCCTTGGTGAGGCAACTAGTCTAGGAGAAGGAAAACTCTGAATTCAAACCTGTTAAACTCCGCTTAAAAAAATTGACCTTGTGTCATATCCTGCCCGAGCGGAGGGGTTGGGTAAATATGATATTATTTATATGGAATAGGAATACTGGACGAATAGATTTGATAATAGACAGCAATACTTGAAACCACTTAATTGTGTGCACACAAATGATTAATATTATATAGAAGAATTAGAGTTAGGGTGTACACAGTTAAAAGGTTTCAAATATTTCTTAATCATGTCGTACCGCTTGCACGGAATTTCTTAACTCTCTCTTGTCATTCGTCTCAATCGTCCATCGCTTCCGGTAGGTCTTCTAGATTACTTCACGTGTTCGTACAGAGCAGTTGTAGATATGTTCTAGCTGGTCGTCCAACATTTGCTCTTTTATGTGAAAGGGTCCATTGGAGAACCTCGCTTATGAGTTTGTCCTTACTACTCCAGCAGTGTCCCGCATGTCTTCTTCGTCTAATTTGGATGGTTTTGTAAATGGGTGGTAGGGGGTCGTACAGCTACTGTTTTGTGGAATGTTGCTTTCAGGATTTGTTCAATATAGTTTGTAGAATTATTGTGAAGTTGCCACCGAGCATTTTCTCAATACGCTTAGTCAGCGTCCATGTGGTGCATCCGTATAGAAGTATGGACACGATCGCTGCTTGGAAAAATTGCGTTTTATCTTATCTGATAGGTCTGACTTCCATAAGGCCAATAACCCATCGATAGCTGCCCATGCTTCTGCTAATCGCGTATCGATGTCATTTTCCGTAGATGAGACGTTGCTTCCGAGGTATTGAATAATGAGTGTTAGCAATGCTTTAAATCATTTAACTCAATACAAAAATGAGTTCTAACTTGTTCAAAGGAAAATTTACCAACAAACTATTTCCCTATGGTGAATTGGTTAATATCGTTGAAAATGGACACGGTGACCAAAGTTCAAATTATGGACGAGGCTGCTTACGTTTCACATACTGCGAATACCTTTGGGAAAGTTATGAATCCCAAAATTCATCGTCCACCTATGGATAACTAGTAAGGCAGACGGGGCTCTTTAATTTTAGCATAGCAACCCATCTAAAAGAAGGAAAACTCTGGATATAAACCTGTTAAACTCCTTGCGAGGTGTGGATTGGTTGGGTAAATACGTTCAAATAAAACATAAACAGGATTAGGCATTAAATAACCCACAAGAGTTGATACGCTATAAAACACCACTCAAATATCTAGCGAACAATACACTCTTTAAGCCTCACCCAGAATAAATTCTGCCAGTTTTCTGGGTTTGTAGAATACTTCACTGCAGAGGTGTAACCCGGCTCAATGAGTGTCCCGTTCACGACACTAAGCAATCCTGATGGTAAGGCTCTTGTAATGCTGGCGCTTTGGGGAACGTGGAGTACCCCTTCATTGCTATAGCTCCAAGGTCAACTCTGACCCGAAGTGGTGACACATATTGGACAAACAGAATTGTTTGACATTTAAATTGAGTGCAAACAAAAAAGTCATGCTAAATTGAATTTTTTAAAATGGAACTGTTTGATCATTTAACTAGGAATATGAATGACATATATTTAATTGAATTGTATGTGATACATAGCAATACTTAGAAAAATTTAATTTTGTTGACTTATACTAAGCTGAACTGCTTGAAATAGAACTGTTTGATCATTTCACTAGTTGTAAACACATGCCTGATATTTAATTGAATTGTTAGTGATAAATAGCAATATTTGGAACGATTTACTTTTGTTGACATATAAGTAAAATGTAAAGTTGGCGACCATAGTCGAGGGTGACCCGAAGGCTCCCTTTTCGATAGCTACTACACCAAGGTGTAAGGAAGGGCACTACTCATTTCCCTGGATTGCTCCACTTTACCCTTGATCCGTACTTTATAATGTTAAGTGTTATGATAATATTAGGTGTTAAGCAAGGAGTCATCATGTACCATTTTTTGAGTCTTTGGTATGACTCGACCTGCGATTGAATCCAGGTCTCCCAGGCCATTGGCGAACACTCTAACCGCTAGGCCAATTGTTTTAATAAGAACTGTTCAATCATTTAGCTATGAGTAAACAAATGACTGACGTTTAATATAATTGTTAGGGATACATAGCAATACTTGGAACCATATAACTTCTTGATCTTATGTTTACAATATTGTTCAATATAGCTCGGAGCATTCAAGTCAGCACCCCACAAAACAGCAGGTGTACGGCCACCTACCACCCATCAAGAACACTATCAAAATTAGACGAACCAGACATGCGGGACACTGCTGGAGAATTGGGGTCGAGCTCATGTAGATAGACGAGTAAAGGCAGGAAGTTTACAAATCATCTATATCTAATATATATGAATAAGCCGGATTTGGCATTAAATAATCTTCAATGTTTTATATGCCATAAAACCAAACAAAACTAAATCAAATCAAATCAAACCTGAATATCTGAAGCTTTCACCTCATCATTGCCTCTGGTATTGTTGTAATTTCAAAACAAATAAAATATTTCAGTTTTTCAAGGTTCTGTCTCTCTGAAATTTCCCACTCACAGCAGTATGGTTTTGTGTGTAACTATTCCGAATCGGCCTCGTCCGGAAAACTTGCGATTTGCAATGATAGTCAGCATTTTAAAATGAGGTTCAATCAATCACCATTCCAAGTCATTTTTCAGTATTCAGTTCATGAAGAGTAAATCTTAAAAGAATGATTCTTTAAAACTCATCTTGAGTTGCTGATGATATAGAATCTTCAGTCACTATTTTTCCGGAAACTATCCCCTTTCCTTATATCATTAGTGGCGGGATTTTCAGTATCAAATAGGTTTAGATGAGGAAATGTATTTTTACCACTTAACTCAGTCACAGTCAGCATAAGTTCTTACAAAGTTGTTAGTTTATTTTGGAGCGGCACACACATTTTCCTGTTCTCTTCCCCGACAAACGGAAGTCGACGGAAATGTTTTATGTCCACCAGACCGGAGTAAGTGAATGTTCCTGTAAAGCCTTCTTGTTGGCATTGCTATTACTCATTTCAAGTAATATAACTCATCACTTTTTTCCTCAGCAAATCCAAACATGGTTTATATTCAGGTAATTCAGAGGACAAATTAAATTCAAAGACGACTTCAGCATCTGATCAGTGGTGCTAAAGTCATTGTAGAAAATGTCTGATATCTTTTGGGGCTTTTGTTAAACACAGACGACTTTTAATCTGTCCAAGTGATTCAAGAGTCTCTTGTTCATAGTGATTATATGAGATTTATTTCATGATAACTAGTTGTTTGGGATTTATTTTCCCTAGACAAAGAGTTGATAAAATTTCATAATATTAGGTACTTTCTTTCTCTTTCTGGAATGACATATATATATATATATATATATATATATATATATATATATATATATATATATATATATATATATGTAGGTCCACCAAGAGATTTAGGATTTCTTTATTTATTTTGTTCTTATATGCGTGTATGTTTCCAGCTTCATGCTTTCGTCAGAGAACATGTAAAGGACAATGGGGTATTCAATGAGACTTGAACTCACTCGTGTTTGAAGTTTGAATGGTTTTCAATTGGTTATGATTTTTATGAATGCTGAGCCTTCCTTTTTCTTAGAGTGTGTTTCTCTTAGCCTATTTTACCCCTCATCTACTTTTGATATTTGATACGTTGTGTGAGTATGTGAATGTTGGAGTGGTTTCAGATTTCACTTATAGTTATTTTTTCTTTATGTATGTGTGAATGTGTGTCTTGAGATTTTTTTGTATATATATTTATATATGTGTGTGTGTGTTTGTTCCCACTTGAGTATGTGTGTGTATGATTAATGTTTTATTCAACTTCGGTTTAAATTTATCCATAAAATTATTTTCCTTTATTTGAAGTAGCGTGTAGTTGTTCGTTTGATATATTGGCTTTATCTTAAATTTACCTCGACTATATTGGTATAGGTGTTTCGATACATTTAATTTTCGGTTTTCTTCTATTTTATATTACTCCTGTAAAGTGATGTCCTTGTATTTGTATTTGTTGACCCTGTGTATATTTCTTTGCATTTGCTACGTACAATTTTGTAGGCTACGTTTTTTGAATTGCAGCTTAAGTCTTTATTTATTTTGAATCTTTTATCCGGATTTTTAAAGGTATAGAATTTTCCTTCTCTAATTATATCATATATTTTGCATCGTTTATTATTGCTTTCGGTAGCCCCTTGTGTTGTGTTTTCTCCGAATGCAAAAGAGGTGAGTATTCTATTAAGATTTTTGGGTTGTCTCTGGCTTTTAATGATTTTTGTTGTGTCTAGTATTTCTCTAATTTTGTCATTGCTGTTAAGTTCTAGAGTTTTCATTATTTCTGTAAATAGTTCTGGGTAGTTTTTGTAATTGGTTGCGACCTATGCTAAGGGTTTCTCGTTGTTGTCTTTTTTCGGGTTCCTTTATTCTCTTTGTGGTATTTTTCTGCTAATTCCAATCCTTTATTTATTAATGTTGTTGGGTATCCTCTCTGGTTTAGGGTTGTGTGTAGTTCATTAAAACGAGTTTTTTTTTTAGGTTTTTGTCCGTGATTATTGTGTGTATTCTACGTGGTAGAGTCTAAGAGATAGATTTTATAGTTTTTGGAGATGTGGCTTTTGAAGTGGAGGTATTGTTAGGTGTCTCTTGGTTTGTAGTAGATATCTGTGATGATTTGGCCATTTACGTTTTTTATAAGATGTCTAAAAATGGTAGTTCTTTTGTGCCGTGTTCCATAGTAAATTTTATTTTGAGGTACTATTTACCAACCCCTCCGCTCGGGCAGGATATGACACAAGGTCAATTTTTAAGCGGAGTTTAACAGGTTTTAATTCAGAGTTTTCCTTCTCCTAGATTAGTTGCCTCACCAAGGCTGAAGAACCTAGTCCGTCCTACTATTTACCCATAGCTGGAGGGAGAATAAGGGGGTTCATACCTTTCCCAAGGGTATTTGCCCGAAAGTGAACGTAATAGAGCGACTGGAGTACGAACTCGCGTACTACGATTCCGCAGTTCATCGCTTTAACCATTACACCACGAGGACACCCCAAATTTTATTTTGAGGTGTAGGTTTTGTAGTAGGTTGTATAATTCGCTGATGTCTGAAGCAATCATCCAAATATCTTTTCCATGATTTGGTAAATTCTTCTTTTATAGCGTTACCGAATTTTTACCTATTAATTTATATAGGTTTTCTTCTAAAAATGCTTGGGTTAGGGTAGCGTATGTTGGCGCCATTTTAGTTTCCATAGCTGTTCCAAGAGTCTGGATATAGTTAATGCTATTAAATTGGAAGGAATTATTATTAAGTATTATTTCTATACCCTCCATGATAGATTTTTAAATCTTGGGTGTAATGTGTCTGGGTATTTATCTATCCAAAATGAGATGGTTTATTTTCCTAATTCATGAGGGATATTGCTATATAGGTTTGTGACATCAAATGTGGCGATGAGCGTGTTGGGATCAATTTTTTCTGGTATGGAAGCACACTCTTAGAAAAAAGAAAGGGCTGACCTTAATAAAAAAAACATAACCAACTGATAACCATTCAAACTACAAACACGAGTGAGTTCAAGTTTCATTGAATATCTCATTAAAAAGGTCTTGTACTATACATGTTCTTTGACGAAAGCATCGAGCTGGAAACATACACGTATGAAAGAACAAAAAAATAAATCCCCCAAAACACAAATATTTTAGTGGACCTAGACATTTTAAAATATTCTTATTTTCCCTTTGGACCAACAACAAAAAATTATATATATATATATCTATATACCATCCTTCTTCCGAGCCCCCCTCAGGCAAGGTGGATTTATCTATGATTTACTCCATTAAACTTTGACCGTCCCAAGTTTGTAACCGCAAGGCAGCGGAGATTTTTGTTCAACATCGGCAGTCAAAGTAAATGAATCGTAGTGAAATATATCAAATTATTATTTAAGCCATTTGATAGTTTTTCACACCAACGTTAACAAATGTTTTTTACTGGAGTCTGAGAGACAGCAAGTCTCTTCAAGTCTACAAGACTTTTCTCAGTATGTTGTAGTTTTGATAGTCTCTATTCCACTTGTTTCCAAATCTTCCAGTCCTTGTACCAAACATTTAGAGAATGTACCGAGCACACCAATTACAATCGGTATCACCGTCACATTCATGTGCTATAGTACTTTCAATTCTCTAGCAAGGTCTAGCTATTTATCTCTCTTTTCGTTTTCTTTGTGTTTTACCCTGTGGTCTGCCGGAATTGCATTGGCAAGTGGGTAGAATATTCACCAATGTTTCGGGAGACCTGGGTTTAATCCCTGGTAACCTCATACTAAAGACTTTAAAAATGGTACTTGATGCTCCCTTGCTTAACACTCAGCAATATAAGGTACGTATCAAGGTCAAAGTGGAGCAATCTAGAGAAAACGAGTACACTCTCCCCTTCACTGAGTTGTAGTAGCTATTGAAAAGTGAGCCTTCAGGTCACTTTCGACTACGGTCGCCAACTATTTTTTTTATCTTTTATTTTTCGCTGACGAGGTCTGGTCGAGTATTATTATTATTATTATTATTATTGGATTTGCGACTTCATTTTTTGTTTTTTATAATCCTTCACTGAGTTTTTTTTACTCAAGAATGTAGCGGTTGTATGGATTTTGCTTTTTTTGCTTCTTCTTTTGGCTCTTACTTTTCATTCACTCTTTAGTATTCTTTTAAGATGAGCTGTTCCACACAGAGCACTTTTTTTGCATTTTATATAGGCTGTAATGTAAGGTATCTTGTAAATGGATTAACCTGTACCTTTCTTGATCATAGCAAGGACTCATTTTTGCTGACATAAGTAAGTAAGTAAAATTGGCGACCTTAGTCGAGAGTGACCCGAAGGCTCCCTTTTCAATAGCTACTACACCGAGGTGTAGGGAAGGGCGCTACTCCTTTCCTCGGATTGCTCCACTTTACCCTCGATACGTACCTTATAATGCTGAGTGTTAAGCAAGGCAGCTTAGAGTACCATTTTTTGAGTCTTTGGTATTGAACCGCTCTCTCCAGGGCTATTGGCAAACACTCTCACCGCTAGGCCAATCGACCGGTAGTTTTAATTATTACTATTATCATTATAATTTTAATACTATTATTTATTCCTTGATAGTTTTTCACATCAGCATTAGTTGATGGTCTTTCACAGGAGTTTCAGTGACAGCAAGTCTCTTCAAGTCTCCAGGACCCTTCTTAGTATTCTAGCCATTCTCCATAATGCTGTAGTTTGGATGGTCTCCACTCGGACGCCATCTTCCAAGTCCTCTAGTCCTTTTAATAATTCTCGTTCGTTATTTCCAAGTCCTTCGGTCCCTTTACTAATCTTTCGGTGATGTACCAAGAGCACCAATTCCAATTGTCATCAGGTCGAGGTACTTCTACTTCTTTTCACTTTCCTTCGGTTTTACTCTGTGGTCCGCTGGGATAGCAAAGTTCCCAATGCTGCAAGTTTCCATTTTCTTTCTATGCCAAATTCCATTCTTATATCGTCAATGCCTGTATTAAGGTTTCCAAATCTTCATCATTTTTGACAAACTGTTTGATATCCTCCATGCACATCATGTGATTGATGTTTCTTGCTATTTAATAAGTTTGTACGCGCCTGTGCACTTCGTAAGTATTTGACTGAGTGGCATCATCGCTATTACAAATATTAACGGTGAGAGCGTATCTCTCAGGATGATATCCCACTGGATTTTTACCTCAGCTAAATTTTCTTTTGCTATCAATCCCGCTCTCCAGTTTTCCATGCTTTTCTTTATAACTTTTGACTTCGTCGGATAGCTTGTTCATCTGACACAGTGTTTTATCCAGTTTTGAGTAACCATATCGTAAGCCTTTTTTGTCAATCCACGCCATAGGTACATTATTTCGTCTTGTTTTGCTCTCCTTGAGAATGATTGATCAATGTATAGTAGCTCTGCTGATCTTCTCGTTCACTAGCGGCATCCATTCTGTTCCGCGGGGAGCAATCCATGGCTTTATTACGAACAATAAATCTCCTTAATTTGTGCAGTTAATATTCCCACATTCTAGATAGGTACGTAATTATTATTAGTAGTATTTACTCCTTGAGAGTTTTCCTTTTCACATCAGTTTTAGCTGATTATTTTCACTGGAGTTTGAGTGACCGCAAGTCTACTCAAGTCCCCAGGACTCCTCTCAGTATTCTTTCATTCTCAATAATGTTGTAGTTTCGTTGGCCCGTACTCCTCTTCCTATCTCTAAGTCATCCAGTCCCTTTAATAATCCTTTGATGAGTGTACCAGAAGCACCAGTCACGACTGATGTTATTGTCACCTTCATGTTATATAGTTTTTTCATTTCCCTGTGGTCAGCCGGGACAGCAAAGTCCACAATTTTATAAATTCTCTTTTTTTTGTTGATTATTACAAGGTCTGGTCTTTTGGCCGAGGTTAGGTGATCCATTTTTATGTCAAAGTCAAATAGGAGTTTATGTGTGTCATTCTCTACGACAGGTGCTGGGTTGTACATATACCATTTGTGCGTATGGTCAAATCTCAATTTCTTGAACATCTAACAGTGGATCCCCTTGCCCACCCAGTCGTGTCTAGTCTTATACTTTTTCTGTGCTAATTTACTGCATTTGTTTATTATGTGCTTGATAGTTTCGTCTCCATCACCTCCTAATCAACATTTGCTATTTTGTTGCGTCATATCTATTCTCGATTTGATATGATTGGTTCTTACGGCGTTGTTTTGTTCCGCTATTAGGAGAAATTCTGTTTCTCTCCTAAGGTTTCCTTTTTTCTCGTGTTAGACGTTGTTTATTAGTCGTTTAAAACACCCATAGAGTTGTTTTTCTTCCCATTTTTATGTTCTAATTATTTTCATTCTGTTGTCCATCGTGTTGTCAGAATCGTTTCTGATGGCTGTAATCAGTCTTCCTTCGTGCTTTCTATGTAGTCCTTGAGTTGCGGTATCGATGAGTCAACGCTGTCTTAAACGCTGGCAAGTCCTCTTCCTCTCTCCTTTCTTGATACATATCATCATCATCATCATCATATCGTGCTGGCAGCACGGATATCCCTGACCCTCTTTCGCCACTCCTCCCTATCGTTCATCGCCCTAGGCAGGTCTTCAGGACAACAACCTGTATCCTCACATAGCTGCTGAATGTACGTTCGTGCTGGTCGTCCTGCTTTTGCGCGGCCGTGTGTGGGGATCCATAAGAGTACATCTCTTATGAGTTCATCTCTGCTTCTCCAGCAATGTCCTGCATGTCTGGTTCGCCTAACTTGAATAGTTTTCGTGATAGGGGGCAGGTGGCCGTACAGTTGGTGTCTTGTGGGGTGTTGCTGCCAGGACTTGTTGAGGATTGCACGCAGCATTCTTGTGTAATTGCCATCTAGTTTCTTCTCCAGCCGTTTTGTTAGCGTCCATGTAGTGCATCCATATAGCAGTATCGATGTGACCGCTGCCTGGAAGAAACTGCGTTTCATTTTATCGGTTAGGTCTGATTTCCATATAGTCGATAGCCTATTGATAGCTGTCCATGCTTTCGTTAACCTCGTTTCGATGTCCTTTTCGGTTGATTCGACGCTGCTTCCTAGGTACGTGAATTTGTCTACTAGTTTAAGAGGGGTTCCTTCTAGAGTGGAGATGTCCCCGGTTTGGTTATAGCACATATATTCCGTTTTATGTGCATTAACATGGAGGCCTATGCTTGCTGCTGCTCGTTCCAAACTATGCAGAAGTGTTTCGGCTTGGTCAGGTGTATTTGCCAGTATCGCTATGTCATCGGCGTAGTCGGCGTCGGTAATTGTTGTTGCGGGGTATCTTCTGCTTCTTTTCTTCGTCAGTTCGAAGCCATTTTCTTTGATTTTGTCAATCGATGTTCTAAGTACGTAGTCTAGACAAATGATAAAGAGATACGGAGCCAGCGTGTCTCCTTGTCGTACTCCTGCTACTATGTCGAAGTATTCTGTGTCTCCATCTGGTGATCGTACTTTTACTTTAGTGTTTCTATAGAGAATCGTTATTGCCGCTACGGTTTCTTTAGGTATGCCGTACGCTAGTAGGATTTGTTCCATCTTTCCTCTGTGAATGGAGTCGAAAGCCTTGGTAAAGTCGACAAATATTAATGTCGCTTGTAGGTTCTTTGCCCGTACACCTTCAAGGATTCTGCGGATGGTTAATATTTGTGAGGTCGTAGATCTATTTCTTCGGAAGCCATTTTGGTTTTTTCTAAGTATGTTGTCGATTTTGGGTTCTATTCTGTTTCGTAGTAGGGCCTTGTAGATTTTGGCAGCTATGGATGTAAGTGTTATGCCTCGGTAGTTTTTGGCTAATCCGAGGTCCCCCTTTTTAGGGAAGGGGAGTATGCATCCCTTCGTCCATCTATCTATCGGATTTTGATTGTATACTATGTTGCAGTGTCGGAGCAGTATGTCGTCGAATTGTCTGGTCTTCCATACTTCCGGGGGAATTTCGTCCAGTCCTGCAGCTTTCCTATTTTTAATTTTTCTGAGAACCGAGTCGAGTTCTTGTGTGAACGGTCCAAGTTTAATGTCTAATTGTTTGCTAATTATTCTGGTGATTGGTTCATGTGTTATTTTTGGTGGGTTTCCAAGTAAGTTTTCGAAGTGCTGTTTCCACAGTTTTATTCTTTCTTGTTGGTTTGCTGCTTTAAGTTTTGCTTTGGCTGTTTTCTTTCTTCTGCTCACTTCGTTTATTGTTTGCCAGGCAATTCTAGATTGTCTATCTTCCACCGAGTCTCTAATCTTATCTATCTGATTTCTATCTGAAGTCTGTCAATGCTGTCTCTGGGATGTATTACGTTATGCATGATCATTAGTTTTTTTGTTCTTTGGTCCATTTGCTCCAATTCTTCTCTGGTCCACTTCAAAAATCGTCCCGAATATCTAACGAGGGGGTACAATCGTGGTATTTATTTTTTTTAATAAGGTTTCTGTTCCATATTTTTGTCTCGAGTAGCTTTCTGGTTCTCCTGAGATATTCTTCCGTCATTTTTTCTTTCATCACCACTTGTTAGATGGTGTCAGCCTCCATGATGCCCAAGTAGTTGAACATTTCCTTTTCTCCGAGCGTTGTAATCTTGTGTTGATTTGACAGTTCCATTCCGTCCGTAAGGTGTCGTTTGCTGCTTTGCATTACTAGCATGGAACATTTTTCTATGGTAAATTTCATTCCTACGTCCTGACTGCGTGTTTTTAGTTCTTTTTTATTTTTTGCAAATAGTTTGATACCGTCCATGTACATTAGGTGATTTCTCTTTTCTTGCGATTCACTAAGTTTGTATCTGGATGTGCATTTTCTGAGTATGTGGTTAAGTGGCATCATGGCAATTATGAATAGTAACGGTGATAGTGCATCTCCTTCAAATATACATCTTTGCATCTTTCCTTCAGCTAAGCTTCTCCCTCCTGCTGTCAATTCCACTCTACAGGTTTTCATGGTTTTCTCGATAAAGTTTATGACTTCATCTGATATTTTGTACATTTTGTGGCAGTTTGTTATCCAGCTTTGCAGTCAATTCAGGCCATAGCTAAATTTTTTCTTCTGGTCTTGCTCTCGTTTAAATAAAAAACAATGTAATATTATTAAAAAAACTGTTTAAATGACAAGTTGTAAAATAATTAACTATAAATGATAAACAGTTGAACTAAACTGTAAAAAGAATTTAGAATTCAATACAAATCTACCGATGAATAAAATTAGATTATAAATTAAATTCAGTAAAAGGTTAAAAAGAACTGCATCGAAATGTATATATATATATATATATATATATATACATTTCGATGCAATTTTTTAAAACCTTTTACTGAATTTAATATATATATATATATATATATATATATATATATATATATATATATATATATATACTTACGATAAATTATTTACTTTTAGTATTCCTTTTATATCTGAATGTACTATAATAGACATGTTCTGTGACTTGGGAAATTACTTCTGCTCAAATTTGAAAGAAATATGGAAATAGCAATGAAGAAAGGTTAATTCTCTCTCCATATATAATTTTTATTTTTAAATGAAGAAATAATAAACAAGGGTCTTATATATTAATACGTTAAATAATCCAATTCAATTTCATAATAAAATAAGTTACATTTTTTAAATAACGCAATTTTTGCACATTTACTATCGTATAGGGAACACAAGTTTAAATATAGTTAATTTATTGATAATTTGATAGATTAAAAAGAATATGATACAGAGAATGGATTAATAAATAAGTAATCACCACTCCCCATATTTAATTTTAAATACATAATTTTCTTGGAATGATGAAAATGACGCCCGTTCACTTCGACAACTGGCGTAATCTATCTATCTATTATCTATCTATCTATTTGTGCAGTGTGTATGTCAATTTAATCTTCGGTGTTGTATTCTTATTCTGACATATATATACGGGTGTGCATACACACTTGCATTTATATATTTATACACTCCCCAAAGATATAAATATATATATATATATATAGAGAGAGAGAGGGAGAGAGATAGAGAAACATAAAGAGAGAGAGAGAGTGAAAGAGAGCGAGAGAGAGAGAGAGAGAAAGAGAGAGAGAGAGAGAGAGAGAGAGAGAGAGAGAGAGAGAGAGAGAAAGGGATGAAAATAATTAAATTGACTTTTTCATTATAAAACCAGCTTCATTAAAAATGATTATTTATTTCATAGAAACCTAAGTCTATGTGACAAAGGGAAAAGTAACCTACCGCATAATATATATATATATACATATATATATATATATATATATATATATATATATACAATATTTCTTATTTTGTATTGTTATATACACCCCCCTACATATATATATATATATATATATATATATATATATATATATAATTATAAGATATCAGAGTCGAAAATTATTAAGCTTTTTATTTTTTACTTTTCCTTTTTAATTTGATTTTATTTACTTTAAACTTCTCGTACACAGCACAATTTTGTGTATTAAGCCTTTTTTTAAAAATCGTATAGAATTTACTGTCATATTATAACGAATGGTGGATGCTCAAATTCTTCTTTTGTTAACACTAACTTTCATATATATATATATATATATATATATATATATATATATATATATATATATATATATATATATATTATCCTCATCATACCGCGCAGCTAGCACAGATTTTCCTGACTCTTTCTCACCAACTGTCTTTATCGTCCATAGCCTCCGACATGTCTTACAGGCTACATCCCATATCGACACAGAGCTGTTGTAGATTGGTTCTAGCTGGTCCAAGTTTGTCCTTACTTCTGCACATGTGTCCCGCATGTCTTGTCCGTCTAACTTGGATATTTTTCATAATGGGTGGTAGGTGGCCGTACAGTTGCTGTTTTGTGAGGCGTTTCCTCCATGACTTGTTCACTACCGCTCGAAACATTCTCGTGTAATTGTCGTCAAGTTTTTTTCTCTGTACACTTAGTTAGGGTGCATAAAGTGGATCCACATTGATACGACCACTGCTTGGAAAAAACTGCTTTTTATTTTATCGGTCAGGTCTGACTTCCATATGACCGATAACCTATCGATAGCTGTCTATGACTTTTCTAGTCGTGTATATATATATTACCTACACCAATAAATTTAAAACTCTGGGGGTTAAGTACATCTAACCTTTGCAAAGCATGTGGGAAAATTGCTTATCCCAAACACTTTCTAACTGGATGTCAGTATTCCCTAAGAAGTTATATGTGGAGACATAATGAAATATTCGGGATTCTTGCTGAGATTGCAAAAATGTGTTGTGAGACTGCCAATAAAATTTCATGTTTCAAAATAAGTATACAGTTTATTAAAGAAGGAAACGTTTTAAAAAATTCCACATAGAAACAGGCATAAACCAACGTTGCCAAATGGTTGCACGGACTGGCGCGTTATTGCTGATGTAGATCGGCAACTCGTTTTTCCAACGGAAATAACATCCACTCGCCAGCGTCCAGAACTCGTCATTTGGTCAGTTAATGCAAAGAAAGTTATCATTGCTGAATTAATTATACTTTTTGAGGTCACTATCGACTTGGCTCATAAGCGTAAATTGGAAAAGTACGAAGTCCTACGGGACCAGTGTGTTAAGAATGGCTGGTCAACAGACATATTTCCCCTTGATATTGGATGTCGAGGTTTTATTTCGAACTCAACCTCTACATTTTTAACCAATCCCGGACTTTCACCAGCAGTGAAGAGGGAATATATAAAAAGATACAAAACAAAACTGTAACTGGATCTAAGCGGATATGGCATTCGTACTGATAAAACACCATCCACTAAAGTCTGGTAGTATTGTGAGATACTGCTGGGGGTGGCCTGGGTTAGTGGTAATGATGCTTCGGCCCCGAAACCATCCCTGAACCCAGGTCTTCATCTGATGAAGATTTTATTGGAAGCAACACTGCTATTTTTGCGGCAAGTCTTGTATATACATTTTTTTAAATAAATACCTACATATGTGTGTGTGTGTGTGTGTGTGTGTGTGTATCTAAGTGCAAACTGACTGAAGCATTCACAAAAAGTAGCAAGTACTCAACTCATTCACTTCCATGTGCGACTCTAATTGAGTTACAACAGTGAGTGTTTGAGTCGAATCAGAGCACAGTGCTTTTTGAGACTATTGTCAAAGTTTAAAGAATGTTCCATTTGCTGATCCCTGTTTTCCATGCACTGTTAAATTTTGCAGATGGGTCTCTCATCATTTTCGCGCCAAATTCGACAAATTCCTTCGAGTATTTTTATCCAAGAAATTATACGAGATGTCATTACCTTTTCTTTTTTGATTCTTTTTTAAAATTTGTTTTTAAAATACGACACTGGGATCTACGAAAGTTTTGAAAAGGCAAAGCGGTTGAACTCATTAACCTACCTGACAATACCACTAAGCTTCACTGAGAGCAATACGCATGCTACCTTCAGAGAAAGGTTCCAAAGTTGAGTGGTCTAATTAAACATGTGTTAGGATTATGTTTCTTTCAATATTGCTGGAATGAAATTGTTATTTCATGATGTTTCTGATTTAAAACGATATATATATATATATATATATATATATATATATATATATATATATATATAATAATTGTTATTTCATGATGTTTCTGATTTAAAATGATATTATATATATATATATATATATATATAAGCATGTTTGATTGAATGATAAAGACACGTTTTGTCTATATGATTTTATTAAGATCCTTTCAAGTCTCCTGATAAGTGTCCTTGTTTCAGGTTGGAATTGGTTGTAGAATTTAACAAAATTGTCCCGAGCGCTTTCGGATCACTCATAGGCCATCACCAGGGTTGGCTTGCATGTATAAAGAGTGTCTTTTAAAGATTTTTTTTTAAAGAGTCTTTCAGGGTTTTTATGCAATTTTGTTATGTTAAAAACCCTAAAACCAACTCTTTCAAAAAACTCTTTAAAAACACTCTTTATACATGAAAGCAAGCCCTGATGATGGCCTATGAATGGTCCGAAAGCACTCGGGACAATTTTGGTAAATTCATCAACCAATTCCAACCTGTATTCAAGACACTTATAAGGAAACTTAATAAAGGATCTTATAAGGATGTTAATAAAACTGTAGGGACAAAACGTGTCTTTATTATTTAGTCAAACATGCTTAAATGAAATATTGCTGCCCAACCACACACACACACATACACACACACACACATATATATATATATATATATATATATATATATATATATATATATATATATCATATTTACCAACCCCTCCGCTCGGGCAGGATATGACACAAGTTTGAATTCAGAGTTTTCCTTCATCTAGACTAGTTGCCTCACTATCAAGGCTGAAGAACCTAGTCTGCCCAACTATTTACCCATAGCTGGAGGGAGAATAATTGGATTCATATCTTTCTCAAGGGTATTAGGGCTATGTGAATTGCAATCAATCTCGTCCAGGATTTGAACTCGTGTCGCCATGTCCATTTCCTACGACGATAACCATTACACCACGGGCACCTCCATGATTTTGCTTTCCATTGTTGAATAACGTTATGAAAAAGAAGAAAACTAAGTTTCCTGATATATATATATATATATATATATATATATATATATATATATATATCAGGAAACTTAATCTCCTTTTTTTCATTACGTTATTCAACAATGTGAAGCAAAATCATATTTATGATTATTCAAAATCCAAAATATAGATATGCATAAAATTATACTTTATAATTTGAATAGAAATTGTACAACACCAATGGCAATTTAAAAAAATCTATATTTGATAAATTTTACAAGTGAACTAAAGTAATTTCCTCCTTTATGATTTATACATCTTTGAATTTAAATCCGCGAACTTTGATTTAAAAAAAATAACATCTCTCAGATATAAATTCATTGCTTAAGTCTATAAAACTATTTGCAAGTAAATTCATCTCATTTCTTTAGATGTATCTATGTCATCAAGCTGATACCTGAGGTGAAATGTATTGCTCGTAAGTATATAGTATCTATAAAATAATAACTACATATAATAATAAATGTTCAGTCTATAAGTAAAGCGTATATTGGAATAAGATCTTGGAAATGTCATGGATTGAAATACTATGCCAAAGTATATTTTGTTAAAGAACAGTTTTAAGGACACACACACACACACACACACACACACACACACACACACACACACACATATATATATATATATATATATATATATATATGTGTGTGTGTGTGTGTGTACGTATATATTGCTCGTAAGGATATAGAATCTATAAAATAATAACGACATATAATAATAAATGTTTAGTCTATAAGTAAAGCGTATGCTGTAATAAGATATATATATATATATATATATATATATATATATATATATATATGTGTGTGTGTGTGTGTGTGTGTGTGTGTGTGTGTGTGTGTGTGTGTGTGTGTGTGAATTTATTGTTAAAGAGTAAAGTAGAAAACCAAATTTAAGATCAATCTGAAAACCTAAAAACACTCGAATAAATAAAAGTGTGGAAAGAGACTTTGAAATTATTGATGTATTTGAATATTTCCACAAAGAAAGAAATCGATTCTTAATGATTATTGGAGTTAAATCCTAAAGTAGACCAAAAATAAAATTAATTGAAAATACAATCATTTCTCCATATGTAAAGCGTGACGAAACAATAGAGAAAGAAATGTAAACGTATATTTTTAAGCTAGACCCATTTTTAATGCATTTTTAAAAAATTTATATTTTTCTTAGAAATATAAACTATGAAGAAATTTTCTTCTTAAGCTTATTCGTTTCCGTTTGTCAGTTTTCCAGGCATATATTTCCATGCCATTATTACTTTCCAACAATACATACATAATCTTGTCAAATAATTTCGTATAAAGATACGGTAGGTTTGTTACAGTCTATCAGTTGGAAAAATTTCCGAGTCATTCAGATACCTGCTAACATGTTAAATAGCATAAAGGCCATGTTTATATGATAAAGTGATAAAAAAGTTCGTTCTTTCAATGCCTGTTATCTGATTATGAAAAATAGCAGTGTAGCAAAAAGACATTACAATTCCATTAAACAATATAATTCATTTCCTGGCAATATCTATCTATCTATCTATCTATCTATCTATCTATCTATCTATCTATCTATCTTGGAGTCCCTGTGGCGAAGTGGCTAACATACTGGCTTGTGACCTTGTAGTAAGCGAGTTCGAACTTCTCTCGCCCTATTACTTTACTCTCAAACTAATACCTTTGGGAAAGTATGAACCCCCTTATCTTCATTGCTAGGGAGTAAATAGCACCACTGCCGTCTTTCTACAATGATAGCGTTTGCATTGAATAACCCATGTAAGTTAATATGCAATTGAACAAAGAAACTAAACCAAAACTATCTATCCATCTATCTATCTTGGAGTCCCTGTGGCGAAGTGGCTAACATACTGGCTTTTGACCTTGTGGTGTACTGGTTATTATCGTAGGAAATGAACACGACGACACGAGTTCAAATCCTGGACGAGACTGATTGCATTTCACATAGCACTAATACCCTTGGGAAAAGTATGAAGCCAATTATTCTCCCTCCAGCTATGGGTAAATAGTAGGGTAGACTAAGTTCTTCAGCCTTGTTAAGGCAACTAGTCTAGGAGAAGGAAAACTCTGAATTCAAACCTGTTAAACTTCGCTTAAAAAGATTGACCTTGTTTCATATCCTGCCCGAGCGGAGGGGTTGGGTAAATATGGTAAGCGAGTTCGAACTTCCCTCGCACTATTACTTTTCTCTCAAACTAATACCTTTGGGAAAGTATGAACCCCCTTATCTTCATTGCTAGGGAGTAAATAGCACCACTGCCGTCTTTCTACAATGATAGCTTTTGCATTGAATAACCCATATAAGTTAATATGCCATTAAACAAAGAAACTAAACCAAAACTATCTATCTATCTATCTATCTATTCTCACTCCTTTACTCTATCTTGCCAGGTCGGCTGGGGATGTAGAATACAACAACTGCTTCTCTACAAAGAGTAAAGACTCATCCCTAACGAGTATCCTGGTATGACACTTAACAATCTGATGCTGAGGTTCCAGTAATATTGGAGCTTTGGGGAATGCGGAGTACCCATTTATTGCCATCACTCCCAGGTTCACTCTGCCCCTGAGTGGAAGCACCTGATAGGGTCCTATTTATAGGTCAAATAGAGTTAAAATGTGTACTTATCCTAAACTGAATTGTTTGAAATGGAACTGTTTTAGACAGAACTAAACTGTGTACATATGCTAAACTAAATTGTATAAAATAGGGCTGTTTTGATATTTAACTGTTCGTTAGCAAAATCATACTAAACTGAATTGTTTGAAATTTAATTCGGCGTTAAATGACCCAAAAGGGTTGATGCGCCGTAAAACAAAACAAAAAGTCAACCAACCATTCACTCTATCATCATCTTCTTCCTTTCTACCTTCCATTTTACCTCTCACAGCTTATTTAAGATATATCTTACATTTTTCTCTCTTTGTCACTATGTCTGTCTCGCTGTCTGTCTTTATCTTGAATAACCCATGTAAGTTAATATGCCATTAAACAAAAAAACTAAACCAAAACTATCTATCTATCTATCTATCTATCTATCTATCTATTACAGTTTCTTCATATTTGCCTCACTCTGTTTATGCCTAGTTTAGTCTGATCATTATCAATCTATCTACATATTCTGTAGAGATAGATAGATCAGTCGATCGATAGATTGATGGATAGATATATTCTTCATGTAACTATTAGATTGTCTTCATTATTAAAAGGGGATGTCTCCCTTGGACTTGCCCGTAGTATATAAAAAATATTAACACCCTCATATAGACCAGCCCAGTCGGCAGGGGCTGTAGAATACACCGACTGCATCTCTGCAGAACAGTAAAACTCCCATCCCAATGAGAGTCCTGGATATTAAAATTTAACCATTTGATGGCGAGATGGAGATTTGAGGAATATGGAGTATCCTTTTCATTGCCATCGCTCCCAAGTCCACTCTGATCCTGAGTGGTAGCCCATGATAGGTTCCTGTCGATGGGTCAAATGGAACAAACTGTGCGTGCAAAATAAAGACATGTTAAATTGTGACTGTTATATAGCAATACTTGAAACTATTTAACTGTGTGAAAAAAGAGCTCAGGTTTGTTTTAGAATGTTATCTGTTGGATATGTTCACAAATTATATATATGATTAATTAGAACAGGTAAACCGGGTTTAGCATTAAAAAATCCTACAATGGTCGATGTCCAATAAAATCAAACAAAACCAAATACATAAGGACTAATAAGTGATGACCGAGACACAGCTAAAAAAAAAAAGGAAACCTTTGCATAATGCTCACAAGTTGTAAGGTAGTATTTTTTGAGCCTCATGTATTTTTTTGCGAAATAAAATAATGCCAACAGGTTTGTTGAAGCCTTGTTCAACTTCGACGTGTAAACCGACTGGTGGATGTCGAATTTAGTTCAATCGATCGCATTGAAGAAAGGCAAGTAGTTTTTTTTTTTTAATTCTTTTACATTTTTTATTTAAAAAAATCTAAATTTGCAAATAAACTGAAAAAAAGAAGAAAAGATCAATGTGAAAACCATAATTGAATAAAGATGTCATTGTTAAAATTACCGACGAACAATTTGTTTCGTTACATAATCGACAATTCCTAATATTGCTATTGCATCTTCCTGATTATTAAAAGAAGAGGCCTCCTTTGCACTCAGTCGCAGTCTTTAATGTGAATCAAGTATCAGAAATGAACTATAATTCACTCGATTGGAACTGATCGACTGAACTTATTTGTAATTTGCTTTGTTTTCGCAAACGATCGCAAAGTATAGGGAGAGTGTTCAATTCCATGTCCTTGATGCATTATCTGACCTTGATAACTAAACGTTTCTATAACGTTTGCAATAATACATATAATAATAAAGGTATAATTTGTAAATATATTGCATATATTATATTTATAAAATGATAGGTAGTATACATAAAATAATAGATGGTATACATAAAAGAATTCATGATAAGCCATATATTTATTTGTATAAAAAATGCAAATTTTTGTGCGTACTTTCGCACCCATGCTTACATCAAAACAGACACCATCATGCTAAATAATTTATACATGATCAACGTTTAATGTGTATTATATGTACAAACAAATGTAGTTTATCACAGGTAAGAGGTATCTAGTTTGCGTAATGAATTCATAAAGCAGTTTTTAATAAATAACTGTCCAGTGGTATACTTTTTGTTTTATTTTCATATACAGGGTGCAACCCATATTTAATACTGTTATCTGTGTGGTGCAAGAAAACTCAGGCAAGAGGCAATATTGCTCCATCTAGCTGATTAAAAGACTGGTAAATCGGTAATTTCTACAAAGAGAGCTTTTTTGCTCATTTCATGCTTCGTCGGAATGATGCTGTTTCGGATATGAGTTTCAACCTAAATTAGTATCAACTCTTAATCTGTACCCGTATGTGAGGAAGAGTTGAAACCATCTAGACCACTGCCTAGTTGATATTGACAAGAATACGGAGAAGAATCGGGAAGAAACTTGCCATTCAGACTTCTGTAACACATCACCCACTCATGTGGTGTGAAAAACACGTAAGAAGTGAAATAATAAGAGGGACAGGTACAACGTAGCATCCGTCTTAGAGGAGCACTAACTTCTCTCGGATTTGAGATACAATCAGATCACATAAACTTGATCAGACTACCATACCTCGTGTTAATCAACAAAAAAAAAAAAAGAAAAAAAAGAGAAACTGCTGAATAGTGGACTTTGCCGCTCCAGTGGACCGCAGAGTAAAATTAAAAGAAAGCAAAGAGAGATAAGAGATTAAATCATACTAAAAAACTAAAAAAAACTATGGTACATCAAAGTGACGGTCATAGCAAATGTAATTACTGCACTTGGAACAACCCACAAAAACTTCGTAAAAGGACGGGAAGACTTGGAAAATAAGTGGACAAGTAGTGAACATCCAAACTACTGCATTATTAAGATCGGACAGACTACCGAGAAGAGTATTGGAGACTTGAAGAGACTTGTGGTCATCCAAACTCCTGTGAGACACTATCAGCTAACACTGGTATGAAAACTCTCAAAAGAGTAAAATAATCATAATAACTATAATACACGAGACAAAACTATCAAGCAGAAACCTTATCAGAGGAATAAATACCTGGCCTGTACTCCTCGTCAGATATTCGGGACCCTTTTCGAAGTGGACCAGAGAAGAACTTAAGCAAATAGACCCAAGAATAAAAAAAAACTAATGACCATGCATTACGTATTGCATCCCAGAGACGACATTGACTAACTATAGGTATCAAGAAAGGAGGGAGGAAGAGGACTTGTCAGCATTGAAGACAGCGTTGACGCATAGATGCAGCAACTCGAAGACTACATAGAAAAGCACGAAAGAGGACTGCTCACAGGCATCAAACAAAAATGGCAAGTAAAGTAACTCTATGGGCGTTTTAAACGACTAATAAACAACATCTCACTCGAGAAAACCTGGACGTGGCAAAGAAAAGGAAACTTTAAAAGAGAAACAGAATCTCTTTTAATAGCAGAATAAAACAACGCCATAAGAACCTATCACATAAAAGCGAGAATAGATAAAATGCAACAAAATAGCAAATGTAGACTATGCGGTGACAGAGATGAAACCATCAATCACATAATAAGCGAATGCCGCAAATTAGCACAGAAGGAGAATAAGATAAGACACGACTGGGTCGGCAAGGTAATCCACTGTGAGATGTTCAAGAAATTTAAATTTGACCATAAGAATAAATGATATATACACAACGCAGCATATGTCCTAGAAAATGACACGCATAAACTCCTGTGGGACTTTGACATACAAACGGATCACCTAATCTCGGCCAGAAGACTATACCTTAAAATGATCAACAACAACAACAACAAGAAAAGAGAATTTTCAAAATTGTGGACTTTGCTGTCCCGGTTGACCACTGAATAAAACTGAAAGAATGTGAAAAGAAGGATAAGTACATCGACCTTGCTAGGGAATTGAAAAAAACTATGGAACATGAAGGTGACAATTATACCTATTGTGAGTGGTGCTTTTGGTACAGTAACTAAAGGTTTATTAAAGTGACTAGAGGACTTGGAAGTAGGAGGACAAGTGGAGACCATCCAAACTAGAGTATTATTGAGAACGGCCAGACTACTGAGAAAAGTCCTGGAGACTTGAGGAGACTTGCTGTCACACAAACTCCAGTGAAAAACCATCAACTAAAACTGATGTGAAAAACTATCAAGGAGTAAATAATAATAATAATAATAACGATAAGTACCTCGACCTTGCTAGAGAATTGAAAAAGCTGTGGAACATGAAATTAACGATTGTGCCAATTGTGATTGGTGCGTTAGGCACAATAAGTAAAGGATTATTAAATGGCCTGGAGGACTTGGAAGTTGGCGGACGGGTAGAGACTATCCAAACGACAGCATTGCTAAGAACGGCCAGAATCCTGAGATGAGTCCTGGAGACTTGAGGAGACTTGTTGTCACTCAAACTCCAGTGAAAAACCATCAGCTAACACTGATTTGAAAAACTCTAAAGGAGTAAAATAAAGCTGTTAAACATAAGGATGACGGTACAACTAATGGTAATTGATGCGCTGGTAATGATCTCTAAAGACTTGGAAAAGAGACTTAAGGAATTAGAAATCAGAGGAAGAATCGAGACTACTCAGTTCACAGAATTGTTAAGTTCGCGTATAATACTGAGGAGAGTCCTGGAGACCTGAGAAGACTTGTCCCTACACTCCAGTGAAAGACCTCCTGCTAACGAGGAACTGTGAGAAACTCACAAAGAGAGAAATAATAGTTTTCAAATACCTACTGAATATGAAATAAAGTACATAATAATAGTATCGTCGGTAAATATATTGTATATATGGAATAATAATGAATATGCATCTACTGCTACTACTACTTGTATAATAATGCAACTAAGACGACTACTGCTACTGTTTCTGCAATTTGAAAAAATCTAAATTTGAAAACAAATTGAATAAGTTCAATGGGAAAACCTTAATTACAGAAAGATGTCATTGTTAAAATTGCCTACGAACAATTTGTTTCGTAACGTAATCGACAGTTCCTGACATTGCTATTGCATTTTTCTGATTATTAAAAGAAGAGGCCTCCTTTGCACTCAGTCACAGACTTTAATGTGAATCCAGTATCAGCAGCTGAACAGTAATTCACTCAAATCGGAATTGATCGACTGAACTTATTTGTACTTTGTTTTATTTGAGTGAACCACTTGCAAAGCATAGGGAGAATGCTTCATTTAGTGTCCTTGATAAAATATCTTGCTTTGATAACTGGACGTTTAGCTAATTACCTTCAGCCTCCCAAAAGCAGAATCAAATGATAGAGATAGCAACCAACTCTATTTCGTGTGTTCCGTTCAATAAATCATTGACATTAAACCATCCTAGTTGTTTTTTGTCTTAATATCTGAGTGGAGATCCTCCGTAAAAATCTACACCAGTCGAGAAATTGTTAAGTTGTCTATCATGTAGCACCTACAAATACGACTATTTATAATAATAACACTATCTATCTATATATCTATCTATCTATCTATTCTCACTCCAATCTATCTTGCCAGATCGGCTGGGGATGTAGAATACAACAACTGCTTCTCTACAAAGAGTTAAAACTCCTCCCTAACGAGTGTCCTGGTATGACTCTTAACAATCTGATGGTGAGGTTAGAGTAATGCTGGAGCTTTGGGAAATGCGGAGTATCCATTCATTGCCATCACTCCCAGGTTCACTCTGCCCCACTCAACCCCTCCGCTCGAGCAGGATATGACACAAGGTCATTTTTAAGCGGAGTTTAACAGGTTTGAATTCAGAGGTTTCCTTCTCCAAGACTAGTTGCCTCACCAAGGTTGAAGAACCTAGTCTGCCCTACTATTTCCCCATATCTGGAGGGAGAATAATTAGATTCATACCTTTCCCAAGGGTATTAGTGCTATGTGAAATGCAATCAGCCTCGTCCAGGATTTGAACTCATGTCGCCGTGTCCATTTTCTACGACGATAACCATTACACCACGGCCAACTCCAAAAGTGGAAGCACCTGATAGGGTCCTCTCTATGGGTCAAATAGAGCTAAAATGTATACTTATGCTAAACTGAATTGTTTGAAATAGAATTGTTTTAGATAGAACTAAACTGTGTACATATGCTAAACTAAATTGTATAAAATAGGGCTGTTTTGATATTTAACTGCTCGTTAGCAAAATCATACTAAACTGAATTGTTTGAAATTTAATTCGGCATTAAATGACCCAAAAGGGTTGATGCGCCGTAAAACAAAAAAAGTCAACCAACCATTCACTCTATCATCATGTTCTTCCTTTCTACCTTCTATTTTACCTCTCACAGCTTATTTAAGATATATCTTTCATTTTTCTCTCTTTGTCACTATGTCTGTCTCGCTGTCTGTCTTTATCTTTTTGTCTTTGTCTCTGCCTGTCGGTCTCTATCTCTTCAATCTCTCTGTCACTCTCTGTCTTTGTATCTGTCTCTGTTTTTTCTCTCTCTTTATATTCATATCAGTCTCTGTCTCTCTCTCTTTCTACCGTTTAAAGCTTTCTTAAAGCGTTTAATTTCCCACAAATTTGACACCTCATGTTTATTTGCAAATGAAAAGGGTGAGACTCATGAGCGATCGTTATGTGAATAGGTTGCAAGGTAAAAGTTACAAATAATAATAATAATAATAGTAGTAATATTGATAATAATAAAACTTTAAGAGAGAAACTGAATCTCTTCTAATAGCAGTACATAACAACGCCATAATGGCCAATCATATAAAAGCGAGGATTGATAAGACGAAACAAGACAGCAGGTGTAGGTTATGTGGCGATTGAGACGAAACAATCAATCCCATAATAAGTGAATGCACTAAGTTAGCACAGACCGAATATAAGTCTAGACATGATGGCAGTCGGTAAGATGATCCACTGGGAAATGTGTAAGGAAATTAAATTTGACCATACGAACAAATGGTACATGCACAACCCAATATCTGTACTGGTAAATGAAACGCACAAACTCCTCTGGGATTTCGACATACAAACGAATCACCTAATATCGGCCAGATGATCAGGCCTTCTAATAATCAACAAAAAAAGGAGAAAGCTGGCAATATTGTGGACTTTGCTGTCCTTGCTGACCACAGAGTAAAATTCAAAGAAAGTGAAAAGAAGGATAAGTACTTCGACCTTGCTAGGAAATTGAAAAAACTGTGGAACATGAAGGTGAAGATAATACCAATTGTAATTGGTGTTTATTGTACAGTCACCAAAGGATTAAAAAAAGGACTGGAGAACATGGAAATTAGAAGACAATTGGAGACCATCCAACTACTGCATTATTGAGATCGGCCAGAATAGTGAGAAAAGTCCTGGAGACTTGAGGAGACTTGCTGTCACTCAAATTCCAGTGAAAGACCATTAACTAACGCTGATGAGAAAAGCTTTCTACGAGTAACTACAATAATAGTATTAATAAAGTAAAGGGACGATATCAAGCAATTTGCCAAAAATGAAAAACAAGAAACACTGATATAAACAATAAGAGTATAGCGATGGAATTTGGCATTGTAAAATGTGACATACTAATAATGAAAAATTAGAAAAGAAAAACGACGGAAGGAATCGAAGTACCAAATCAGAAAAGCATAAGAATACTTGGGTAAAAGGAAAACTTCAAGTACTTAGGAATATTAGATGCAGATCAAACACAGAAATAAAAGAAAAAAAGCAAGAAAAGAGTACTTCAGAACAAAAACTTCTCGAAAACTAGCTCATCAAAGGAATGAACACCTTGGTAGTCCTCTTTGTAAGATACTCCTGGCCATTTTTAAAATAGAGAAGGTAGGAACCCAGAGAAATAGGTCAAAGGACAAGATAATCAACAATTATGCATGAGGCCCAAAAAATTAGAAGGAAGACGACGAACAAACATTAAATATTGCGTAGATGCATGAAAACGAGGACTTGAGGAAAACATTAAAAAGAGCAAAGAAAGACTAAACTTAACAGACAGTAGCAGCAATGACAACATAAGAACAAATAGAAACATAACAACCCCCCCCCCAAGAAAACAAAAATGGGAAGAAGAACAATTGCATAGTGACCAATTGACGAGATTGCTCATGAAAAGACCTGGACATGACTAAGAAAGGAAAACACCTCAAGAAAACGTGAATCTTTTTTTATAGCATCACAAAATAATGCTATCAAGACCAGTTACATAAAAACGAAACCTTATAATAGGTAACTGAATAACAAATTTAGGTTGTGTACAAACAGTGATGAAACGGTTTATCACATAAAGAGCAAATGCAGCAAACTATCTCAAAAAGAGTAGAGCAATTTGGAATGACTGGGTGGGAAAAGGGATCCATTTGAGAATAAAAAGCATAAAAATCCTAGGGACTTTGAAATAAAAATCAGATAAGTTAATCCCAGGAAGAAGACTGCGCCTCGTGAAAAAAGAACGTGCCATTTTATAGAACTTGCCACTTTATAGATTTTGCCATTTTATAGAACTTGCCATTTTATAGATCTTGCCATTCTATATATTTTTCCATTTTATAGATCTTACCATTTTATAGAACTTTCCATTTTATAGAACTTGGCATTTTAAAGATCTTGCCATTCTATATATTTTTCCATTTTATAGATCTTGCCATTTTATAGAACTTTCCATTTTATAGAACTTGGCATTTTATAGATCTTGCCATTTTATAGAATTTTCCATTTTATAGATCTTGCCATTTTATAGAACTTTCCATTTTGTAGATCTTGGCATTTTATAGAATTAACCATTTTATAAATCTGGTCAATTTATAGAGCTTTCCCTTTCATAGATCTTCTATTTTATAGAACTTGCCAATCCGGCGGACTACAAAGTAAAATAAATGATAGCGAAAAGATAAATGAATACTTGGATCTTGCTTGAGGGCTGAAAAAAGTTGTGGATCATGAAGGTGACGGTGATACCAGTTGTAAGTTTTACACCTGGAACGGTCCCCAGCAGCTTAGAAATCAGTGGAAGAATCATGACCATCCAGATTACAGCATTGATAAGATCGGCTAGAATACTGTGAAGAGTTTTCGAGATCTGAGGAAACTTGCTGTCACTCAGACCCCAGCGAAAGCCAATTTACTAACCTTCGTGGGAAAAACTTACAAAGAGTAAGATAATATAAGAATTAGTACAAGAAGAATCAGAAAAAGAACAAACACTAAAGTGCATCAAATGTTGAGGCTCCGATTCTGGAACTCTCGATACTGTATTATACATCTGATCACTCTCAGGTTCACTCTGTCCTGGAGTGGTAGTACCTGTTAGGTTCATGTATATGGGGCAAATAGATCTGATTAAAGATTATTAGTATTGGATAAGAATATGCGAAACCATATAAGTAAGTTGGCGACCGTAGTCGAGGGCGACCCGAAGGCTCCCTTTTCAATAGCTACTACACCGAGGTGTAGGGGAGGGCGCTACTCCTTTCCCTGGATTGCTCCACTTACCCTTGATATATACCTTATATTGCTGAGTGTTAAGCAAGGAAGCATCAAGTACCATTTTTAAAGTTTTTGGTATGACGCGACCTGGGATTGAACCCAAGTCTCCCGGACCATCGGCCAACACTCTGGTGCAAATTATCTATATTTGATAAGAATGCTAGATTCCGTGTGAAAATTATTTGTTTTAGATAGGAATATGTGATATGAAATAACCATGCGCAAAACTCTCTTAAAAACAGCACAAAAAATGTAAATATTAATGTACAATGAACACAATTCCCGACCCTCTTGGCATAAAATAACCAGAAAAAGGTTGACATCTGATTAATATCGAGAAATAAGAGAAAAAAGAACAGCAATAATAATAACAATATTGACAACTCGAAATTCAACAAATACAATATTATTTTTACAATAATATAGAACAAAAAGAGATGCCAATGTTAATTATAATTTATACGTGATACGCTATGCCCGAATGAAATAAATTCGATTTGCATTTTCCAATATATTATTCTCTGCTTTTGGTGATATATTAATATTAGTCTAAAAGCCGCAGCATGTTTCTTTAATCACTTGGCAAACTGATGTGAAATTTTCTTTTTTTCTTTTTTGTTTGAATTTGTTTTTATTTAGCTCTTTAGTATCGGATTTTCTCTCGCACGTGATTAGGACTGATAACATCGTTTGCCCTTAAAAGGCTAAAATAACAACGGATACTGAAATCATCGATTTCACAACAGATTTCACAAAGGAACTGATTAAAATTATATACAAATCAATAAGACTGCTTGTTCATGCGCATTTCAATGAATGGTTATATTGTCTGTTCCACCTATAATTTCGATTCTCTTAAATTGGGATAGTTTTGAAAAAAAAACAACAAAAAAACATTGTAAAGACAAAAATCGCAACAAAGAATAAATTAGATTATTACTGAGTGATTGATTTTAACGGTATATCAACTCGTCTTGGATTATTTTATGGTTAGACGTTAGTATTTACATATTTTGTGATGTTGTTACATAAGATTTGTTTAGCGTACAATAATATCGAATCCTAATAATTTCTTAATAGGTCTATTTGACCCATTGACGAAATCCTAACAGGTTCTACCACTCATGGTCAGAGGGGAACTGGGAGTTATGGAACTATCTGCTTGATAAAGTTATATATATATATATATATATATATATATATATATATATATATACTCATAAAAAAATTTAATGGGAATATTCAACGACTAGTGTACACCGAGGTCCTTTGTGTATGATGTGTACTTGCTCTTGTTCCAAAAAATAGTATGGAAATCGAATATTACACGCAAATTACATACAGCGTGCCTCGATACCGCTAGTTCACACTAATTTTAGACTTGTTTCAAATGCGATAATACTACCATTCCAGAATAGAGTGAAGCAGGGATTAATGACAATGAAGAAAGCCTTAAAATCATGTGCATTTTAGCGTAATACCTAAGATACTGTTATTACGGGGTTAAGAGGTCTTACTCCACGGCTGGGTGCACAGTCATGATATTATAATCGCTATTGTAAATTAGATTAGGTTGGAGAATAATTAGGCTGTTTTGAAACTGCTGTCCAATTTTAGTAAAATTGTTTCAATTGTGTTCTAAAATATTATTTTGATTAGTTTTAATGAATTTAAATTAGTTTTAATTATATTTTCATTTATAAGGAAGTAGTAAGTAAAGTTGGCGATCTTACTCGAGGATGACTCGAAGGCCCCCTTTTAAATAGCTACTACACCAAGGTGTAGGGGAGGGCATTACTCTATTCCCTCGATTACTCCATTTTACCCTTGATCCTCACTTTGTAATGCTGAGTGTTGAGCAAAGCGGTATCAAGTACCATTTTTTGAGTCTTCGGTATGATTCGACCTTGGATTGAACCCCAGGTCTCCCAGACCATTGGCGAACTCTCTACTCATTAGGCCAATGGCCTGGTATTAGTAGTTGTATAAATAATTCACATTCCTAATAATCAAACTGCCTCTTTGTTAATTTTCAATCACTTTTGCAGAATGAGATGTTCAAGGTTATTTGCCTTAAATCACGAACCTAAAAATGTGACGCGTTTACTTTTTTGCATAAGTATAAATTTAGTCATAATTTTATTTCATGAAAATACTTGGACACATATTACTGGGATGACACAACACAAACTTATTGACTTGGGAAATGAGATTTTGTCATATCCACCCGATTATCCTGATCTCGTTCCCACTAACTACCATTTTCTCAAGGATCTGCACACTTTTTGAGGCCGTTCTGAAGGAGAAAGAGAAACCGCATTTAAAGAATTCTTGACATCGGAACCTTTAAAATCTTATCGTACGAACATGAATGATCTTGATAATCGATGGCAGAAATGCATAGATATTTAGGGATCCTATTTTAATTGACCAAAACACTGTTTAGATTCATTAATTCAGTAAGAAAAGTTTATTAAAAAATTGGACAGTATTTTCCGATTAAACTAATAAAAAGCAAAACGATGTATAATAACAGGAAGAGATATTAAAGAAAGAAAAAGTTGTGTCCATGATAGAAGGAAAGATCGAGAGACGAAAATATATTACGTAAGAAAGATGAAGAGAAAATTACAAAGAAAAAAATAACGAAAATTATAAAACGAAACAAAGAAAAACGAGAATGTTGAATAAGAGAAAAAAAAAATGGAAAAAGATCAATACATAAAAAAAAAATCACTGATAAGATTTTTAAAAAGATTAAAAATAAGTAAATACAGAAAGAGAAGGATGAGAAATAAAAATAAATACACTTTCTCATAAGATAAAAGACAAAAAAGGCCGTTGGTAGAAAGCAAGAAAACGTTGGAGCATACATGTGTTTTCTCTTTGAAGGAGAGGCGTTCATGATCTGCGCATGCTCCTAGCACTGGCAGGTGCAATCAAAATCTTATCACGGATCGCCTATAACACTTTTTACATTTTAATTTATTTTCGTTCGGAGCTATGAATTCTAGACAGCCAAAATTTAGAACAGTTATCGAAAATAAGTAAGATTTAGAAATTTCCAACAAATACTGAGTCCACATTTTCATTAAAGAATCTTTAGTTAAAGCAAGCATCGATGATGAGAAATAACTAATTTTTTTTTTCTTTTGTAAACAGTCTTATTTCTACTTAGTCACCCGTTCATGTCTCGATAACATGGACCTGTTCCTGAAAATGGAGCCTCCTCTCGGGCAGGGTTTTCAGGAAGATAGAAAGTTGCGTTTTAAACAAGTAAATATTTTCTTCTCCATGCCACTTCTTTTTTTAAAATCGAAGTCAAGAGTTAAACTTGATATCAATGACATCACAGTAGTTGCAAGAACGGGGTAGAAGATAGCGTCGGATTGTTTTAGGAACATCATCTAAAGTTTGAAGTCAGAATAATGTTTCTCTTGGAATGTTTACAAACCAAAAGTAGATTGCTCAGGTTTCTTGGATAGTCAATCTATAGGTAAATGGATTGGTGGTTTCTCATCTTTCCAAAGATGTTTGTTTGGTTGGTTGTTCTTTAAACATATCAGCCTTTGTACGCTACGATTTATACTCTTTATACATATATGTTAAATACATATGATTTGTAAGCAAATAATTTGTAGGTAACGACACACAGTTAAATGACTTTAGATATTACTATCTAATTCAAATAATTTTATTTGCTCACAGTTAAATGGTTTCAAGTATTGCTATTTAAAACTACGTATTCTGTTCAACATTATTTATTCGTTTGAACAAAGCTAAATGATTCCAAGTATTATATGTAATACAAATACTTCAATTTAACATTCATTTACTTGAACACAGTTTTAAAGGTTTCATGTACAGAAAATGATAAAATATTTATATTAGACCCTAAAAAGTAATACCATTCTGGGTCAGAGTATACCTGGGAGTAATAGCAATAAAGGAGTACACCACATTCCTTAAAACTCCCGATTTGGAGTCTCACCAAAAGATTATTTCATGCCACATCCAGGACAGTTGTTTAAATGGTTTTAACCGTCTGCAGAGATGCAGTCGGTGTATTCTACTGCCACAGTCGAGTGGGTTTATTTCTGAAGAGAATTAGTGCGATGTGAAAACAGACTCACAAGGATTTTGAACTCGGCGTACTAACTCCATTTTAAGTTGTATTCTGAAAATGACACAAAACTACCTGATGGTGAAGCTCGTGCTCTGGGGAATGTGGAGTATCCCTTCATTATCATTAATATCAGGTCCACTCAGATCCAGAGAGTTTATGCCAGATAAAATTCCATTTATGGGTTAAATATAACCGTGTGCAAGCAAATGATTGACGTTATTTGAATTATTACTGTTATATAGAAATACTTAAAACCATTTAACTGTGCACAAATGAATTATTAAAAGTCAATTGAATTATTCGTGTGGGATAGAAATGTTTTAAATCGTTTGCCTATGTTTAAAAAAGTGAGCTCAAGCTGATTTAAAAATGTTATCTACAAAATGTGTTTACAAATCATATATATTTATTACATATGTATAAACAGGTTTTGGCATTAAATAACCTGCAAGGGTTAATATGCCATAAAATCCAATCTAATCATTATAATTTTTTAACTGCTTATGGTGTAAAAGTGAAAAAGTGGACATTATTTACTTCAAATTTTTGCGTACTGTTTAAGTAAATTTTGAAATTAACATATTCATTAAAAAAACGGACAAATTATCACATATTCATTTTCGTAAGTTCTAAATAAAACAATATTTGAATGATAATGTTTATTTACGTATACTTTAGTTTTACAAAATTATACGAGAAAATTCTCTATCGGCTTTTCAGCACTAGAGTTACCTGCAATACTCTGAAAAATGAGTAAATATCATTACACAAGTAACAAAAGCAAAGTTTTAAAAGAAAAATATATCTTTTCTATTTACTTTAGGCATAAGGAATTCGGAAATAACCTCTTTCTGCACAAGAGCAAAAGCAATTTTCTTACAAAATATGATTTCTTCTATCAAATAAGGTAGTTCGAGTTTCATCAGATAACCAGACTGCTGAGTCAGAATCATAATCAGTAAAGAATCTTCTATACAATTCTACCAGGAAAATAATCATATTTCAATTCTTTCAATTCAGGAAACATTATTTTAATGCCTAGTGGTTATTTCTTTTAACACTTTCATTAAACTTCCATATGTAACGTAAAACGAGAAATATTGATTCTCAATTTATTCATTATTACTATTTACTCATTAGAGTTTTTCACATCAGTTTTAACTGAGGGGCTTTCACTGGAGTTTGAGAGACAACAAGTCTACTCAAGTTTCCAGGACTCTTCTCAGTATTTTAGTCGTTCTCAACAATGTTGTAGTTTGGATGGTCTCCACTCGTCCTCCAACTTCTAACTCCTCTGATCCCTTCAATAATCCTTTAGTTACTGTACCAAAAGCACCAATCACAATTGGTATAATTGTCACCTTCATGTTCCATAGTTTTTTCAATTACCTAGCAAAATCGAGGTACTTATCCTTCTTTTCACATCCTTCCAGTTTTATTATGTGGTCAGCCGGGACAGCAAAATCCACAATTTAGCAAATTCTCTTTTTTTAAAATTATTATAAAGTCTGGTTTTCTGGCCGGGATTAGGTGATCCGTCTGTATGTCAAAGTCCCAGAGGAATTTATGTGTATTATTATTATTATTATTATTATTATTATTATTATTATTATTATTATTATTATTATTATTCCACTCCTAATGAAGAGATTTACACTAGCATCAGCTGATGGTAATTAACTGATCTTTGAGTGACAACAAGTCTGTAAAGTCTCCAGGACCCTTCTCTGTTCTAGCTGATCTAAAAGAATGCAGTGGTCTGTATTGTTTCAACTCTCCTTCTGATATCCGATTCTTTCAGTCTTTTTTTCAAAGCCCTTGGAGGTGCAAACTATTATAGAAACCATTATTGGTATTGCAATCACCCTCATGTTTGCCAGTTTTTATAGTTCACTGGCTAGATCTAAATATGCTTTTATTTTTTCGCTTTCTTTAATGTTAACCCTGTGGTTTGCTTGAACGGAAAAATCCTCATGATGGCAAAGTACTTTTGTTCTTATTAATTTACACAAGGTCTCGATTTCTTGCCAGGATTAAGGTTGATCCGTTTTTAACAATGGGACTTTATTCGTCTTATTGTTTAAGAAAGGTTATGGTGTAACATATTGACCTCCGACCCAGCCGTCAATCAAGGAACTGGTGACTATGGATGGGTTGAATTGGGTGCAGATGCGACGCCCACAGGAAGCAGGTGGATGTCAAACAATTATATAACCCGGGGCCACGGACAGGTTCAGTTAGTTTGGAGTCAGTTGTTGTAGTTCGAGGCAGTGAGAACCAGCTCTCAGTAGAGGGCTGGGCCCTCAGGGACTCCAGTTGAGCAGCCCAGCAGAACGAGAAAGAAGTGCTGCTAAAGACGGAGGAACGGGGGGTCAATATGTTGCAGTTTGTTCTGTCTCCAACTCACCTCTCACACATGACCCTTTCGCAACCATTTCGAATAAAGTGTGAGAAGTATATTTTTCTAAAGGAGTGTGTTCGTTTGTCATTATTGTGTTGACTATGTTTCCGCATGTATATGTGTATAGTTGTATATGGTTCTGACTATGCAACAATGGTTTATGAATATCTCATTTGTTAGTAAGGCCAAGTTTTAATCTCTGGCACGTTTCTCAGTGGATCCCCATTACCACCTAGTTGTGGTACTCCTTTCACGTTAGTTTGCTGTATTCGTTTTTTATGCAAAATAAACGTTTTATCTCCATCTCCATTTATGTACACTTGCTTAACCTCTTGACACCGAACTGATATTGTGGTTAACATCGATAACCAAGTGACAGAATGTATCAATTAATCTGCAGTACTTGTTTAATTCAAAGCTATTTTAGATTTAATCATCGTCATTCTTCCTCGGTTGTTTTGTCCTTCTACTCTCCTTGTGTAAAATAAAATATTGGCGGAATATCTTTTTTTGTCACGTAGTGTCGAGAAGTTTCAAAAGATTTAAACTGTTGCACTTAAGAGAGAGATTTTTCTGTCTAGCTAAGGTCAACTCAGTCTAATTGACAAGTGGTAACCTTCGGGGTCAGTCTAAAGTAAGTATTTTATTGGAGGATTTAAAAGCAGATGACTAAAAATTTCAGGAGTAAGGAATTATATTTTAAGTTTGAATTAGTTTGTTCGGAGGAGTTGAGACACACGCGTCAGAAAAAAGTTGTGCTGGGATGATTTCCATCAGTGTATGAAAGGCTAACTCCTGGTTTCGTACTTACCAGTTATATGAAAGAGATGGCCGAAAATGAATATGTGTACACAGAAAAGAATATGTGTACACAGAAAAGATATCATCGTGGTAGTCATTCACAGCGAGAACCATGGAAGGTGATTGAGCGACCAGGAAGATGGAACTGCATGGAATGTAAAGAGAATAATATGCCTATACAGCAGTTTATACATCCTATTCTGGCGAATTTTAGTTGTGCTGATGTCTGGGTGGCCTCAATTGTACCTCTTATCTCCAAGTCCTCCAGCTCTCCTTTGCAGGCTTTTGGTGATGGTTCCCAGGGCTTCAAATGTAATTGGCATCACCGTTGCCTTAGTTTTCCAGGACCTTTTCAGCTCTTTATCAAGATACAAGTATCTGTTATTTTCTTTTGTTTCCTCACTCGTTGGAAAGGCAAAATACACTCGATGACAGGTTCTTTTTTTTTTTAAATTGAAACTAGTAATTTGCTTCTGACTGGGATTATGTGATATGTTCTTAACGAGATAATTTTATGCATCTCATTATCTGGGACAGATTCTGATTCGTGAAAATCATTTCTTTGTTTGGTCAAATTTTAATCTCTTGTACAATTTCCAGCAGATCACTTTTTCCAGCCGATTTTGCCAAGTCTTGTAATCCTTTTGTGCCAGTTGGCTGCTTTCGATTATTATTTGACTAACTGTTTTGTCTGTGACACTACGTAATCTATACTCGCTATTCTGTGTAGTATCAATTTTTTGCTTTGAAATAATCAATAAACTTCTCCAGAATGTGATTTTCAAGGTTATTTGACTTAAATCACGAACATAAAAAAAAGTGATGCGTTTACTTTTTTGCATAAGCATAAATTTTGTCATAATTTTATTTCATGACAATGCTCGGCCACAGATGCATTAATTCAGTTATAAAATATGTTGCCCTGTTGGTTGTTGCAGTGGAATACACCGACTGCTTCTCTGCAAAGGAGTAAGACCCCAACCCAATGAGTGTCTTGGATATTACATTTTACAATCTGATGGTGAGACTCCAGTAATACTGGAATTTTTGGGAATGTTGGTTGCCATCGAACCCAGGTCCAGTGTGGCCTGGTGTGGTATCACCAGATAGGATCCTATCTACGGGTCAAATAGAACTAAACTCTGTACTTATGCTAAACTGATTTCTTTTTAAATAGAACTGTTTTTAATATGGAAAACCACGGTTCAATCCCAGGTCGGGTCATACCAAAGACTTTTAAAATGGTACATGATACCTCCTTGCTTAAAATTCAGCAATATAAGGTGCGTATCAACAGTAAGATGGAGCAATCAAGGGAAAGGAGTAGCACTCTCGCCTACACCTCGGTGTAGTAGCTATTGAAAAGGCAGCTTTCTGGTCGCCCTTGACTATGTGTACCAACTTACAACAACTTATATTTATCTGTGTGTAAAGAAAAAAAAAACTATATTTATACTATACTGATATGTTAGATATAGAACTGTTCATATGTATAAAATGGATTTGGCATTAATAACCTACAGTGGTTGATGTGCTATAAAACCAAACCAAACCATACCAAACAAAACAAAACAAAACAAAAAGATCTCAGCCACCCTACCGGACTTTCTGGTTAATATTTTTCATTCACATTTTATAAGGTTATATGTTTAATTTGTATATTATTAACAGTATATGTTTAGTTTGTATATGGATAAACTATTTTTAATATACATATATTTATAAACACACGCACATATATATGTGTATGCGTGTGTTTGTTTCTGTGTGTGCTTGTGATTATGTACATATAAACACACACACATACACTCACACACAAACACACACACACATATATATGTATGTATATATATATATATATATATATAAACACGCATACATGTACTCTCTCTCTCTCTCTCTCTCTCTCTCACATACACACACACACACACACACACACACACACATATATATATATATATATATATATATATATATATATTTGCTGATTCACATCTCTACGTTCGTCTTATAAAATGTACACTCGGGAGACATTACAAAACATAAAAGCAACCAGAAATCAACAAATAAAAAAAGGTTATGGCAGTTTGAAAGCTCAAACAAATTTTGTTAAATTAATATAAAATTTAAATATTGGCTTTCAGAATAATTCAGTTTTACATCGGCTCCAACGTGTAATGAATATAGTTGCTAATACCCAGCCCATAAAAGAAGAATTAAAGCCATTTACAATGCTGTAAATATAGATATTAAATAAAAAAGTTAATGGTGCAGACAAATAGATTCAAGGGAGACAACTGTGGAAAGAATGATGATGTTCTCTGGTGAAATTTAATGGATGATTAAAAGAAAGCAGGCAATTTAATAATACAATGAGTGTCGTGAATGGAAAATTAAATTTAACCGCAATAAAAATTAATTTTAAAACACGCCCTCTTTTGTGTCGTTTAAAACTGAATTTTAAAACATTTTATGCTCGACTTCAATATGGTTTGTAGTCGGCTGAAAAATTAATCATAGAAACGCACTTTGGAAATATAATACTAAGGTCTTAGTGCCAGATAGGTTATAAATATTAACAGCTTTGTTCCAAAGGGCCTTCTTTTAAGAAAAAAGGGCGAGAGATATTTTGTTTTTTATATTGTGATTGAGGCAGCACTCAAAGAAAATGCCGACAGTGTCTAAGCATCTTTTTAAAATCACACACAGGAGTTTTCCTGTGTGTGATTTCTTACGTGACACCAACTATTAAAAAGAACTTATGTCGATTGTAACTTGGTAGGAAGCTAAAAGATATAAAGCTTAGGTTCCTTAGCTAATGAAAAGTTTAACATTCATGTCAGTGTTAAAGAAAACTGCAGAAAATCGCAAACGGATGTATTTATCCAACCCCAGCGACCGGAGTCAGTTTTAAGCGTAGTAAAGCCGGTTGGAATTAAGAGCTTTTTTTGTTAGACTAGACAAAATAAACCATTCTTTTCTGTTATTTGCTTATAGCTGGAGGTAGAATATATACATGGATGCCTTTCCTAAGGATGTTAAAGCGAAGTAAACATAGAACTACGATTGACCAGTCGGCTGGGGTTGTAGAACACACCGACTGCTTTTCTGCATAGGGGTTAGACCCATCCAACAAGTGTCCTGGAATAGTAGCAACTGATAGGGTCCTATCTATGAGTCAAATAGAACTAAACTAAATTTCTTGAAATAGAACTGTTTAAAGATTTTAATTACGTACTTATGCTAAACCGAATTGTTTGAAATAGAATTGTTTTTGGATGCTAAACTGAATAGAAATAGAACTGTTTTTGAACTTGAAACTGTACTTACGCTAAAGTGAACTGTTTGAAATAGAGCTGTTTTAACATTTAAGTCTGTGTAAATCAAAACTATACTTATACTAAATTGAATTGTTTGAATTAGAATTGTTTGACTAAACTGAATAGCTTGACATAAAAATGTTATTGACAATTAAACTGTGTACTTATCCTAAACTGAACTGTTTGAAATAGAAATGTTTATTTGTTTAAAAATGGATTTGCGATTAAATAACCAACAAAGGTTGATATGCTATAAATCCCGAACTTTTGAGAAACTTGGAGCGATGGCATAAAGGGTACTCCGCATTCCCTATAGTTCCTACATTACCGTATTCTATAGCCCCAGCCGACGAAGCCTCATTGTGCCATGAGGTTTGCATCAAGTTTACAACTAACTCCTTACTTTATTTTCGTTTGCTTTCTCTTTCTCTAACTCACTCTTACACACACACACACACAATAAAAAAGACTGATGAAATTTTCTCCATGCTTTGAGTCCAAGGAACGTTTCAAATTTTAAAATAAGAGTTTCATGATAACCTCACTAAATGAAATATTTGTTTATACGTCATTCGTTTTTATGGCATATAAACGTGCTTGAGTTATTTAATGCCAAATCCATCCATAGAGAAAACAAAAGTGATATTATTGATAGGATACAGGGGTTCATTACTTTACTTAAGAGTATTAGTCAAAAAATGAACGTAATAGCGCTTATTGGAGTTTGAACTCGCTTTCTTCGAGATCGCAGTATAGTACTTTAACAATTACGCAATAGGAACCTCCGTTTCATACATGGTGTTTGCAAGTTTATTCCGGTAAGCACGGATAAAAATTATATCCACTGTTCACAAAAAATTTACATACATTCCTTCCCCTTTTCTTGGTCTTATCTCCAGTCAAGTTTTCGATGAATATGCTGCACCTCTTGCTGAGGACATTTCTCGGAGAAACTTCGACTAGAGACTCCGTTATGCCTCCCAACATTCAGCACCCCATCGGCACGACCCCGGAAAAATACCGACTCTGAATGTGATCGTGGTTGATAGAAACCACTGAGTTATGTCTTGATATGCAGTCTTGACGTGCACAAAAATATTCAAACGTGTGTTGGTCAACAGATTTCATCGAGTTTTCTTATCATCTTTGAATTTTTTTTTTTCATTTTGATTTCTATTTCTTTGTTTAGAAAGAATATTTTTCTTATGCGTCGTCAACCGTTGTCATCTTTTTCTTCTCCATCTTGTCACTATTTCATCTCCTATTCTTCCTCCACCTTTTTCTTCTTAAGTTTTTTCTTCTTCTTCGTCCTAGTTGTTGTTGTTGTTCTTCTCCTTCTTTCAAGGGAAGTAAATCGCATCATTTTCTCAGCCTCTTTAATCTTATTTTCTAATTAATTAATATTATTTAATTATTATTATTTGATTAATTATTTTTTAACAAATAATTTACACAGTTACATGGTTTCAAATATTCCTAATATTAAAAACTTTCAAACAGATTTATTTGATCACTACCAGGGATTTAAAGTCTGGTACAGAGTGGGCCTGTGAGTAATGACAATGGAGAGGTGTCTCAACACACCCAAGTGCTCCTGAACTTGAGCCTCACTACCAGATGCAAGTCATTAGCATATTCACCACTTCCTTTTTAGGAGGTGAGTCTTATCTTTCTACAGTGTTTAGTATAGATTGGTTTGGGTTTATGACGTATCAAAAATTGTTGGTTATTTAATGCAAAATCTTGTTTTTACATATATATAAAATATATATGATTTATTAAAGCATTTTGTTGATACAAAAAGTTAAATTATAAAACAGTTCTATTACGATCAATTCATTTTAGCATATGTTACATCGTTTCAAACATTGCTATGTATCACTAACTATTCCATTAAACATCAGTCACTTTTTACGCACTGTTAAATGATCAACCAGTTCTATTTCAAACAATTCAAGTTCGCATCAGTCATTTTTTTGCACACAGTTTACATGTTAAACAGTTCTATTTGACCCATAGATATGACCCTATCAGGTGCTACCAATCCGGGCCAGATTAGATCTGGGAGCGATAGCAATGAAAGAGTGCTCTACATTACCTAAAGCTCCAGCATTACTGAAGCCTCACCATCAGATTGTTTAATGTCATATTCAGGCCCCTCGTTGGTTGGGCTCTTAACCCTCTAGAGAGTAGCAGTAGGTAGGCTGCATTCTTTAGAGGTTGCACTCAGTTTATTCTAAGCTCCACGAGCAGTGCAAGACATAGATAATTTCTAAGTTTTCCAACTTCGAGGAATGAAGAAATGAGCGGATGACAGGGAAGGTTTAATCTCTTTTCATTCATAATAATTCACGCAGTGAAATTCGTTTTATCTACATTTTTTTTTGGTGAATTCTGAATACGTCTTGTTTTCTTTTGTAGCATGGCCAAAACAAATAATAGAAAAAAATAAAAATAAAAGATAACAAAAAGATAAAAATTAAAAAAAAAAAAAAATGAAAATAAATGAAAAATTAAGAAAAAAGAAATATTTACGCTTTCTTTTTGCCTCATCTTTGTCTGCTTCGTACTTCTTGCTTTTTGGTTGTGATTGTTGATAATTAAAAAAAGTCCCCTGTTGTTTAGTTTAAATTAAGACAGACACAAGAACTGCACTACCATGACCGAGATTTCGGTCTAAACGCTGTTATATATATATATATATATATATATATATATATATATATATATATATATGCATTATAACAGTGTTGGTTGTCGCTAAATCACTTTGTGAGTTTGTGAGGAACATTGGATGGCAGAAGAAAGGAAACTTTTTCACTCAATACATAAGAAATAATTTGACTTTCAAGGCAAACCCCACAACGAAATTAGACAAAACATTTCAGAAGTCAATGAACAGAATATCGTTAATTAATTTAAGCTTTTCTCTTCAGGATCTGTCGACTCATACTTTAACTTGACGTCATTTAGAGAGTTATATATATATATATATATATATATATATATATATATATATATATATATATAATGTATATTTTTAGCATGCTATTGTTTGTTCAAGTTTGGCTAAAGACAATGGAAATTTTCTTTTCATAATCTTATGTTTTTCTTTAACTTTCTGGCTAGTTTCCAGATAATAATGTCCAAAAGGAAAGGTTTAAGGAACTATTTTAATGCAAATAATTTGATTAACAGTTGTGAGGTTTCAAATATTTCTAATACTAAAAAGGTTTTGCTACGACTCGGGCGGGAGAATACACCGACTGCTTCTCTGCAGAGAGTGTCCTGTTATGACACTAAACAGTCTGATGGTGAGGTCCCCGTAACGCTGGGGCCTTGGAGAATACGGAACACCACTTTATTGCCATTGCTCTCAGGTCCACTCTGACCCGGCATGGTAGCACCTGATAGGGCCCTATCTATGGGTTAAATAGAATTAACGGCTTACTTATGCTAAACTGAATTGTTTGATTAAACTAAATAGTTTAAAACAGAAATATTTTTGACAATTAAGCCGTACTTACATTTAAACTGCGTGCTTATGATAAACTGAATTATTTGAAATTGAACTGTTTTTGACATTGAAACTGTACTTACACCAAACTGAATTGTTATATATAACTGCTTAAATAAACTGAATAGTTTGACATAGAAATGTCTTTGACAAACTGTGTACTCATGCTAAACTGAGTTGTTTGAAATAGAACTGATTATTTACATAAAAATGGATTTGGCGTTAAATAATCTACAAAGGTTGACATGCCATAAAATCCAAGCAAATAACCAACCAAGTTATTTTGATCAAATCGATTGATCGTCTTTTGCGGATTAGTTTTTTAGTAGGTATTATTAGTTTTTGTTTGGTTTGGAAACGATTTTTTGTGGAAGGGTTTATCATTGGTAGGTGTGCTTTGTTTGATATCCTAGTCGAAGATGCTTATTCTATTGGAAGAGTTTATTACTGGTGGGACTGTTTTGGTTGATAGCCTAGTTGCTGAAGATGTTTATTTTATCGGAATGGTTTATTACAGCTGGGAGTGCTTTGGTTGAAATGTTAGTTTTTAATGTTTTTTATTGGAAGGGTTTATTACTGATGGGAGTGCTTTGGTTGATATGCTAGTTCTTAAAGGTTTTTATTTTATTGGAATGGTTTATTACTGGTAGGAGTGCTTTGGTTGATATGGTAGTTCTTAAAGGTTTTTATTTTATTGGAAGGGTTTATTACTGGTGGGATTGCTTTGGTTGATATGCTAGTTCTTAAAGGTTTTTATTTTATTGGGAGAGTTTATTACTGGTTGGAGTGCTTTGGTTGATATGGCAGTTCTTAAAAGTTTTTTATTTTATTGGAAGGGTTTATTACTGGTGGGAGTGCTTTGGTTGTTATGCTAGTTCTTAAAGGTTTTTATTTTATTGGAAGGGTTTATTACTGGTTGGAGTGCTTTGGTTGATATGGCAGTTCTTAAAATTTTTTTATTTTATTGGAAGGGTTTATTACTGGTGGGAGTGCTTTGGTTGTTATGCTAGTTCTTAAAGGTTTTTATTTCATTGGAAGGGTTTATTAGTGGTTGGAGTGCTTTGGTTGATATGGCAGTTCTTAAAAGTTTTTTATTTTATTGGAAGGGTTTATTACTGGTGGGAGTGCCTTGGTTGTTATGCTAGTTCTTAAAGGTTTTTATTTTATTGGAAGGGTTTATTACTGGTTGGAGTGCTTTGGTTGATATGGCAGTTCTTAAAAGTTTTTTATTTTATTGGAAAGGTTTATTACTGGTGGGATTGCTTTGGTTGATGGGCTAGTTCTTAAAAGTTTTTTATTTTATTGGAAGGGTTTATTGTTGGTGGGAGTGCTTTGGTTGATATGCTAGTTCTTAAAGGTTTTTATTTTATTGGAAGGGTTTATTACTGGTGGGAGTGCTTTGGTTGTTATGCTAGTTCTTAAAAGTTTTTTATTTTATTGGAAGGGTTTATGACTGGTGGGAGTGCTTTGGTTGAGATGCTAGTTCTTAAAGGTTTTTATTTTATTGGAAGGGTTTATTACTGGTTGGAGTGCTTTGGTTGATATGGCAGTTCTTAAAAGTTTTTTATTTTATTGGAAAGGTTCATTACTGGTGGGATTGCTTTGGTTGATGGGCTAGTTCTTAAAAGTTTTTATTTTATTGGAAGGGTTTATTGCTGGTGGGAGTGCTTTGGTTGATATGCTAGTTCTTAAAGGTTTTTATTTTATTGGAAGGGTTTATTACTGGTGGGAGTGCTTTGGTTGATGGGCTAGTTCTTAAAAGTTTTTTATTTTATTGGAAGGGTTTATGACTGGTGGGAGTGCTTTGGTTGATATGCTAGTTCTTAAAGGTTTTTATTTTATTGGAAGGTTTTATTACTGGTGGAAGGCTTTGTTAAATATGGTAATTTTTAAAGATGTTTAATATAGTAGTGCCCGTTTTGCTTTCTTTTTTATTTATGGGTGTTTGATTTCAATTCTGATGGTTTTAAGGGTTTGCAAGCGTTTTTTTTAAATTTTTATATTTGATTTTATTTTCATTTGTGAGGAGCTTTCGTATTTCAGCAGGTGGAAATTTACTGGTTTTATTACTATGCATTTTAGTTAGATGTCTTTTGGTGGCACTGGTATCAAGTAAGTTGTATGTAAGACGACGAGAAAGGGTGGTTGTTGTATGACCAATCTTTATCAACTAACATGCCAACCAAAGCAACCCCACTATCGACCCTTTAGACAAAATTAATAACGCAGCCCAACTAAACAAAAACAAACAAAACCTACAAAAATACCCCCCCACGAAAGACGATTAATCGATATGATTAAAAGCGCTCGGGATCAAAGCCAAGGGCAACTTCTCCATTAATTGGATCTTAATACAAAGAAACTGACAAGAAAGCTAAAGAAAAAAATAATAAGATCATAAAAGGGAATGTTCCTTGGTTTTTAACTAAACTTGTATTATATATATATATATATATATATATATATATATATATATATATGAAATCAATGCCTATCTGTCTATGTATGAAATTTATGCCTATGCTCCTTTTTCTTGGTCCGGCTATCAGAAAAAAATTGTGTCGCCAAAGCAAAGGTTCCTTCATGTCTCATAATAAGATCATAAAAGGGAATGTTCCTTTGTCTTTAACCTAACTTGTATTATATATATATATATATATATATATATATATATATATATATATATATATATATGTACAGAATTTATGCCTATCTGTCTATAAGCAAACGTTTGTTCACGTCTCAGATATCAACAGAACAATATATATATATATATATATATATATATATATATATATATATATATTGAACAAAAAGCCTTTTATCAAACTTGACAAAGATACCAAGGATATCTTTTATTTTGCAAGGAGGCTTACTCCTTTGCAAGGGATCAAGTCGGTGTATTCTAACCACCATCGAGAAAGCGTCCATTGATAATGTGTTACTACCGTGTTCTGTTGATGCAGTGCATCTCCTTAAAATTTTTCTACTAATATAAAACAATCGACCGCACATGCGCAATGCATTTTCACATATATACCTGAATACATATTCAAACAGAAGAAAAGAAGAGCTTTCCTTCAATTTTTTTTTCTTACTCCTCATTTCTGTACATGTCCTCCTGTACGTTATCCTCTTCTTCCTTTTTCTTTTTATCTCCCTTTTTCATTCATAACCGTCATATTCATTTCCAGTCTGATAACATCACTACTATTTCACACTTATCAATACTGTCTGTCAAACATTTAAGAAGAAAGGTAATTAAACAAAGCATCACGTAGATTAAAATTCCTCCCTTAAGAATTCCTGTCATTTAAAAATGATTGGCAGGAACCATTTTAAGTCCAAATTATCAACAAGAAAAAAGCATAACAAATGCTCGAACAGAATTAGGTTTAAATAAACTTTATTTTTCATTTAATTTTTTTTCATTGAAAACCAAAAAAACTTCTTCACGGTACTCCATTATCTATCTATCTATCTATCTATCTATCTAGACTGCAAAATAGTGGCGTTAGATTCAAAAAAGAAAATATGCCGTAGTATATGATTACGGTATTAAATCAAAGGATCATCGAATTTTCTCTTGCAATATGTTATATATATGTTTGTTTATCTGTCTTTTTGTCTATATATTGATCTTGGACGTTTTATGATTCTATCAGGTAGGCTATTTTTATTTGGGTAATGCCATATATTTAGAGGAGGTGCCTGTGGTGTAATTGTTATCGTCGTAGGAAATGGACACGGCGACACGAGTTCAAATCGTGGACGAGACTGATTGCATTTCACATAGCACTAATACCCTTGGGAAAGGTATGAATCCAATTATTCTCCCTCCAGCTATGGGTAAATAGTAGGGCAGATTAGGTTCTTCAGCCTTGGTGAGGCAACTAGTTTAGGAGAAGGAAAACTCTGAATTTAAACCTGTTAGACTTCGCTTAAAAATTGACCTTGTGTCATATCCTGCCCGAGCGGAGGGGTTGGGTAAATATGGTAATGTTATATCTTTATTAATTTGTATCAGGATATTTTTTACTATCTATCTATCTATCTATCTATCTATCTACGAGGATCATTGAATAAGGGCATTTTTATTGATAGTACGCACAATAAACTCTAGTCCCCTTCTAAGTAAGCTCCTCCGGCTGCAATGCACTTGTACCGTTCCGACAATTTCTGGAAGGCCCCATGGAAATCCTCTTATGTGAGCGTGTCAATGACCTTCGTCACAGCCTCTTTCATCTCCTCAATTGTCTCATAACGACAGCCTCTGAGCTTAGGGAATAAGCAAATGTCACAGGGAGCAAGGTCTGGACTATAGGGGAGCTGAGGAACTGTCTTGATGCCCATCTTGGTCAAATAGTCTGTGACAAGGATGGAGTTGTGGACTGGTGCATTGTCCTGGTGGAAATGCCACTGACCCGATTTGAAGAGTGCTGGCCTCTTCCCTAGGAATCTCTTCCTGAACTCCCTTAAAACCTTAACATAGTAACCCTAACCCTAACCGTTTGGCCAATCAACTTTGGTGTATTGACTTCCTTACTCCTCGTACACTCTAATCATCCCTCACAGACTCCCTACCCCGCTTGAATCTCTTACGCCACTCAAAAACTGAAGCTCGATTCATGCAAGATGGTCGAAAAGCAGTCTGAAGCATTCCATACGTTTCCGTGGCATTTTTCCAAGTTTAAAACTTAATCTTATTGCATATCATTCTTCTAAAGTGTTCTCACGCCCAGATTGCATTTTTGAACTTCACCAGCTGTGACAATCAGGCTTTAGTAGGGTATGTTCCAATTGCTGCTGTAGCTGTTCATTTGAACGTGAAGTCATAAAAATTGGTCAGTCATCTCATAAGATGTATAGCAATAACATATTAAATGCCTGTACAAAAAAGCTTGGAAACTTATTGAAGGCAACACGTATCTATCTATCTATCTATCTATCTATCTATCTATCTATCTATCTTTTATGTTGATATCTGTCTATCTATCTATCTAGCTAGATAGATAGATAAATAGATAGATCGATAGCTATAAAAGGATTGTTCTGACACCAGGCTATATGCATTGCTGCACTGATTGTCAACAAGATGACATGTTTAATAAAAAAGTTACGACTAAGGGATATATGCATGCATGCATGTATGGATTTTTATTGATATCTATCTATCTATCTATCTAAGGGTTGCTCCTGTACAAGACCATATGATGTTAAATTGAATTATTAGTATTACATAGAAATCCTTGGAGCCCTTTAAATGTATGCAAACAAATAATGCTGAAAAGAATTACTAGTGTTAAAAAGAAACTCTTTAAACCATTAATCTGTGTGCCAACAAATGAGCGTAGGCTCGTTTAGAATTTTTCACCTAAAAACTGTTCCGTTATAAATTCTATATATTTAATGCGTATTCATAACGAAGATTTCGCGTTAAATAACCGACAAGGGTTGATATGCTGTAAAACTCAGCCAGTCAAACATATGTATCTATCTGTGTTTTTTATCTAAAATTTAATATTGATTTATGCAAAATTGATGCTATACATCCCTTCGATACATTTGATGAGAATTTCTGTCGCTATAGTAAGCTGAGATATTTTTCAGAAGTGATCTTGACACGTGTAACAGATATTACTTAGCACAGAGATCTCGTTGTTAATTCGTCGCAGATGTTTCGTATAAAGCGTCAAATTTGACAGAATTTGAAAGAAAAATGAATATCAATTGAATAAACATAAATATTAGTTGATTGGTTGGTTTTACAGCTTGTCAACACATATTGACCCATTTAATACCAAACTCAGCGTATTTTTCAATCTATAATATAGTTTCAAATAAAGAATGTAAAAAAAAAAACGATAGAGATTCAATTAACTATTCTTAATACAAATGATTTTTACGCAGTGATATGATTTCAAATGTTCCTATCTAACTGTAATAGTGTTGTATAATACACGTATACATATGCAAACACACAAACAAACACATACAAATGCAGGCGGAATCTGTCGTTTCAGATACGAACGGTTCATTAATTTCTTGACTTCGACCCATAGTAACACGAGGAAAGAGACACAATTCTTACTATGCTAACCATCCCCAACGCGCGGCGCAGCTTGTGGTGTTTAAGATCTCAATTCCTCTCCGCCTGTCGAGACCCGAAAAACCTAACCACCGTCGCAAGGGTAGAAAACTCAACTCTTTTCCTCCATGGTTCAATCTCAACTCTCAACTGACTCTTTTTCAAAATCCTCAAATTCTCAGGACCATCTCTTCCGGGCAAGATGTCATCCACACTCCAGCCCCATTTCCTGACAGGGGGTTTATTATGACAATGGTGATTGTCATATCTTTTGCGCGCGAGCATAAAAGTGCACCCAAAGACAATGCACCTGAACTCTTTACCTGAATAGTTCAAAGCCCAACTAAACTGAATGATAAAATATAATCAACGAAAAATGATTAATATAAAAAAAAAAATCATTCCTTAATTATATAACAATGGCTTATATACTATTATATGGTTTTAAGTAACTATTCCAACCAAATAATAAATATCTGTTTTCACACAATTAGATGGTTTCTAGTATTCGTATCTAACACCAACAATTCGTTCTTATTAATTCATGGTTTTAAGTTAATAATAACCAAGAATAAAAAAATATTAGTAAATCAATAATTTGTAAATGATTGCAGCTTCAATTAACTGCACCACGGTTTTCATTTGAATAGACACCCTGTCAGCTTGGGCTGTCGAAATAAGACCTTGCAACCTGTTTTCCTGAGTATTGCAGTATACTACATCTGATGGTAAGGCTCCAGTCTTGGAGCTTTGGGGAATGTAGAGTACCCATTTCA
>OY757904.1:105415738-105420738 GCA_963585895.1 Sepioteuthis lessoniana
TGCACAAAAATGGTGCTGCCTTCCCACACTTGTCTTCTGTGTTCCCAGGTTTTAGTGCTGCTAAGCGCAAGGAGGACATTTTTGTCGGTCCTCAGATCCGAGAAGTGCTGAAGGATACTGATTTTGAGGAGCTTCTTAACTTAAAGGAACTGAGAGCAAGGGAAGCATTCAAGTCAGTCTGTAGTGGCTTCCTTGGTAAAACACGCGTACCAGAATACCAAGCCTGTATTGAGAAGTTGCTAAAGTCTTACGAGGATATGGGGTGCCGAATGTCACTCAAGATTCATTTTCACCATTCCCACCTCAACTTCTTCCCGCAAAACCTTGGAGCAGTGAGTGATGAGCATGGAGAAAGATTCCACCGAGACATTACGAAGATGGAGAGCAACTATCAAGGCAAATGGAACCCCGGCATGATGGGAGACTTCTGCTGGATGCTCTTGCGTGACACCCCGGAGGCAAAATACACCAGATCTTCAAAGAAAACACACTTTTGACTGTCTGTGGTACTATGAATAGTGTAATTGTGTCCGCCAAGTATATTGATTCAATCAGTGTTCTTTATCTATCTTGTTTTATCTGTTATAAGCTGCTGCAACTCTTGAAATATGCACATATATTCTCTGTTTATACTAAAATGAGACTATTTAAAAGCCAGAAAACTAGAGGGGATAGAGCAAAACTATTTATAAATTTTAATTCAGCACACCCAATTTAACAAATAATACCTATTCCCATTCTTGCCAAAGACTAAATTTATTTTTGTAAACCAGTGTTATTAAAGAGACTGGGAGACTTAAAAGTTGGCGGATTAGTGGAGACCATCCAAATTACAGCATTATTGAGAGTGGCCAGAATACGGAGAAGAGTCCTGGAGACTTTAGGGGACTTGCTGTCACTCAAACTCCAGTCAAAGAACACCAGCTACCGCTGATGTGAAAAATTCGGCAGGAATCAAAGTTGAAGACAGTATCGGATAGACTTCTTAAATCATCTCAAACACCGTCCCTCTATCCCTTATTTCATTTTTTCTATTCATTTCACCCCTTCAACCGTTGTTTGTTTGTTTATATATATATATATATATATATATATATATATATATATATATATATATATATATATATATATAATTTAATTCAATGAACGAATGAATTTTCGAAAATTTGATATTTATCTTTTTTTATCATCTCTCACATCAACCACTTAGAAAAATCGATTTTACTCCGTCCATGAACATTGAAAAAGCTTAATATCTTTATATATGTGCCAATAAAAGATTTAAAACCTTTCCAGATAATATTTCTTTTATCTATGTGAAAAGATGAAAAAAATTCATAGCGCACAGTCAGAATACGTTCATCATACAAAAAAACCCCACATCATTACCATCGTAACTTTATATTGATTATTATGTATTACATGAGTATAATGTACAGTGATTTACTCTGTAAATGTCCGAATTGCTTGCGGTATTCTTTTAAATCTTTGGTTTGAATTCTGTCAAAATATAGTGTATTTGAACGATAAGGTAAATTCGCAAATATGCAATTTATACACACACACACAGACACACACACACACACACACACATATATATATATATATATATATATATATATATATAAAACTAAAACATCTTGCTTGCTCTAATGGCATATCAATATTCCTGGGTCAAAATATCTCTGTAGAAAAACAGGAGTGATACTTTGTAGCTGATAGATTAAGAAGAGTTATTGGTTTACCATAGGTGTTAGCTTGAAAGAGAACATAATAGATTTAGTTAAATTCGAACGTGGATACTTCGAGGTTATAATCTAACAATTTAATCCTTACGCCACAAGAATTTCGGCCAGGGTGCGAATTACGAGGATCATTAAATAAGATTCCAGATTTTTTTCGTATGGGCACTTTTATTGATAGTACACACATCAAACTCTAGTCCCCTTCGAAGTAATCTCTTCCGGCTGCGATGCACTTGTTGTACCGATCGAACAACTTCTGGAAGCCCCCCCCCGAAGTCCTCTTGTGTGAGCGTGTCAATGATCTTCGTCACAGCCTCTTTTATCTCCTCAATTGTTTTATAACAACAGCCTCTGAGCTTAGGGAATAAGCAAAAGTCACAGGGAGAGAGGTTTGGACTAAAAGGAGGGCTGAGGAACCGTCTTGATGCCCATCTTGGTCAAATAGTCTGTGACAAGGATGGAGTTGTGGACTGGTGTATTGTCCTGCCGGAAATGCCACTGATCTGATTTGAAGAGTGCTGGCCTCTTCTGACGGAATGCCTTCCTGAACTCCCTTAAACCTGAACATAGTAACCCTAACCCTAACCGTTTGGCCAATCAACTCTGGTGTTCTGACTTTATTACTACTCCCATACCTCTCATCATCCCTCACAGACTCACTGCCTTCCTTGAACCTCTTATGCCACTCAAAAACTGATACTCGATTCATGCAAGTCTGAAGCATACATCCCTGTGGCATTTTTCCAAGTTTAAAACAGAATTTTATTGCATATCGTTCTTCTAAAGTGTCCTCACGTCCAGATTGCATTTTTGAAATTCACCAGCTGTGAGAATCAGGCTTTAGGAGGGTATGTTCCAATTGCTGCTGTAGCTGTTCATTTGAACGTGAAGTCATAAAAATTGGTCAGTCATCTCATAATATGTGTAGCAATAACATACCGAATTTTCAAGAGTCTACGACTATTTTAAATGCCTGTACAAAAAAGTCTGGAAACTTATTGAAGGCACCACGTAAATAGAAATATTGAATCATTTTCTATACTTGAAACCATTTAACAGCGTGCAAAAGGACGACTGATGTTAAATTGAATCATTGGTATTGAATAACAATACTTGCAACCCGACTACTTTGTGCAAATGAATATATAATATTGAATAGAATTATTAGAATTAAATAACGATACTTGAAATCATTTAACTCTGCGTAAATAGAATTTTTATTGTTAAATAACACTACTTAAAACCATTTAACAGTGTACAAACGAATGATTAATATTTGATAGAATTATCACAGCTGGATAACTATATTTGGACTCATTTAACTGTATGTAAACAAATAATCTCTAACTGATTTAAAATCCTACAAACTATTCACTAACAAATGAATTATATATATATATATATATATATATATATATATATATATATATATATATATATATATATATATATATATATATATATATATAGTCATCCATAGACAGACTGTTTCGTTCTATCAGAACTCTTCAGTGTAATAATCTAAACTTTAATGCAAAATTATCCTAGTAGAAGAAAAGCACTGATAAATAATCTTATTACTGGGAGTACGAAAAGAAGACTGTACGATGCTATAGTCGAAACGCTGTGATTGGATATTGTTTGATTGTTTGTTTGAGTTTTATGGCATATAAACCTTTGTAGATTATTTAATGCCAACACTACTTTTATACAAATGAACAGTTCTATTTCAAACAATTCAGTTTAGCATGAGTACACAATTTAGTTTTAAAAACATTTCTATTTCCAGCTATTCAGTTTAAGCAAAATAAAAATAAAAACTCAATTTAATATAAGTATAGTTTTTGTTTACATACAGGTCAATATCAAAAACAGTTCCATTTAAAACAATTCATTTTAGCATACAAAAACAGTTCCATTTCAAATAATTCAGTTTAGTATAAGTACGCATTTTAAGTGTCAAAACCGTTCTATTTCAAGCAACTCAGTTTTGCATAAGCTCACAGTATAGTTCTATCTGGAGCTACCTCTCCAGGCGCGAGTGGACCTAAGAGCGATGGCAATGAATGGGTACTCTGAATTCTCCAAATCATTATTGGCGCCTCACAATCAGATTGTTTAATGTCATATCCAAGACACTTGAGGGGAGGGGTCTTACCCTTCTGCAGAGATGTAGTCGGTGTATTCTACAGCTCCAGCCAACAGGACAAGATTGGACATTGATTTAGTTTGTTTTGGTGGCATATCAACCATTGTAGGTTACTTAATGCCAAATCCTTTTTATACATATATATTGAATAGGTGATTTCTAATCATATTTTGTTAATAAAATTTTAAAACTAATCTGAACCTTTTTTCAAATACATTTAAATGGTCTCACCGATTTCTCTCTAATACACGTAATTCTATTTACTACTAATCATTTGTTTGCACACAGTTTAATGTTTTTAGGTATTGCTATTTATCACAAACAATTCAATTAAACATCAGTCATTTGTTTAAAAACAATTGAATTTAAAGACACTTCTATTTCAATCAATTCAGTTCATCATAAGTCATTTGCATGCACTCAGTTTAAATGTAAAGACAGTTCAATTTGATCCATTGATAGGACCCTATCAAGTGCTACCACTCAGGGTCAGAGTGGACGTCGGAAAGATGGCATTAAAAAGGTACTCTGCATTCCCCAAAGCTCCAGCATTACTGGAACCTCAGCATAAGATTGTTTAGTGTCCTATAGAGGACACTCGTTGGGGAGCCTTACCCCTCTGCAGAGGCGCAGTTGGTGTATTCTGCATCTCTTCACAACTGGGCCAATTAGACTTTGAGGAAGAAGGATATTAGGGGTTACATTTTGCCAATACCTATATTCTTCCAACAATGGATTGGGCATTAAATACCCCACAAAGGTTGATGTGCTATCAAAAAAAAAAAAAAAGAAAAAAAAAGAAAAAAAAAAGAAACCAAACCAAACCAAATGTAAAATGAATTTAAAACAATCACTTTTAACATTAGGCCACGGGATATTTATTTAATTACCTACCTACTTAAGTATCAACCTCGATAAGTGGTGCGTTTGTATTCGTGCTGAGCCAATCCCTATTTTTCAATAAATGTTAAGCGATAATCAATAAGTACTTCTCTTATTTATCTATTTATTTGCAATTTAGCTACTTGAAGGCCATTCAATTTATAAGATGAATTTTGTCAAAGAAGTTAGCAAAAGAAAGAGTTTATTGTTGCAGATTTTTCAAG
>OY757904.1:105425738-105473238 GCA_963585895.1 Sepioteuthis lessoniana
GTATCTCACAGGAGAATACCCCTTTGCTTTCTGGGATTTGTTGTGAAAATATATCCACGTGTTCCTCTTTGAGGAACCTGTGTTTGGATGTTGAGAATATCGTCGAAGAGAATATCTCTTTTTACGTTATGTACGACGCACCTTGTGAAATATAGTAGTGAAGAAATTTCTTTTCGTAATAATATAGGGATAAAACTATGCGTTATAAAAACTTATGAATATAACGGTACGTTTTCAGTTTTATATGGTTATCTGTTTAAAATGTAGAGTTGTGTCTGGATAGTTATCTCTGTGTTTTTTCATATACATTGAAATTTCTGTATGGCCCGTCTGGTTGTTTTTTTTTTTTTTTATATACATGTACATATGTAAGTTAATCTGCATATATGCCTTTGACGATGTACGTCTGCCATTTCAGTGCACAAACCTGTGCTTTCTTTTTCGTGCGTTGATATATACACAGAATTGTTCTATTCTACATGCTTTTTTACCATGTGAGTAGGTATGTATATACGCGCGCTTTCGTCGATGTGCGTATGTGTTTGAAGGCATGTATGTTGTGTGAGTGCTTGTGAATATGCACGTTTGTTTGCGTGAGCGCACACAGCGTGTGTATGTGAGTGTATGAATGCGTGTGTGTGAGAGTCTGCGTGTAGGGTGGCCGGCTGTGAGGCTGTTCTTGTCAGTCACTTCGAAAGAGATAGATGAGAAACAGGGTTTAAACAAGACGTCGAGTGGAGGCGTTTAAGAAGGGCGAAGGAGTCGGTGTAGAGCTCGCTTACAGATTTGCTGAGGATGATAATAGCTGGGGTCGTATGGCTTGCCCGGCAGTCCCATAGTGCTCGACCACATGGCTATCACGGTGACGCTCACCTGTCAAAGAGATACAAATGCGTATAAGATTTTTGCATAAGATACGTATAAATATGTCATGGGAGTTATATTGGTATTTATTCATATGTAGTTGTTATATATTACGACATAAGGTCACACAAAGTCATATATATATATATATATATATATACGTGTTATGTGTGTATGTATGTGTTACCATAACAGAAAATAACATATCATCAAAACATATTTTTACAGCAACAGTGTTAAGTGTTGTTGCTTAGAGAATAAACTAATTTGAATACTATTGCAACTAATAGTACTGAAGAAGTTCCTGTGGCGTAGTGGTTAATGTATAGACTGCAACTTTATAGAAAACGATTTCAAATTTCAGATGCACGAATGCGTTCATTTTCGGACGATTACTCTTGCGAAAAATATGAATCTCCCTATCCACCCCGGGTATTTGTTAAATGGTACTGCCTCTGTTCCCCTACAAGGAAGGCTTTGGCTTTAAATTACCCTTGAATCTTGATACAAAAATCAAACCAAAAACTAGTACTACTATTAAAACTAATAATAATAATGATAATAATAATATTAATAAAAAACGAAAATCTCAGGGATTATGAAATAAAAAGAGATAACTTAACCGCGATTTGAAAATCAGATCTAGTTTTAGTTAATAAAAAGAAATAACGAGTGAATTTGTAGACTTAGCCGTACAATCAAAGTGAAGGAAAGCGAAAAAAAAACCCCCAAAAGCATGAAGACTTAGACCTTGCCAGAGAACGGAAAAGGCTATGGAAGATAAAGGTAGCAGCGATATCAATCAGAGTTGGAGCCCACAAAACAATACCAAATAAAGAGAATCCATCGAGTCGTTGACCTTGAATGAAAATCTAAGAAAACGGAAAGAAAGACCAGTATTAAAACTTGCCAATGAACAAAAGAAGCTGCAGAATATTAAGGTGGCGGTGATAACAATTATAATTGGTTCACTTGGAACGATCCCAAAGGGCTTCGCAAGGGAAATAGAAGAGTTAGAAACCGGAGAAGATAAGACCATCCAAACTACTGCGTCGTTAAGATCGGCAAGAATACAAAGAACAGTTCTGGAGACTTGAGGATAGTTGCTTTCACTCTTACTCTACTGAAAATCCATCAGATAACTGACAAGATGATCCACTGGGAATTGTGCAAGAAGCTTAAATTTGACCATCCGAAAAAAAAAATGGTATATACACAACCCAGAAGCTGTCCAAGAAAATGAAACTGACAAAATTCTCAAGGATTTTGACATACAAACGGATCACCTAATATCTGCCGGACGATATAATAATCAACAAAAAAAAGATAACTTGTAGAATTGTGCACTTTGCTGTCCTATTGGGCCACAAAGTAAACGTGACAGAAAGTGAAAAAAAGGATAAGTATCTGGACCTCGCAAATGAATTGAAAAAAGCAGTGAAACATGAAAGTGACGGTTATACCAATTGTAATTGGCGCTCTTGGTACAGTCAACAAAGGATTGGTACAAGGACTGGGGGACTTGGAAATAAGGAGAGAGTGGAGACCATCCAAACTACTGTCTTTCTGAGTTCGGGCAGAATGCTGGGAAGAGTCCTCAAGAATTGAGGAGACTTGCTGTCACTCGAACTCCAGTGAACGTCAGTCAGCTAACACTGGTATGAAAAACTCTCGAGGAGTAAAATAATTAGAAAGCGGAAATGGGAACAAACAGCCGATGAATAATACCTATCAGGAGTTATCATCTAAAGGTATATTGCAAGGGGAACTGATTATTATTACTTCTTTTCGTTATGTCGGTGATACAGCAGATCTATACACCCCCACCCAAGGGAATATACGTTAAAAAATTGCAAGAATAAATAAACCACACTATGTATGCAGACGATGTCAACCTTTCTGGAAAAAAAGAGCTTGAAATACTAACACAAATGAAATATTCAACCAAGACATTGGGAATTAAAAAAGCTCAATGATTATAGTGAATAGAAACTACAGAAGGAATAAAACTAGTCAATCTGAAAAGCAACAGAATGCTCGAAGAAAACGAAAGGTACAAATAGTAGCAGAGGATATTAAAAGCAATTACAATCAATCAAACGGAAATGGACGTAATAGTAAGAAAGAGCAACTTGAGAAGAAAAAAGGAAATTACTCGAAACCAAACTCTGCTGCTGAAGGTTAATGAAAGGACTAAATATCTGAATAGATTCCCTTGACCTCTCTTACGAATCCTTATTAAACTACGCATAACAGAAACTCAAAAATATGACCAAACCCAGTCAGTTGTGGCTATAGAATACGTCGATTATATCTCAGCAGAAGGATATCCTCCTCATAACTAGGGTATATATATATATATATATATATATATATATATATATATACTAGTTATGAGGAGTATATATATATATAATTACGCTCTCCCATGGGGGTTGAGCACTCTGGTGAAGGAATTTTCGGCCGCCGCTCGCATAATGCCAAGCTCTTCGAAAGAATTGAACACTCTGGTAGCCGATAGGGTATAAAAATGCTTGGAGATAAACTGTTGCTACATAAATACCTTAACAATTCCCTTAACCAAACGTGGTACGCTTGTTGGCTGAGCGGTCTGAGACTTAGTCTAACGTAAAGTTGGATGGGTTTCGAAGAGTTCTGATAGAACGAAACAGTCTGTCTGTGGATGACAATAAATAAATAAATAAATATATATATATATATAGATATCCTTCTGCTGAGATATAATCGACGTATTCTATAACCACAACTGACTGGGCTTGGTCATATTTTTGAGTTTCTGTTATGCATAGTTTAAGGGTTCGTAGGAGAGGTCAAGGGAATATTTACCAGGAAAATTTAAATGTTAACTGTTGAATGTTTTTTTTTGTCCTAATGGAATTACCCCTAAATCCGGTTTAACTGGACCGAATAAATACCTATATATATATATATATATATATATACAAGTATGATTTTTGAGCGAATAGTTTGTAGGTAACATTATCTTTAACTGAGCTAATTTGTTTGCACACAGTTAAGCGGTTTTAATTATCGTTATCAAACAGTAATAATTATCTTTAATAATTATCATTTATTTGCACACAGAGTTTCTTGTCCTGGAGCTTTGGAGAATGTGGAAAAAGCTTTCATTGACATAACTACCAGGTTTACTCTTACCTACGTTAGTAGTTCATGTTAGGTTTCCATCTATAGGTGAAATTGAAATATTTGAACCATTACCAAACTTAAAACCATTTAATAGCAAAACTTGTAACAGTTCTATTTCAAGCAATTCTGTTTAGCATAAGTCATTTGTTTGCCCTCAGTTTAAATGTCAATGTACACTATTTAAATGTAAAGACAGTTCTATTTGACCCATAGATAGGATCTTATCAGATGCTACTACTCCAGGCCAGAGTGAACCTGGGAGCGATGGCAATAAAGGGTTTCTCCGCATTCTCCAAAGTTCCAGCATTACTGTAGCCTTTCCATCAGATTGTTTAGAGTCATAACCAGGACACTCGTTGGGAAAGTCTTGCCCTCTGCAGAGATGAAGTAGGTGTGTTCTACCACCCCAAACACATAGGTAATCCTAGAAGTAATGTTTATGGAATAAATATAATATAAAAGCTGACATTTAGAAATTGTGTTGATGCAGCAATTCAAGGACTACAAGAATACTTAAGAAACAGTGACTAATTACAGTTGACAAAAAACTGAAACACCAACAAAAATAACACAATTGTAAACAGGATTATAAAATCGAGAAAACAAATAGGTGGATAGAAAAAAAAACTCTCTCAGAAAAAGATATTTCACAAAGAAAACTACACCTTCAATGAGCTGAGAACGGCTGCGCAAAGGCAACGTTAAGAATGTGAATAGCTATCAATAGCCGTTCATGATAAGACAATGATTATTACGTATAAGATAGAGCAGAAGGGTGTATTAAGTGTGCGCTCTGTGGGAGAGACAGAGATAGAGACAGAGATAAAAGAGTCGTTCATATAATAAAAGAATGCTTCAAATTTGAACATAAAGTGTACATAAAGAAACACGACAGGATGGGGAAAGTAATATACTGAGAATTGTGCAAATGGCTATAATTTGCTATCCTGACAAATGGGTTATGCACAGAAGGGAATAAATCTGGGAAAATAAAACACATGAAATTTTCTGGGAATTTGAGATACCAAAGAAATCACCCAAACCAGGTCAGAAGTCTAGAACTGGCGTTAATTTACAAGAAATAAAGGACTTATCATTAGGTGGATTTTACCGTGCCACCAGATCACAAGTTAATGTGAAGGAAAGAGGAGCTGGATCAATATCTGAAAACGTTGGTAAACATGAAAGCGATGGTGATACTAATCGTAGTTGGAGTACCAGGAATATTCTTCAAGAACCAAAAAAAAAAAAAAAGACTGTAAGAAATGAAAATCTGGGACGAATTGAAGCCACCAAGACGCTGGTTGGTTGGTCGGTCGGTTGGTTGTTTTGTTTTACAGCGGATCAACGCTTTTCGGGTCATTTAACACCGAATTAGATTTGAAACAATTCAGTTTAGTATAAGTATAATTTTGGTTTACAAACAGTTTAATGTCAAAATAGTTCAGTTAAATGTCAAAAAAGTTCTATTTCAAATAATTCCTTTTAGCATAAGTACACAGTTTCAATGTCAAAAACAGTTCTATTTCAAACAATTCAGTTTAGCATAAGTACACAGTTTAATTCTTTTTAAAAAGAGTTCTATTCAAAACAGTTCTGTTTAGCATAAGTACACAGTTTCGATGTCGAAAACAGTCCTAGGGGATAACTGAGAAGACGTATTGTCACTTAGACTCAAGTGAAAGACCACCAGTTCTTGTTGAAGGGAAAGACTTGGACAGAATAATAGTAATAATAATGATACACGTTCTCGATCATTTTTATTTCCCAAGGGAGATGATTTCTAATTACCAATTATAAATTAGATTTCCTTATTTGTTTATTTGCTATTGATTATCATTTAAATTTTGTAAAGACGATGTAGCAACTTATTAAGCGTACTGGTTGTCGAATATTGCTTTTAAACGGGTACTTGTAAAATTACTACTTTGTACAAGGTGTCTCAAAATAGATGCAACCCATTAACACGATAATAATTAATTACTGAGACAGGTGCAATCACGCTTATTTGGAACACGTTTTGTAAAAAATGGATCTTTTAAGCTATAGACATAAAATCATTGTTGTTTTTAAATTATTATTATTTCAGCTTCTAGGACATGTCATCTTTTTTGAATTGCTTGTCTCAGTAAAAAATCATTATCATATTAATGGGTTGCGTCTATTCTAAGACAGTTTTGAATGATTTTATCTCCAAATAAGTAGTGTCGCAAAATATTTTCCCGCTCTTGTCCAAGGAATTGTGATCGTGGATTATTGGCTGCAATAGTATACTATTTTAAAATCTGAAACAAAATAAAACAAAAAAAAACACAACATTATTATGAGTAGAGTTATTAGCAGTCACATGGCTTCCACACATATTGAGACACAACGTATTAATAAGCTTTTGTGCTTATAAATGGATTTACTGAAGGAACATATCAATTGTAGATAAACATGTATATAAATATTAACAGTTAAACTAGCTGTCATACTCGACGTTACTGTAGAGCAAAATATGTATTTTTTATAAAAAATGAAATGATTATATATATATATGTGTGTGTGTGTGTGTGTGTGTATATATATATATATACTTTTTTCATTTTTTATGTTATCATAAGCAAATATTTTTTATTGTGATGCAGATGCGTCTGTACTGTTGAATTATTTTCAGACTGCTACGATGTGCAAATATTTATTGACTGAGTTTAATGTTAATCTTAAATGTGTAACTGAAAAATACTATCTATATTTCAGTAGTTGTCATATGTTCTTGTAATTCTAAATTGATATGCAGCACATGAAACAAACAATTCTGACAGAAATGTTTTTGTAGTCAGCAAGAGCTCTCAAGTAGAAAAAGTTTGTTATAAATAAATATGAAAAGGAGTAAAACATTTAAAAGTGAAAAAATATATCGTTTTACAAAAAAAACAAAGATATAAAAAAAGTATAAGAAACAAATATTTTTTGCGAGAAAACAATCATCATCATCATCATCATCGTCCTGCTCGCATGGATTTCCCTGACTCTCTCTCTCTCTCTCTCTCTCTCTCTCTCTCTCTCTCTCTCTCTCTCTCTCTCTCGTCCACCGCTTCCAGCAGGTCTTTTTGACTACATCTTGTGTCTGTACAGAACTGTTGTAGATAAGTTCTTGCAGGTCGTCCAACACCTGCTTGTCCGTGTGAAGGGGTCCATTGGAGATCGTCGCTGATGAGTTTGTCCTTAATAGTCCAGCAGTGTCTCGCATGTGTTCCTCGTCTAATTTGGCTGATTTTAGAGATGGGAGGTAAGTTGCCGTACAACTCTTTTTTTGTGGGATGTTGCTTCCCGGATTTGTTCAATAGAGCACGTAGCATTCTTGCTCAATTGCCGTCAAGCTTTTCTCTATATGCTTAGTCAGCGTACATTTGGTGCATCTATATAGTAGTATGGACTCGACCGCTGCTTGGAAAAAATTGCGTTTTATTTTATCGGACAGGTCTTATGCTGGGTTCTTTTTTTAGTATATGTTACCGAGTTATGTAATCATATTAAAAGAAGAGTGGTTAGTATTTGTTACTGGCATGATTCTTACTTTGGCCACATGAAGGCGTTAGAGAAATCCCAAGTAAAGTTTGATAACTTTCGGTTCCGTTTTACTGAACGCTCAACAACTTTACAGTAAGAAACTGTACTTGGATTAAAAACAGATCGGAATTCAACATGTATTGTACCAAACTGGCCCCGAGGCCTCACGGATCCAAGTTTTTTTTATTCATGAGTTTTTTTAGAATATGTCTGGATTTTGGTGTCAAAGCTTGTAAGCGTTCGTTGTGAAATGACGACGAGGTTTTAAAACAAACAGACTAACATTGCCGTTTCTTATATAGACTAACAGTATTTACTCGTATTACATACAAATTTTAATTTGGGTTAGTTCGTTGGGATTTAAAGCATATCAACCCTTGTAGGTTATTCAATGCCAAAATCCTGTTTATAAGTATCTATATTAAATGAGATTTGTAAGCGAATAGTTTCTAGGTAAGATTTTAAACAAGCCAGAGATCATTTGTTGTTAAATGATTTCCATATTGTTATTTAACACTAAGAAATCTATTTAGAACTAAACTTTTGTTTTCACATAGGTAAATGGTTTCAAGTATTGCTATCAAACATTAATTATTTTATTTAGTATTAATCTTTTGTTTGCACACAGTAAAATTGTTTCAAGATTTGCTATCAGACACTAACAATTCAATTTATTATCAGTCATTTGTTTGCACACAATAAGTTGGTATAAACATTTGTATCTGAATAAGGACCCCAAAATTTTCTACCAAATCCGGATCATAGTCGACTTGGGAGTAATGCCAATAAAGGGGTACTACACATTTCCCACATCTCCGGGATTGGAGCCTCACCATAGTATCATATTGAAGACACTCGTTGGGATGTGGTTCTTACCTCTTTGCAGAAATGCTGTCGGCGTATTCTACTGCCTCAGCCGACTTGGCTGTGAGTTTTAAGATTGTCACATGTTCATAAGCTAGATTGTATGACTTAGAATGAATAATCCGGAAAAAATAAACAAAATGTAAGCATAAGTCTCTTAAAGTTGCGCTCATAAAAAAAATTATTTCTCTACAAAATGTCTCAGAAATATTTTTACAGAAGAATACTAAAGATATCCATTATGTAAACGGATAAATGTTTTATGTGAATTTATCATTTATCACAATTAGTGTTTGCAATAATGTGTTAGGTGTAAATATTTAATTGACAAAAGACCTATAATATCTGTTATAGTGGAGGTGCCCGTGGTGTAATGGTTATCGTCGTAGGAACTGGACACGGCGACACGAGTTCAAATCCTGGACGAGACTGATTGCATTTCACATAGCACTAATACCCTTGGGAAAGGTACGAATCCAATTATTCTCCCTCCAGCTATGGGTAAATAGTAGGGCAGACTGTGTTCTTCAGCCTTGAAGTCTAGGAGAAGGAATACTCTGAATTCAAACCTGATAAACTCCGCTTAAAAATTGAAGTTGTGTCATATCCTGCCCGAGTGGAGGGGTTGGGTAAATATGATAATATCTGTTATTTACATCTTATCAAACATAACTAATAAGATTCATCGAGGGTAGTTCTGTGGCCTTATGGTTTCGGGTTTAGTTTATTTGTTAAACGGCATATATAACTACGAGGGTTATTAAATTCCAAAGCCGTAGAATATCACTTATGGTACTCTTTAACCAAGGGAATAGCCCGAAAATGAGTCTAATAATGCAACTGGATTTCGAACTTGTTTACTACGATTTTGTAGATCAGCACATTTGCCATTATGCCACGGGAGGGAGTAGTCCCAGTGACATATTCGAATTAATTACTTGGTAAAAGTATAAACACCCCACTCCCAGCTATATGTTAAATAGTAAAGTTGGCAACCATTGTCGAAGGCGACCCGAAGGCTTCCTTTTCGATAACTACTACACTGAGGTCAAGGGGACGGCGCTACTCCATTCCCTGGATTGCTCCATTTTATCCTTGATCCATACCTTATAATGCTGACTGTTAAGCAAGACGGCATCAAGTACCATTTTTTGAGTCTTTGGTATGACTCGACCAGGAGATTGAACCCCGGTCTCCCGGACCAATGACGAACACTCTACACATTAGTCCAATGGTACGGTATGCGTTAAACAGTACCATTATTATTCTACTACGATGGTTTTGGCACTATAATAGACATGTTCTTTGACACTAATATAGAGATATGCTGTGTGCATAAAAATATTTTGACTCTATTATTGAGATAGTGTATAGAAAGAAGATTTTTGACATACTTATAGAGACGTACGTAGAAAGAGATATCTTTTTATACTATTATTGAGATATACAGTGTGTAGAAAGAAAATTGTTGACACTAATATAGAGATATACAGTATATAGAAAGAAGACTTTGACATTATTATAGAGATATACAGTATATAGAAAGAAGACTTTGACACTATTATAGAGACATAGAGTATATAGAAAGAAGACTTTGACATTATTATAGAGATATACAGTGTGTAGAAAGAATACTTTTAATATCATTACAAAAATATACAGTGTGTAGAAAGAAGACTAATGGAGATATGTAGTGTGTAGAAAGAGAAACCTTTTAACACAATTATATATCAATGCAGTGTATAGAAGAAGACTATTATAGAAATATACAGCTTGTAGAAAGAAGATTGTTGACACTATTATAGCGATATACCATATGAAGATAGGAGACTTTTGATAGTATTATAGTGATATGCAGAGTGTACAAAGAAGAATTTTGTCACAGTTCTAGAGATACAGTGTGTAGAAAGTATACTTTTGACTCATATAGTAAAATATTTCCAATAATACTAAAAGAAAGTGATTGGGTTCGAGTAGGAGTTAAAATTCAGGAGTCTGATTTTCAAGGCGTGAAACTTTCCATCTTGGAAACATGGACCAACATTATCTTCCAACTCTTATTTATCCTCAATAGTTATCGCTTCGTATTACGATACTCTTTGTGCAAATCAATATCGAACTGACGTGTTGTATAATGAAAGACTGCACTGAATGATGTGGAAATGATGATGAAAAGAGGAAATATCAGAGATTAAGATAATGTTTAAAATAAACAAAAAAGTGGACTGGGTGAAATAAAAAAGGCAAGAGAAATATATAAGCAAGAGACATTCAAAGAAGAAGAAGAAGAAGAAGAAGAAGAAGAAGAAGAAGAAGAAGAAGAAGAAGAAGAAGAAGAAGAATATAAGCAGTATGTTGATGTCCAACTTTCGCTAGTATCTGTCCACTGTTTACGTTTCAGAATTGAAGCCAGAAGAAGGAGACGTTTTCCTGAGGACAGAAAAATAGAACAACTGGGAATAGAAAGAAACTGCAGACAACATTGGATGATAAACGGAGAAAAATAAAAGTATACAGGGAGTGTGAAAAAGTAATGGAATAAACAAAAATGCTGGCTATGTCCAATGCCTCTGTTTTGGCAGTGACAGGAAGCATGATGCTTACTTGATGAAGAACTATGGCGAACAATAGAAAAGGAATGATGCGTAATATGGTAAAATAGAAGCGGGCATAAAAGGAATAACAATGGCGACCGGAAGAGGGACCAAGCGGAAAGGAAAAAAGGAAAGAAGAATTGTTAACCCAAAGGAAAACAGGAAGAATCAGAGAAAAATAAAAGACAATAACAAGGAAGAGTAATAGATATGAAAACGGGAAATATAAAAAAAATATCGTATAATAAAATGTTGGTTGTACAACGATAAACAGAAATTATTAAAAAAAGTATGAAAAGAGAAAAAACCTTGAGATAAAGCTCGAATACAAAAAGTAAAAGGGAATGTCTGAAAGTTAGAGTGAATGAATGTATGTGTGCGTATGTATGTGTGTGTGAGGAGATAGATAGATAGAGAGATTGAGAGAGAGAGAGAGAGAGAGAGAGAGAGAGAGAGAGAGAGAGGCTATTGCAAGCAAATATATATCGACATAAAGAAAAGTTGAGACAAGTTTAAGCTATTTTGGCAATAAGTAAAAGACACGGAAGAACAAAATAAAAAAAAGACCATATTGTCATCATAACTAAAAAAATATTCGATAAATAAATTCATAATACGAAAAAAAAAAAAATGAAATCTCTCAAATGGGGCGTTTTGAAAGATAAAACATATCAAAACAAACATATTAACTCCTCAAAGAGAAGAGTTCATCTCTGGCAGTTAGTAATTGTTCACTGTTGTTGGACGATGAACAGAATCATTCCAAACTGCATAACAACTTAAATAGTTGTTATTTCAACATACACAGCAAATGACTCTAAAATTACTTTCAGCGACGTTTCTTTTAAAACTTCCACTGGTCAAAATATCAACGTCTATAATTCAAACGCAAGGAACTCTGAAATCCACACGTGCAGACGTTAAACAATTCTTGTTTATGCATGTTCAGTGGTTTATATTGCTAAACCTTACCGGGGCTCAAAAACAAAGATGAAAGTATCACACAGAACAAGACAAATATTCTTATTTTCTGACATGTAAAAAGTCTAATAATTCCACGAATACTATGTATGGGTAACGTGTCTTTTCTTAAAAGTAAGAAAACTGGTCTCGCAGATTAGTTTGTTCGATTCTCAGTGAGTGGCGTATACTTGAGGTCTTGTGTTAAAACTAAGCCTATCTGAGTTCAAGAGGTCCTCTCTATATGCATACATGCCTGTGTTTGATTTGGTTTAGTTTTTGTTTAAGGCATATCAATCATAGTAACTTATGTAAGGTCAAATCTATTTTTATACATATAAATATTTCAATTTCAAATCGTCTAGTTCAGCAGAAGAACACAGTTTAAATGTCAAAACCAGTTCTTTTTCAAACACTGTTTTGCGATTTAAACTGCGTACTTATGCAAAACTGAATTGCTTGGAATATAACTGTTTTGACATCTAAAGTGAAATTTGACCATAAGAACAAATGATATGTGCACAACCCAGCAGCTGTCCAGGAGAATGAGACCCATAGACACCTATGGGTTTTTGACATGCCAGCGGATCACCTAATCTCGGCCAAACGACCAGACCTCATAATAATCAACAACAAAAAAAAAGAGAACTTGCAAAATAGCAGACTTTGCTCTCACGGCTGACAATAGTGTAAAATTGAAATAAAGTGAATAGAGGGATTTGAAAAAACTGTACAACATGTAAGTGACGTTTATACCAATTGTAATTGGTGCTCTTGGTACAGTTACCAAAGTATTAATAAAGAGACTGGAGGACTTGGAAATAAGAGGACGAGTGGAGTTCATTGAAAATACTACATTATTGAAATCGGTTGAAATACTGAGAAGAGTCCTGGAGACTTGAGGAGACTTGCTGTCACTCAAACTTCAGTAAAAAAACGTTCACCTAACACTGATGTGAAAAGCCCCACGGTGTAAATAATAATAATAATAATAATAATAATAATAATAATAGATAAGACGCAACAAAATAGCAAATGTAGGTTATTTGGTGATCGAGACGAAACGATCAATTTCATAATAAGCGAATGCAGCAAATTAGCACAGAAGGAGTATAAGACGAGACATGACTGGGTAGGCAATGTGATCCACTGGGAGATGTGCAAGACATTTAGATTTGACCATACAAACAAATGGTATATGCATAACCCAGCATCAGTCCAAGAGAATGGCACTCATAAACTCCCAAGGGACTTTGACATACAAACGGATCACCTAGTCTCGGCCAGAAGACTAGACCTTATAATTATCAACAAAAAAAGAAAACTTGCAAAACTGAGGTCTTTGTTGTACCGGCTGACCACTGAAAAAAAACTAAAAGAAAGTGAACAGAATGATAAGTACCTGAACTATACTAAAGTATTGAAAAAAAATTATGGAACATGAAGGTTACAATTATACCAATTTAAACAGTTACCAAAGGATTATTAAAGAGACTAGAGGACTTGAAAGTTGGAGGAAGAATGGAGACTATCTAAACTACAGCATTATTGAGAACGGCCAGAATACTGTGAAGAGTCTGAGAGACTTGAAGAGACTTGCTTTCACTCAAACTCTAGTGAAAAACTATCAGCTAAAACTGATGTGGAAACCCCTCAAGGAGTAAATAATAATAATAATAATAATAATAATAATAATGATAATAGATAAAAATTTATGGAAGAAAACATAAATAATAATATTAGCAATATTAATCAGTTATTTACCTTATTATCATATTTCTAATGATTAAAATAAATGGCAAAGCTATCATAGAACATTTTCAAACATTAATAATTGACAACTTATTATTTATACTTTTGTAACGCCAAAAACTGAAAGGAAACGAAATGGCAAAAGATAAGAAAACAGTTTTATATTTTACTTATTACGACACCGTTATAAGTAGTGAAAAAAATTTTTTTTCGTAAATTACAACCCACATAATGTTATTCTCAAGCTAACGTAATTTTTGAGCTGAGATTTTAAAGAATTCACTAAACATCGTAAAATCTCGACATTATTAAGAATATATGGTTTTATCTTTTAATTGGCATTGCTTACACACACACACACACACACACACATATATATATATATATATATATATATATAATTCTGTTTACTTCGAGGAACGTTCAAATATTCTAAGTCTGACCAAGAAAGAAAATCACAGCTGAAGATTTTTGTTCTTGGAACACTACCACTTCTTATAAAACTAGAAAAATCGGAAATAGTTTTTCTAGTTTTATAAAAAGTCGTAGTGTGTTACTGAAAAACGTAAGGAAAATTATGCTCTCTCTCTCTCTCTATATATATATATATATATATATATTGGCATGATGATTAGAGTATTCGACTATGGTCCTGGAAACCGGGTTCAATCCCTGATCGTGTCATATCAAAGACTCAAAAAATGGTACGTGATTCCTCTTTAACACGAGGCATTGTAAAGTGCAGATCAAGGGTAAATGGATTAATCTAGGGAAAGTAGTAGTACCCTCTCTTACATCCTAGTGTAGCAGCTATTGAAAAAGGAACCTTGGGGCCACCCTCGACTACTGTCGCCCAACTTTATATATACTGGTCGTTGATTGGTTTTAACATAAATTGCTTTCGATGCAGCACAGTTCGTCTTTTATGAATTCAGAATACCCAATGTATGCGAGTTGTTCGAGCTGTTGCACTTGAAATCAGGTTCCAATCTCTTTTGCTCGCAAATCTGATTCTGAGATACCTGTACATTTCTTAGTGATATGCCAGGAGTACGTAGAAAACTTAAAAAAAAACCCCAAAACGGCAGTGATAGCGAAGTACGGAACTAGGATGACTGATAGGAGAGCAAGAGATATCGAGGGTGAAAATGAGATGAAAGTGAAATGTAGAAGGGTTTCTGCTGGGGATGAACAATGTTAGCTGCCACCCTCGACACTTTTTATCGTCACCATCTTCGTCACGCCCATAGCTTGGGACAGATATGACGAACATTTCCTGTAAAATGTTTTTTTTTTCTTATTTTACTTCTTCCTTTTTTTTCATCTTTTTCGCAATTTTTTTCTTGTCAGATGAAGGAAAAAAGCCAACGGCTGTTGACTCTTTTACAAGCATTTGACACAAAGGGAATTGCTGAATTATGGATAGAAAATTCTGAACAAAGCAGTTTCCCTTTCACAATTACCAAGAATGTCGTTAGTATTCGCTGTTTTTTTGTTTATATTGCACTTGGCCATTAAAAAAATAATTCAGATGGCAAAGTGCCACAAAGGCTCTCAGCCAAAGTACTGCTAACCTGGTGACATTCTTTGGTAACCACTCCTTTACAACAGTTTGTCTCAAAAGTACTCAAAATGTGATACAAGTATTAATATTGCTACGTTAACCATAGTCTACAAGCACGCGGCTGGTTTTCAACTATTTATTCCTATTTGAAGCATATTTTACAAGGTGACGTCCCTGAGGACCTTAGGATATTATTTTTATTTGGTTTCTTGGTTTAATCGTATATAAACATTCGTGTTTTTTAATGTCAAAGCTATTCTTATAAGAGAACAGTAGTGATACGAGTAAACTTATTACTAGGAGATTGGTTGATAATATTTTACAATAAAGCAAATATATAGTTACTCTAACCGCTAAAAAACGTAACTATCTATGTTTATCTCCGAGACTTTAAACATTCCGATTGAATATATATATTTCTAATTCATATATTTCTTAGAAATCTATTAAACCAAGACTTATTGGGTAGTAGAATGCACCGATCGCATCTCTGCAGTGGCGAAAATTCTACTTCGCAGCGAGTTTCGTGGATATGACGTTAACCTGCATCTGATGGTGAGGATTCAGTCTTGCAGCTCTGGGGAATGTGGAGTACTCCATCACTGCAATTACTCCTAGGTCCACTCTGACCCAGAGTGGTAGTAGTGTTAGGGTCCCATCTATGGGTCAAATAGAATTATTAAATCATTTAATGTATTTGAAACAATTTAATGGAGCGCAAACAAATTATCGATATTAAATTGAATTATTAGTGCAATATTTGAAATTGAAATCATTAGTTAGCAATACTTGAATCATTAGTTAGCAATACTTGAATCATTAGTTAGCAATACTTGAAACCATTCGATTGTGCATATATAGAACTTTTCGTGATAGATAGCAATACTTGAAGCCATTTAACAGTGTGCAAACAATAAATATAAATATTTGAAACCATGTGTTCAAATAAATGGTCTATGGCTTGTTTAAAAATAGTTACCAACTAACTGTTCTTTTACAAGTCACATATATCTAACATATGATGATGATGAGGATGATGTCACGCTGCCAGCATGGATCTTCCTGATTCTCTCGCCATCCTTCTCTATCGTCCATCGCTCGCATGAGGTCGTCAATGCTATATCCTATATCGGCACAGAACTATTGTATATAGGTTTTAGTTGGTCGTCCTCCCTTTGTGAAGGGATCCACAGTAGTTTATCGTTTATGAGTTCATCTTTTCTTCTCTGTCGATTTCCTGCATGTCTGGTTTGTCTAACTTTGATAGTTTTGTGATGGGTGGTAGGTGGCAGTACAGCTGCTGTTTTGTGGGGTGTTGCCTCCAGGACTTTTTCAATACAGCTCGCAACATTCTTGTGTAATTGACGTCAACCTTTTTCTCCATTGTTTAGTTAGCGTCCATGTAATGCATCCATATAGCAGTATTGACACTACTGCTGCTTTATCGGTCAGGTCTGATTTCTATATGACCGATAGCCTATTGATAACAGTTCATACCTTTGCTAGTCGTGTGTTGATGTCTGTCTCAGTTGATGAGACACTACTTCCGAGGTAGGTGAACTTTAGTGTAGATTTGGCATTAAATAACCTACTGAGCTTGATATATCACTATACACAACCAAAATCAACCAACCAACCAACCAACGAAATCAATTTACAAAAAAACTGCTTTTTCATATGACATCACTCATATATAAGTGCACCCTTGTGTTGAACCAATGATATCAGGATTTTGTTATTTACAGTAGAATATTAAACAACTGAAACCGATATTATAAAATATTACTTATCACCAAACTTTACTGTATTTAGATTTCGTAATCCCAAGTACGAATATGTCATCATCATGAATGTGTGCTAACTGCTCTTGAATCATTCTCACCATCTATCCCTAAGGACCATCTCTCTTTACCAGTGTTGTAGACAGCACCGAGTAAGCGCACAAAGCTGAGAAATGCAAGTTTTTGCCGGTTGGTTAACACTAGTGAGTTCATATTGTCACGTGGCCTACCACTGAGAGGAGAGAAATAAGGAATTTCCCCTACCCCTCCGTGTTTGAATTAACAGGCCGCCAAAGACTGACCGTTAAAAGAGGGAAAAGGAATGTAGGTCGACTTCGGCCGGCCAGTTGAAGAAAGTAAAGAATGTAGGTCAGGCTATCTGTACCCCGTAACTTCACCCGGGTGAAAGAGATTGTAGTCTGACAGGGTGAAGGAAGGAGAAAGAGCCCGAATGATTGGCCAGAACCCTAAAAACGGAAGTAGCTTTTTTCTTCGTCAGCAGAAATAGAATGAAAGAAATCAGTTTAGTGAACGGAGGTCGCCATGAACGCACGGGCGAATCTCATGCCAAACTCCAGGTGAAGAAACGAAATAGAGCTCTTGGACAGGATGACCGACGCCTCAAGCCGAGCACCGTAGAATCCCACTAACCCGTAAAAAAGAAAATACTCTCAGAAGAAACGCGTCAAAAAGCTAAGTAAATATTAAGACAGTTTCTCACTCCACCCTTCCTAAGTACTGCTATTACATACTCTCTCTCTCTCTCTCTCTCTCTCTCAATTTAAAGAAGGATGAAAGAAAAGAATAAGGAAGAAAGACATTTGTATATTTAATATTATCCGCTGATAATATAGCCGACACGTTAAATATGTGTGTCCGCCTGTATTAAAAACCTTTTTATATCTTATATCTCTCCTCGTGTCGAAATATATTCATTGTGTTGTCTGCCTATCAAGTTGTCTTTTGCATATTCCTTTTCAGCTTCATTTGCCTCAATTCGTTCTCGCTAAATGTCCTATTCGCCTTTTAAAAATATTACACGGGAAACTGGAATTGTCGACTACGATAATTAATATTATTATATCTAAACCTAGAGGCCCATATCTTCCATTATTCTAGGGGTAGGAAGAGGTAGTTGTCTGGTGGGTGGGTGTGTAACGTGAAATTTGGAAACCCCTTGCCAGCGGCGGTCAGTCTAGCACCAAATTAACCCCCCTCATAATCTGCCAGTTCCCCTACGCCTAAAAAGGGAATCTTAACTGGAACTTATTTTTGCGAGGGATCAAGTGCCAGGCTGCCCCGTCTTCACACGTGTGAAAAATAAACCCCCGTCTTGGGATGAATATTTTATACCGCGTCACATTATGTAGGAGTTCATACGAGAATGTCTCATATTCCACGGCAGTGTCCTGCGTGTCTTGCTCAGCTTACTTGGATGGTATGCAAAATGGTAGGTAAGTGGCTATTTTGCAGGCGACTGCTTAAAGGAGTAGTTTAGAACAGCCCCCATCATCTTTGTCGAATTTATATCAATCTTTTCCTCTTGGCGTTTCGTTAGAGTCCAACTGCAGCAACCATACAGTTGTTCTGACCCAGGTACAGCTAAGAAAAATTATCATTTTTTAAAACGGAAATATAATATCACCCATATACAAATACAGCTTTTTTCTAAACCAGAGATACTGAGATTGTGTCATTTTGCAGAGAAAATTGTACAATCGAACCGGATAGTATTAGGTAATATTTACTACCAAAGTCCACAGCATTTTGATTCCTTAGCTAAAAGCATAAATATATAGCAGTCCAAAAATAAATAAACACCTTTTATGCATTAATGCAATTGTGTGTTTTTTTTTATTTGTTTGAGGATTTCCGTACTCTAAAGTTTGGCAATACATATTACCGAATGATCATATTTACCAACCCCTCCGCTCGGGCAGGATATGACACAAGGTCAATTTTTAAGCGGAGTTTAACAGGTTTGAATTCAGAGTTTTCCTTCTCCTAGACTAGTTGCCTCACCAAGGCTGAAGATCTCAGTCTGCCCTCCTATTTATCCATAGCTGAAGGGAGAATATTTGGATTCATACCTTTCCCAAGGGTATTAGTGCTATGTGAAATACAATCAGTCAGGTCCAGGATTTGAACTCCTGTCGCCGTGTCCATATCCTGCGACGATAACAATTACACCACAGGCACATATTTCCGAATGATATCTATTTTGATTAGATAACAGCTTGACTTGAACGTAAGTCATGTTTCTCTTATTGTTACTACGACTCAGCCTTATGTGCTATGTTTTTACTATTAGAAGTGGATGTAATAGTATGGTACTTTCTTAGATAAAGAATATTAATTCTTCGGTGAAAAGAGAAATGAAACGTTGATAATGGAAAACAATCAAGTTTAAAAGTACATTAACATAAATAGTAATTCCTTATCCCAAAAATTTTTCCGCGAGTCAAAAAGTTATGTAATATCATGTTAGGTGTTAGTTTGTGAAGAGTATATCACGTTATCGATGCATTTCAAGTCATGAAAGTTACCTGCTCTGATTGATAGTATAGGGGTAGTTGGTGCGTTGATACCATGTGTATTGCTTCACTCAGTGTGTGAATTAAAGGTTAGTAAAGATGAACGTGCTACGTAGTCTAATTCGTAGTTCCGAACCATATACTTTACGAGTTCTAACAACTAAAATATTTGTTGTGCAAAATGTGAAGGCGTCGTTAATTGTAGTTCAGTAACCAGACAGTTTAAGAAATTTTGCTTATATTGCAAGAACCTCGATAATCAGGCAAGACCAGGGAGGCACATAACCGTGTTTCAAGCCATAAAGGCAAAAATAACGTGTTGAACTTCACGATTTCGGAAATAGCACCCGTTAACAAAATATCACTCGTTACAAAAATGTTACACAACCTTTCATTCAGCCCAGTAGATAAAGATATATTTCTGATTTTAATGAGTTTTCGTAATCTGCTAGAAACATTTACTGTTATTTTTATAAGGTTTTAAATTTACTCGAATTAAAAATACATTGACATATATTTTTGTATTTATTTGCTTTACCGTTTTTTTTTTTTTTGTTTTGTTCCGCTTCTTTATTTAAAGGCATTCGTGGCTTCTTTAATGCCGAAATGAGACTTTAAAACATCTCTGCGTAGATTGTTCGTCTTTTTGACAAAATTTAAAATGTTGATTTTAATACAATGCGTAGATTACAATGCCTCCAAAGAAAGTGGAAAATGTATATGATTGACGGAGAAAATATAAGCATTCTTTACATAGTGCTTAAAACATACATAACATAATACATTTTTCGACAACATTTAAAATGTAGATTTTATCATTTCTAGTGTAATAGCATGTGTAGATTACAACGCTACCAAAGTAAGAGGTCAATTCGAATGTGACGGAGGAATTGTAATATAATTAGGGAGTCTGGTTGATTGTTTTAGTAGTAAGTTGTTTCCTAGCTAGAGTTAGAGTTCAACCACAGGACGGTGGAAAAGGAGGGATATATACAAGAGGGAGTGTCGAGGCAGTGGGAGAGAGGGAGAAGGAGTCACGATAGTGGAGGAGAAGGGAATGGAAAGGTGAACGGGAGCTTTCCCAATTCAAGGTCGGGATAGCAGTGGACGCCCAGGTTAAAAATCGAAATGTATCGGTAGCAAATCTTCCACACTTCATGATTGACTGGAAGAAACCCAAATGGAGGAGCCGTTGATGGTGACGCAGGATAGATAACATGAAAAATAAGAGTTTGAGCCCAGACTCGGAGATGTGAAGAAGGGTCAAAAATTACGGAACCCATTTTGAGTGAGTTCCGCGAAGTTATTCTACACTTGCCGTGAACATGTAAGTCAAGCGCGAGAACAACAACAGAAAACGAGAAAGATTCTATTAAGGTCTGTGTCTACCTCGCTTGCTCTGTTTGTCTAAAGCGGTTGACTTGATTTTTTATACTCTGTTCCTCCCTTTTCGACTACTATGAATGAGGGGTAGTAGCGAATGAACTTCGTATAAAACAAACCAGCTGACGTATTTTGTGCTTATGTCACGTTTTCACACAGGGAGGTTACAACGGGGTCCGACTAGAACTTAAGGTGTAGTAATACACTCATAGACCTTTTAGAACCCCAGTGGGACACACGTCTATTATAGCGGTCGTGGTTCAAGCGTCTATTTGGTGTCGTAATATTACAAAATTTGGCTTGAAGCATCCCAGACGTAGTGCTTTAAACATACATGATATGATAAACTTCTTCGTCAAAATCTAAAATGATTTTATCATTATTTCTGGTAGAATAGAATGCGTAGATTATAATGATACCAAAGAAAGGGGACAATTCAAAAAATTAACGGAGATATAAACGAAGTAAATTATAGAAGACGCTAAAAGAAATCATGTCAGTTTTCATTTTTAATTTGTGATAGTTTTTTGAAATATGATAATTGAATTTGAAATCTATTTGTTTTTTGCTGAAAGTAGTCAGAAAGCTTAAAAAATGAAAATACTGCGAGCTATGGTAAACTCATGCAACTCACTATTATATATACAATAATAAAAAATTAAAATAAAATCATTTCTAAATATCTCTGTATAATAATCATTTTCTTTCGCTGTCAATACCAGAAGATGATGATGGTGACCCAGTTGAAATTGAATGTGCATATAGTGGATATAGTTTCCACAGGTCTTCATCCATCCATTGGATACAAGTGGGATGTTTCTCCTGTTCACTCATTAGTTGCATTAGAATCTAATTTCTGAGGAATCAGTTTTAAATGTTTGTGTTGAATTTCCCAATGTTCTGAATAGGATATGAAATTGCGTCCTTGTGATGCTTCAGTTCTGAAACTCTGTGAAGTGGGTAAGTGGCCCTTCATTGGAATTACGCCCAAGCCCACTTTGACCCAGAATTAGAACACCTGTAGATCTGTTTGAGGATTATTTATATTGGTAGTGTTAAAACCTGCTAGGATCCCATCTATGTGTCATGTAGATCTGTTTAAAAATTATTGGTATTTTATGTGATAGTAGTTGTCCGGGTCCTATCTATGGGCCAAATAGATTCCTTTGAAAATTAATAGTATTGGATGGTAAAACGTTTTATTATTGAATTTGCTGTCGTGTCAGTTTTTTACTGAACAGTGGTCTTTCTACTTTTGATTTGGTTCAGTTTCATTTTAAATGGCATATCAACTTTCGTGGATTATTTACTGCCGAAGTCATCCTTCTAGAAGAACTGTAGTCGTACTATCTAACTTATACATCACAAACTATTGATCATATGGAAGTCAGACCGGACCGATAAAATGAAACGCAGTTTCTTCCAAGCAGCGGTCGTGTCGATACTGCTATATGGATGCACTATAGGACGCTAACAAAACGGCTGGAGAAAAGCTAGACGGTAATTACGCAAGAATGCTGCGAGCAATATTGAACAAGTCCTGGAGGCAACACCACACAAAGCACTTACTATACGGCCACCTACCCCCCTTCACGAAAACTCTCCAAGTTAGACGAACCAGACACGTTTCTTTAATAGTATATCAACGATCGTGGTTCGTTTATTGCCAAGGAAATCCTTGTTGAAGAACAGCATTGTTACTATTTAACTCAAAGGTGGAGGGAAGAAGAAAGTTCACAAATTTGGCGAGGATACGCATTAGCACGACTGGAGTTCGATCTCACTTACTTCGCAGCCGTAGTCTTGCACTTTAGCCATTACGCCATCTACGCCATTACGCCATCTAAATCTTTTATTTTATACAAATTATTTGTACTAAAATCACTTACTTGAAAATATATGACTGTTAGTAAACAGTCATAGTTATTATTAGTAGTAACTGAAAACTATATAATAGGCTGTGTTCACCGAAGGTCTGGAAGACCGGGGTTCAATCCCTGGTCGAGTCATACCAAAGACTCAAAAATGGTACTTGATGCCGCCTTTCTTAATACTTAACATTATAAGGTAAGGATCAAGGGTAAAGTGAAGCAATCCAGGGAAATGAGTAGCGCCCTCCCCTACACCTGGGTGTAGTAGTCATTGAAAAGGGAGCCTTGTGGTCACCCTCGACTAAGGTCACCAACTTTGATTATATAACTGAGAGGAAATTATGGGCGTTAGGCTTGGTTTGGTTTGGTTTTATGGCATATCAACCACTGTAGGTCATTTAATGCCAATTTCTTCTTTTACATATATATTAAATATATGATTTCTAAATACATTTTTTAGGTAACATTCTTAAACGAACCTGAACTAATTTCTTTTTCACCCAGTGAAATCGTTTCACTTATTTCTACCTTATACGAATAATTCTATTTACTATTAATCATTAGTCTGCACACAGTTTAATGTCTTCAAGCATTGCTGTGTATAACTAACAATCCAATTAAACATTAGTCATTTGTTTACATACAGTTAGATGATCAAACAATTCTATTTCAAACAATTCAGTTTAGCATAAGTACACAGTTTTTTGTTTACGTTTCTTTTTTTAAACTATTCAGTTTAGCATGTCAACAAAGTTAAATAGTTCCAAGTATTGCGATGTATTGGTAACTATTCAATAAAATATCAATCATTTGTTTAAATGATCAAATAGTTCTATTTCAAACAATTCAGTTTAGCATCAGTACACACTTTTTTTGTTTACACACAGTTAAATGCAAAAACAGTTATATTTCAAGCAATTCAGCTTAGTATAGATAGAGTTTAAATGTCAAACATTTCTATTTGATGCACAGACAGGCTCCGGGCCAGAGTCAACCTTGAAGCGATGGTAATGAAAGGGTGCTCTGCATTCCCCAAATCTCCGACATTACGGGGGCCTCACCATCTGTTTGTTTAGTATCATATCAGGTCTCACGTTGTGGGAGTCCGACCCCTCTGCAGATGTACAGTCAGTGTATTCTGCAGCCGTCGCCGACTGGGTTTCACAAGATTCCACCCTTCTAAGATTTTGCTGACATAGAGCTCAAAATTATGCTAAGAACATCTGCATCATTCCACTATTAAAACAAATTACAAATACATTTTAGTTTTACTATTTGTTAATCCGTGGATATTTATTGCTCAGGAATTGTCTAAATTTGTTCTAAGGAGAAGAGATAAAAACTTGTGTTGCTCTTGAATAATCTTTTGAACTGTAAAAATGGCGATGACACGTTGCCAATTTATCGGACACAGACATAGTGTTTTGAATTTTCTTTACTTTTATGTTGTAAGACGACCCAGAAAATTCTTTCATCTCGCAAAAAGAAAAAAAGAACAAAGAAAAAGGCAAAAATTCCAGACTTTTTTTTTAAACAGAAAGAAAATAAGTAGACATTTCACGAAGGTTTGGTTTAGTTGACTGGGTTTTATGGCATATCAACCTTTGTAGGTTATTTAATGCCAATCCATTTTTATACAAATAACCATTTCTATTTTTAAAAATTCAGTTTAGCAAAAGTACACATTTCAAATGTCAAAACATTTCTATTTCAAGCTATTCAGTTTTGCCAAACAATTCTGTTTCAAACAATTCAGTTTAGCATAAATACGCAGTTTCATTTTCAAGAAACTGTTCTATTTCAAACAATTCAGTTTACCATACAAAAACAGTTCAATTTCAAAGAACTCAGTTTAGGATAAGTATGCTGTTTAAATGTCAAACAGTTCTATATCAAGCAATTCAGTTTAGCAAATTAAGATAGTTTAGTTCTATTTGACTCTTAGAAAGGAATCTATCAGGTGCTACCACTCCAGGTCATAGTGGACTTGGTAGCGATGGCAATGAAGGGGTACTCTGCGTTCCCCAAAGCTCCAGCATTACTGGAACCTCACCATCAGATTTTTTTGTGTCATATGCCGGACACTCGTTGGTGAGGGGTGTTACCTCTCTCTAAAGAAGCAGTCAGTATATTCTTTAGCCCCAGTCGACTGGGCTAACTTCAGGAAGTATATTTTTTTATCATACACTACTGAATCCTACAAAAAATAAGTAAAACTCCAAGTCAACATTTATTTGTATCATAATTTTTTTCAGCCCAGTCGGCTGGGCCTGTAGATTACGTTGACTGTATCACAGCGGTAAGACCCCTACAAACCAGTGGAAACCTAGTCTGATGGTTAGGTTACAGACCGGGAACATTGGGGAAAAGTGGAGTAACATTTCATCGCCATGGCTCCCGAGACCACTCTACCCTGGAGTGATTGTATCTGTTAGGGTCACATTTATGGGTTAAATGGAACTGCTTAATCCTTTACTAGACTTGAAACCATTTAAATAAGAATTATTGAGTTAGAATGCAACAATTGAAACCATTTAACTGTGTGCAAATAATCTATAAGTGTCAGATAGCAATGCACTAAACCATTTAACCATGTGCCAAAAAACTATTAGTGCGTGATAACAGTACTTGAAATCATTTAACTGTGAGCAAACAAATGAGCACTGGCTCGTTTAAAAATATCATTACCTACAAACTATTTGTATACAAATCATATATATTCAACATATAAGAAAGTTTGGCATTAAATAATTTAGAAGAGGTAATATGGCGTAAAACAACCAAATATTAATCATTGTTTTGTATTTTATCAAAATTTAAAACGAAGAGTATAAAAAAACAACAACTTATAAACTGCTAACAATATATGAAATTTTATAACGCAACATCCATAAGATTATTTACAAAATTGTTCATAAAATGAAATACAACTGCCAAAAGCCATTTCACTAATTAAAAATCACACAATTGCTGTGTAAAACGTTCATATGAATAGTACGCAAATATCTGATGACGTCAAATAACATCATCATTTTTTGTGCTGGAGATATTCGATATTCACGGAAAGAAATTATTTCAGCTATTTCCGGTAAATATACGAAAAGATAACCATTTTCAAAATAAATTTTAATTTTTCTGGTGAAATTTTAAAATATATATATATATATATATATATATATATATATATATATACATATATATATATGTATATATATAATCTCGTTGTGGAAATTCCATGATTTCATTTAGTTCTTACGAAGCATAGTTTTACATGGCACATGGCCATACAAAAGCGAATTGAGAGTAGAAAGTTTATATATGTCAGTTTTTTAATGAGAGAAGTGTTAATTTGCCGTAGTGATCACCTAATTCCGATCGGGTTATTAGTGCATTCTGTAATCTCTATTAATCACTTTGTTCCTTAATGGCTTCGACACGTCTTGCCTGGAACCGAATTCAAATGATTTTGTTACGGGGTTGCAATAACGACATACTTTCATTTTCCTCTCGGCTTGAAACTTTAATAATTCTTTTGCTTGTCTGAACCAAATAATCAACTTTGCAGTACGTGGAATCCCTGCTTAAAAGACTAGCGTTCATCGTCTGTCGTCTTTTAAAACGAACAGAAATGGGATTAACTTTACGTATTTGTAATGTTTCTTTCTATATCATGGGATATATAAAATGATAAACCGAAAGTAGAGGAACAAAAGACAGATTTGATTAAGATTGAACGATTGTATTTTATAAGTATGTGAGTGTATGGTTGTGTGTTTATGCTTGTGTATCTGTTGTGATTAGGAACTGAAACTCAAGTTGATTTAAGTCTGTGCAACTTACTGTCACTGCCTGTGCGTGTATATGTGTGCGTGCTTGTGTGTGTGTGTGTGTGTGTGTGTGTGTGTGACGCAGAGTAAATTTGATTTTGATGAAGAGATTTGCTTCTGACATACTGGTTATTTTACCTGGGCTAATTCTTCAAACTCATTAAAATCCTTGTTTCTAGTATTGCTGCGATTTTATAATAAAAAAAAAAAAAAAATCTTTCAGTTCGTCAGTTGTCTGTGTTAAAAATGTCATTGTGTTTGCACGTATCCCCTGAGAAGGTAGTCACTAATAAATTGATCTGGTGAGCGAAATGTTCACGGTATGTCACAGCTCAGTGATATGAGTTTCACTTCCAAACATACGATGATCACCATTCCACGCCACGATAGTAACTGAAATAGTATGGTTACTGGTGCTCAAAGATATTACTTTGCTTGCCCGGTGACTATTTTAAAACCGGAATAAGATCCTGCAGAACTATATATATATATATATATATATATATATATATATATATATATGTTTTGTTTGGTTTCTTTGATTAATGGCATATCAACACATTCGTGAGTTTTTAATTCCCAAACTATCCTTATAGAAGATCAGTAGGGGTACCTTTTAACTCTTAGCTGGAGGGAAAAGGTGATTCATACTTTTCCTAAGGGTGATAAGCTCAAAAGTGAAAGATGTATCACTACCAGAGTTCGAATTCGATGACTACGATGTCCCTGTATACCTCGATCGCCACAACGCCGCGAGGACACTATTCGATTTTATTGAATCGACAGTGACAAGCTTTATTAAAAAATGCAAATATTCTATGACTTTTTGAATAATCTTCATCCTCACATATATTCAATTTTAAACCCTTCTGATCGCCAAATATTACAGCTTTAAACTTCATCTTTGGTACTCAGATTTTCTGCAAAGTTTCAAAGAGTCTGCCCAAATAATGGGGAAAAATCGCATTATTTTAACAATTTTTGTGGTTTCCTATTGGTCATGATGTGTGTGACCCCAAATATGCAACCTTTTAAGATTTGACTGCTAACCTAACCTATTAGACAATTTCTTCTTTTAACATTAATAGCCCAAACGGCTTCCAGCTTCACATTTTCATTTTAAATTGTCTTCCTTAAAAGATGCTTAACTACGATTTTCTCATGGAAGGGAAAAAATAAAGACAACTTTCAGTTGGTATTTGGAAAATCAAGTGATGCTCTTTCTTCATTAATAAAACCTCTTCCGCTTAAATGCTATCTTTAGATGTTACAAGTAATTTCAGAATGACATTGTAATGAGGTTGAAAATGTCTCCCAACCCCACATAAAAACACACACTTTCAAGCACACACCATTCCATATACACCTATCCACGCCTACACACATACTCAAACATATGCACTCACACACATGTAACAGTTTTCGATGCAGTAAATGGAAGCGACATGATCAGTTGAAATACTGCATGAGGCTGTTTGCATTTAACTTTTTACTAATACTCTAGGGAAGTGATGCCCTGTTGGTGTGGCTTAGAATATGCCAACTGTATCCTCTGACTAAAGAGCGATGTCTCAGTTAAGACAGTAAACTTCCTCCAATAATGAGGCTCCATTTCTAGCGATCTTAGAAGTGTGCAGTAGCGCCTTATTGACATTCCAAGCTTCATTCTAACACAGTCTAAATCTGGGGTCTGGCCGGGATTATGTGATCTTTTTGTATCTCAAACTCCCAGAGAATTTTGCGTTTCTGATTTTTCACGACGGATTCTATGTTGTGCATATACCGTTTTTTAGTATAGACAAATTTCATTTTTTTGCACAATTCCCAGTAGATTATCTTCCCCAACCAGTTGTGTCTGGTATTTTACTCTTTTTTGCGCTAGTTGGCTGTTTTATTAACTATTAGGTTCCAATGGAGTAAAAAAAAACGGTTTAAAAATTATTCATAATCGATAGGACCGTGTGCAAAAAAATCCCGAAAAACAATATGACAAATATGTAAACAAGTACCTACAATGAAATCAATTCTCTAATCTCTTCACATAAAATAACCCTGAACAGGTTAATATGACGTTAAAATCAATGACTGAATGAATTAATCAATTTATTCTGTTGCAGTATTAGTTTTGGAATCTCACATATTTTTTCTTATCTGGTGTTATCGCTATGATCAGAGCCAAAAAGTTATTTGAAAAAAAAAATATATATATATATAAAACATTACTAATGGTTTCTTGCTGACCCATCCGAACACAATTTTTTATTGGTTGATTTTGCATTTCTGACCTTGTGATAGTTATTATGACTCATAAACTATAAAAATACTATGTTATTTTGAACAGAAAATTGTAGCTTGTTACAGGAACTGCTCGGCAAGATACCTATTATTAGTTTCTTTTTTTTAAGGAAATGGTTACCATGTACCAATTATGAAGTTCTTTTACTTTACTTTTCAAGTCTTACAATTCTGGGAACGGGTCAGTGGGTTGAATTTTGTTCCTATTCTTTTAGGGAAATTTAGAAATAAAAAAAAAATAAAGAAAAATAAGAAATAAAACAAATGTTGCCTAAATCAATAAAATTATCATGACAACCATTAAAAAATAACTTCCGTTTCAGCATGGAAAATATAGGAACTCTTGAGCAAAGGAACTTTTTCTTTGTTCCCCACCCCCTCACCAACAGTGTCTTCGTGGTGTAATGGTTAGAGTGCTGAATTGCATAATCGTAGTAACCGAGTTCGAACTCCAGTCGTCCTCTTTCCTTCACTTTCGGACAAATACTATTGCGAAAGGTATGAATCCCCTTAACCTCCCAGCTATGGGTTAAATAATGCCACTACTTTTCTTATACAAGGATGGATTTGGCATTAAATAACCCAAGAAGGTTGATATGCCATTAAAAAAAACCATACAGACCTGAGTATCTAAGAATTGTTTAGATATATAAATACACAGACATTTACACACCTCAAGGCGCAGTAGTTTTTGCCGAAAGAAAACAGAATTGGCAAGCCAAATTCAAATAATTTTATTTACTGTGTAGAAACAATAGCAATACTAGCGTGCAAACAAATTAGTTCAGACTCATTTAAAAATGAAATTACCAACAAACTTTTCACTTAAGAATCATAAATATATATCTATTTAATTGTGTGCATATAAATGTTTGATAGTAAATAGAATTATTCCTGTTTGACAGGAATACCTGAAACCATTTAAATATGAGCAAAGAAAAGGGAGATCAGACTCATTTAAAAATATTATCTACAAAATGTGTTTACAAATCAAAAATGCAATATATATGAATAAACAAGATTTGGCATTAAATAAGCTACCATAGTCGATAGGCCATAAAACCAAACCCAACCAATTTTCTATATTTGATTTCTGAATTCATAGATTATGCAATACACGATTTTTGACCAAATTTAGTGCGGAAGAGGTGTTTCTTGGACCTCATAAATACAGGCACGAGTGGGGTTAGTTAGTCTCAAGGAACCTTTTATAATCTCCAGGAAAAAAAAATTTCATGTGGATTTCAGACTGACTTGAATATGTAATATAATGGCTGAGGGATTTCGTTTTATATATCTTGCCTTTGGGTTTAGTTAAGCTGCGAACCTTTCGGCTCGGCACATGGGTTAGTTAGGCGCAAACTTGAGCACAGGTGTTGACGCACGCGCAGGGAGGATGTGTCGCTCACAGATGACAAAATAAAAATACCCTGGGGATGTAAATGACGTCATGCACCGGAAGCGCGCGCGGAGGATTTTGGGAAATTTGAAAAAGTCAGTTGAGTTGAGTTCCTGGCTCGGAAGAAGAATGTTGACTTTCGCTTGCTCGCCGAAACCAGGCCAGTGGCCTTGTGACGGGTGCCACACGTGATGGGGGACAGGTGGGAAAGTCATAATAGAAAGATTGTGCCTCTCTCTTCTTATGCCGAAAAACCTTTAAACTCAAAGTTAATAAAAAGTTTCGTACCTGAACTAAGAAGTCGTAAGTGTTTTTCGTGTTTCGGGATTCCTATGTTCAATGTATATATGTTACGAACATTCTACGTACGTTTCACGCAGCCATATTCATGTATGGCTATGTTACAAATAGTCAAAAATGTTGTGGATCGATATATTTTCTGAAGAAATGTATAAATCCTTTCATTCGGAGCTTTTTTGCCTTGGTATCTATACAGACCCGAGCCTCTAATTGTTGAGGTATATAAATGCACTGTCATTTACACACCTCAAGGTATTGTTGGTGTAACAGTCATCGCCGAAAGAAAACAGAATCGACTAGAAAAGTTCAAATCATTTCACACTAAAGCCTTTGGGAAAGGCATGATTTTATCTATTCTCTGCTCAGCTGATATAGTTGGGCAAACTCAGCTCTTTTGGTATAGAACAGTAACAGTTTATATACTTAATCTAATCCTTTCGCCACGGGGTAGAACGTGGTTCAAGATTATTTTTTAAACAGAGTAAAACAGTTTGAATTCAGAGTTTTCCATCTTCTAATTGCTAAACCAAGGCTAAAGAACCTCGTTGTAGACAAGGGGCTAGGTATTTACTGGGGTAAGGGTAGAGGGAAGAGGTTGGAACTGAGCTGTAATTAATTCTAACCTACCCAGCGAGCATTTTTTCCCGGTAGCAGACCTGAATATATTATCAATTTTATTGTCCAGTATATTGAAAAAAAAGTTAATTTCCGTTATTACAAAACGAATGAGGGATATTCATATGAAATGATACTGAAAAGTTCTGGGCCCAGCCAAGAAGCGATGGACCCAAAGCTTATAAACGTAAATGCAACTCCACATATTCATCTCGCAGTTCAGTGGACTAAATACTTTTATATCTATCTATTTATCTATCTATCATTGTCTGTTCCAATAATGAAAATATTAAGTTAAAAAGAAGTTTACGAGGTGCATTGTCGAACATGCTGGACTGTGACGTAGTAGCACGCAGGTTTGAACTCCAAGAGCGCAATTACGTCTACTTTTGGATTAATCATCATCATAATCATCATGTCGTGCCGCCAGCACGGATATCCCTGACCCTCTCTCGCCACTTCTCCCTACCGTTCATCGCCTCCGGCAGGTCTTCGGGGCTACATCCCGTATCCTCACAGAGCTGCTGTATGTATGTTCGAGCTGGTCGTCCTCTTTTTGCTCGGACATATGTGGGGGTCCACAGAAATACATCCCTTATGAGCTCGTCCCTGCTTCTCCAGCAGTGTTCTGCGTGTCTGGTTCGTCTAACTGGGATAGTTTTCGTGATGGGGAGTAGGTGGCCGTATAGTTAGTGCTTTGTGTGGTGTTGCCTCCAGGACTTGTTCAATATTGCTCGCAGCATTCTTGCGTAATTACCGTCTAGCTTTTTCTCCAGCCGTTTTGTTAGCGTCCAATAGTGCATCCATATAGCAGTATCGACACGACCGCTGCTTTGAAGAAACTTCGTTTCATTATATTGGTCCGGTCTGACTTCCATATGATCAATAGCTTATGAGATATAAGTTAAAGAGTACAACTACTGTTCTTCTAGAAGGATGACTTCAGCAGTAAATAATCCAGGAAAGTTGATATGTCATTTAAAAAGAAACTGAACCAAATCAAAAGTAGAAAGACCACTGTTCAGTAAAAAACTGACACGACAGCAAATTCAATAATAAATGAAAATAATCTGTGGACAAAAAATCTAAAGTAAATAATAACATTAAAAATAAAATGTGAAAAGATTAATAACACCTAACTCCGGGTTTCAAGACTCTAATCCTTAGGCGAATTCATCCAAACACCACATCAATAGACTATTAAATTTGTATTTCTCACCTAACATGAAATATAAAATAGTCAAACTTCTTATATTTCTTTAATCCTTCGGAAAGATTAAACAAAAAAAAAAAAAAAAAGAAAAAGAAAAAGGTATATTTCTTCTTGGTTAGGCCAAGAACTTTGGAAGCATCCTCATGCATGTCTATATTATAATATAAGCCATTGCCAAAGCAATATTACATTCTCCAAATATGCGCGTGTACATAGATATGAAAGTATCGCTACAAGAGGAAATGAACTTTTTCGATAAGATGCATGACTCATGTCTCAACTCTATGGATCTGGTTTGTTTGCTGCCTTCACCATAACTGGCGAGTATTCTGCTCTTTTAGTAGCCAGAACTCCAGTACATAAAAACATCCAGAATAATGACATGAATCCCAAAAGAGTAAATGCGGCGCCAATAGAAGTCAACAAAACCTCGGACCGTGAAGTCTGATTCGCTCGTTCGGCCATTTGTTTAAAATGAAAACAGAAAACATAGAGGAGACTTTGAATAATGATCGAATTACTTGAAGACGACTGAGTCCCAAGTTGATGCACACCAGAGGCTGGAAGGCTGCACGAAATATGCGCACAGACACGCGCACACACAAGCTGAAACACATACACACACAGGTCCACTCACAGACACACGCACACTAAAACACACACCGACACATATACACTAAAACATACACACACAGACAAATACATACATACACCAAAACATACAGACACGGATACACAGAACACACCAAAAGCACAGACAAAGAGACGCACATCAAAACACCGACACGCACAGACACACACAATAAAACACAGATACAGACACACACACAAAAACACGCAGACAGACAGACAGACACAAAAACATACACACTGAAACACACATTAAAGAATTGCACTAAAACACACACATATGCCCATGCCTTAATATTTCCGTACCCTAAAATAGAAAGGGCATACTGAAACTAACTTATGAAACATATATTTTTGGATATTTTACTAATTCTACGTTAAAATCTATCTATCTATCTATCTATCAAGATAGATAGATAGTTTCAATACCCGCCCTTAATTGGTTCATCCCGAAAAATTTATATGAAAATCAATTTTTTTTCTTAATAAAACAGATTTACTAAATCCTAGAAAGACATTGTATAATCAAAACGGATATTTTTTAGTGATATTTATTACTGAAGTCTCTAACAAAGAAAATATAACCTTACAACGAATATGTAGTCGTCCAAAATGAGTACAATCTCTCTCTCTCTCTCTCTCTCTCTCTCTCTCTCTCACACTCTCTTTATATATATATATATATATATATATATATATATATAAAAGCAAGTTCATTTTTGTTACTAAGTACAGACATTGAAGCGGTATTCACTAAGTCAGAAATTAACGACTGAAGAACCGATTTTTTCTTCAAAATAGTCCTATCTATATTTAACACTCATCAAAACAGCAGTTGTATAGCCAACTACCTCCCATCTCTCAAACTTAGAAGAGACTTTATCTGATGGACTCTTACATATTGATGTTACAGTGTTGGCCGACCAGCAAGGATTTACATACATCAGCTCTGTGTGGAAACTTGATGTAGCCTAGAAGACCAACTGAGAGCGATAAATGATAGGGAAAGATAGTGAGATAGATAGATAGATAGATAGATGGAGATTTGGTGATGATAATATGTAACACACTAATTTCACTGTATTTACCATTTACCACCTATGAAACAATTTTTTCGATATGATCTGGATCTATGGTACTGTAATGAACGACACGTCCTCCATTCTTATTCTTGCAATAAATTTTCACTTCAGTAAACAAGAAGAAGGTAGCATATATTATCGTTTTTCTGAGTTTTAGACGGTGCTCCCTTCGGACAATCATGAGCTTGGTCAAGAAATTCTTTTAAAAAAAGGCAGCTATAGAGTTTTCCTATTTGCAGTTTTTGATATTAGAAAATAAAAATTATAATTAAATAAGTTTATTTTTTTGGGTGATTAAAAAAAAAATTGATAGATCATTTGTTACTCTTTAACGAAAATATACAGGTTAGTAGGAACAACCAAACCGAATTGTAAAATGATACCATCTTCTTATATTTAATAATACACGGACACATATCCCACCCCACATATATGCGTGTGTGAGTATATATCATCATCATCATCTCGTGCCCCTAGCACGGATATCCGTGACCCTCTCTTTCCACTTCTCCCTATCATTCATCACCTCTGGCAGGTACTCAGGGCTACAATCTGTATCCTCACATAGCTGCTGTATGCATGTTCGAGCTGGTCGTCCGGCTTTTGCTTGTATGTTCGAGCTGGTCGTCCTACTTTTGCGATGGTCCATAGGAGTACATCACTTATGAGCTCGTCCTTGCGTCTCCAGTAGTGTCCTGCGTGTCTGGTTCGTCTAGCTTGGATAGTTTTCGTGATGGGAGGCAGGTGGCCGTATAGTTGGTACCTCGTGGGGTGTTGCCGCCAGGACTTGTTCAATATTGTGAGTATATATATATATATATATATGCATGTATATATTTATATGTATAGATACATGTATATACAGATGTAAATATCTATCTATCTTTCTATCGATATATTCCTCTTAATATATATAAATATATATATATGTATATATATATATATATAAGGAGGCGTGTTTGTGGGAAAAGTGTATAGTGAGAGTGAGCTGAAGAGAGGGAAATTAGAAAAAGGGCGATTGAGATAGATCTCTTTAAAAAAAACCATTTATCGTCCACATGTGCCTCAAAGAAAACAAATGTTTCCAAGTTTCCAATCTGCATTACATCTTTCAGATCGAATTAAAATGAACAAAAACAATCGCTGGGAAACATTGACAGATTCTACGATCTTCTTCCCTCTCCTTATTTTTCAAATGAACGCACTCACACATACACACACACGTACGTACGCACATACACACACACACATATACATATATATATATACAAATATTTGTATCTCTCTCTCTCTATATACATATATATATAGAGAGAGAGGAGGGAATAATTAATATTAATAGTATAGTTTATTCTATTCATAAATAGTGTTCAATATCAGTAATAGTGCGTATATATGTAAGTTAGGATAGTGTCGACAAAGAGTCAACGGTTCAGAGTTACTGTCAGTTTCTCGCCTATATATCATCGGCCTATATATCATCGGCCCAAGCGGACAAATTAGTCTGATGATTGTACAGATAAGAAACTGGGAGTCTATACTATCCTAACTTATTCTACAGTAATGTCTCCCTTGCTTTTTATATTTCTCACAAACACACAGACACACACACACAGACATACACACACACACACACACACACACACACACACACATATATATATATACAGTGCACACTTTCCCTTATGTATTTTTTGAAACACATATACGTACATTCCTTTAAACATTCATATATATATATATATAGAGAGAGAGAGAGAGAGGGAGAGAGAGACTAGGAGAAAATACATTACCAAATCTTGTGGGTGATCGTCTTTATTCTTTTTTTCCCTTTGTGGGTATTTCTTTTTGTTTTTGTTTTTGTTAGCTGCTGATCAGTTCTCCATATTCTCTGTGTTTTTTGGTACTTATCATGGTGGTCTCTGTAAAACCGTGATCGGAAAGGGTCCTTTTTAGAACCTATGGTATGCACTCTGTTTAAAGCTTTAACATTTTGTACATATCATAGAGTACATATATATATATATATATATATGATGGAAAGTTAAATGTCCTTTGCTTGTTGACATTTATTTTTGTTAACGCAGAGCCCGTTTTTCAGGAAAATAATCTTTTTTTTAATTGTGAAACTACATAAAAATTTGAAATTCCCTCCACGACAAAAAAAGTCTAACGCGCAAATATGACGGCTGACAAGAAAGAAATAATGGAAGGTCGGAATATCCATTAACTTTTTAATTTATTTGCTTCATTATATATTATCAATGACTTTAAATAAACATTCGTGCCTTAACTCTATCTCTGGAAAAAACACGAAAAAATACCTAGCGAATATATGAATAGCTTTTTACCGATTAAATTTTCTGACTTGTAGTAGAGGACCCTTAGTCTGCTATTTCTTATGTGACTATCATGGAAAGTTTGACGACATATCTTAGACTTATATTCTATTTTATGTAGCCCGTTTTGAAAGAAAAGAAAAAAAAAAGATCTGAAACTAAGTAAAAATTAAAAATCCCTCCTCCCACAAATTTTAATCACATCAGCAAAAAACGAATCCATTTCACCAGATTAATTACGTTTAAGCGTATTAATAGAATGAGCTACTTCCACAAACATCCGATCAAGTTATAACAGCTGGACTTTAAATAAATTAAAACATAGGAAAAAAGGAGGGAGTTTTCCTTTTTCTTCTCCTCCATAACCACTCAAATATACTGACACGGCTTGTCCCTGGATAACAGTATCTGACGATGGATATTATTACACGAGTCACAAAAGCGTATTCAAATGGAAACCATGGGACACAGCATGAAGGATGTGAAGTTAGGTGGATGATTCCGGGCGGAAAAACCTTATAAGTCAACGGCTAGGGTCAAATACTTCAATTTGGAAAATAATGCTACTCATCTATAAGGGTGGTGGTTATTGTTGAGAGAGAGAGAGAGAGAGAGAGAGAGAGAGAGAGAGAGAGAGAGAGAGAGAGAGAGAGAGAGAGAACCAATAACGAAAGTTTACCATGACTAATTCACACCATTCGTTCAAACCGGATTACTCTTTCTGTGGGTAAACAAATTGCACGCTCTGCTGAGACTTGAGCTCTGGCCCCAAACCCAACGTACTTAGATGCACCCCCCATATATATATATATATAGTCATATGCTTATTTAACATCAATTCATTCTAAAGTTGGACAAAAAGAATAACTATTTTATATGGTCGTTGGATTTGGTATGACTAGTTTGTCTACTTTCCCGTTGAAGTAAGTGTTGCAACAACTTTTACTTTTATTTCCATTTTTACCGAGCCATTTTGAAGAGATAGTATAAAATAAAGCAACGAAAATAGCCTAAAATTGGTTGGGTTTTATAGCATATAAACCATTGTAAGCTATTTGATATAAAATCCATTTTTATACATATAAACCGTTCTATTTTAAACCATGCAGTTTAGCATAAGTACAGTTTAAATGCAATCACAATTCTTATTTAAGCAATCCAGTTTAGCATAAGTCCACAATTAAGTTCTATTTGACCTATAGATAAGGTGCTACCACTCTCAATCAGAGTGGATTAGGGTGCGATGGCAATAAAGCGGTTCTCTGCATTAACCAAAGCGCCAGCATTACTGGAACCTCACCATCAGATTGTTTAGTGTCATATTCGGGATTTTCGTTTGGGGTATGTTACCCCTCGGCAGAGAGGCAGTCGCTATATTCTACAGTCCATGCCGCCTGGGCCAATGAAATTGGGTAAAGATAAAACAATAACAGCCCAAATAGGTATATAAGATCAAAATCTAAACACTGATTAAGATTAAAAGACACAATTTAAACTAATAGTTTATAAGCGTAAGCTCAAGACATCTTTTTACCCAGTCGCCTGGGGCTGTAGAATATACCCGAATGCTTCTATGAAGAAAGGTAAGACCCCCCCCCCACCAAAGAGTGTCCTGAATATAACACTAAACAATCTGATGGTGAGGTTCCCGTAATGCTGGTGCTTTGGGAAATCTGGAGTACCTCTTCACTACCAATGCTCCCAGGTTCACTCTGGCTGAGAGTGGTAGCACCTGATAAGGTCCTATCTTTGGGTCAAATAGATCTAAACTGTGTACTTAAGCTTAACTGAATTGTTGGAAATGTAACTTTTTGTTTACTAAACTGGATTGTTTAAAATAGAACTGTTTTTGATATTGAATCTCTTCTTACGCTAAACTGAATTGTTTGAAATAGAACTGTTTCGACATCTAATTGTGTGTAAACAAACACTATACTGAATTTTTTAATAAGAACTGTTTGACTAATATGAATAGCTGGAAACAAAAATGTTTTTGACAATTAAACTGTGTACTGATGCTAAAGTGAATTATTTGAAACAGAACTGGTTATTTGTATAAAAATGGATTTGGCATTAAACAACCTACAAAGGTTGATATGCCATAAAACCCAAATCAATAAAGTAGACATCTTTCTCTTGACCCACTGAAGTGTTTTCTTTCTTGAAAGGATACAAGGTTATATTTGCGACAGGAGCACGGAAAACAATCAACACACCTCATTTCTAAGAATGGCGTCAATTAACAAGAGGAAAGAAAAAACAATCATCACAAAGATTTCTATGACTCCCATTCAGGGAATTCCGTGCAATCAATTTGACTTGTTGTTATTGTTAATGATGATGATGATATATAGGTGAATAAACTAGTCGCTTAAAATGTTTTTCTTAAATCAAGAAAGTGCTCAATTGTTAGCCAGCAGAGAAAGCTATAATCTCAAAGAATCTAATATCTAAACTCTTTATTTTGGTTTCATCAATTACAGCTTCATGGATTAAAAATACAACCATCATATCGAACTCAAAAGAAAAATATAACGCTTGTTGATTCGTTTTTTTTTACAGCGTATCAATCCTTCTCGGGTCATTTAACACTGAATCAAGTCATTTTAATAAATGTGTAATCCAAATTAGTAAATGTGTAATACACAAACTGTACTTATACTAAACTGAATTGTTCGAGAGTTAAATGTCGAAACAGTTCTATTTCAAACAATTCAGTCGATTATAATTATGCAATTTAAACACAATTAAATGTACAAACAGTTTATTTCAAACAATTCAGTTTAGCTTAATTACACGGTTTAGTTCTATTCAATCCATTGATAGGACCCTATCAAGTGCTACCATTCCGAAACAGAGTGGACCTATGAGCGATGGCAATGAAGGGGTACTCCGCTTTCCCCAAAGCCCCTCCATTACTGAAGCGTGTCCATCTGATTGTTTAGTGCTATATTCAAAACACTCGTTGGGGGAGTCTAACCCGTCTGCAGAAATGCAGTTTTTGTATTCTGCAGTTCCAGGCGACTAAGCCAATAATATGACAATATGAACTTGTATACATTTGTTGGTATGCATATTCATCTCTGTTCATCCATGAAACATCATTAACACACATTGGCGAATAAACCATTCGAAATAGCACACACACACACACACACACGCGCGCATACATATGTGTGGGGGTATGCGTGCGTGTATATATATATATATATATATATATAAAGGTGTGCTGAAAATTTCTTCTTTCAAACCAATATATATATATATATATATATATAGTAACTTTACCTTGCCGACACGGCACCTTCTTGAACATCAATAGGTGTTACATCCGGCTAGAACAAAGTGACTCAGTTGTTTCTTTGGATACAAAATTTTATTTTCTAACTGCAACATTTCACACAGTAATCCACACCAAAACGAGAGAGAAAGATAGGTTGACAGAATTACTGGTGTTCACCAAAAATGCAGATAGTTCATTTGTAAGAAGCGACCGATCAAAACACTGACTTCTACGTTTTCACCCAGACCAGGTCTGTCACCCATCAACTGGGCTGTCGTCTCTGGTCCTGCAACTGTCCGACCAACTGCAAACCCTCTGCTTCCGACTCTCCCACTGACTAACTAATCACTATATGACTCTCTTATATAAATATTATCAATTATCTTATTAACTAATGATAATAAGAACCTTTCCCTAAACCCGTTAGCTATATCAACTGTCATCGCTTTCAATGTGTTTATTTTCAACATCCCGTCTGCCGAGGATTACAAAACACCCTGTCAATTACATATCCTGCGACACATGCACCATTTGATCTTTCTCGAGTGGGACTTACTCTTCAATTGAAAGTTTTTTTAACTGACTCATTATTCATTGTTACAAATAGAATAATTAACTACTATAATTAATCATAATCCTAATATAAAAATATGTATTCGATGCCCCCTCCCAATTTCTCCCAAGTTGTCGCTGTATCATTACTACTGTATGTCTGCACGACATGGATGCTAACAATACCTACTAGATGCGAATTAGACAAGAAAGCTACGAGCTATTTCGAACAAATTCTGAAAGCAACACCCTACGAAACAAAAGCTTTGTGACCACTCGGCCGAGTGGGTAGAGTGTTTGCCAATGGTCCGAGAGACCTGGGTTCAATTCCAGGTCACGTCATACCAAAGACTTTAAAAATGGTACTTGATAGCTCCTTGCTTAACACTCAGCATTATAAGGTGCGTATCAAGGGTAGAGTGGAGCAATCCAGAGAAAGGAGTAGCGCCATCCCCTACACATCGGTGCAGTAGCTATTGAAAAGGGAGCCTTCAGTTCGCCCTCGACTACGGTCGCCAACTTTACTTACTTGTTATCTTCTGTCTTAAAAACAATCCAAGACGAACAAGATATGCGGGGCACTGCTAGAGAAGCCAGGATTAATTCATAAGTGACATTCTTTTATGGACCCCTAGACATGAACGTGCCAATGTTAGGCGACCAACAAGAAATCATTTACATCAACTCTTTACGGACACAGGGAGTATTTTGGAGGACCTGGTGGAAGATGATAGGGATTGATAGATATATATATATATATATAGAGAGAGAGAGAGAGTCCGTGTTATCCGTGCAGCAAGCACTACTTGAAGATATATATATATATATATATATATAGTTCATTGGTTGTGTTTTACGGTATGTTATCTCTTATTGGTTATTTAATACCATTTCTAGTTGATACATATATATTAAATATATATGATTTGTAAACGAAGAGTTTGTAGGTGGCATGATTTCTAAACGATCATGAGCGTATGTATTTGGACATAGTTAAATGTTTGAAAGAATAGAAAATGATTGAATATTTTTATTTGGAACATGGCGGGAACCCCCGACAGGTACCAGCAGACCAGACCAGAGTGAACCTGGGAGTAATGCTTATAAATCGGTAGTCGACATTACCCAAAGTTCCGGGACTGGAAACTGAACATCAGAAAATTCAGTATCATATCCAGAGGACAGGTTGCGAAGGAAAGGGTCTTAACCCTCTATAGAGATTCAGTCGGTATATTCTAAAGCTCCTGCCGACAGGGATATATATATATATATATATATATATATATATATTGAAAGAGTGATAGATAGATATACAGACAGATAAAGAGGCGCACTTAACGTATGTTTGTTAATGTAGGAAATGGAATTAGTGATTTGATTTCAAATCCTGGTTGATTCTGTTTGCGTTTCACTTCACGCCAATGCCCTTGAGAAAGGTGTGACTTCATCTCTTCTACCTCTAGCTAAAGGTACGTTCTGCTTTCAAAAAATTGACTTGTATTGCATCCTGCGTTTGGGGAAATGCAGACATACTTCCCCATGAGATAACCGAATGACATAAGTCAGCCAGGTTTCGATCTCAGCTTGAACCATCTTACCCACGTTGGTTGAGCACTCGAGTAGGGAATTGCTGACTATCATGTATGCTTAAATGCAAAGCTCGGTAGCAAAGTAAATAAATATATACGTTAAAAATTTCTTCGTTTAGCTTTGCGGTTAGATATCTAACTGACGTAAGGTCAGCTGGGTTTCGATCCCAACAGAAGTCTCTCGCATGTCTAGTCACACTGAAGAGTTGTGATACTACAAAACAGTCTGTCTGCAGATGACTATCGCGAAGGAATTAACGGTTGTCACGCGCGGAATGCAAAGCTCTTCTAACGAAATGAAAACTTCGGTCTCCGTTGCCATAAAATGGAAACAAATGGAAAATTTAATACATATACATTAAATTCATGCGCTTACGTTAAGATTGCTGTGGCTGTGATGTTGTATTATCAAGCTGACGTAAAGTTAGCCGGGTTTCGATCCTAGCTGAAGGCATCTCGAGTGTGTAACCACACTAAGTTGTCATTCAATGTAAGAGTCTCTCTGTCGATGGCAATATATATATACACACACACAAATATATATATATATATATATATATATATATATATATATATATATATATATATATATATATATATATATATATATATATATATATATCAGAAAAAGTGTTAACTATGGTACTTTATATATATATATATATATATATATATATACTGCATATATATATATATATATATATATATATATATATATATATATATAAACAATAATAATTGTGATTCATATATATAAAGAATAGTAATTGTGATTCATAAAGAATAGTAATCGTGATTCATAACCGTTTAAAATTTACTTCGCAACTAATCGCTCCTCGTGGCTGAATGGTTAGAAGCTTTGGCTTGGCGTTTGAGTTAACCAGGGTTTCGATCCCAGCTACGAGAAGCTACTGTCTTGCCACACTGATGAGTTGTTATAGAACGAAACAGATCTGTCTGTGGATGACTATGTACATATATATGCAGTGTGTATATGTATAGATATATAGTTTTTCATCTGTGATAGCTGATTGTCACTTCCGTTTATTTTTGTCTGTTTGCGATTAGTTCCAAATAATTCCCCCAGGTACCCAGCTTGTGCAGACTGTTTGATTGTATTTTGTTTCAAGCTGGAAGTTAAAAGTAACCCAAGAAATATTTAGGGATTTTATTTTGAAATTTGTATAAATATATTTATGTGTTTCCAGCCTTGCATTTAGTAAAAAAATATATCAAATAATAAAGAAGCATCCATGAAGCTAGAATTTTGTGTTTTTTATTATCTGGAAAACATTAGTTATGTGTGGAAATATTGTATCAACAACTCTAAATAAATCTGTTTTAGTTCAGTAACAGGAAGTATGTAAAGAACCTTGAACACGCATCAAATTAAAATATCCGGGAAAAGAAAATATAACACACACCAATATTGGTTGAATAATGTCTCATGTTACCATAACAACGGATTTTCACTTTCATCTGTTGTCTATCTCTCCCCCCTTCTCTCTCTCTATATATATTTATATATATATATTGTGCACGTGTATATATATATATATATGCACACATACATTGTGCACGTGTGTGTATGTGTGTATCTGATCGAAAGAATTAAGACATTAGATTGAATAAACGCATTTTATTAATTTGTTTTTCAAGATAGGTTTCGGCCTTAAACCATCAACAGAAGTTTTTATTTCGAAATTGATTTACATATAAACGTGTACGAATATCGATTTCTTTTTAAATGAAATTTCATTCGATGATAAGAAACTTGGTTATTGCTTTAAAAAAAGACTACAAATTTGAAAATATTTTTATCTGCTATTTGTTTTTACCCAAAGATATGGTGTCAAGTAGAAAAAGCAGTGTATGAAAATGATGAGAATATAGGTGTTTGGGTATAAAAGTGTAGTGTGTTTTAAGGTCAGTTTAATTTGCGGTAAAGTTTACTTAGGGTTCGCGTGTTCAGATAAAATATTTTTATCCACATAGTGCAAGGTGTAAATTGTCGTCTAAATTATGCAAAAATGAAAATAACACTAACATCTCATTTTCTCTGATGTTTTGGCCAAAATTACGTGAAAATATCTTGAAATACTATTCATTGAATTTATTCAAAGAGAGCACCATTAGCTTCTATCATGGCCTCCAAACAATTTTAGAATCGCCTTTTAGAAGTATATATATATATATATGTATATATATATATATATATATATATATGTCTTTTTTTTTCTTAAAGAAAAAAACCAAAGACCGGTTAATTCATGATTATAAATTCATAAAATTTATAATCATGAATTAACCGGTCTTTGGTTTTTTTCTTAAAGAAATATTGCTCTGTGATAAATTACATTGAGCTCTCCACCAGGAAAATTTAAATGTTCAGCGCTTGAATGACTTTCTTGTCCTGAGGGAATTACTCCAAACTTTTTAACCTGACCGAATATTACCTATATATATATATATATATATATATATATATATATTGCACATGCGAGCAATTGCTAATTTAAAATTGCGAATATTTTTAAAATTTCGCTATCACTAGCGTCTGTTACACACACACACACACACACACACACACACACACACACACACATTTGCCCAGTTGGCTGGGGCTGTAGAATACACCGAATGCTTCTCTGCAGAGGAGTAAGACCCTCCCAACGATTTTTCTGGATATGACACTAAACGATCTGTTGATTAGGTCCCAGTAATGCTGGAACTTTGGGGAATTCGGAGTACCCCTCCATTGCCATTGCTCCCAGGTCCACTCTAGTCGGTTGTGGTAGCACCGGATAGGGTCCTATCTATGGATCAAATAAAACTAAGCTGAATTGTTTGAAATAGAATTGTTTATTTGTATAAAAATAGATTTGGCATTATATAAACTTCAAAGGTTGATATGCCATAACAAACAAACAAACATAAAACCAAAAGAAAAAAAAACACAAAATAACACAATGACGCTCGCACAGAAATGCGCAAACAAAACGCAGGAAAACGCACACAAAAACAACCATATGACTTATCTATAATACAAACGAATGCTTTTCGTTTACAAAACAGATAAATGTAAGTTTAAAAACTAAATTCATTGTACTAGCCAGAGCAATATGTATATATATATATATATATATATATATATATATATATATATATATATATATATATAGTAGCGGCCATAAGTTAAGAAACAGAACAACAACAAATACGTAAATAAATTTTACTTGAAAAATTTGCTTGTATGTTTGCGAAATTTTCCCAAAATAAAAGGTTTCTAAATATTTTTACAGTAAATTAATAGTGAACTAAAAAATAAATAAAATATATATTTTGCCCTTGTCAAAAGTTAAGGAACACTGTTGAATTATTGTAATTTAACTAATCTTTAAACAACTTCATTGCTAATTTTTATCTATAGTCAACCGTCAAACATCTTTGGAACTATTTTAAAGCAAGATGGACACGAAAGTACGTAATTGTTAAACTCGAGAAGAAAAAAAGCTCATCATAGCAAATCATGAAGGCAAATCGTATTCTGAAATTGCTGGCATCGTACGAAGATCAAAAAGCGTTGTTTGTCTTGTAATCAGTAGATTTAAGTCTGACAAGACACTTTAACCTAAACCGAGAACTGGCAGGCCTCCTATGACTACCGAACGGGAAGATTGGTTGATTGTTAAAATGTATTTAAAAGACCGTTTTGATACAGCAACGTCTATTTCGCGTGCATTTTGTGAACAAACAAGGAAGCCAATTTCTAGAAAATTTGTTTTTCGTAGGTTAAATGAGGAAAAATTAGTGGCTTGGATTCCATGACACAAACTTTTAATTTCAAAGAAAAATCAAAAGGTTTGTCTTGACTTCGCTACAGAGCATATCTTGTGAACAGGGTACCAATGGAATATGGTTCACTTTAGTGATAAATAAAAATGAAACTTGTTTGAATCTGATGGTAAGTGTTTTCTAAGACGTAAAAATGGGGGGGGTTATTTCTTCAATGCGTTAGGAAAACTGTGAAGTTTGGTGGGAAAGCATAATGGTGTGGGGTAGGATTTCTTTTGCCGGAGTAGGACCCATTGTTCGTTTTGTCGGTTATATTAATGCCAGTCTTTATAAAGAACTTCTTCACCAGCATGCTCTTCCTCATTTCCGCAAAGGGGCAGTTGAAAATCCAGTATTTATAGACAACGCACCTTGCCATAAAGCTAAAACTGTATTAAGTTTTCTTGAAGAGGAAGGAATAGCTGTTATGAAGTGGCCACCGCTAAGCCAGAGATATAAATCCTATAGAGAATGTATGGAAAATCATTGGAGAGAAAGTTTAGAACAGAAATCCTCAAAATATTGATCATTTATGGGGTTTTCTGAAAGGAAAATGGGAAAGTATCTCTATTACCTTTTATAAAAAGGTTGATTGGCTTATGTGGTCGAAGATGGGATTAGGTAATCCAATGCAAAAGAAAATTTACTAAATATTGGATTTTCTTAAGTTTATATATTGATCTAACAAGGATTAATGATGCGTTCCTTAACTTTTGAGCTGATCAAAATGTATATTTTTTATTTTTTCAGTTAACTATTAATTTACTGTAAAAGAAAATTTAGAAAAATTTATATGTATTAAATGCATATATGTTCCAAGTATATTTGGTGAAAATTTCATTAACGTACATGCAAATTTTTTCAAGTAAAAATTATCTAAATATTTGTTGTTGTTTAGTTCCTTAACTTATAGCCGCTACTATATATATATGTGTGTGTCTGTGAATGGGTGGCTGGGTAGTTCTGTAGGTGGTTGTGTGTGTGTTTACAATTAACAATTGTGTGTGTGTCAATAATTTATGTGTATGTGCACATGTTAGCAAAATATATATGGATACATATATTAGCAACATACAAATGACAATACATTGAAAAATTAACTTTATTTTTTTTCGTTGTAGGTCCAAAGACGGAAAAAATATCTGAAAATGAATTGGTCCACGAAGAGATTTGTATTTTCTAGAAAATTATTTATTTCGTTATTATATATATATATATATATAACTTCATGTAGCTTTACACATTCACACAGACTTATATACATAAAAACACCTAAACTCGGCCAGGATATGACACTAGGTCAATTTTTTAAGCGGAGTTTAACAGGTTTGAATTCTGAGTTTACCTTCTTTTAGATTAGTTGTCTCCCCAAGGCTGAAGAAATCAGCCTGCCTTACTATTTACCCATAGCTGGAGGGAGAATAATTGGATTCATACCTTTCCCACAGGTATTAGTGCTATGTGAAATACAATGAGTCTCGTCCAGGATTTGAACTCGTGTCGCCGTGTCCATTTCCTGCGACAATAAGCATTCCACAACGGGCACCTCCACTTTCACGGGTACCTTCACTGTGTGTGTGTGTATATATATATATATATATATATGAGTGTGTGTCGAAAATGACATTGCATTATATATATATATATATATA
>OY757904.1:105475738-105503238 GCA_963585895.1 Sepioteuthis lessoniana
AAAGTAATGATAAATAATTAAGATAAAATAGACGACCCATGAACCGTTAGGTTTCCGTTTTGACTGTGGTCTATGATGATATTGATACTAGTGATGAATGGGGAATATCCCTTTATTGCCATCGCTCTCAGCTCCACTCTGGCCCAAAGCGGTAGCATCTGATAGGGTCCTATCTTTAGGCCCGAAAAACTAAACTGTGTACTAAACCAAGCCAAATATCAGTGATTTGTTAACACACAGTTGAATGTCGAAACAGTTCTATTTATAACAATTCGATTTCACGTAATTCACTTGTTTTGTACTCAGTTTAAATGTTAAACAGTTCTATTTGACTCATAGACAGGACTCTGTCATGTGCTATTATTCCGGGTTGAATATAATGAAAAATAATTTTAAATCCAGAACGTTAATTATGATTATTCAGCAAATTAAGAATAGTTATGAAATGAGAAAGATTGGTATGATGTGTTTTAGTTACATTTCCGACTTATTATAGAAAGTATAGCCATGACTGTATTCAAATATTTACAAATGAATCATAAGTCAGCATTAAATAATCCATAAGGATTTTATATGCTCTGTAACAAATAAAACCAAACCAGGAACAAGATATACAAGGGGCCATGATGTGTCGTTTTGCTAGGGATACGATTGCATTTTTATAATTTTATGAATATTAACAAAGAAAACTTTTTGAAAGTGGTACGACTCGTTAATATTTAAAATTAAACTTTTCAAATTTTTTTTGTTTTTTCTTTCTTTTCTTGAATTATTTAACTCCGTATTTCCGAAGCAGATAAAAATATTATTGATGAAATAATTCATTTCATTTAACATCAAAATCGCTAAAAAAATTCCCTTGTTATAATAATTTGAATCACGAGTAAAATAGATACCACGAAAGCAAACAAAAAACAAACACCTCACACACACACACACACAAAACGTAAACAAAAACAAACGAACGAAATAAAAAAACAAAACAAAACAAATCCCCGTGCTTGCAACTTCGCTAGCTATTTAGCTTAGTCTAACAATTATCAACACAGAAGGGAGTTGAAATATTGGATGTGGCTTTTTGTATTCAGTCAGAGTAAATAGCCATAGAAAAAGGTTTCAAACTACGAGGATTTTTCAAAAAAACTATAAACCTCACTTAGAATAAATATAGTCAACATTAAAATTAATACACATGATTAAATGATTCTCATGCCCTGCAATCACATCATGGAAGAAGGTGACTTCCTCATTCTCCTTATACTCCTCTACAACATATCGTTTCCAAAATGACGTAAGATTTGAGTTTAGAAAGAAAAAAGTCAGATTGCACAAAGTATGGCGAGGAAGCTAGATGAGGTAGCCCTTCAAAGCTATACTTGGGTTCTTAAGTTACGACAATCAGTGAGAACGGGCAGGTTATCCTGAAGCAAGAGTACACCTGCTCTCAATTCCCTTCTGCATTCTGACTTGATTCCTTCCTCGAGGTGTCTTAATTATCATCATCATCATATCGTGCTGGCAGCACGGATATCCCTGACCCTCTCTCGCCACTCCTCCCTATCGTTCATCGCCCTAGGTAGGTCTTCAGGACAACAACCTGTATCCTCACATAGCTGCTGAATGTACGTTCGTGCTGGTCGTCCTGCTTTTGCGCGGCCGTGTGTGGGGATCCATAAGAGTACATCTCTTATGAGTTCATCTCTGCTTCTCCAGCAATGTCCTGCATGTCTGGTTCGCCTAACTTGAATAGATTTCGTGATAGGGGGCAGGTGTCCGTACAGTTGGTGTCTTGTGGGGTGTTGCTGCCAGGACTTGTTCAGGATTGCACGCAGCATTCTTGTGTAATTGCCATCTAGTTTCTTCTCCAGCCGTTTTGTTAGCGTCCATGTAGTGCATCCATATAGCAGTATCGATGTGACCGCTGCCTGGAAGAAACTGCGTTTCATTTTATCGGTTATATCCCTTAATAGTTTTTCTATTTTCCAGGTAACCTATCCTGATTACGCCTTCAGAATACCCCCACCATAAAAAAGATAAAAGCCATCACCTTTTTAACAGACGATTAATTTTCCCGTTAAAATGAGTGTTAAACAACCTTCCCTAACTCATTGAAAGTGTTTAATCACATTAAAACATTCTGGCCCAGTTGGCTGGAGCTGGAAAATACACTGAGAGCATCTCTGTAGAGGAGTAAGACTCCCCAAAATAGTGTCTTAGATATGACTCTCAACAATCTGGTGGTTAGGCTCTAATAATGCTGGAGCTTTGGGGAATGCGGGGTACTCTTCTATTGCGATCGCACCCAGGTCCACTCAGGCACCGAATAGGGTCCTATCTCTGGGTCAAATAGAACTAAACTATGTACTTATGCTCAGCTGTATTGTTTGAAATGAAATGGTTCTTATATGCTAAACTGAATTATTTGAAATGGAACTGCTTTGATGTATAAAAAGGGATTTCTCATTAAACTAAACCTAAAACACATTCCTCTTTTACTATACATTTGATGCTTTTTAAAAATCAAATCAAAATAAGCATTTCTTATAATTTAAAAAAAAAGTCTTAAATAACGTGTATAACAGACTTAAAATTTTAGAAAAAGTCATAAACAGCACAACTATATTCTGTTTGAAAACACTACAAAGAAATAGGGCATTACTCGTAGTTATATAGTTAGCTAGTTAAACTAATTGATCATTACTAGTAAGTCTGAGACGTACTGGGTGCCCAATTATTCCGGTTTTATGCCTCATCTAAACTAAGCTTAGTAAGAATTATGCAAAGACATAGTAGAATTTATGCGGTAAGCAAGAACCTGATAGAGATGTGCTAAAACGAAATTATGTTGCTAAAAGTTGGAAAAGAAAAGTATCTTGTTCTAGTCTTTCTAGTAGAAAACATTGGTCTACCTTGAAAACAATATTAAGAATTCTATTTTTTTTTATCAAAGGTCTGAACACTGGTAACGATGGTTACCTGCGAAGATATAAAGAGAGTGCGTAAAAATAACCTGTCTCGGGCATGCATGTGCGCATGTGCACGTGCTGTAATGGTTATCGTCATAGGAAATGGCAACGACGATCCGAGTTCAAATCCTGAAGGAGACTGATTGCGTTTCATTTCATTTAGCATTAATATCTATGGGAAAGTATGAATCCATTTTTCCATGGATAAATATTTGGGCAGACTGATTTCCTCCAGAAAAGGAAAACTTTCAATTAAGACCTGTTAAACTCCGTGTAACAATGGACCTTGTGTCATATCTTGCTCATGCTGTGGGGTTGATAAATACATGCATGTTTACTCTCATTTGTTTGCGTACTCGGATGCTTATTGATATATATGTACACGTGTCTGAGTGTTTAGGTAAATGTCTCTCTGTCGGTGTTTTCAGAAGCTATTCTATTCAGTTCCACCGCTTTCGATCTCTTATCGAGGTCAATATTAATTAACCTGCACTCTAGAGACTTGATAGTTTAAATGTGCAATCAATGTTGAGCATTTTGCTATTTTTTTCTGAAATCTGATCATTAAAACAATTCGTTACTGTAATTACTTCATTTAGATTTTAATTCGTCAGACGTATCCATGTGTTCCAATTTAAATTATGAAAAGTTAGCATGTGTTATTAACCATCTGATAAGAACTGAATCTATCTCCTGAAGTCGAATAGATCGAATAGGAGATGCATCGTGCTGCGTTTATTGTCTTAGGAAAAGAACTCGAGGATCCGTGTTCGAATACTGAACCGAGCAGTATGCATTTTACTTCGCCTTAAACGAGTCCCGGAGAAATGAGGAGAGATGTTTTTACTCAGACTTCAAGGGAAAACCCTTAAATTAAACAGCGTGTCCCCGTGGCATAATGGCTAAAGTGCTGGATTGCGGCCTCGAAGTAAGCGTATTTGAACTCCAGTCGCGCTATTACGTCTACTTTCGGACTAACACCCCTGGGAAAGTTATGAACGCCTTATTCATCCGGCTATTGGTTCAATAGTATCACTGTTGTTCTTCTTCTACAAGGAGGGCTTTGACATTAAATAAGCCACGAAGTTTGTTATATCATTTAAAGAGAACTGATATAAATGGTTGTGAAAAACTCGCAAGGACTATAATAATAATAATTATTATACATATATATATATATATATATATACGTTGTGAGGATATCAGTTATTCAATTAGCGTATGTTTCTGTAAAATGAGGTGAACAACAATTCTTTTTAATAAGTATGTATGAATCACACGCAGCTGCCTCAAGTGCTTTCGGCTTCTATGAGAACTTGATATCTGCCCAGTCAGCTGGGGTGATGAAGACGCAGTTCTGTAGAAGGATAAGCCCTTCCCACCAATGAGGGATATGGATAAGACAATAAATATTCGATGGTGAGGCTCCAGTCTTGGAGCTTTGGGGAATGTGGAGTATCTCTTCATTGCCATTACACTCAGGTCCCCTCTGACCCTGATACCTGTTAGTGTCCCATCTATTGGGTAAAATAGAATTCTTTCTGCTGAATAGTAATATTTCTTACCATTAAATTGCATGCAAATAATTGATCAATATTAAATTAGATAGGAATACTTGAAATTACTAATGTTAAATAGTAATATCTGTAACCATTACACCGCGATTAAACAATAAATAACAATATTTATGTAATAAACTATAAATAGCAACACTTAAAACCATATAAATGTGTGGAAAAATTGAGGTCTGGCTCGTTGAAAAAGGTTTCCAGCAAAATACTTATATATATATATATATATAAGTAAAAAAGGAAAGTTGGCGACCATAGTCGAGGGCGACCAGTAGGCTACCTTTTCAATAGCTACAAAACCGAGGTGGAGAGGATGGCGCAACTCCTTTCCCTGGATTACTCCACTTTGCCCTTCATACGTACCTTATATTGCTGAGTGTTAAGCAAGGAGGTATCAAGTACCATTTTTAAAGTATTTGGTATGACGTGACCTGGGATTGAACCCAGTTCTCCCAGACCACTGGTGAACACTATATATATATATATATTTAGAGGATTTAGCATTAAATTAAAAAAGCGTTGATATGCTATAAAATACAACAGAACAATATGAACTTGTTTTAAAAACATCAATACTTTGATTTTAGTTTCAAGGAAATGTCTACTTCCATTTTTCACCACCTCTCTGTTCATGTGCAGAAGAACTGTATACCATTGCTTTTACGATGTTCTTCCTAAGAGCCACTTTGAGGGGAAGGGATCTTTCGAAGATCTTTTCTGGTTCTGTTCATCCAGCATATTGAGTATTGTACAACATCCAGATTTGTTTGAATCTTTTTGATTCGGAAATTTATAACAATTCTTCTTCTCCAACCTACGAGCGAAACAGTTGGGCAGACTGGTCTCTTTAGCATTGTTACAGTAACTAGACATAGAGATGACAGAATTTGAATTAAAACGAGCACCACTCCGTACATAAACGTGGCAGAGGGTTTGGGTAAATGCATAAAGCGATTGAATAACCATCATCATCCTTATCCCCATCAATCATTCCGATAGCCCAGAGTTGTCTGAATCACCCTCACCATCCGTACTTATCGTCCATTGCTCTTGGCAGGTCCGCTAGACTGCATGCAGTACATTGCTCTTGGCAGGTCCGCTAGACTGCATACAGTCAATTGCTCTTGGCAGGTTCTCTAGACTGCATGCAGTACATTGCTCTTGGCAGGTTCTATTGACTGCATATAGTTCATTGCTCTGGGCAGGTTCTCTAGACTGCATACAGTCCATTGCTCTTGGCAGGTTCTCTTGACTGCATACAGTCCATTGCTCTGGGCAGGTTCTCTTGACTGCATACAGTCCATTGCACTTGGCAGTTTCTCTAGACTGCATACAGTCCATTGCTCTTAGCTGCTCCTCTAGATTGCATACAGTCCATTGCTCTTGGCGGTTTCTCTAGACTGCATACAGTCCATTGCTTTTGCCAGGTCCGCTAGACTGCATACAGTCCATTGGTCTTAGCAGATCCTCTAGATTGCATACAGTACATTGTTCTTGACAGGTCATCTACACTGCATACAGAGCTGGTTTATGCAAATCCTCGCTGATCGGTAAACCCTGGCATATCCATGTGATGGAATCCAAAAGTGAACGTTGCCTATGAGTTTGTCTATTTCACTAGCATTTCCCAGGATGTCTTGTTTATCTTAGATGATTTGGGAGATGGGCGAAGTATTCGCCTAGCTGCGGTTTGATGAAGTGTTACTTCCAGGATTCATTCAAAACTGCTTGCATCCTTTTTAAGTCGTTCCCACCTGACGTTTTATGGATATACTAATTGAAATTGAACGCTAAAATAATATCTAATTCTTTATAAAAGTAAATATCCACAATGCACGGAAATGCTGACCAGTATTACTATATATTTCAATTGCGAAAATATATGAGATGTAACATAAAACAGGATCCAACCTCACAACTCAGTTTCTCGATTAGGATCTTCACGCGAGATAGTATTCCATACGTCTGATTTCTTTATATATATATATATATATATATATAATTAAAGTTTTATTAATGTTGAGATTAGAATTAAGAAACATATTTATTAGAATATAGATTTTAGATTTACAATTGGTTAATTCTAGATGCAAGAAAACGATCGCATATTTTTTGAAGTGCTCAATATATTTCTGCGTACGCAAACAGCGCCAAAATGCGCACTTAATATTAGTTTTGACAAACTGCAGTTCAAATTGTGAGGGCATTTGAAATTGTAATAGATTAAAGTGGTGGCTTTTAGTTATAAAGTTACCAAGCGAGCCAAACCAAACGAACCGTTCTCTAACAGCGGCAACCACAAGTTAAGTAGATGACTCGCCGGGTATGTCGTTACGGTTCAAAACACTTCCTTCTGATCATATACAACGGACCGATCTTTCAGCAGGAATTTCTAACCTTTTCAGATGAAATCCCATTCTCTTCTGCCTGTTGATTGACAAGAAGAGAGAGATTGTGTCTGCCTGATTCCCCTTTTCAACTGAAAAAGGGCAACAGGGTCTGGTGAACAAAAGGCTTGCCCGGCCAAAGTTCGCAAAGTGGCGTAGTTCCGATCGCCAGACTCAACTCTTCAGCACAATCTTCTATCTTTTCATCTTCTTTCTTCATTATTTCCTCTTTGGATCTAGAGTCATCGACGTGGAAAATCTTTTCAGAAGATTGCCTGATCAGGTAATACTGAGCCTTAAGATGGTCGCCTTTGTATCAGTTTTATAGGCGTATCTCAGCGTTTGTCCTTAGCCTCAACAGACTTTGGCCTGCCACAAATTTTGACCGGATAGACATAAAGATTATTAGCTATTTTGGGGTTGTTCAGGTCAGAAACAGTTTCATAGCCATCATTGTTTGGACTCGGAAGTGTGAGTAATTTTCAAAATATTTCCTGAAATTTAACAGAAAAAATAACTTATCATTTGTATACGATTCTGAAATCTTAAATTCTCACTAACATTTTCAATCCTTTTAATTATTTTCAAATCGCACTGTTGTTGGTTGTCGTAGATTCACAACTTAAGTGGAAAGAAAACAACCGCAACAATTTGAGAATGATTCATACAAAAATAAGAATAGAATAAAATATGCAATTAATACTGCTTGTAAACTCCCCCCCAAATCCCCTACTCCAAGAACAATAATAGCTTCAAGAAAAAAAATGAAGAATCGAGTAAAGCATACATTTAAGTACTCCGATCTTCTGCAGACCAATGGCTCTTCGTAGCTCAAAGTTCAGAAGCCGTTGCTTTTTTACCAGGCTACTGGGAAGTATGATATTTGTCACTGCCTCCCACCAGACAGGACTTGACACAACGTCAAAAGCCCGAAGGCCGATTAAAGTGGGGGTAAAGGTGGGGGAAAGGTCGGGAACGAGCCGACACTCGAACCCTGCTGGTCATTGACCCACTAAGTGCAATGTGGGTCTAATGAGTCAAGCAGTATCACGGACGTAAATCTAGATCCGGGCACATATGTCAGAATATAGCTTGAACTAGACCGTGAGGTCTAGTGCTATATAAGGGGTGCATAGGAGTCATTAATAAAACTCGCCCACCCGAAGGTGGCCCAGCCAAAGTGGGGGCCTTTCGGCCTCGAATCTGCCATTGATCGATGCCCCATCCGGCACAAATGCCAGACGGCCCAGCAAAAGCCGGGGAAGTATGTCCAAATATTGCCGTGAACTTTTTTCAAATACTCGCTGTTGTTCGTATTATTTAGTTGGTGACCTGAGTGAGTACCAACAACAAAAAAAAAAAAAATAAATAAATAAAAATTAAGATGCAAGAGATACTAGTTAAAATGGTTGATAAAATAAATAAAATGAAAAATATATAATCGTTGAACGTAATATTGTAAGCGATTTCTAAAGTGATCTGTTCGCATGGTGTGAATAAATGAGTTATACATAAAAAGAATATTCCAACAGGCGAAAGAGAAACGAATTCACCAAATCAAAAGTATTGATCAGTTGGCAAAACACAGAAAGATATACCTTACTAGCATCCAGCTGAGAAAACAACAATTAACGAGAGTTGCCAGGACCACCCAGCTCTATCAGTCATCTCTGTGGTAACGAGAGCGGATCAAACATACCACCCACAAAAGTTAGGGTTTGATATTTTGTGGATCTTAATAAAAGAAGCCGGGTTTTTATTCACTTTTTTTGTAACTGGGGATAGGATTGAGAAAAGATCTAACACATACACACACACAAAAATATATATATACAGAGAGAGAGAGAGAGAGAGAGAGCTGAGAATATCAGAAACAAGGTAAGACACGCGAATCTATACTGCACATTGTGACCAATATTCATTTTCATGTATTTGGATATCCGTGCAAATGGATGCAGGAGACAATTGACGGTGTAACTTGACGAAATAACAGAACATCCTACTGTAACACAATGTGTGTCATTCATTTCTGTAGGTGTGGGTCAGTGCCAGTCAGAAGATTCCTTTGTCTTTTTTAGCGCGAAACCCACACAAAGGGCTTGTGCGAAACCGGAAGAGGACGAGAAAGAAAGGTCCCTGGGCAAAACAGAGAAGGAGTCAGTCAAGAGAAGAAACCAGTCGACAGAATAGGGCAGTCAGCGAAGGAAAGCCGACTGCTTGGATGTGTGAACCCAGAGGCCGGGTTGGCTAATGTGAGAGAATGAGTCAGCATTCCTGGTGACTTTGTGGGAATTTCGCTCGAATACACACCCGCGATAGCCTGCAGATGCACGGAGAGCTGCACAAAAGTGTCACAAACTTCTCCCTTCTTGCGCTTGGTGCTAACCCAAGTCCGTGTTTGTTTGTTCTCTTTTCTTCCACCCTCTCGGTTGTGTATGTTGTGTTTTTGGTGCCCGTAAAGAAATGTGAAATACCCCTGGCTGAAGATGAGGGAAACCACTTGACAATCTGATGGCCATACGTGGTTTAGGAGGTTGAGGTAGAGCTGACCGGCCAACAGTATATTGTCACACAACATTTGAAGCGTGTTGCGCTTTTAGTTTTTTTCTCAACATCCAAAAGATCACATAGCAGTTGTCGGTGACAATATTACACAAATGGTTAGAAGAATATACCGACTGCATCTCTGCAGAGGAGCAAGACCCCACCAATGAGTGCTCTAGATATAACACTGAACAATCTGATGGTGAGGTTTCAGTAATGCTGGAGCTTTGGGGAATGCAGAGTACCACTTCATTGCCATTGCTCCCAGGTCCACTCTGGCCCGGAGTCGTAGCACCTGATAGGGTCCTGTCTATGTGTCAAATAGAAATAAACTGTGTACTTATTTTAAACTGAATTGTTGGAAATAGAACTGTTTTAACATTTAAACTGCGTACTTATGCTATACTGAATTGCTTGAAATAGAACAGTTTCTTGACATTGATACTGTGTACTTATACTTAACTGAATTGTTTGAAATGGAACTGTTTTGAAATTTAACAGTGTTTGAACAAATCACAATAGTTCTACTGAACTGAATTGTTTGAAATAGAACAGTTTATATGTATAAAAATGGATTAGGTATTAATAACATACAATAGCTGACGTGCCATAAAACCAAACCAAACCAATTCTCGTGTATTTATTCTCCGTGCCCATTGAGGTTTAGAATACACCGACTTCATCTACTGCGGAGAAGTAAGAGCCCATAAAAAATGGATATCTGGAGTATGACAGCAAACTGCATCTGGTAATGAGGTTTCTCTCTGGCATTACTCCCAGGTCCAGTCTGACTCGGAGCAGTAGTAGCTGATAGGATCGCAACAGTGGGTCTAATAGATCTTTTTCAAAATATTCGTATTTGATGCGACCATGTGAAAAAACAGAAATGTGAATATGAACGTACAATAAACGCAGATCTCCTCTCGGCTTAAAATAGCCCTAGAAGAGTTGACATACCGTTAGAATTAACGGCGGCCAACAATCTTGATAAAAAGTTTTATTCTCCTTAGGAAAATTATACTATGGGGCACCTAGTGGGGGTCAAATTCAGTAGTGAGTGCATGTCGAGATGAGTGCTTATAAAAAATACGCTGTTTACAGAGGAAATCTCAAAATATCTCGAATATAGAAAAGTGACCCGAGAATTTCTTTTTCAATTAAGTTTCTGCATTTTCCTTTATCAAGTTTTAGTGTATGTTTATTTCTGTTATTGTGTTTTGACAGTATATCTTTATACAGAAAACAAAATCCTTTACGTATTTAAATTGCTATTATCAACAGGAAAGACAAAGAACTAGAATTAAAAAAAGAATAATGAAATAAAAATAAACGTAACTTAAAAAAGAAAATATCATGTCAAAAATCTAAAAAATGTGGACAAAAAAACCCGAAACAACAACAAAATTTTTCCTTTGTTAAGCGCACATGTTTGTTCGGCACATTCCTCAACAAAGTAGCTGCAATATAGACAGAGATTTTTTTTTTCATTCATCCGGACACAAGCGAAAAAAAAAAAAAAAGAGACAAAAACAAGAAGAAAAAAAGAAAGAAGAAAGAAAGAAAAGAAAAGAAAAACAAACAGGTAACATGAAACTATTCTTTTGTTCATTTCTAACTTGTTTATTAATTTATTCACATAAGTATTTTGTTTTGAGCTTTTTTTTACAAGTAGGAATCTATTTTAAATGCTGTAATCCGCGTTGAGCGTTAAGTGCAGAGATAAGATATCCAGTTAGAACGCTTATGCAAGTTAAATTGAGAGATCAAATAAAATAACAACCTAAAAAAGAAATAAAATAAAGGAAAAAAGAAAAAATTAAATAAAAGTTTTATTAAAGGTGTATTATAATTAAAGACAGCGGTTAATTATTTTAGGGAATCGTTTTTTTTTTTTGTGATAAATTGTGAACAAGGTAAAAACTTCGAGTTTGACTTCTGTAGAGCAAGTTCGTATTGAAAAGCTCCTGGAGCTGGACCTTTGATCCATTGGACGTGAGCTTTGTCATAACAAAGGTTTGTTTTTTTTCAAATCGATTGTGGGAAACATATTAAAGATAAACATTTTTTCAGCTAAGGAAGTGTGTTGGCGTAGCAAGAAAGTTTTGATGACACGTGTTCTTATCAGGTTAGTTAACAGATAAATTAGAATAAGATATGTAAGCAAAGATTTTTAGCGGTCACTTAGTCGGAGTTGGCCAGTCGGAGGATCAGCAGTTGGTCGGTGAATTTTCTTCGGGAATTTCGGATCCAGTTGGGAGATGAGACGAGCGGGTCTGTTGTGGGTGGGTGGGGTGGGAGTGAGGGCTTGATCAGGAAAGAAGAAATGGAGTTTGTGTTTTGTTTCGTCTCATCTGTCACTAATGAAAATTTCTGCGTTTCTAAATAACATTAGTAATTTTTTAACCTCTTTCCCTCTCGTTTCGTGCGACTATACTGAATGTTAAAGACCATAATAAATGTTCGTATCGAAACTACATGGGTCTGTAATCTGAGGACGTTTCATTTATTCTAATTGGGTGCCGTCGTGTTATAAAAATAAGGAAAATTACTTAGTCGTGACATTTCCTTCGACTTATTGAATAGACGGAGAATCCTATTTACCCAACCCCTCCGCTCGGGCAGGATATGACACAAGGTCAATTTTTTAAGCGGAGTTTAACAGGTTTGAATTCAGGGTTTTCCTTCTCCTAGACTAGTCGCCTCACCAAGGCTGAAGAACCTAGTCTGCCCTACTATTTACCCATAGCTGGAGGGAGAATATTTGGATTCATACCTTTCCCAAGGGTATTAGTGCTATGTGAAATGCAATCAGTCAGGTCCAGGATTTGAACTCGTGTCGCCGTGTCCACATCCTGCGACGATAACCATTACACCACGGGCACCTCCTTCTTTTTTAATAGACGGAGAATCAAGCCTCGGTAATTACTCTGAAGTACTATTTCTCAACGCAATGCATGTTACTTGGTGTTGCCCAGCCCTTCTCAAGGTGAGATGCGACATAATATATAATATATAATATATATAATATATAATATTTATAATATATAATATATATATAATATATTGAGTTTTACGGTTCCAGAAATCAAGAAAAATTTCTATCGATGAGAATTAGAAGACGTTGATTGCATTTCTTGCTGATCGATAAGCTTCCCTCTCCAAAAAGGAATGTCTTGGGTATAACACTAAACTTCATCTGATGTTAAGGCTTCAGTTTTGAAGATCTCGGATGTATGGAGTACCCCTTCGTTGCCATTACTCCCTGGGTTATGGGTTGGTACGTTTTGACGCCATCTTTTTGCCACTGACATTTTCGCGTGAAACTGTTTCGGCGCCCGACTGTTTTGGATCATTTAGCATTTCTTGAATCAATTGATAAGGTTATAAGGAATGAAAAAAAACTTTGATAAATGAGAAATAATTGGATTTAATTCTAACTATAATACTGAAATTAAATAAGTAAAATTAATTCAAAAGGTTTGTTTGTTTGCTTGTTTATTTGGGTTTCATGGCATATCAACCTTTGCAGGTTATTTAATGCCAAATCCATATTTATACAAATAAACAGTTATATTTTAAACAATTCAGTTTAGCATAAGTACACATTTCAATTGTCAAAAACCTTTCTATTTCAAACTATTCAATTTTGTCAAACAGTTCTATTTCAAACAATTCAGTTTTGTCTAAATAGAGTTTCAATGTCAAAACGGATCTATTTCAAACAATTCACTTTAGAATACAAAAACAGTTCCATTTCAAACAATTCGGTTCAACATAAGTACACAGGTAACGTCAAAACAGTTCTATCTTAATCAATTCAGTTTCGCATAAGTACGCAGTTTAAATGTCAAAACAGTCCCATTCCAAGTAATTCATTTTAGTGCACAGTTTAGTTCTATTTGACCCATAGATAGGACCCTATCTCGTGCTACCACTCCAGGCCCGTGGCGACTTGGGAGCTATGGCAATGAAAGGGTACTCCATCTCATGTATAGATCAAATTGATCAATGAAAAAATTAATCGTATTTTTTAAGTTTTTAGTATTAAGAATAGTGACTTGAAGTTAGAATTGTTTACTTTTTATTATTGCTGAAATTTTATAACTGAGTTAAAATGACTATAAGTAAATAGAAACAATTATTAAACACTGCTGGTCAATCTAACTTGCACTATCTCCACACTAAATGGTAGCTCTCTGAAACTAGTTGACAAGTTCACCTACCTAGGAAGCAGTGTCTCGTCAACCGATACAGACATTGACGCGTGACTAGCAAAGGCATGGACAGCTATCGATAGACTATCGGTCATATGGAAGTCAGACCTGACTGATAAAATAAAACGCAGTTTCTTCCAAGCAGTGGTCGTGTCAATACTGCTATATGGATGCACTTCATAGACGCTAACTAAACTTATGGAGAAAAAGCTTGACGGCAACTACACAAGAATGTTGCGAGCAATATTGAACAAGTAATGGAAACAGCACCCCACAAAGCAGCAGGTGTACGGCCACCAACTACCCATCATGAAAACTATTAAAACTAGACGAACCAGATTTGTGGGACACTGCTGGAGAGCTCATAAGGTATTTACTCTTGTGGACCTCTTCACATGGATGTGCAAAAGCAGGACGACCAGCTCGAACCTAGATACAGCAGCTCTGTGCGGATACGGGATGTAGCCCTGAGGACCTGCCAGAAGCAATGAACGATAGGGAGGGGGCGTGAGAGGGTCAAGGATATCCGTGCTGATAGCGCGACATGATTAGGATGATGGAGAAGCGAGGGACAATTTATAAGTGATGCTCTTCTATGGACCCCTAATTTTGACTGATACTTAAAAATCTCTTCACTCTCGTAAAATGCTGAATACTGAGTCTTGAATGCTAAATATACAAACTCGCAATGTTGCATTTCACATCAATTTTGCCTACGCACCTTTCTCTCTACTCATCACAGGTTAGACCGCTGAGTGACCCATTTATATATATCCACTATAACATATTGACCCTCGACCGAGCCATCAATCAAGAGATGCACCTGTGTAAATAAGCGGAAGAACAACGGAAGCAGGTGGGCATCAAACAAAAATATACTCCGGACACAGACGGCTTGCGTCAGTTGGAGTTGGAGTCATTTGGGGACAAGATGCGGCAGACAGAGGGCTTAGGGCCCTCAGTGACCCACGGTTGAGCAACCCCAGCCAAGATGAGAAAGAAGTGCTGCTATGGTCAGAAGAACTTGGGTCAATATGTAGCAGTCTGTCCCCGTCTCCAACTCACCTCTCACACACGACCAACATCAACCCTTTCGAGAATAAAGTGTGAGAGATATAGTTTTATAAAGAAGTGTGTCCGTTCGTTCATTGAAGTCGTCATTATTGTTGACTATGTTTCCGCTTATATTTGTATAGGTATATATATGCGGCTATACAACACCGGCTCATTGGCCTAGAAGGTAGAGTGTTCGCCAATGGTCCGGGAGACCTGGGCTCAATCCCAGGTCACGTCATACTAAAGATTTTAAAAATGGTACTTGATACCTCCTTGCTTAACACTCAGCAATATAAGGTACCTATCAAGGGTAAAGTGGAGCAATCCATGGAAAGGATTAGCGCCCTTCCCTGCACCTCAGTGTAGTAGCTATTGAAAAGGGAGCCCTCTGGTCGCCCTCAACTACGGTTTACTTACTACTTATTTCTAGTGATGTGAACTCCAGTAGTACATTCCATTTCAACACTTGTGTTTGTTGACAAGAGATCCGTGTTCTAATCACTCAGGCTGCTATCAGTGCATTTTTCTGCATAACATTAGGAAATTTAATGAGCTATAAAAAACAACACAAAAAAAGCAACAAAATACAAGGAAACCAGCAGGTTTTGTGGTTGAAATAAATATACAATGAATACAAATGTCTAAACTTTCGGCATAAAATAGTCCAAGACGGGTTGATATACCACAAAAAATTAATCAACCTATCAATTAATATCTAGTTTTGAAAATCTTCGAAGGAGTATATCGACGGAAACAGCGAAAACTAGGCTTTATTTTACTGTTTGTAGTCTGTAGCAAAAAGAAGACTCCATTACATTCGATTTGCGCATGTTGTTCAAATTCCCTGAACTTTTGGGTAGTGCTTCGTATTATTCGCATTAAAAACAAACAGGAAAAAGCATAGATAATAAAATCGACAAAAAGCCTACCCAAACATAAGAAACAATCTTCAAAGTAACAAATAAATAATTATTTTCTTATCATAATGAATGTAATTAAAATAATTATCAGTCGTTGAAGTTAATGAACATTTTTTCTTTTTTTTTTTCTTTTTTTTTGTGTGTATGTTTTTGCTTTGCAGCCGACGAGACTGTGAAAAACCACAGCTTTTTCTGCGGCATAATTCGACAAATGGAAGCTCTGCGTTTTTAATTCAATTAGAATCTATTTTTCTCCGTCTCTTTTTTTCCCCGTTTTTATTCTTTTGCGTTTTTCTGTCTCTTTCGTTGTTTAATTTCTTTTATTTCCTTTTATACTGGCAGATTTATTACCCGCTGCAACCCGGACGCTTGTTTGAGATTCACGAATTTGTAATACCGTACTGATTGTCTCAGCGTTTCGTTGAATACTTTATTATTATTATTATTATTATTATTAAATATGCATTGCTAAATGTGTGTTTTTGATGTATTTCACAACCGACACCTGCACTTCAACAAGATTACAGTACTCCAAACACAATGACTACAACAACAACAAAAACGACAACTACTACTACTCAACCGGATATGAACAAGTTCCTCCATTTGTTGGGAAGTCCCCGTGGGGTTGTGTTTAACGTGCTGGGCTGCAGCATCGTAGTAAGCGAGTTCGAACTCCAGTTGTGCTATTACGTTAATTTTCCCACTAATACTTTTGGGAAACCTATTACCTTTATTATCTCCTCAGCTATGGGTTGAATAGTATTCTAGGAGTTGGAAAAAGGACAAAAAATCAGGAGGTAGCGGTTCCTGGAAGCCCCTGACAGGGAGTGGAGGCTGCGCATGCTTGAAAGACAAGACCTGCCAACGCTACAAAGAACCCATTGTCACTTCAGCTAACACCGTAGCGCTGAATGGACCCTCTTTCACGCGGCCGGTGGCAGCAAACACGTGTGCTAATTAGTTTTTGTAGCCTGAATCCTAGACATGTCCGCTGCTAGTGTGCCGACACTGCCGAAACAAACATTAAAAAATATACCCACTTTGGACTTATCAACAACCAAAAAAACAAAACAAAAAGAAACAAAAAAAAAAACACAAGGATATTTTAACACTTTGTATGGGAGAAGCGACCAATTCTATTGGTTTCAGGAATATTTTTTTTCGCTCACGGAATGGTTGTTGAACCCAGAAATAAAGTTAAAATTTAGAAGGTATCTTTATCTCTTTTCTTTATTTCCTCAGGAATTCTTTTGCAGCCTTCACAGTCTAAGAATAAGCCAACAAATTAAATGGGGAAAAGAAGAAGAAAAAACAACAAAACAATAGAGTGAGATATCAAGACCTAAAACCGACTACTACCAACCCAACGAAACTAATAACCCCAACAAAATTTCCTTTCTCTGTTTTTATACAAGAAACGCTTTAGCATTAAATAACCCACGAAGGTTGATATTCCATTAAACAAAGAAACCAAACTTACTTGGGTGTAGAAACTACACAAGGATGCTGTGTAGTGTTTGAAAAAATCCTAGAAGTGGTACCCAACAAAAGAGCAGTTGTACGGCTACCTACTTCCCCTCTTACAAACATACAAATAAGACCAAGAAGACTCGCAGTAGACTGCTGGAGAAGTAAGGACGAACTCAGAAGCGATATTCTCCTGGGATTATTAAAAATATCTTCTAAAATTCCCCTGCGTCTTATATGCCATATAGAGACTTTAAATTTGCGATAGTCAGCTGAAATTAGCTACTTGGCAACTCCTATTAGCTTAGACTTTAGAGTAAGTTTCATATACCTATTGTCATTATTTAATAGGCTATCCTGCAGATTAAAAGTGTTATCGTTGATATTAATTTCATCAGGTTTAATATTAGTGATGTTTTTCCTTGATTTGCCCAGCTGAAATAGGGGTGGCTCTTATACACCTCATTGTCTTATATGCCATCAATTACGGTAACTAAACATTAAAATTCTTAGAAAATAAAAAGATATCCGGTCTAATTTGCAAGAGAATGATATTTTTGTGGTCATGTTTAAAGTTATTTTAAATCAGGGCTACAAAAGGTGGTCCACATAGACCCCTTGGAGTGAATAAAATTTTGGTTGGGGGAATAAAAGCACACGAGTCCACAGAGAGAGGAATTCATTAGTCTACATTTAGAATTCGCTTTATAACCGGAGAAAAACAGTTCTATTTCAAGCAATTCAGTTTAGCATAAGTTCACATTTTAGTTTAATTTGACTTATAGAAAAGACCCTTACCAGTGTTACCACTCCTGACCAGAGTGGATCTGAGAGCGATGGTAATGAAGGGGTACTCTGCATTCCCCAAAGCTCCAGCATTACTGGAATCTCACCATCAAATTGTTTTGTATCATATGCAGGACACTCGTTGAGGGAATTCTAACCTTCTTCAGAGATGCAGTCAGTGTATTCTGCTGCCCTAGCCGACTGGGCCACCAGTTATTGTACACTTACAGAATACCTGTTTGTGTGTGACGACCACTAACGATGTATAGGACACGTGCGACACGTTCAAAACATACGGGCCATTTGAATGAACAGAAAATGTGGTTTTGACGTCATTAAACATTTTTCGTATCACAAACCCGCTATTTTTTTTTCATCATACAACGTGTGAAAGCACGTGCGATACTCTGTCCTCATCAGCCGCCAACCAGGGTGATAACACAGTTTCGGTAGCTCAAGGTGATACTGCCACTCCTGGCGCTACCAATCAGCTTTTGCCACCGGACAGGGTATTTAAAAGAAATATATATCTATATATACAGGAGATCAACTAAAAGCAGACATTACATTGGACGTTCGTTCATCTTCATTTTAGTGCTGTTTGTGATTTAAAAACGATTTTACTTGTTTGTATCACAAACTGCTATATAATATTTATATTCTTTTCTGAAGCCACCAAATTCATTTTTCTTATAAAAAAACAAGAATTAAAGGTGCGTTTTAATACATAGTTTCAGAGTTTTCTCCCGTTAATAATATTAATCACTTGAAATTTAGTCATGCATGGTAATTTATTATTGAAATAAGTTCTCGTGTCTTAGTGACTAACGTAGTGGACAGTGATATTTTTGTAAGAGCTATTATGTTCAATTTTAAATAAATAAACTTGAGAGAGGTATGAATCCCCTTATAGCCAAAGCTATAGGTTGAATAATAATAGTACTGTTCTTCTACCAGGATGGTTTTGGAATTAAATAACCCACAGAGGTTGATATGCTATTAAATAAAGAAACCAAATCAAAATCTAATTTGATATTCCGGTTATTCATTTGGGTGTCGAGGAAAATTAAATGTGGTTTGTTCGCCAATGGGGACCGGGGTTCAATCCCAGGTCGTGTCATTCCATAGAATCAAAAAATGGTACTTGATGTCGCTTTGATTAAGACTCAGCACTACAAGGCGAGGATCAAGGGTAAAGTGGAGCAATCCTGGGAATGGAGCTGCGCTCTCTTCTACACCTTGGAGTTGTAGCTCTTAAAAAGGGAGCATTAGGGTCACCCTCGGCTAAGGTCGCCAACTTTACATACTTTACAAGTAGTGCATCAATTAAAAGAGTTTATATCCTCCAACTCCTCGGAATTTTTATAAAAATTCAAATTAGAACCTTTACTTCGTACTTTCATCATGGACCACAGTTAAAATGGAAACCCATATAATTCACGTGCTGCCTCTATCAATTTGCCACTTAATATTAGGCGAGTGCTTCGGAGTATTTGTACTATAAACAAACACTAAAAGTGTAAGTAACAATATTAAGAAAAAGTCTATCAAAGCATAGGAACGAAGGTTGATGTCATTAAAGAAAGAAAAAAAGCAACCAACCAACAAACAATCAAACATAAGAAATATTGAACACTGTAATGAATGAATGATTATTTTCTTATCATAATAGATGTAATTAAAATAATTATAATGAACTTTTAGCGCCAACAAAACGGTTAAAAACCATATCTTTTCTGCAGTAAAATTCTAAAAATGGATGGTCTTTTTGCGTTTGTTATATACGATTGTGATTCAATAAATACAGGATGTTTTTTTGAATGAAGAGGTACTTATTTTAAATATGAGAGTAATTCAATAAATAAAGGGATTTTGTATACTGAAGAGAAATTATAATATATGAGACTCATTCAATAAATACATAAAGGGACATTTTTTGACTGAAGAAGTCTTATTATATACTCAAAGGTCGTTTAATAATTTTTTTTTTCTGGATTTATACAAGACTCATTCAATAAATATCTTTTTGACGGAAAAGAGACTTATATATACGAGGGTTATCAATAAATACGGTGAGTATTTTGTCTGAAGAAGGTTTTATTTTATATACAATAGTCATTCGATAAACAAAGAAATGTTTTTGACTGATGTGGGACTTATTATATATACGGATCATTATATAAACAAGGGGACATATAAAAATAGTAAAATACATTTTTCTGGATTCTTTTTCCTTAAATGTAAACGCTGCATTATTTGGAAATGGTTCGTAGCAAAAATGATTTTTGAAGGGTATTCAAAATCTAACAATGGTTGAGGTATTAACAGAGGTCTGTCATAAAATATTTGATGGCAGAGAAAGGCAAACCATGTGAAATTTACAGAAGAATTTGTGATGTGTACGGAGAAGAATGCTTTAGCCAAGAAAATATTTACAGATTGACTAAACATGGGTTCATCACTATAAACCTGGGTCGAAAAGACATTCCATGGAATGGAAACATGATAGTGCTCCGATAAAGAACACTTTCCGTGTCAGTAAAGAAGGTCATGCTGGGAGTGTCCGAGGACATCAAAAGAACCTTCACTATTGGTTTGGTTTGTTGTGTTTATGGCATATCACCCTTTGCAGGTTATTTAACACCAAATCCATTTTTATGTAAATAATCAGTTCTACTTAAAACAATTCAGTTTAGCATGAGTACATAGTTTAATTGTCAAAAGCATTTCTATTTCAAGCTATTCAAGCAGTTATATATAACATTTCAGTTTAGTGTAAGTACTGTTTCAATGTCAAAAACAGTTAAATTACAAATAATTCAGTTTAGCATAAACATGCAGTTTAAATGTAAGTACAGTTTAATCGTGAAAAACATTTCTATTTCGAGCTATTCAGTTTAGACAAACAGTTCTAATTCAGCTTATTCAGTTTAGTCTAAGCACAGATTTTGTTTACACACAGTTATATGTTAAAACAGTTCTCTCTTAAACAATTCAGTTAAGTGTAAATAAAGTTTCAATGTCAAAAAACAGTTCTATTTCAAATAATTCAGATTAGTATAAGCAGGCAGTTCAAATGTAAGCACGGTTCAATTGTCAAAAACATTTGTATTTCAAACAATTCAGTTTAATCAAACAATTCAGTTTAGCATAAGTATGCCGTTAGTTCTACTTAACCCATAGATAGGGCCCTATCAGTTGTTACCACACCGGGCCAGAGTGGACCTGGGAGCAATGGCAATGAAAGGGTGCTCCGTATTCCCCAAGTCCCCAGCATTACTGTGACCTCACTATCAGACTGTTTAGTGTCATATCCAGGACACTCGTTGGGGGGGTTCTTACCAGTCAGGGTATTCTATAGCCCCAACCGACTGGGCAACTTTCACTATTTATTCCTTGCCAAAGGTGCAGCTGTAAACTATAGTTCCAACTACGAACTCCTTTGGTAAAACTGGACTTATTTCATGAATAACCTTCGTCTGCGTAGATTTACCGCAAAAATTAGGGGAAGTACTGTATAATTATCGTTTGACACAAGCGCAACACTTATTGAACTCGTTTTGCGTCTTCTGTATTCAGATCTAATTTGGGGAAAACTGCATTGAAGGTCTAATGACTTATTTCAAATATTAAGAGTGGAAGAATGTTTTTTAAAGTTCGAGAAAAGTATGGGAGTATCCATGGTGTAGTGGCTAACGTGCTGCACTGTGACATCGTAGAAAGTGAGTTTGAACTTTTGTTCGCGCTATTGCGTTCACTTAACATTCAAGAGGAAAAGGTTTGAACTTCCTTATTCCCCCGGCTATGGGTTAAATAGCATCACTGGTGTTCTTCAAGAATAAATATAGCACCAAATAATCCACAAAGGTTGATATGCCATGAAATAAGCAAAACAAAACAAATAAATGAAACAAAAACAAACCAAACTAATGAAGAAAGAGGAATTTGATATGGAGGACAATGTACCAAGTTTTATATCTCAAAATTTGTAAGTATGCTGTGATAAATGTGATACAAAAAATTCTTATGCAATTAAATTTCAAGGAATCAGTCTTTGTATACGAGTAATTATCATTGCCCCGGTTTGTAGGAGTTTCTTCTTTGGATCTCATCTATGCTCAAATGACACTTTTTGAAAATGAGTAGTATTAGAAGACTTTATAACAGAATACTTTTTTAAAGGACCGAACCGTTTGCATAATGGTTAGGGTGTTCGCCAATGGCTCAGGAGACTCAGCGATCAATCCCAAGTCGAGTCATATCAAAGAATGGTACTTGATACCTCTTTGCTTAACACTCAGCATTATAAGGTATTGATAAAAGGCAAGTAGAGTAAACCAGGGAAGGAATTAACACTCTCCCCAACACCTCGATGTAGTAGCTATTGAAAAGGGAGTCTTTGGGTCGCCCTCGACTACGATCAGCCAACCTACTTGATATCATTTGTATTAAGAATAGTTGCCAGAAGCAAAAATAGTCGACTAAGAATTGTTACTTAGAACAATGCAACCATGTTTGAATTATTTGTATTTGATAAAAATACTTGAAACAATAAAACTATGTTCAAATTATTTGTATTAGATAAAAATACTTGAAACAATAAAACTTTGTTCAAATTATTTGTATCATATAGGAATACTTCATATCATATAACTAAAAAAAAATCCTCTTAAGTAAAGACTACACAAAAATACAGAATTACAATGAACGCAACTCCCTAACATCTTGGCTTAAAATGACCCTATACGGGTATGCATGCCATTAAAATCAGTCTAGTAATCTTATCATTGTATATGTTGTGATCATTTTTTTACGAGTAGTATTAATAGCATCTTATTTATTTTTAGATGGAGTTTTTGTCAACCATTATATTTCATTTTGACTATTTTTTCTTCAATTTTAATTTTAAGGTTATTGCAATTCACGCAGGTTGCTGTTCTACAAGAGTGAAAAAAAAAGACAAAAAAATTATGCATATCGGAAAGAAAATATTATCCAAAATTAATGGTTGAAAATATTTCATCTAAATTTTTTTTTTTAAAGGAAATATTCTTGCAGAATTTTGAATAATGGAAGAATTCACACATCGAATTTCGCGCGATCTAAGATACCCGAAAGAACATTTCTGTTCGTTTAATTTCAAATCGGTTAAAAAAATTCCCAGAGCACACGAACGAAGCGAAAAACACATTAGTTTCTACATTTACACAAACAATTTAGTACTTTTTTTCACCACTATTACTGTCTTCCATTGTCTCTTTTCTCCACCGCAAACTCTCTCTCTCTCTCTCTCTCTCTCTCTCTCTCTCTCTCTATCTCTCTCTTCCCCTTTTTCATTTTCTTCACCATTTTCTCTCAACTACCCCCCCTCCAAATTAATCGTTTGCCATCGTCTCTCTGGATTGAATTTTTAACACTTGGAGCTTAATGATTTGTACAAAATCAGTATTTTCAATTTGTTATGACTGCCAGCATCTAGTTTCTTTTCGATTTAAATAAGAGTATGAAACATAGCCAATAGTCGAAGAATAACCGGTAAATTTTTAATGAATGAATCAATGATTAAATGAAAGAACGAACTGACTTATAAAATATTTGGCAGGCGGTGATTTTGTGTCCCCATCTGATTTAATATCCGATTTAAGTAATTATGAACCAATAACTCATGAACTCCCGAAAGGTTTATACCAAAATTTCAATCGTGCGTTTGATGCATCAAATTTATAATAAAAAGAAAGTTTAATGCATGAATTAAACAATAATTTGAAGACCTTTGGCGGTGTCTTCCTTTTCTACCGATATTTTATTTTTGAATTTTTTGGTTTAGTTTGCTTTCTTTATTAAATCTTTATTTTTTGCTTTAGGATATCAACCTTCTAGGGTATCTAATGACAAAGTCTTCCTTGTGGAAGAATAGCATTGCTCTATTTAAAGCGTTGCTGGGGAATAAAGAAGTTTATACTTTTCCGAAGGGTTTTTATCGGAAAGTTAAAGTAATACCTCAACTGGAGATAGAACTCGCTTACTACGATGTCGCAGTCCAGCACGTTCGCTAAGTCTTCTCAGTTCTTCAGGACTCTTCTAATTATTCAAGCCGATTTTAGCAGTGTTATGGTCCAGATAGTCTCAATTCTTCCTCTATTCTCCAGTTCGGGTCTCTTACATAGATCATTGGAGACCATTCTGGGAGCCCCGTCTACGATAGGTATCAATGTCACCTTTATGTTCTACAGCTTTTTCAGCTCTCTGGCAAGGTCCAGGTTTTTGTTTTCTTTCGCTTTCCTCCTGTGATCTGCTGGTACGACAAAACCATCTGTATGACAGGTCCTTTTTTCTGATTAAATAAGGTTAAATTTGGTCTTCTGGTCTGGATTATGTAAAACATTCCACAGATTTTAACGGATTATTATCATTTTTACTCTTTTTCGAGGTTTTTACAACAGCGTTAGCCGATGGTTTCTAACTGGAGTTTGAGTGACAGCAAGTTCCCTCTTGTCAACTCAAGTATCCAGGACTCTTCTTAGTATTCGGTCCAATCTCAATAAAGTTGTCGTTTTGATGGTCTCCGCTCGTCCTTTTATTTAAAAGTCATCCAGTTCTTGTACCACCCCTTTGGTGACTGTACCAAGAGCGCCAGTTCCAAATGGTATCACCGTCACTTTCATTTTCCACAGATTTTTTAGTTCTCTAGTAAGGTCTATGTACTTATCCTTTATTTCGCTTTCTTTTATTTTTACTCTGTGGTTAGCCGGGACAGTAAAGTCCACAATTCGGAAAGTACTCTTTTTTTTTTTGTTAATTATTATAAGGTCTGGTCGTCTAGCCGAGATTAGGTGATCCGTTTGTATCTCAAAACCCCAGAGGAGTTTATGCATCTCATTCTCCAGGACAGATGTTGGGTTGTGCATATACCATTTGTTCCCATCGTCAACCTTCAATTTCTTGCACAATTCAAAGTGGATAAACTTGCCCATCCAGTCATGTCTAGTCTTATACTCTTTCCGTGCAATAATCGTTGCATTCACTTACACAATTGATTTTTTCGTCTATATCACCACATAACCTACATCTGCTGTTTGTTGTGTCTTATCGATTCTTGCTTTGATATGATTTGTAGTGCTCCTAATACAAATAACTTGTATTTAATTGTTATTATCATTGTTGTTGTTATTATTATTATTATTATTATTATTATTATTAATATCATCATCATCATTATTATTATTGCAGTTGTTAGTGTAAGTTTTTCACAGAAGGCTTGAACTAATGCTTTTTCATTGAAGTCTAAGTGACTATAAGTTTTCATAATTCTTCAGAGTACTTCTATGTGTTCTAGCTGATCTTACCGGTGATGTTGTTTAAATGGTTCCGATTCTTCCTCTGATCTCCAAATTCTCCAGGTTCCTCTCCAGTCCGTTTTGGCCCCATTCCAAGCGTGCCAACGACAATTGGAACTTTAGCCACCCTCATGTTCGACAGTATTTTTAGACTTTCTGGCTAGATGCAACTATTTGTTTATTTCCTGCTTTCTTGTATTTTCTTAATTAGTTTTCTCTGTACGAGTTTTTTTTTACTCTAGTTTTAACAGGTGGTTTTCACTGAAGTCTGAGGGACAGCAGGACGTCGCAAGTTTCCAGGAATCTTATAAGTATTCGAGATGATCTTAACAGCACTGTAGTCTGAGTTATTATCCTGGTATTCTGTTATCCAAGTTTCGATGCCTTTGGCGTATTTCCTGATGCACCAACTACAAATGATACCACCTTTATCTCCACGTTCCACTGCCATTTCAAATCTCTGGCCGGTATTTGTCTCTCTTGTCGATTTCTTTTAACCCTACGGTCCAATGGAACAACAAAATCCACTAGATGCCAAATTCTTCTTTTTTTATTGTTTAACACTAGGTCTGGTCTACTGGCTGGGATTAAAATATCCATTTGTAGCTCAAAATTCCAGAATATTTTACGCGTCTCATTATCGGCGATAGGTTCTAAATTGTGCATTATTATTATTTTACTCTTTGAGAGTCTTTCCCACTAGCGTTAGCTGATTGTTTCTCACTAGATTTTGAGTGACCACAGCTCTCCTTAATTCTCTAGGACTCTTCTCAGTATTCTGGCCGATCCTAACAATGCTGTAGTTTGGAAAGATTCCACTCGTCCCATTTTTTCGAAGTCTTCCAGTCCTTGTACCAATCGTTCGTTGATTGTACCAAGAGCACTAATTACAACTGGTATAATTGTCACTTTCATGTTCTACAATTTTTTTAATTCCCTAGCAAGGTCGAGGTACTTAACCCTCTTTTCACATTCTTTCAAATTCACTCAGGGGTCCACTGGGACAGCAAAGTCCACAATTCTGAAAATTCTCTTTCTTTTGTTGATCATTATAAGGTCTGATCGTTTGGGCGAGATAAGGTGATCCGTTTGTATTTCAAAATCCCAGTGAAGTTTATGCGTCTCATTCTTCAGGAAAAATTCTGGGTTATGCATATACCATTTGTTCGAATGATCAATACACTCCTTGCGAATTTCACACACCAGCGTCAGGTGATGGTCTTTCACTGGGGTCTCCCCAAGTTTCCAGGACTCTTCTCAGTATTCTGTTCGATCTTAACGATGATGTAATCTGGATGGTCTAGATTGGTCATCTGATTTCAAGCTCTTCCTGTCATTTTTCGAATCTTTTGGGGGGCATCAATTACAATTGTTTATACAATCACCCTCATGTTCCACAACTTTCTTAGATCTCTGGCAAAGTGTAAGTATTTGACTCGCTTTTATTTTTCTTTGATTTTCACCCTGTGATCCACTGAACGGCAAAATCCAGTATACAGAAAGTCCTCATTTTTCGTTGAATATCATTTGGTCTGGCCGTGATAGGTGATCCTAAAGAATTTTATGTGTCTCGTTTCTCCTGGAGGAATTCTGGTTTGTGCAATGACCATTTAGTAGTATGTTCAAATATCAAGTTCTTCAACTGTTCACAATGGATCAACTTTCCTACACAGTCTATTATTATTATTATTATTATTATTATTATTGTTATTATTACATTTCAGTTTTATTTTCGTTTTCTTACAATCATTCCAAGGTCTTTACCCACGATATAGGGTGACGGAAGTTAGTAAATAGATGCATTATATATATATATATATATATATATATATATATATATAATAGAAATTATTACTGTTGCCGACTACGAAAATGATTTAACGCTTCTGGGAAATACCGATGCTCAACTTGAATCTTTGTTGCATTGCCTGCAGCAGGCAGCAGGATGCCTTGGTCTCTTCGAGAACCCAGATAAAACGAGATTCACATGTAAGCATTTTAAATAAACGTAGATTATCTGACATTTCTTAATTTGTGCAACAGTATCTTTTTAAAATCCTTCTCAGAACTTATATTACAATTAGTCTAGTTAGGAAACAACTTACTACTAAAACCATCAACCTGAGTCGCTAATTATGTTACACTATGAAACGATGGAAAAACTATTACCATGCATATTTAAAAAATATTATAATAATAATCATCATTATCAACAACAACAACACCAACTCTATAAGTTTTCTCATCTG
>OY757904.1:105508238-105558238 GCA_963585895.1 Sepioteuthis lessoniana
ATACCTTAAATATCAATTCCATTTTTCCAGATAAATCTATTTCTCTCGCAATATATATATATATATATATATATATATATATATATATATATATATATATGTACACATATATCGAAAGAGAGAGAGAGAGAGAGAGAGGGTGAGAGAGTGAGATATGCATATATATATATATATATATATATATATATATATATATATATATATATATGTTTGTGTGTGTGTGTGCGAGTGTGTTGTGTATATGTACATAAAGGGACAGAGTGTATTAGTTACAGTCGAAGGAAATGGACAAAGCAAACCGATTTCAAATCTTGGCTGAGGTTGTAAACATTTTATACAGATACAGCCAATACTTTTTGTTATGGTATGAATCCAAAGAATTCAAACCTGTTAAAACTCCGCTTAAAAATTGAGCTTGTGTCGCATCCTGCTCGTGCGGATCGTGATACATACATACATATATATATATATATATATATATATATATATATATATCAGCACAATAGACTAGGTCTGCAAAATATGTCGATTGCGTCTATGCAAAGGGATAAGAGCTCCCTAATGAGAGTACTAGATATGAGACTTCACCATCTAAGGGTGACGATTCAGTTTTGTATTTTTGGGGAATGTGGAGTACCCCTTCACTGCAATTATTTCGAGGTCCATTCTAACTCGAAGTAGTAGTACCTGTTAGGGTCCCATATATGAGTCAAATACACATTTAACTGTTTGTAAGCAAATGACTGACGTTAAATTGAATTGCTTGTGTAAAATAGCAATAATTGAAACCATTTAACATTGTACAAGCAAATGAGCCCTGCCTTGTTTTATTAAGTTACGTACAAACTACTTGTTTATAAATCATATGTTTAATATCTACATATATAAACAGCATTTTCCATTGAATAATCAGCATGGGTTGATGATACACCTCAACACCAACCAACCAACCCACAAACCATTTTATATACTGGAAACTGAGCAAAGAAATAAATAATGTTGAATAGAAATATTAGTGATAAATTGCAATACTTGAAACCATTTTATTGTGTAAAACAAGTAAGTTCTTGTTTGTTTAAAAATAATGTTTCCAACAAACTATTCGTTCACAAACCCTGTATACTTACTATATATTTGTATAAACAGCATTTGGCATTAAATAACGAACAAGGGTTGATATGACATAAAACACAATCAACCAACCAAAATACACACACACACACACACACACATATATATATATATATGTATGTAAATATTTCCACACGTGATTGTTTCTCTTTAGTCCATTTTAACCTCATTGTCCTTTGTTTATGTGTAATGCTGGTTTTTGCTTTTCTTTGCAGTATGTAAATCCCATTTTATTCAGTTGATCTTTAACAGTTCTGTCACAGACATTGACTCCTGTTTCGACCCATTTATTTTTCATTTGTTTCGTTGTACATGTACTAGTTTCAAGCCATTTTTTGTGTTTTTTTTCCCTTTATATTCAAACGCTTTGATGTCTTTTGCGATCTATCAGTAAGTTTTCCTTATTTAACCACCCAATTTCTTTTTATATTTGCACTATATCTGCTACACAGCAAACGTCTTTCGGCACAATTGACTGCCTTTTGAATGAGTTTTAAGATAATTTCCAGCGGTTTAACTGACAGTTGTTTAGTTGGAGCCATGTTTCCTTTAAATTAGGTTAGGTCCATTTCTTGTTGAGGTTTTAATCATAGACCCGTTTACATTTACTTTTAATCATAGACCCGTTTACATTTACTGGTATTTTGTTAAAGGAAACCAATTTACAGGATTCAATAATTTTTCTTCAACATTGGGCTTTTGCATGAATTTTTCTCTGCATGACTTTGAAAAATATATTATTAATTTTAATGATTTACTTTATTTGTTTAAGGAATAATTTTGAAGTCAGAATGTTTCCAAATTAAAGACATTTTTTGGCTTCTTATTTGTTATTAGTTTATTTACTGCCAAAAGATAAAACAAATGTTAGTAAATATTCTTTAAGTATGTTTATTACATAATCTTTGCCAGGGGTAGTATATGTAGTAGATTTTTAGTCATCCCCATCATTCCATATTAAAACTTGTTATATAATTAAGGAATGATTTTTTAAAATCATTTTTTGTTAATTATAATTTATCACTCAGTTTGGTTGAGCTTTGAACTATTCGGGTTAAGAGTCCAGGTGTATAGTCAATTGGTGCAGTTTACGCTCGTCCGCAAAAGAATATGACAATCACCATTGTTATAAAAAACCCAGACAGGATATGGGGCTGGAATATGGATGACGTCATGCCCGGAAGAGATGGTCCTGAGAATTTGATGATTTTGAAAAAGAGTCAGTTGAGAGTTGGATTTGGGCAGTTGAAAATGTAGTTGGGTTTTTCGGATCTCTATCGACAGAGATCTTAAAGATCACAAGAATTGTGTCTCTTTCCTCGTGTGGAAGAACCGAAGTCAGGAGTTTATAAACCGTTCGTACCTGTACAACAGAGTCCACCTGTGTTTTGCATTTGAATTAGTGTATGTATGCAGCATATCCATGATATGGCTATGCGCTAAATGGGGGAAATGGACATCGAATGTTGGTAACATATATACATAGAATATAGGAATCTCGAAATTCGAAAACACGTAAGGACTTCTTTGTTCAAGTACGAAACCTTTTTATTACTTTTGAGTTAAAGGTTTCGACATAAAGAGAGACATAATCTTTTTATGCTGGCTTCTTCATCTGACCCCTATCTCGTGCGGCACCCATGGCGCACAAATTTGTCCCCCCTCAGCGAGCCCCAAAAGTCGAACATTCTCATTCGGCGTCTAGTTTCAACTCTCTAACTTTCTTCAAATTCCCAAAATCCTCCGCGCGCTTCGGGTGCATGACCTCACCCACACTTCGTCACCCGTTTCATCATCTCAGGGTATTGTGACATCTCTGAGTGACATGTCCGCTCTGTGTGCGCGTGTACGTTACCACCTTCATCAAGGTTGCACCTAACTAACCCATGGGCTGAGCCGAAAGGTTCTCAGCCTAACTAAACCCAAAGGCATGAACTGAAATCCCTCGGCTATTATATTACATGTATTATATTACGGTTGTGTGACGGCAAATTGACTAAAATCCCCAAAACGGGACTTTATTTTCGCACGTGTGAAGACGGGGCAGGTTGGCACTTGATCCCCTATGGAATAAGTCCTCGTTCAGAGTTTTTCTCTCAGGCATATAAGATTTGGCATATTACGTGAGGGATTAATTTAGAGCCAGACTGACCGCCGCTGGCAAAGGGTTCCAAATTTCACACTATCACACACCCACCAGGCCGCTTTCTTCCTTCCCCTCGACTATGGAAGAATATGGACCTATAGGTCTTAGTCGTAATAATATTATATTGTAGTAGTCGGCAACTCCGGTTTCCCGTGTGGTATTTTAGGAATTAGTAGGACAATTCTAAGCAAGATAACATAAGGCGAATAGAAGCTGGAAAGGAAGCATGAAATAATAACATAGACCACATGATAACATAAAAGTACATGAATTCCTTTACTACAGTTATATACGCTTTTAAAGTGTCAAAACATATAATAATTGAATAGTCCACGAAAATAAATGTCTCTTCTGGACTTTTGTCTTTCTTCAAATTAAGAGAGAGAGAGAGTGGTAAACGAAATTTGGGTATAAAGGAAAATGGCCCCAAAGTTACTTATCTTATTTTTTTTCGACGGGGTTCCACTGGAGAATATTTTCTTCTTTCACGGGCTAATAGACTTTGTTCTATTTTTTTACACTGGCTTGAAGAGCCTGGGGTCCTTCGTGTCTCAGTAATTCTTTTGTCTTCCACCCGGAGTAAAATGGCTATGGTTCGTCCGCCCGCTACGAACCCTGCTCAAAAACTAATCTTTCTTCCTATTTACTTCCGCTGAGGGGAAGGGGTCCCAACTTCCGTTTTGAGGTCCCAGCCAATCATTTGGCTTCTCTCTTCTCCCCTTCCGGTGTCCGGCAACCTGAGGTCACTAAGTACCAACATCTGTTTATCCCCTCTATGACCTACATTCTTCCTTAACGGTCACTTTTTTGACGGCTTGATACTGTCAATTCAAATACGAGGAGTAGTAATTTTATCTCCCTCCTCCCAGTGGGATATCACGTGACAGTTGAGATTGATATGGTTATAGTATACAACATTGTACCGTAAGTTTACTTACACAGGTATTTAGAATTTTTTTAGAGTGGTGTGTGATTCTGTAAATCTGGATTTTTGTATATTTATAATCTACAGGTTTTCCTCTACCCAGCTGAGAGGGGTTGTCCTCGTGGTGTAATGGTTAAAGTGATGGACTGTGGAATCGTAGTACACGAGTTCGTACTCCAGTCGCGCTATTACGTTCACTTTCGGGCAAATACCCTTGGGAAAGGTATGAACCCGCTTATCCTCCCGGCTATGGGTAAAATAGTACCACTACTGTTCTTCTAGGAGAATGGCTTTGGCATTAAATAACCTGAAAAGAGTTGATATGCCATTAAGCAAAGAAACCAACCAACCTCTACCTAACTGATTGTACTATTAAGGATTGAAAGACCAGAGTTATCAATAATTAACTCATCAATGGTGGCAGAAGAGATGATTTCATTCCTTTATTGAGTGAAACGTCGACAGCCTCGCCAGGAAACATAAAATGAGTTGGATTTTTCTATAAAGATAACTGATACAATTCATGTACGGATTACATAAAAGACTAATTGAGAGCAGTGGAGACGAGCAGTAAAATATCAGTTCATACTGGTGCGAAAAAAAGTGTCAGGATAACAACAACAACAACAACCACAACAAAAACAATAATAATAATAATAATAATAATAATTTTACAAGTTCAATTGTTGCCATAAAAAGATAAGAGTGCACGATGCTCATGAGCAGAGGAGTATGAAAACTATACGAAACTTGGACATCAGTTCCATTATCTTTTATTTTCCACATTTACACCTGTTTGCACACACACACACACACACACACACACACACATATATATATATATACATATATATATGGACGGTGCGCGCCTGTGCGTGTGAGTGTACGCGCCTGTGTACATGTGTGCACTAGTATATAGTTTTGAATTCTCAATACATATATAAGTATGAATATATATTTGAAATATGCAAATAGATATATTAATACAAATGCATATATATATATATATATATTGGGGAGCTTATCGATTGAAATCCTTAAAGACATATATGTATGCTATTTGAAAGAAGCACATAGATTAATTCATGAAAATACAAGTTTATATATATATATGTGTGTGTGTGTGTGTGTGTGAGTGTGTGTGTGTGTGCGTATATAGATGTGTGTATATATGTGTGTGTAGACTTATTTTTTTAAATTCTTCAAACGCATGTAAGTATAGCATTTTTAAATATACACATAGATACATAAATGCATGTATACTCACAGGTACATGCACACACATGCACACACACGCATATATATATATATATATATATATATATATATATATTGGTACTATTCTATATGATTATAAAGTATAAAGAAATCTTTTAAGACTCCATACAATCTGAGTACATGTACAAACTACAAAAATATGATATGAAAGGAAAATGTTTCCTATCTTTGCAGGTCGAGGCCAAGTACTGCTTCATTCGGAAGAAATTGGCGACTTTATAATTGATTTTCTGAATGAACAGTGCAAAGGCAAGACATCCTCAATAACACTGTCTACATCAACTGAACTGCTATTCACAATCAGTTCTTTTTTTTGTGTGAGTTTTCCTAATAGAGCTGTTTCAGTAAAACCTGTTGGCGCCGCGGACAAGTTGCTTTGAAATTTAGTGGGAATTGCCTATCACAAAAGAGAGATGTTCAGAAAGGAACAAAAAAACTTTAAAAAATACAAATTGTCACACTTGTTAATATATTCCTGTTTATCGCATTTAATGATTTTACAAGTAGACAAGTGAATTGTTTAACGTGTAGTTAGACGTTGCCAATGATTAAAATGACACCTGTGTTGTATATCGCCAATTGCATTCTTCGAGAATCAAAGTTCAGGTTCCATCTATCGTCATGTCATTTACTTTTAGTAATTTCTTCTTAGCCCTTTTCTTCACTTGAATCGTTCTTTTCTTTCTTTTTGTTATATTGTCTTTTTTGCAGAATTTTATAACATCATTAGGTTTCAGACATTCAGTAGAACTTAGGTTTCATTAGGTTTCAGACACTCAGTAGAACTTTATGAAAACTGTGGTAAAAAGTTCTCAGACCGACAAAGATTAGAAGAACGTGGATCCATGAAATATGAATGCTGTTTAATTAATTCATTTGAAACGTCAAGACATTTGGTACATCGATTCTGTTATCATTTCAAATGAACATCAATAAACTTTTAGAAAAATTAAAATGAACCTGACTTTCTAGGTCGAATCGAAACATTCCCGGTACTCTTCGAAGAACATGTATTTATTTAGTTTTGTGGAATTCCTGGATCACAGTAAAATGTAGCAGATACAAAGACGAGATAAAGAAGTGATGATGTGTTCATGTCAGAAAAGGAAAACGCCACAAACATAGTCACAAAAAAGTCCAACTTGGTTTATTCGCAATATTACAATTTCCCTTTAGACGGGTCTGAACAAACAGTAAAGCACGAATTGGTATTCTACCGTCGATGAATTATATGTTTTGACAAATCTTAGCCCAACCATAATTGAATGGTGTGCAGTTTCACTAAGACACCCCCATATATATATATATATATATAGTGAAAGAGATAACGGTGCAGATTGAAATAGTCATAAATAGATAGATAAATAGATAGATAGAGATAAATTAACAGAATATGTGATCGACAGATAGTAGATAAATAGGTAGAACGAAAGAAAGAAATAGAATGAGATATAGATTGACTGATATTAAGAAGATTGAGTTATATATATATATATATATATATATATATATATATATATATATATATATATATATATATATATATTCCATGGACGGAGAAAAAGATGGATATTTTCTCACTTGGCGTATCACTATTGTAGAAAAATACTATGATATATATTTTTGGATATTCATGTCAATGCTAGTCTTTTATATTTTTATAGTTTTAAACTTTTTTTACAGCAATTATAATTATTCTTAATTCTATATATATTTGTGTGTGTGTGTGTGTGTGTGTGTGTGTGTGTGTGTGTGTGAGAGAGAGAGAGAGAGAGAGAGAGAGAGAGGATAAAGCTTTGAACTGGATTCTGTAGAAAAAAGGACTCCTGTATCTTCTAACAAATGATATTCTTGAATACATATTCCGGTCGAGATTAGAGAAATAGATCTTAATAATTTTCACAAGTTTCTACTTTGGCCTATCGGACATTTAAGTCTCTAATGGGCACTCAGAATATACATATATATATATATATATATATATATATATATATATATATATATATAACTCCTCCATACGAGCAGGATGCGACGCAAGGTCAGTTTTTAAGTGGAGGTTTGAATTCAGAGCTTTCTTTCAAGACCTTCAGCCAGGGTTTGAACACACACACTCATATATATATATATATATATATATATATATATATATATATATATATATATATATATATAATCATTATCATTTCCAAACTCACTCTACACATGAAGAAAATTCAATGAACTAAACTAAAATATAAAGCTTCAACTCTGCATTGTTTATGTCATCTATTGTTAATTTATTTAACAAGAGACATTTGCGTGCATATCTTAAGACGTTTCCGATGAGCAAAATGCATGAAGTAGCTCATTAGTTTGGCATGCCATATTTTCAGCATAAGCATGCATTCAATGTGTATCTCCTGGCATACTGTGTCGACTGGAGAGCAATAGTTTTCACCTTAGTCCTGATGGATCAAGGATACTTTTCCTAAAAGAACACTGTTGAATACTTCTAAAAGCTTAAAACGTCACCTGGTTTTGTCATAGAGAGCGCCACTCATGTAGCGTGTCTATAGCAATATCTGCATCTTCACGTCAGGTTTAATTTCAGAGTTTTCTCTCTAAACGGTTGCCCTATTAAGGTTAAATAGCGGTGTATGCCAAATAGTTGGATCCTACTATTCACAAGGTTATGAGTGCGATGTGATATGCAAACAACCTCGCCCAAGATTTGAACTCAAGTCACCGAATTTATTTTTCAAGTTACAGGACGAGCCTATTCTTATACCAGCATAGTAAAAACATTAGTTTATTGATATCTTTTGTACGTCACCTTAATGTCTAAATAACCAAATATCTCAAATACCTTAGTTTTCCGTTGCTCTGGATTGACTTTCTTAATCCAACGAAATAAACTTCATTTTCTTTTTTTCCTCAAAAATGTGCAAGGTAGCTTCTTGAAGCTTTATCACTATTTATTATTTAATATTTCTCAACGAACAGGGCCTACTGACACAATTTTCTTAACCTTCCAAGGAAACAATTTTTTCTATAAGATTCTAATAGTCATTTTCATTTCCCCTTTTATTTCCTAATTTTACATCGAGGAAAATAAAAGCGAAAACAATATAAATCGACTCGAACGAGAAAAGATCAAGGTTGTCACTGAGGCATAACAATTTATGGTTTATCAATATCCAGAACTGATTCGCCAGAATTATAGAATTAGGCCGCATCTATATTTCGTGATTACTTTTAAGCAAGTCGCCGTTTTATATTAAATTTTCTTGTTTTCCTAGCCTTTGCCAATTTCGTTATTTTTCTGTCATAAAAACAATCTCGGGCATGATCTTAAATTTTTGAAAGGATATTATCAGCTTCATCCAGCTGAGGTCAAGAAAGTCATGGTAATGCAATTAGACATTAAAATTGATGGGAATTCTTCAGAAAACTACGTTATGTAATAAAACAATCAAAAGAAACAAGAAGGAAAATCGATGACGTTTTTTGAGAGTTGTTAAAGTCCATCCGTAGAATAATTAGAAAAATACTTATATTTTTTAAAGAAATTGTAGTTATCAAAAATGTGCGAAATACACGCTAAATAATTTAATACGTTTAGTTTCAGGTTCATGTATAACATGGATGATAAAACATACTAATAAGCCATAGAATCATAAGGTAATTGGCATCCTGGTTAGAGTGGGAGGTGCCCGTGTTGTAATGGTTATCGTCACAGGATATGGACACAGCGATCCGAGTTCAATTCCTGGACAAGACTGATTGCATTTCACATAGCACTAATACCCTTGGGAAAGGTATGAATCCAATTTTTCTCCCTCCAACTATGGGCAAATAGTAGGGCAGACTAGGTTCTTCAGCTTTGGTGAAGCAACTAGTCTAGGAGAAGGAAAACTATGAATTCATACATGTTAAACTCCGCTTAAAAACTGACCTTGTGTCATATCCTGCCCGAGCGGAGGGGTTGGGTAAATAGGATAATGGTTAGAGTGTTTGCCACAGGTCAAGGAGACCGGGGTTCAATCACCAGTTCGAGTCATACCAAAGACTCAAAACTGGTACTTGATGCCACCTTGCTTAGAACATAGCACTTTAAGGTAAGGATCAAGGATAAAGTGGAGTAATCCAGGGAAAGGAGTAGCGCCTTCCCTTAAACCTCGGTGTAGTAGCTATTGAATAGGGAGCCGTTGAGTCGCCTTCGACTACGTTCGTCAACTTAACTTTTCTTATATATATCATCATCATCATGTCGTGCTGGTAGCACGGATATCCCTGACCCTCTCTCGCCACTTTGCCCTATCGTTGATCGCCTCAGGCAGGTCTTCTGGACAACATCCTGTATCCTCACATAGTTGCTGAATGTATGTTCGTGCTGGTCTTCCTGCTTTTGCACGGCCATATGTGGGGGTCCATAAGAGTACATCACTTATGTGTATTTAATGGCTTGGATGCTTATCTGCAACCTTTGGTTTCATACCGTCTTATTATGACAATCCTCTGGCAGATAAAGGAGATATTAGAAAAATAAAAAAAATAAAAGATTACAGTTCAAAAGATGATTACGTTAGGGTTGCCTTTTACTCTTTTTGTGTATATGTGTGTGAAAACACTTAACGGGAATTACACAAGAATGCTGTGAGCAATATAGAACAAGTCATGGCAGCAACACCCCATAAAACAGCAGATGTACGGCCACCTACCCCCATCATATCCTAATTACTATTCTAATTCAATTCTCAAAATCTTTCTTTTCCTTATCCACCACTGAACTAAGACTAATTGTAATAAGTATTGTTCATAGGTTGATAAAGACGTTTGCTTTATAAGTGTTGTATCGTGGCTTGTACCTCGTGACTTCCGGTATCGCAGAAGTATAAAAGACACCTTGTCTCTTAGGCACGAGGAAGAAGAAAGAGAAGCAGAGACAGAAGGACATCAGTTAGTAGTAAGACTAACTTCAGACGTAACACCAACAGAGCGAGACTTATAATACTAGTCAGACTGTACCACTTGAGTTAATAAATAATTAACTCTATTTCACTGTGTATCTTTTCCTTACCATGATACAACAATAAGTCTAAAAAATTGAATCTAAATTGACCAGCAGGAGACATGACGGAATGGATACGAGTGTTTCATAAAAGAACTTCTATGTGAAATCCTCAACATGTTAAATTCTAATTACAAGTAAAATAACAGGGAATACTTACTTTTGTTCAACACGTGTATCCAGTTATAGTTTACAAAATTAGAACAATTTACCGCCGTAGATTAAATGAAGGTTTCGGTTTTAAGTTCCGTGTAGTCTCCCGAGTTTGACACAAATCATCTGAAGAAGGCAGAAACGTTGTGAATATAACAATAAAGGTGAAAACAATAGTCCGAATATTCTAAATGATAAAAAAAAACCCTTCAAAATCTTACTCATATCGTATATAGACCCATGTATATCAATTTTGTTTTCAACTGCAATTTGTGTTGTCAGTCATTATCGAATCCTCCTTCAAAATTTTAGTCTACTGATTTCACCAAATCACAAAATTCCGAATAAAGTAGTTTTTTACTTGGACAAGACATGATTCTAAATAGAATTACAAATATTTTATGATTTAGTATTGATGAAAATTGACTGATCGATTAGATACAATTCGATTATATCGATGAGTGATTTACTGGATTGAGAAATCAATATTTCTCCATCTTGATGTATTTATTAACTAATTTTTGTTTCCGATTGATTTCTTGCCTTTTTTATTTTGCTTTTTCGTCTGATATATATATATATGTCAAATAGTTATATAAATTCTGTCCATCACTGAGACGAAAAAAAAAACAAAAAACAATCGATGTTTTTTAAATTCTCTCCAGGATCAAGTGACCACATTTCTGACATCCCCCAAAATATGCTCGTTGTGGCACAAGGCCGGAAATATGGAGCATCCAGAGACAAATGAACCCACTAACAATGGTCGACTTAATCAGCTTGCTAACCATTTCACCGCGGGATGTTCCTAATTTATGTAATGTAGTCCAGTTCGGATGCGTGAAAAAATAGTAGACCATTGGTGCATCAATAAGCAACGTATATATAACCGCAAGTTTAGCTGCAGTAATGATGATTGAAAGTTTGAAGGCCATAGGGGAATAATTCAAGGGTTGAAATAGGAGGAGGGAGCAGTAATTTAATTACTTTGTTTGGTTGTCGAATAACAAAGACTTCCTTGAGGAATAACAGTAATAGTACTATATAACCCATAGCTACAGGGGAATAAAGGGGGTTCATACCTTTGCCGAGGGCATTAGTCCAGATTTGAACGTAATAGCTCAACTGGAGTTCGAACTTGCTTACCACGACATCGCAGTCCAATATATTTATCATCACACAAAAGCAAGAGAAATAATGCGCTAAAGAGACAGGGTTTTGGATTTAGCTCGCTTCAAAAATTCAGCCGTGATCAAGACTTGAAGTAAAGTGAGACTTAGCATTTATACTCTGTTGCCTCGGAAAACATTTGACCCTCAAGGGCTACTGTAAAATGACAGGTTATGATCCTAATCTACAAATAAAGGCTCCGATTTTTTAATCTATAGCGTGAGGAACGAGGGAATCGATTACCTAAAACGTATTTGTCCGTTTTTTTTTTTCGATCACCCGGTCCTAAATCGATGGTCGAACGTTTTCAATTCTGTCTTGGGTCAAGTGCTAAACTTTTTGTTGAATCCGAAAATATTGCTAGTGAATACCACACGGAAATCCCAACACTTGATAAACGCAATGGTTTTAGCTACTACCTTGCTATATAGATTGCATAATGTAACCGATTTGCTAAATGCAGAAGGCTTTTTGTTAGATGCATCACTTTCGAAAATCGATGACATTTTGCTATTAAACCTTACACGAGAGATGAACATATAGTGAAATTTTACAGAAATAATAATAGAATTAAAAGATAAGATAAAAGTCATACAGTTTTTCACACACACACACACACACACACACACACACACACACACACACACACACACACACACACAGAGAGACTCACTCATACATAAATATATATAAAGAAAGAGACACTATTTCCCTTTTAAACATGTTTGGTTAAGTCAAACCTTTCTTAAGCAAAATCAACTTCGAATATAAGAGCCACATTCTTAAATGCTTTTAACACGTTTCCTGTCAATTCTTCCTTATTCTTATAGGAAAACTTTTTCTTCCCCTCCAACTTATTCTTCTTTCTACTCTTTTTATAAATGCATATTATTAGTCATTATATTTGTCATTTCAAGATTGCTCTACTGATGGCCGAATGTACTTGAGAAAAATACGGCTCCTTTTTTTAAATGATCATATCTTGAAGTCAAAGGACTCATACGAAAGCTTGAAAAGATTAAATATAAATAGTCAAACACGATGTATCTATCCTATTCAATCAAACGTATATATATATATATATATATATATATATATATATATATGTATATACAAGTTAGTCACAACTGTGAATTTCAAATTTCAAGATATTCTGGTGAGAAAGATATTTTTCCTATTTCAAATTCATAGCAGGGATTTACCCAATTTATTAACAACCGACAGAAATTAACACAGGGTCAACTTTTAAGTGGAGAATTGTTGATTTGAATTCTGAGTTATTTTTCTCCTAGACTGGTTGTCAAACTTAGTCAAAAGAACCCAAGCTGTCCGACTAATTACTCATAGCTTGGAGAAGAACAAATGGATTCATGTCTTTCTCAAATGCGTAAAGTGAAACACATTCTCATTCAGAGTTTGAATTCAGGTTGCTGATTCCATTTAGGGGTGTCCTCGTGGTGTAATTGTTAAAGCGATAGATTGACTAATCGTAGTAAGCAAGTTCGTACTCCAGTCGCGCTATTACGTTCACTTTCTGACGAATACCCTTGGGAAAGGTATGAATCCCCTTATCCTCCCAGCTATGGGTTAAATAGTACCACTACTGTTCTTCTAGAAGGATGGCTTTGGCATTAAATCATCTTTAAAGTTTGATATGCCATAAAACAAAGAAACCTAACATAACTTGATTCCATTTCCTTCAGTGATTACCGTTATACTTAGCGATCCCCTATTCGAATTCAATATACATTGAATATATATATATATGAAGTAACCCATGGTTTAATGGTTATCGACGTAGAAAAAGGACACGGTGACCAGAGTTCAAATCCTAGACGAGGCACACTGCTTTTCATATAGAACTAATACCCTTCTGAAAAGTGTGAATCTAATCATTCTCTTTCCAGCAATTAGTAAATAGTTGGGCAGAATAGGTTCTGTAGCTTTGGTTATGCAACCAGTCCAGGAGAAGGGAAACTCTGAATTCCTTGTATGCTCGTGAGGAGGGGTTGGTAAATATATCCATTGAATCCATATAAACATAATAGTTAATTAAAAAAATATATATTCGATATCTGGCATCGTGTTAGAGTGTTCGTTAATGGTCTGGTGTACCATAGCCATATACGGATATGCGAAACGTACATATACTGTTCATAACATATATACATAGAACATAGGAATTTCGAAACGCGAAAAACACTTACGACTTCTTAGTTCAGGTACGAAACTTTTTATTACCTCTGAGTTTAAACGTTCTTCGACATAAGGAGAGAGATACACATTCTTTCTATTCTGGCTTTTTCATCTCTCCCCCCCTATATCGTGTGACACCTGCCCAAGGCCTCCGCGAGCAAGCGAAAGTCAACCGTCTTCTTCCGAGGCAGGACTCAACTCAACTAACTGACTTTTTCAAATCTCCCCAAATCTTCCGCACGCTTCCGGTGCATTCACATCCACTGGTTAATCACATCCACTAGTCAATCTTTCTCTGGAATTTTTATTTTGACATCTATGAACGAGACATCCTCCCAACGCGGGCGTTAACACCTGCACTCAAGTGTGCACCTAACTAACCCATGCACTAAGCTGAAAGGTTCTTAGCCTAACTAAACCCAAAGGCATAAAACGAAATCCCTCAACCATTATATTACACTGGGAGATTAAAAAAATGGTACTCGATGGCTCCCTGCTTAATAGTCACCATTATAAGGTACGTACCTAGGGTAAAGTGGAGCAATCCAGGGAAAGGAGTAGCGCCTTCCTCTTCACCTTGGTGAATTAGCTATTAAAAAGTTACCCTTGTGGTTCCCCTTGACTACGGTCCCTTACTTTGCTTCCATTTTATATATGATAGATACTTTTTAATTCTTTATGTTTATACATAAAAAAAGTAAAAAGTAAAGTTGGCGATCTTAGTCGAGGGTGACCCGAAGGCTCCCTTTCAATAGCTACTACACTGAGGTGTAGGGGAGGGCATTACCCCATTCCTTTGATGTTCCACTTTACCCTTGATCCTTACCTTATAATGTGGAGTGTTAAGCAAGGCGACATCAAGTACCATTATTTGAGTCTTTCGTATGACTGGGATTGAACCCCTGTCTTCCAGGCCATTGGCGAACATTCTCTCTCTCAATATAGTTGTTAGTTGAGGGTGACCCGAAGGCTCCCTTTTCGATAGCTACTACACCGAGTTGTAGGGGAGGGCACTACTCCTTTCCCTGGATTACTCCACTTTACACTTGATCCATACCTTATAATGCTGAGTGTTAAGCAAGGAGGCATCAAGTACCATTTTTTGAGTCTTTGGTATGACTCGACCTGGGATTGAACCCATGTCTCCCGGGCCATTGGCGATGTGGCTCTCTATATATTCAAACATAGAACCACAACTGCGGCCATACACACATATAATTGATTTTGTTGCGCATTTATTCGATCGTTTTGTGAGGGGACTACTTCGTAGGTGAAAGTAAAAAGAAAAGAAACAAAAGCAAAACAAGGCCAATATTTTTAAAAGGACATTATCAGGAACATCAAATTGAGGTCAAGAATGCCATAGTAATGCAATTTATATTTAAATCAGTGCAATGGGGTGATAAGGTCTGAGTTGATGGATCCCGGTCAATATGTCACTCTTTGTTGTGTGGTCGTTTGCTTGAAATATTAATTATGAACAGCGTATTTCACAGTCAAGCAAAAATATTGCTTTTAGTGCAGGGGTAAGGACTGTTTCATTTTTAAAGGCCACACTGAAAATTTATTTCTTTATCTATCGACCAATAATCAATAAATCTTTAAATTTATACAGTTAGTTAACATTTTACTCTAAAGAAATAGAAACCTGAGTGAAAGCATTAGGAATATAAGTATTTTATATTTCGTTGGCGTTTCTGATATTAAATGTAACGTGAAAGGTGGCTTTTCACGTCAAAAAGACACTGTCTCCCTATTGGATCTATCGATCTAATAAATACTACTACTTGATTCAATTAATAAACGTATCTATAGATGTAGATTGATTGCTTTATTATGTCTAGATTAATTTTGTGCTTAGTTGTTGAGAAATTACGTTTGTGGAATTAAAAAGAAATTTAAAAAACTAAAATAAATAAATGGAAAATGTTCCAAGGGAGTCTCTTTTGGAAGGGAAATTAACACAGGTCTAAAAAGAGTGGCTTCTTGGTCACAAAGAGAAATTCTTCTTCATTAAGATGTGATTGAATGGATCTTTTTCTTTAGGCTGCTGGTAGGTAGCGCTCGTACTCACTAAGTCTCGAGGTTTAACGGCAGTTTGCGACTTCTACTCGTAGCAGCTTCTACTAGACCTACTTACCATACACACGATGGGCGCTTAAACTTATAATTGTCGAAAATGGCACAATAATATACTTCAGACATTTTGTCAGCGAAACACGAATATTTCTACTGGTTCAGGAAAACCTTCCCACACCAAAGAATAGTCATAAAGCCCCAAATAAAGTTTGAGTCTAAAGGTCTCCATGTATTTTTCCTTTCATCTTTAATTCTCTTACAACTTCCTCAGACAAAAGAAGACAAGTGAATGGAAGTAGAAAATAAAGTTACATACGAACCTCAGAATTTCTCAACATATCAAAAATTTACCGATAAAAAAATTAATATGAAACACCCTTTTTATGCCCCATACGTTCATTGTACATTTATATTTACTCTTTTGTGTTGTTTTTTTTCTTAACAGTTATTTTGCACACAGTTCTATGAAATATAAAAAATTTTAAAACATATCTAATGAAAGTTTGGGAATTGAATTCATAGTACATTCATATTTACATTTAAGTTGTTATTTTTTAGAAGTTTTTTACGCATAGTTAAATGATATCAAGTATTCTTAGCAAATACAACTAATTTGCATGCAGCGTTATGCTTATAAGTATTACTCTCTAAAAATAATAATATCTTAATCACAATTATATGGCTCCAAGCTATTATATCAATTCAATAAAAATCATTTATTTGGCTACTGTTGTACGGTTTTAAGTGATTAATTGTAACAGTCCTTAACAAGCAATAATAGTTTCAAGTAATTATTCCTCATACAAACCCGACGGTCGTTCAAAAAATAAGGTCGATTTTGTTTAAAGAGTTAGTAGTAGGAAGTAGATGCAAAGAAGATCAATTCTAATGGACCATCTCATGTCTCTATAACTGTCTGCATAACATTCATTACTGGGTACTGCGCCTGAAACTTTTTATTTACCGGAGAGTCAGATAGTTTGCGCTAAGTGGACTGTCTTTTCGACTCAGGCTCACAGTGGCAAACCCTTGTTTAGCTCAAATATTAAATATCATTTTCTCTTATTATGTGTTGTCACAGGATTTAAATGGAATATACATTTTTCAGATCATTTGAAGAAAGAGACCACGTAAGTTAAGATAATAGTCATTTCTGGTTTGTAAAATTTTTTTTGGTAAAAACATGCTTCCTCGTACACATCAAAGATTCTTCAGTAAATTTGACATGGGTTTCTTTTCTCAGTCACCAAAATCTTTGATAAACCTCTGTTTAAGCTTGGAGCATGACCCGCCATTTTGAATAACCTCAAAACAAACATTTTGATAATATTCTAATATTTTTTGCTATAAACCAATTTCGAAAAATGCATGTCAGTGAAAAAATTCTGGAAAAAAGATCTGAAAAAAAATTTTCGAAAAAAATTCTGAAAAAAAAATCTGAAAAAATGTTCTGAAAAATAATTAGAAAACTTTCCCTTATTTATTGAAGGACCCTCTCACCGATAAATGCGATCCTAACAGGTACTACCGCTCTGAATCAGAGTTGACAAATGAATTATGGCAATCAAAGACTACTCATCACTCCCCAGATTTCCAGAACCGTAAGATGCAGTTTAGTGTCATTTTTGGCAATGATTGCAGAAGTGATTGTAGCCCCCATGCAAGCGATACATTCAACGTATTCTAAGCCCCACTAACCGTTGGTAACTGTAGTAGTAGTCGAGGGCAACCCGAAGGGTCTATTTTCAATAGCTACAACACCGAGGTGTAGGAGAGGGCGCTACTCTTTCCCCTGGATTGCTCCACTTTACCCTTGATACGCACCTGTGTGTTGGGTATCAAGTAAGGAGGTATCAAGTACCATTTTTTTAAATCTTTGGTATGACTCAACCTTGGATTGAACGTAGGTCTTCCGGGCCATTGGCAAACGTGAGTGATATACTCCTGTGGACCCCTTCACATGGTCGATCAAAGGCAAGACGTCCAGTTCGAACCTACATACAGCAGCTCAGTGTCGATACGATGTAGCCCTGAGGATCTGCCGAAAGCAATTGACGATGGGGAGGTGTGGCAAGAGAGGGTCAGGGATATCCGTGCTGATAGCGCGACATGATGATGATGATAATGACTAACCGTGGGGCAGTAAATTGAATATAGTCTAGTGTAAAACTTATTTGAAGAGGAAAATAATTTCAGTTTTAGCCGAAGGTTTATGTGAATTGACAGCACATGAACCGATACAGAAACGGCCATGTGGGAAGTCCACTTGGCATAACGGCAAACGTGATGGACTGTGTCCCCAGAGTAACGGGTTTGAAGTACTCTTGTGCTTTTTTCACTTTCGAACCAATATAATTTAGGAAAAGTATGATCGTTCTTATCCTCACAACTATGGGTTGAATGGTATCACATTTCTTCTCCAGGAATAGCTTTGGTATTATGTAAATATTGAAGCTCGATATGCCTTTAAACAGAACGAAACAGAAATGGCCATTGAGTTGCGTGGAGTCAAATGATCTGAAAAATGTCTATTCCATTTAAATCTTGTGACAACACTTAATTAGAAAAAAAATGTTATTTAATATTTGAGCAGTAATCTTTTTTGGACAGTAACTTAATCAATAAATGTTGCAGGTCAGCAAATTTTTTACTTTTTTGTTTTTTAAAAATTTTTTTAGCTCACACGAAAATGGGTACTCAACATTGATTTTTTTTCAAAGGAAATTTGTATATAAAGTATATTTCATTCCAATCTGGAAGCAGGCTTTTTAATAGAATCTATTAAATCACTTCAAAGATCTTGTATCCTTTCAAGTTTATGACAGAAAAAAAAAAAAAACAAGAAAAGAAAAAAAAATGTTGGGTGGTGTCTGAATGCAAAATCTCAAAAGGTTTAAACGAAAATGCTTTATCAGTTCCTTTTTTATCATCATAAATAAATTGAAAAGAGCTGCTTATTTTAACGATGTAAAAATCTATCTTAGCTCGTATGGATCAAATTATCACGAACTGTTTCCTCTTTTCCGGTTTAACCTTTTGAACACAAAACACATCGAAACTTTCCTTCAGGACGGACACAAATTTATCCTTATCAATTTTTTTAATAAAAAAGGATATGTCATCATTCCATTAAATTTATGGTAATACAATTTTATTGTTTATTACGATTATCTGACGTAATCTGCAAGCGTCTGAACTATCGGGCCTACGTTGTATAGTAAAATAGTAGATGGGATGCCAGTGCTATTCAAATCCTAAATCTTACACTAATATCGTATACTTTTCTGTGCAGAACAGCAAGATTTTCATTTTTGGAAACTAAAAAAAACTGCCGGGCGATCATTCTGCAAGCTATTGATTATAGTGCAATTGCCTGATACCATAATGAAAAAAATATTAATAAAATTAGGTACACGCATGCATAAAATATTATTTGGCCAGTAAATGTAAAAACTGATCTTTTTAAAAAGCTGTAACTGGACATTTATTTGAACGGTGCATTTAGCGTAACGGTTATCGTGGTAAGAAATAAATTTGGCGAGCCGAGTTCAAGTCCCGGACAAGGCTGTTTGGTTTTCAGTTCACACTAGTGTATTTGAGAAAGACATGAATCTATTTGTTCTTCCTCACCTACGGGTAAATAGAAGGACATATTGATTTCTTTAGAGCTGGTAAGGCAACCATTCTTGGAGAAGTAAAACTATGAATCCAAACAAACTTTACTCTGCTTAAAAATTAACCTTGTGTCGCATCCTGACCGTGGAGGCAAATTGGATGAATACATAATTATTTGTGGGGGATTCCGTATCAAGGAAAGAGAATTTAGTGGACAATATTATTTTTTTCATTTTACACAGTGGATCTACTCAATGACTGTATTACACTTATGTAAAAATATGGACGTGTAGCAACCATTTTGGAAGTGGTAAGGAAAAGTGTGATACCAAATAGAATAAAGGGAAAACTATGAGATAAAGGTAATCTTTAACGTAAACAAATGGACTGGTTAAATTTCGTCGTTCTTTTTGCTGGCGACTTTTCTAATTTTTATAAGCACCTAAGGCAGTCAATTCTTGAAAATAAAAGTTTAAAAAATTATTGCCTAAAACATTTAAGTCACCTTAAAAAGTCATAATCATTAATACAAATGATATAAAGTAGTATCATAAAAAGAAAAGAATTCAGAATAAAATCAGGTAATTTCTTGACTTGTTTTTTTCTCGATACAACCCTCTCGGTTCGGGCTGTAGAATACACCGACTTCAGAAGAGTAAGACCGCCCCATACCTTCAACGTGTGTCATGGATATGACACAAAACAATCTGGATCTTTAGGGAATGGAAAGAACACTTTCGTTGCTATTAATCCCGTGTCCACTCTGACCCGGAATGTTAGAACCTTTTAGAGTCCCATATGTTGGTCAAATATAAATATATGATCGTCTTGAAAACTTGAAGCTATTTAACTGTGTGCAAACGAATTTTTTCTTTGCTTGATTGTTTGATTGTTTGTAGGTTATTCAGTGCCAAATCCATTTTTATACCAATAAACAGATCTATTTCAAACAATTAAGTTTAGCATAAGTACAAATTTTAATTGTCATAAACATCTCTATTTCAAGCTATTCAGTTTAGGCAAACAGTTCTAATTAAAAGAAATCAGTTTATTATAAGTATAGTTTTTGTTTATACGCATGTAAATATCAAAACTAACTGTTCTATTTCAAACAATTCAGTTTGACATTAGTAGAGTTTAAATATCAAAACGGTCCTATTTCAAGCAATTCAGTTTAGCAGAAGAACACAGTTTAGTACTATTTGATCCACAGGTGCTACCACTCTCGGCCAGAGTGGACCTGGGAGATGGCAATGAAAGGGTTCTCTGCATTTCTCAAAACTCCTGCATTACTGGAACGTCCCCACCAGATTGTTTAGTATCATTACCAAGTCGCTCGTGGCGGCGTCTTACCCCTCTGCAGTGAAGCAATCGGTGTATTCCGGGTATACAGACAAATGAATAATCAAATAGAATGATTCGTATTAGATAGCCATACTGATAGTGTCCTATCTATGGGTCAAATTGAACTAAACTGTGTACTTATGCTAAACTGAATTGTTTGAAATAGAACTGTTTGTATGAATAAAAATGGATTGGCATTAAATAACCTACAAAGGCTGATTTGCCATAAACCCAAACATTTGTTTGCACATAGTTAAAAGTCTTCAAGTATTTCTGTCAAACATTCTTTTTTTTCCTTTTTTTAATGCCATGTCAACCTTCGTGGGTTATTTAATGCCAAATCCATCCTTCCAGAAGAATAACAGTGATGTTATTTAACCCATAACTGGGAGGCTTGACGGTTTATACTCTTCCCCAACGGTTGTTGTCCGAAAATGAACGAAATAGCGCGACGGGAACAGTCCAGTGGTTTAACCATTACACACACCCGCTATGTAACATTCTATTTATGAAGTATACCTATTTAATTTAATATTGATAATTTATTCTCATTAAGTTGAATGATTGTAAGTTAACAGTAAAAATTCTATTTGATATTACGAGGGATGATAATCCCTCGTAAATTGGTTTCGTTTCTTTGTTTTAATGGCATATCAATATTTGTAAGTTATTAATGCCAAAGCCATTGTCCTAGAAGAACATTAGTGGTACTATTTAACCCAGAGCTGGGAGGATAAGGGGGTTCATACCAAGGGTATTTGCCCGAAAGTACCCCGTAAATGATTGAACAGTTCTATTTTACTCATAGATGGCATGAAGAAAAAGCTATATGAAAATTACTCAGTAATTTTTCGAGTCGTTTTGAACAAATCCTGCAAACAGTACTCCACAACAAAGCTGCTGTACCGACACTTGCCTCCCATCTCACAGATCTTTCAAATAAGAAGAGCAAGGCATGTTGGACACTGCTGGCGAAGTGAAGGCGAACTCATATAAACTTATACACATGGACATACCAGTTTAAAGGAGCAAAATTTAAATTTCGAAGTAAAGAAAATAATTAATGAGATTGTGTAAATATTTTGTGAAGAGTGATATGAAATATGATATGAAAAATGGATCAAACTGGATCATATTTTCGACTCTAACAAGATACTTTGGTATTTGAATACATTTATAAATTTCTATGAAAAGTATTGTCGAGTAGAACTGCTGTGTACCAATCCCGGCCAAAATTATGGAAATTTTTTTTTTTCATGAATATTAGTTAGTTTACTTCATGATATTTTCCTCTGTTTCGGCTCGAAAAAAAAAATGATACCATTAATTTAGATAATTAAATTTGAAGCCATAATGTTCAGCTATTAAATAAAACTGTTTTGCGTCTCATCTGATTTTAGTTTTATTACTGCTGAATAAACAAAAAAAAAAAAAATGAACTTAATTCCATAATTTTTGCCAAGGGTAGTAATAATTTTCATTATTACATTAGGAAATAAAATAAAGCATTAGATATTCAATCTTTCTTGCAAGAATTTAAAAAATTAAATAAAATAAGAAAACAAAAACAAAAAGTAGCAAAAAAAAAAAAAAACACAACCTAAAGCAAAAAATTAACACCCAGAGAACCTAATCATATTTACCAGGATATGACACAAGGTCAATTTTTAAGCGGAGTTTAACAGGTTTGAATTCAGAGTTTTCCTTCTCCTAGACTAGTTGCCTCACCAAGGCTGAAGAACCCATTCTGTCCTACTATTTACCCATAGCTGGAGGGAGAATAATTGGATTCATACCTTTCCCAAGGGTATTAGTGCTATGTGAAATCCTATCAGTCTCGTCCAGGATTTGAACTCGTGTCGCCGTGTCTATTTTCTTCGACGATAACCATTACACCACTGGGCACACCCAGAGAACCTAATAATACTATTATAGTAGACGTTCTTTTTTATTGGACAGTGTACTAAACCAAAGCACATCTATAGCTTTTTATCATGGGATTGTTACAAAATAATGCGCGATGGTATATCAATATCTTTATTGCCTTTATATTCTTCATCTTCTTAATTCATGTTCCATTAATTTCCTCATTACCAAAAGAGTATTACAAGCAACATTCTATGGATATTATTCTCCTCGGTAACCTCTCCATATGAAATCAATACTCTCAGTCTACTATTCAACCTGTGATCTCTTCTCCTAGACTTAGGAGCTATTTCTTTAACCATCCAGTATCAGTTAAAAAAGAAACAAATGTCGTACACTTCTACCATGACAGTCCAAAACTTCGTTTACTGATGCAATTCTATTTTTTGTTGTGAGTTTCAGTTCTATAGGGTTTGGTACTAAGTAATAACCGATAATTATTCGGATTAATTGTTTGTTTCAGTAGCTTGTTTCTAATTTCTTCTGACAGATTTCGTAAGAGCGTACACACACACACACACACACACACACACACACACACACACACACACACACACACACACACACACAAATATATATATATATATATATATATATATATATATATATGAATTTAAAAAATTTACACACACACTCATGTATACATATATATATATATATAAAGAAAAATTGATAACAAGGTAATTCAAGTAGAAGGATATATTTATAGAGAAGTAAAGTCGACAATATAGCGTTTCGGTTCTAATGAACCATCATCAGGACTATGTGGGATGATATTAGGGATGTTAAATCAACGATGGATGCTTAAAAGTGCAAAATACAAAAACCTAGGGAAAATTTGGATAACAATAAAAAGTTGGTCGTTTAATTAGTGAATCAGCGTTTTTTTTAATTTTAAATTACGTCTTTGACTCATTAGGATTATTGTGTAGAATCTATGTTCCGTTTGTTTAGCAAGAAAGATTTCGAATCAAAATGAGGAAGAAAAAGAAAGACAAAAAGAAAAATTGAAAGCATAAAACTATGATATATGTGGAATATATTAACTAAAGATGGAATATATTGTAGCTATTTAAAATGGATTTGCTCAAGTAAGGAGAAATATTATAAAACTTGGATGACTTTGCTTTTCAATAAATCTCTCCTTCTTGGATTACATTATCAATTTCTCTTTATATATTGCCGGATTACATTCTATTATTTACACACACACACACACACACACACACACACACACACACACACACACACACACACATACATATATATACATATATATATAGCAATTCTTCTAAACCAAAGCTACTATCATTTAGTTATTTCCAATAGAAAAGTATGCAATCAATTTGGATATTATTGGATATTACAAATTACCGAAGTCCACAGCATCAAAGCTCTATCATCAAGAATAATTTTTCAAAATCTCGGAAACTCAAAGAGAACTGTATACACACATATACATGTGTGTGTATGTGTGTGTAGATGGCTACTTATTTCTGGACTACTACTCCTAAAACGACTACTAATACTATTGATACAAAGATAGGCCCACATCCATGTATATATCGTGTAATTTCTCGCACAGTTCTACAGGTAGAATGTAACTCATTATTTACTGCTGCATTGTCATGAGACGTTCCATCTAAAATACCTTCCCCATTAAACTTACCTGATAAGAATGGTTGCCAGATAGCAGGCAGAAGGAAAACACCACCACCACCATGGGGATGGACCCTCAAGTAGAGTTCATGATAATCTACCATATTGATATCGTGATGGACATCAAGATTTTAATCAATCTTTCATGTTCCTGAAAGACACTCTAATATAAAACTAGGTCTGATGGATACTATATTTTCTTACATTATCCATCGAGGGAGAATATGACGTAAAACACGCGGTTGAAAAAAATTCAATGATGTAGGCTGACTCTTTTTGTATCAACATTATTGAATCTTGTGAGTCGGATTGACTCAGAGCTCTGTAAAAAAAAAAAAAAAACTTCTAGTACAGTTATTTATTTATATTATGGGAATGTTATAAAATGATACATGATAGCCAAGTCCTACCTAGAGTCATTGTTATTATATTCATACAGTCATTATATATCATCATTATCATTAACATCTAGTAGCATTGACAGCACAGATTACCCTGACTCTTTCAATCTATCCGTCCCTGTTATCAATTGCTCCCTGCAAGTGCTCCAAATTACATCCACTGTTCACACAGAACTGATGTAAGTTCTTACTGGGCAGCCTTCTTTGACACATCCATGGAAGAACGCTGCTTATGAGTTCGTCCTTGTTCTATAGCAGTGCCCTGAATGGTTTCTTCGTCCTACTCGGATGAATTTGAGAGTTTAAGTGACCATGCAGCTGCTGTATTGTGGGGTGTTGCTTTTAGGGTTTGATCAAAAGAGCATAGAGAATTCTTGTATAATTCCCATCTAACCTTTACTCCATGCGTTTTGTTAGCGTCCATCTGGTGCATTCATATAGTAGTATTGACACAACCACAATTTGGAAAAAATCCCGTTTTATTTTATCGGATAGATAAGACTTCCATATGGTCATTAATCTATCGATAGCATTCCATGGCTTCAAAGAGCGTATGTTGACATCACTTTCAATAGATGAGATGTTTCTGTTGAGGTATGCATATATATATTGTAACATGATATTTTGACAAATTGAGTGAGTTATTTCCCGTGAACAGAGCAAGGTCGATTTAAGTATGCAAAAAGAATCAAGCAAATTCCACATTTTTTTTCAGGTATTAAGGAATGACTTTTTAGAAACTTAATTTATATCCATAGATGTTTCTGAAATTAGTGGACCAGTTCTCATATCTCGGTAACAATATCTTATTTATAGAAAGCAATGTCAACGCATGCACAGTAAAATCATGGATAGCTATTCACAAGTTATCGATCATATGGAAATCTGATCTCTCCGAAAAAAATTAAATGGGAATTCTTTCAAGTTATTGCCGTATCAGTACTATTCTATGGTTACACCGCTTTGACAAACGCATTGATTAGAGAAAACGCTAGATGGGAACAAATAAAGAATGCTGTGTTCTGTTTTAACAAATCTTGCTTCACAAAGCAGTAGCTTTACGGCCACTTGCCTCCCTTCTCACAAACTATCTGAGTAAGACGAGCAAATGCCGTGGACTCAAATGGACAAACTATGTTGGCAGACCAGCAAAAAACTTATATGCATCAACTCTGGGCGAACACTAGATGCAGTCTAGACTGATGAAGAGAGAGAGAGAGAGAGAGTCAAGGGAATCCGTGCTATCAGCGCAATTTGATGATCAGATACCAAAAAAGCCGAGAGAAAATATATACAAAGACTGAAGATCAGTAATAAAAAGAATCGTTTTTAAACGCATTGGTAGATTTGCATATTGATCATAACAAGACGCCTATAACTATGAAATGCAAGAAAACTGGAGGAAAATCAAGAGATGAAAACAAACAAAACACCAACAAACAAACAAATGTCGAGATAGAGAAGGATGACATTTATTTATTTATTTATTTTCTGTAATTTTCTTGTTCTTTTTGGGGGGATGAGGAGGAAGTTTTCATTGCTTGAACAGCTTTCTTATCAGTCCAGAGATTTTGCCGAGAGATATTCGGCTATAAATTGCCAGATCTCGTGCGCAACGAGAATTGATTCAAATTCACGCTCGTCCTGAAAGTTTTCTTCTTTTTTTAAAATTATTTTACAAGCCATCGACCCATACAATCCTCTGTAGACTGCAGATCTTTATTTTTGGTCATTACCGTTTAGAGGAATAAATCTTCGAGAGTAACACTTACCAGAGAGGCGATATGAACTTTATTTTTTCCCTCATTTTTCTCTTATTAACCGGTTTTAGTGTTTTTCTCACAGGAATAAATTCTAAACGTTTTAGTCTATTTTTTACCACAGCGAAAAAAGTGAAATGTAACCTTTTTAGAGTTTCTTTAATTTTTGATTTAATGGGCAATGCTAAACATCATAATAGAGGGATATTTGTACGAGACGGTGTTGAAATGTTCTGAGCCCAACCAACAAGAAAATGTTCTCTTTAAAATTTTGTTGATTTCTTTAGATATAAAGCTAGATAGAAAAATGACATGTCATAGCTCTTGGGTAATTCTATCTTTGCTTGGGCCCAGTATATATATATGTAGTTATGTGAATTGCCATATTTATAGAGACAAAATGCTAAGTATCAGTGCTGGAGCACATATAAATCTAAGTTTGAATATCATAAAGGCAGAGTAAACGGTACATACTGACTGTCAGTTTCTCGCTTATGTTACCCTTGTATTTTTTTCATGAAACTGATACACCCGATGCACCTCTGATACTTCGTCTGTGATATTATAAGTTATATAAGTTATATAATAAGTTATATATATATATATATATATAGGGGTCGAGTCTCGGATTGGCGTTTGAGTCAACCGGGTTTCGGTCCCAGCTACGGGAAGCTAGTATGTCTAGCCACACTAATGAGTTCTGATAGAACGAAACAGATCTGTCTGTGGATGACTATATATATATATATATATATATATATATATATATATATATATCGCTGGTAGCACGGATATCCCTGACCCTCTCTCGCCATTCCTCCCTATCGTTCATCGCCCTAGGTTGGTCTTCAGGACAGCATCCCGTATCCTCACATAGCAGCTGAATGTATGTTTGTGCTGGTTGTCCTGCTTTTGCATGGCCATGTGTGGGGGTCCATAAGAGTACATCTCTTATGAGTTCGTCCCTGCTTCTCCAGCAGTGTCCTGCATGTCTGGTTCGTCTAACTTAAAAAGTTTTCGTGATAGGGGGCAGGTGGCCGTACAGTTGGTGTCTTGTGGGGTGTTGCCGCCAGGACTTGTTTAAGATTGCACGTAGCATTCTTGTGTAATTGCCGTCTAGCTTCTATTCCAGCCGTTTTGTTAGCGTCCATGTTGTGCAGCCATATAGCTGTATCGATGTGACTGCTGCCTGGAAGAAACTGCGTTTCATTTTATCGGTTAGGTTTGATTTCCATATAATCGATAGCCTATTCATAGCTATCCATGCTTTCGTTAACCTGATATATATATATATATATATATATATATATATATATATTCTTTAATTTTTGATTCAATATGAAATGTTTAATAGCATCATTTAAGGTATTTTTAAGGGATTTTCTCTATTCGGCGCGGGGGTGTCTTCGTAGTGTAATGGTTAAAACGATGGACTGTGAAGTCGTAATGAGCGAGTTCGTACTCCACTCGCGCTATTACGTTCACTTTCGGGCAAATACCCTTGGGAAAGGTATGAACCCCCTTATCCTCCCAGTTATGGGTTAAATAGTACCACTACTGTTTCTCTGGGAGAATGGCTTTGTCATTAAATAACCTACAAAGGTTGATATGCCATTAAACAACCAAATCATCTATTAGACGCTGTTGAAAAGTTTCACGCCAAACCAACAATCAATTTGAATTCTTTTAGATATTTAATTGATTTTTAATCAACTTGTGAAATGACACAACCTTGCTCAAGATCATTTGTTTTGTTTGGGCAAAGCAATTTTCAGCACTAAATATATACAGTCAGTTTTACATTTGTAAAATATGTTTTAAATGATGACTGTTGATATTCTCCAAAGTACGTATCTCCTGTTCCTGCTTAGCTATACTGAAACGCGCATAACTATACAACAAATATTAAAAGCTTGTCCAAGAAATATTCTGTAGTATTTGTAGCACGTGATATATAAGATAAAATTTAACATGATTATCATCTAATACTTATATATATAAAAAGAACACGTCCACACATGATAAAATGAACAAAATCAGGATATTTTTCGCAACATAGCTGACAGATTGAGATAAATATCAAAATAGTCACATGACATTACGACACGTTCAGCTAATAAGACAGAAGGACAGCATTTTTTCAGCGTAACGAGACCCCCTCCAGTAGTGTTTGAAAATCCTCGCATGATGACGGTCGAAATGTTACACAGGAAGTAAAAATTTTAAAATAAACATAAGGGTTTTAAATCTTTTTTCTTATCCAATTTAACTAAAAAGATAAACAGGCTAATTATAGTCAAAATATTATATATATATGTGTGTGTGTGTGTGTGTGTGTAGTTAGAGAGTAGTCCTTCCTTTTAGCATTTTGTATTTATAATTTTATAAGAGTCCTTTCAAGTTTCCTGACAAGTATTTTGGTTTTATACTGGAAATGGTCGATGAATCTACTGAAATGGTCCTGAGCGCTTTCGAATACTTCCGAGTAATTTTTGCAATATTAAAGAAAAACTAAAAATGTTTTTTTTAAACACTCTTTACCGTATACAAGCAGCCCCTTATTATGACCAATGAAAAATAGGCCATAATATTTAAATAAAAAAAATAAAGAATATATTACAAAAATCACCCAAAATATCAAATGTATCACCCATAAATTTAAATATCACACTAAATATATAAACCCATAATATGAATAAAAATGAAAATTTACTTTTTTTAAAGCAGAAAAACCTGGGTTTTATTTCTAGCGAAGCATTATACTATCAAAACAGATACTAATGTATCCTTTATTATCATAATTTTGAAACTAATAAAGTTGTACCCGCCAAAAATAAAAATGCCATACTGTACGAGGAAGTCTGAAAAGTTTATACATTGACATCACATCAGCTGATTTTACCAATGGAATCAAGCACTGCAACACCGATATAATTAGTGTGTGGACAGCAATGTGGGCTATGTTGAAAAATGAATATTTACGCATATTCCATGATATTATCATGATCAGCCAATGAACAATTCTGCCGAAACCTTGTGTATGGTGTGTACATATTTTCGGATTAATTCAGTTTCCATGCAGAAAAAAATTGGTTTTTCCTTAATATAGGTTTTGATTGAGTAACGTTCAAATAGAAATCATAAAATCCTATTTTGTTTGTTTTAGGATAATGTAGAAGAATTATCCTAAAACAGACGACAGAAAAAATTATAAGGGCCAGAGAGTTCAATGGGTGACTACTCTCTCAAAATAAAATATAACGTAGACATTACGCAACTCTCGTCACTATATTTGCCAAAGGAACAAATCTCTCGAAATATGACAACCAAGAGTTTAACAAAAAGTAACGACCATTTTTTCTTTCCCTTTTATTAGCCAAAGACTAGTTTGGGACCTCAGATGTTCCAGATTTTACTGAAAAGCCCCTATTTGAAGACGCCACGGCTATTTCTACTGCTGGCGTGAAAACTTGGATGTGATCTTCGATAAGCACATGCGCAGACAATTTGAGGTCCCTCTTTTTATCTGTAAACTTCTGGCACAAGAAAACTAACATCTCACACGACAAAATCTGGACGTGGCTAAGAAAAGAAAACTTTATGAGAGAAACAGCATCTCTCTTAACGGCAGGACAAAACAGCGCCATAAGAACCAATCATATCATGACGAGGATAGATACGACGCAACAAAATAGTAAATGTAGGCTATGCGGTGACAGAGATGTAACCATCAATCACATAATCAGCAAAATGATCCTCTGGGAAATGTGCAAGAAATATAAATTTGACCATGCCAACAAATGGTATATACACAACCTAGCACCTGTCCTAGAAAATGACACACAAACTCCTATGGGACTTTGACATACAAACGGATCGCTAAATCTCTGCCAGAAGACCATACCTTATAATAATAAAAAAAAGAAAGAAAATCTGCAGAATTGTCGACTTTGCTGTCCCGGCTGACCACAGAATAAAACTGAAAGAATGTGAAAAGAGAGATAAGTACCTCGATCTTGCTAGAGAATTGAAAAAAAATTGGAACATGAAGGTGGCAATTATACCAATTGTGATTGGTGATTTTGACACGGTAACTAAAGGATTATTAAAGGGTCTGAAGGATTTGGAAGTTGGCGGCCGAGTGGAGACCATCCAAACAACGGCATTATTGAAGACGGCCAGAATACTGAGAAGAGTCCTGAAGATTTGAGGAGACTTGTTGTCATTCAATCTTACTAACGCTGATGTGAAAAACTCTAATGAGTAAATAATAATAATACTTTCTTCTTGTTGGAGCACAAAAGAACGCTGTAAGAACCAATCATATCAAAGCTAGAATAGATAAGACGCAACAAAATAGCAAATGTAGGCTATGTGGTGACAAAGATGAAACAATCAATCACATAATCAGCGAATTAGCACAGAAGTTGTATAAGACTAGACACGACTGGATCAACAAGGTGATCCAATAGGAGATGAGCAAGAAATTTAAATCATACCATATGAACAAATGGTATATGCACAACCCAGCATCTGTCCTAGAAAATGAAACACATAAACTCCAATGGTACTTTGACATATAAACAAATCACCTAATCACGGCCGGAAGACCAGACCTAATAATAATCAACAAGAAAAAAAAGAGAGAGTTTGCAAAATTGTCGACTTTGCTGTTCCGGCTGACCACTGAATAAAACTGAAAGGATGTAAAAAGAACGATAAGAACCTAGACCTTGCTTAGGAATTGAAAAAAATAAACTATGGAACATGAACGTGACAATTATACCTATTGTGATATGTGCACTTGGTACAGTAACTAAAGGATTATTAAAGGAACTGGAGGACTTGGAAGTTGGAGGACGAGTGGAGACCATCCAAGCTACAACATTATTGGGAACTGCCAGGATACTGGGAAGAGTCCTGGAGACTTGAAGAGACTTGGTGTCACTCAGACTCCAGTGAAATCTCTAATGAGTATATTATAATGGTAATTAACAAGAATAGATAAAACTCAACAAAACAGCCGATGTAGATTATGTGGTGATAGAGTCGAAACAATTAATGACATAGTAAACGAATGCAGCAAATTAGCACAGAAATAATTTAAGACAAGACACGACTGGTCGACAAGGTGATCCACTGGGAATTGTGCAAGAAATTTAAATTTGGCCATACGAACAAATGGTATATGCATAACCCAGCAGCGGTCCTGGAGAATAAGACTCACAAACTCATCTGGGATTTAGAGATACAAACGGATCACCTAATCTTGGCCAGACATTATAATAATAAACAAAAAAAAACCCCACCAAAATACCAAGAGAACTTGCAGAATTATGGACTTTTATGTCTCGGATGACTCCAGAGTAAAGATAAAAGAAAGCGAAACGAAGGAAAATTTCCTGGACCTTGCAAGAGAATCGAAAAAACTGAGGAACATGAAAGTGACGATTATTGTTATTGGTGCTCTTGGTACAGTCACCAAAGGATTGGTAAAAGGACGAGGACTAAGAAATAAACGGACGAGTGGAGACTTGTTGAGATCGGCTAGACTACTGAGAATAGTCCTGGAAACTTGGGGAGATTTGTTGTTACTCTGAATCTAGTGAAAGACAATCAGCAAACACTGATAAGAAAAACTATCAAAGAGTAAATTATAAAAACCGAGTGTTTATTACCCCCAAAAAGAGAACTCTTCGTCCCGTGAATATCCGGTGGACTACAGAGCGAAAATACAAGATAGCGAAACGATAAACAGTTACTTGAATCTTGCCAGAGAACTAAACAAGCTATGAAACCTTAGGGTGACGGTGAAACCAATTGTAGTTGGTGCATTTGGAACGGTCACCAAAGGCTTGAAAAGAGGACAGGAACAACTGGAAATGAGAGGAAGAATTGAGTCACTCAGACCCCAGCGAAAACTCAACACCTAACGCAGGTATGTTAAACCTCACAAAGTGTAAAACAATAATGATAATAATCGGTTACATAATTTTATATTATCAATGACTATACATTTGTAAAAAAACAAAAAATATAATTGGTACTTATTGACAAAAAGTAATTAATTTAATATGAATATTTTAGTACATGTTCATAAAAATTCATATTATTAAAAAGAATAAAAAATTGAAGTAAAACGTTATTAATTGGAGGATTTTAATATTGTTACAATGCAAGTGTATTTGGCATTGAATATATTCTCATTGATTTTTTTTACAAATTTTAAGACAATTTTCGAAACTCAATAACTTCGTTTTACTGTAATGTAGAAAAATAGTTTTTATGTAAGATATTTTTTCCTTTTCAAGATAAAACTTTTATGAAAATTGATTAAAGTATTGATTGAATAGGTTTTTCTTAATGCATGTCGATATTTTGTGATTTTCGACATGGTATATAAGTCAACACGATAAACTTTATATTTTAACTTATAACACAGATATATGCAGTTTTAGTTTATTTGTTTTACGGCATATAAACTTCCTATGGGTCATTTAATGTCGACAATGGATTAATTGGTAAAGGCTTCATTGTCATCATAACTCTATAGTCAATGTTCCATGGCATTTTTTTTTTTACAATTGCATATATTCATCGATAATTATGAGTTAGGACACTGTTAATGCCATTGGGAGAATCCCTGAGTCATTGTGTACCATAGCTATTTACATGATTATGCGAAATGTACATGGGATGTTCATAACATATATATGTAGAACATAGGAATCTCGAAACACGAAAAACACGTAACGACTTCTCAGTTCAGGTACGAAACTTTTTATTACCTTTGAGTTTAAAGGTTCTTCGACATAAGGAGAGAGATACACATTCTTTCTATCCTGTTTTTTTTTATCTCCCTCCCCCCAACATCTCGTGTGACACCTGCCCAAGGCCTCCGCGAGCAAGCGAAAGTCAACCGTCTTCTCCCGAGGCAGGTCTCAACTCAACTAACTGACCTTTTCAAAATCCCCATTCGCACTTGCTAGCCCCGTTTCCCATCTGGGCTATTGTTACATCTCTGAGTGACACGTGCGCTCTGCGCGCGCGCGTGAACACCAGTGTTAATGTTGCACCTAAGTAACCCATGCACTGAGCCGAAAGGTTCTCACATTAACTAAACCCAAAGACATAAAACGAAATCCCTCGGCCATTATATTACAATAATGGCTAACTGACTGGACAGTAACATCTTATTAAACGAGTTCGAACTCCAATCGTATTATTACACTCAATTTCGGACAAATACCCTCGAGAAAGGTCTGGACTCCCTTACCTCCCTAGCTATTGGTTAAATATTACCAATACTGCCAACCCCGTTGGCTGGAACTGTAAAATACATCGACTAATCTCTAAAGACCGTCCCAAAGAGTGCCGTGATATAACACTAAACAAACTGGTGGTCAGGCTCCAGGAAAGCTCGACCTTTGGGGAATGTGGAATACCCCGTTATTAGCATCTCTCCTAGGTCTACTTTATGGTTTAAAGGCCCCACCCAAATAGTGTCCTGGATATGGCACTAAACAATCTGATGGTGAGGCTTCAGTAATGCTGGAGCTGGGGGGAATTCGGAGTACCCCGTCGTTGCCATCGCTCCCAGGTCCACTCTATAGGTCAAATAGAACTACTTGACATTTAAACTCTGAGTAAACAAATGACTTTCGGTAAATTATATTGTTTGAAATAAAAAATTTGAGGATTTACCTGAGTGTAAACAAATGGCTGATATCTAATTGAATTTCTAGTAATATATGACAATAGGTAGTACTATTTAACTGTGTGTAAAAGAATGATCTTTGGCAAATTTAAACACGTTATTAAGACAATGTGTTTACAAACCATATATATTTAATATATATGTATAAACAGGATTTAACATTAAATGACATACAATGGTTTATATGCCATAAAACCCAAGGAAGCCAAGTCATATATATTTAATATGTATGTAAAAAGAGGACTTGGCATTAAATAACCTAAAATGGTTGATGTGTCACAAAACCCAACAAAACCAAATCCCAACCATATATATATATATATATATATATATATATATATATATATATATAAAGAGGACTTGGCATTAAATAACCTAAAATAGTTGATATGCCATAAAATAAAAAATATTACTATCATTCAAATGGAATGACTGTGACATTGAATAACGCATGAAGATTTTATCGGACGTTAAGCAAAAACACTATTTTTTGTAATATTTCCAATCTAAAAAATTTGCATATAGTTGTAGAAGTTCAAGTATTCCGATCTAATACTAATAATTTTTACACAATATTTTCGCGTACTTGTTCTCTCAATAATAATAATCATATTGGAGAAGAAAGTGGAGAGATGGGAGATTAAAGGAAGAATTGAGACTATCCAGATTAAAGGACTATTAAGCTCAGCTAGTATACTAAGAAGAATCCTAGTAACCTCGAGAGCCTTCCTGTCATTTAGGCTCCAGTGAAATGTCACCAGATTAAACTGGTTTGACTCAATCACAAGGCGTAAAAAAAAGAAAAGAAAATTTTTGCGAATAGTTGAATATTATCTTTTATTCTGATTAAATACTGATCATTTTCAAAACAGATCTATTTGACCCGTAAGTGGGACCACTAGAGGCAACTGCCATACTGGGTAAAAGTGGAACTGGGAGTAATGGTTACGAATAAGGGATTCCACACTCCCCATAGCTACAGAACATGAGCCTCACTATCTGATGCAGTTCTACCCAGGACACACAAATTTGTCAGGCTTGAATTTCTTTTGACATTTCCGAGATTCTTTTAAGAGAGCTTGCCAAAAAAAAAGAAGCCATCTTTGTTTTCCTTCCAGTGTCATAGGGATGTCCTGATAAAACTCAATAACTGCGTCAAATTTCGCTTAGGAGTATACCGTTAAAGAATGTGCAACTGTTCGGCAAGATATAAAAGTACATGACAATCGTATCTTACAGTGTTTCATCTATTTGGTCATTGTTTTAATGACCAAGATGCAGCCGGACAAATCGCCTAGTTATTAGCTCTAATAGATTATTACCAAGCAAGACCACTTCGATCATTTACCGCCAGCCGGACATTTGCAATCAGCGATGTCTCTGCCGAGGTGCAGACAGTCATTTTGTTGAAGGGAAATGACGCTGTAACTGGAGAAGTAATAGTAGTAGTTGTAGTATTATTCGTAATAATAGTCAATAAGAGTTTGGCCAATGACCACCGACCGTGTTAAATTTTTCCACAAGCGAATCAATGCATAGAGAGTCAATTGACGAATGGACCATCAACGAGAATAGAAAATCGCACCAATATGTCATTAAAACGTTGGTTGTCTGCATGAATCGGAGGAAAAGAGATGGAAAAAGATAAAGTTTCCTTGTTCTCGTTAAAATTGTGTTTCCCTGTATAATGTGAAAGGCAAGCCTAAGCAGACTCATCACTCATTTAATATATGGCCTCTTATGATTGAACACTTCTGCATATAACGAGAAATTAGTCAGGACACATTTGGTAGGTCTGCTCTCAGTTTAGACTCAACTTTTCAACTTAATATTTTAACCGGAGCTATAGTTACCATGAGAAAATAGGATTTTCATTTTTACAGTATTACAGGATTTAAGGGAGAGGCAAGAAAAATAATTGTACACAAATATACTAATAATTTTTCGATTTGTCGTAATTGTTAGCTTTGTACTGATATTGAAAAGCAATAGCAGTCTTCTAAATTATATGAACGCACTTTTAACTTTAAACTTGGTTTGGTTTCCGTGTGTAATGGCATATCAACATTCATGGGTTATTTGATACCGAACCCATTGTTGTAGAAGATCAGTAGGGGTGCAATTTAACCCATGCTAGCGGAATAAGGGGTTCATACCTTTCACTTTAGTCGGAAAGTAAACATAATGAAACGACTGGATTTCGAACTCACTTAATACGATGTTGCAGTCCTGCACGTAAGCCACTACGAACCTTTAATGTATTCGGCCACATATTTGACTTTTTATCATCGATTTATGAGATTCGACGAGTAACATATAATTAATACAGAGAGATCGATGAACTTTTCTATTTTTTCGTTTAAATAAAAAAAAATTCTTTAAAATATTGATCCGGGGCATCCCTCTAATAAAATGTAATATGTGATATATATATATATATATATATATATATATATATATATATATATATATAAAGACACATTTTGTCCAGCTCTGTCGGATGGGGCTGTAGAATACACCGACTGCTTCTCTGCAGAGGGGTAAGGCTCCCTTCACCAACGAGTGTCTCAGATATGACACCAAACAATCTGATGGTGAGGTTACAATAATGTAGGAGTTTTGAGGAATGCGGAGTACCCTTCATTGCCATCACTCCTAGGTCCACTCTGTCTGGGAGAGGTATCACCTGATAGGGCCCTATCTATGGGCTAAATAGAAATAAACTGTGTACTTATGCTAAACTGAATTATTAGAAATAGAACCGTTTATGACATTTAACTCTGTATAAACAAAAAAAAACTATACTTATACTAAACTGAATTCTTTGAAATAGAACTGTTTGTTTGTATAAAATGGATGTGGCATTAAATAACCTACAAAGGTTGATATGCCATAAACCCAAACAACTAACCAGCCAACCACATTTTGTCTATATAATTTCATTAGGATAATTACAAGTTTCCTGACAACTGTTTTGGTTCTAGTCTGGAGTTGGTAGAAGAATTTACCGAAATTTTCTTGAGTGCTTTCGAACCCTTCGTCGTTTATCATCGGGGAGGTGCCCGTGGTGTAATGGTTATCGTCGTAGGAAATGGACACGGCGACACGAGTTCAAATCCTGGACGAGACTGATTGCATTTTACATAGCACTTGGGAAATGTATGAATCCAATCATTCTCCCTCCAGCTAGGGGTAAATAGTAGGACAGGCTGGTTCTTCAGCCTTGGTGAGGCAACTAGTCTAGGAGAAGGAAAACTCTGAATTCAAACCTGTTAAACTCTGCTTAAAAATTGACCTTGTGTCATATCCTGCCCGAGTGGAGGGGTTGGTAAATATGATCATCGGGAATTGTTTGCAATGGCAAAGATTTTTTTTTCAAAAAGTTTTAAAGGTTTTTATAACATTGCAAAAGTTACATAAAAGTATAGTTGAATTAAATTGAGATACTGATGACATCGAACGAATTTTAAACAGAACGCTTTCAATGGAAATAGAATATTTATCAAGAGAAATGGAATATTTTTAAAATTTCTATCTTTTTCACCTCGTTAATAACTAAAAAGAAAAAGAAAAAAGAAAAGGAAACTTAAAGCATTTCAAAACATTGTCACTATTTTCCAATTTAATTCTAGTAATACTAGTTTTTCTTTTTGATGTTGGACGTAGGGCTTTTAGGATTTGTGGTCGTGGCTTATTAATTTCGTAACCTATAATAGTAGTGTTTTCAACTAGGAGTTTTCCTAATAAAATTAGACAAAATGTGTCTTTATTATTTAATCAAACATACTCAAATGAAGGACTACTGTCGAACCACACTCACACACACACACGCGCACACACATATATATATATATATTTATTTATAAGGGAAGAGAGTGAGAGAGAGAGAGAGAGAGAGAGAGAGAGAGGAAAGCAATAGATGTTTAACTCATAGCTAGAGAGATATGGAGGTTCTTACTTTCCCCTGGGGTAAAAGTCCACGTAATTGCGCGACTGGAATTCGAACTCTCTTACTGCATTCCAATTTTTAAAATTTTCGTACGAGGTGCATACGATAAGTTTCCAGACTTTTTTCGTATGGGCACTTTTATTGATAGTACACATATGAAACTCTAGTCCCCTTCGAAGTTATCTCCTCCGGTTTCAATTCTCTTTTTGTACTGTTCCAACAACATCTGGAGGGCCCCATGGAAGTCGGTTTGTGTGAGGGTGTCCTTCTCCTCAATTGTCTCATAACGACAGCCTCTGAGTTTAAGGAATAACCAAAAGTCACAGGGAGCAGGGTCTGGACTATAGGGAGGCTAAGAAACTGTCTTGATGCCCATCTTGGTTAAATAGTCTTTGACAAGGATAGAGATATAGTCTGGTGCATTCTCCTGGAGAAAATGTCACTGACCCGATTTGAAGAGTGCTGACCTCTTCCGACGTAATCTCTTGCTGAACTCCCTTAAAACCTTAACATAGTAACCCTAACCGTAACCCTTTGGCCAATCAACTGTGGTTTATTGACTTCCTTACTCCTCCCAAACCTCTCATCATCCCTTACAGACTCCCTGCCTTCCTTGAATCTCTCATGCCACTCAAAAACTGACGCTCGATTCAAGCAAGATGCTCCAAATCAGTCTGAGCATTCCGTACGTTTCTGTGGCATTTTTTCCAAGTTTAAAACAGAATTTTATAGCATATCGTTCTTCTAAAGTGTCAGATTGCATTGTTGAAATTCACCAGCTGTGACAATCAGGCTTTAGTAGGGTGTATTCCAATTGCTGCTGTAGCTGTTCATTTGAAGCTGAAATCATAAAGATTGGTTTGTCATCTCATAATATGTATAGCAATAACATAGTGAATTTTCAAGAGTCTACGATAATTTTAAATGCCCATACGAAAAAAGTCTAGAAACTTATCCTATGGACCTCGTATAATAGGGGGGTGTCCTTGTGGTGTAATGGTTAAAGCGATGGACTGCGGAATCGTACTACGCGAGGTCGTACTCCAGTCGCGCTATTACATTAACTTTCGGACAAATACCCTTGGGAAAGGTATGAACCCCCTTATCCTCCCAGCTATGGGTTAAATAGTAGCACTACTACTCTTTTAGGAGAATGGCTTTGGCATTAAATAACCCACAGAAGTTGATATGCCTTTAAACAAAGAAACCAAACCATCGTATAATAGTGTTATTATCACTTTTAGCTAAATAATTTACATCAACATTTTTAGCCATTAAAATAATGCACACACATACACATATAGATATATTTATATAGAGTATGCGAGAGAGAGATAGAGAGAGAGAGAGAGAGAGAGGAGATAGAGTGAGAGAGAGAAAGGAGGATGAGAAAGTATTCCAAACCATTGATAGTGCTATGTAGTGTTTGGTCATCCCAGTGGCAATTGTTGTTAAAAACCTGATCAAGACTAAACTACATTTGATTTATAAGAACAGACAACAAAAGCTACAAGAACAGCGGCTAAAAAACAATCAATAATAAGTTGACAGAAAAAGAATGAAAATAACATTCTTGTGCACTCACCAAATCGCCCCAGACGTCATATATTCAATATGTATCAGACAAAAAAACCTAAAAAGACAAGCAAATTCAACGAAAAAAAAACAAAATAAATAAATTCTTTAATATATACATAAAGATTGGATGAATATTGATTTCTCAGTCCAGTAAAACACTGGTCGATAGAATCGAATAGTAAGTGATCGATAAGTCCATGTTCATCAATACTAAATCATAAAAATATTTGTAATTTTATTTTAAATTATGTGTTTTCCAATTTAATGTCTGCGTGCTATGAAATTTTCTGATTTGTTGTGATTAGTAGACTAAAATTTGTTGATTTCAGAAGATTGAAGATTCAATAACTTACAATTTAAAATGTAATTGAAAACAAAACTAATATATATATACATATATATATATGAATGAATAGGTCTGCAAATGAATTTGAATTTGGAATGTGAGGTTTTTATCTCATATATATATATATATATATATATATATATATATATATATATATATATATATTATAAGTAAATGACATAAAAATATGTAAGCGTTTTATTAGAAAGATTTGGAATATGAAAGTTAATTGTTATTCTGATGACGTTTGTTTATAAGTGACAAATGCCAAACTGATTAATTAATAGTGGACAATTTGTATACTTGAAAAATAAGTAATGCACACACATACCCACACACACATACCCACACACACATACACAAATTGACACATATATATAGTCAACATGAATAGTACAACGAAAGAAAAATGTCCTCAGGTTGTCGGTTGCGGGGAGGGAGAATATATCACCCATCATACTTGTTCATACGATAAAGATCTGGATATGTACCCAGCTACAACGTGTGGTTACGGCAGGGATTTTAACTGCTTGTGATGGTTACGAATCCCCAAGCCACGCTGGTGCAAACAACGTGATTCTCCTACCAGAGAATGTAAATCGAATGAAGGGCTTATGAATCAGGAATACATACATATATATATAAATAATTTTCATTTTTTGAAAGGAAGTTATAACTTCATATTTAAAATTTCTGATAACTTAAATGTAACTGGAAATTACCTGATAAAAGAATGCCTACATCTGTCGTTCTTATTTCCTTAGAGAAATAGTATGCATCATCATTTAACATGTGGTCTCACGTCCTTAAATTGGAGGAACAAAAAGTGCATATTCGAAATGTAATGAGAGTCAAAGAATAACAAAAATTCTATAGAAACAGTTATGAAAGGTTATGTTTATGGTCAAGAATTCATTATTGACCACCGTGTTCGAAACTGGTTTTCAAAGTTTGTTCTGGTGATACGGCATTAAGAGATGAATAAAATTCAAGAGGTTCATCAGACCGCGATCAAGATGCTTTAAAAGAACTAATGAAATGCAATCCGCAGAAAAAGTGCTCGAGAATTAACACCCGACCTCATCACATTCCAATTCACAATCTGCCGTCACTTGAAAAAGATAATAGAAGTGAGAAAGCTGGACGTTTTGCTTCCTCATAAGAAGAATAAAGAGAAAAGCGTCTCCATCATGACAAGTCTTCTTTCAAGGCAGAAAAATGGGTCTTTTATGATAATGATCAATGCAAAAGTTTGTGGATTGACAGGGATGAATTTTCAAATTCTATCCTATGGCAAAGCTTCAATGAAGAAAAATTATGCAGTGTGTATGGTGAGATCACTGGACAAGGAGGTTCCCGTGGTGTAATGGTTATCGTCGTAGGAAATGGACACGGCGACACGAGTTCAAATCCTGGACGGGACTGACTGCATTTCACTAGCACTAATACCCTTGGTAAAGGGTATTAGTTGTATGAATCTAATTATTCTCCCTCCGGCTATGGGTAAATAGTAGGGCAGACTGAGTGAGGCAACTAGTCTAGGAGAAGGAAAACTCTGAATTCAAACCTGTTAAACTCCGCTTAAAAATTGACCTTGTGTCATATCCTGCCCGAGCAGAGGGGTTGGTCAGTGGAGGTGCCCGTGGTGTCAGTGGGGCTGCCCGTGGTTTAATGTTTATCGTCGTAGGAAATGGACACGGCGACACGAGTTCAAATCCTGGACGGGACTGAATGCATTTCACATAGCACTAATACCCTTGGGAAAGGTATGAATCCAATTATTCTCCCTCCAGCTATGGGTAAAATAGTAGGATAGACTAGATTCTTCAGCCTTGGAGGCAACTAGTCTAGGAGAAGGAAAACTCTGAATTCGAACCTGTTAAACCCCGCTTAAAAATTGACCCCGTGTTATATGCTGCCCGAGCGGAAGGGTTGGCAAATATGTGTATGGTGAGATCACTACGGCGTTAATTTTGAGTTTTTAAATTGCAACGAGACCCTCAATAGCTGCTACGTGTGCCTGAAAATCTTTCCGGAAAACGACCGGCTCTCGTCAATAATAGAAACGTTGTACATCATCATAACAATGCAAGGCTACATTCAACACAAAGTCACGCAGAAAAAAAAGGGATTTTAGCTGGTCCCTTCTACATCATTCACCATGTTCCCTTGAGTTTACATCAAGGGATTTTCAATTTTTTTCCCATTCTCTACAAAAGGCTTTAATGAAAAAAAGTTATCAGGAAGATCAGGTGAAAACGTTTATGGAAGACTTCTTGAATTCGAAAACAGTTGAATTCTACTTCTGAGGAGTCAACAAGCAACCTGATAAATCACTTGAGCTGATTCGAGATAATGGCGAATATACTATTGATCAAAATTTATTCATTGTTAAATTATTCCTGAATGAATTGTATTTTACACATATAAAATTTTTCACGACTCAATCGAATATACTGAGTATTCCGGTAGTCGAATGCTTATATGAAAAATATATACTTAAAAATTCCTTCACACACGCTCTGTGGTAAGATGTCCAACTGACGTAAAGTCAGCAGGGTTTCGGTCACAGTTTGAAGCACCTCGCGTTTCTAGTCCCACTGAAGAGTTGTGATACAACGAGCCAGTCTGTGGATCTATCTATCTATCTCAGAGAGAGAGAGAGAGAGAGAGAGAGAGAGAGAGAGAGAGAGAGAGAGAGAGAGAGAGAGTATATGTTTAATCTAGATTTGTGGTTTCAAAAGAATTTTTAAATAGATCTATGGGCCCTTAACATGTATCTGGTATGAATGGTAACGAAATGGTGATTCCTTACACCACAGAGCCCCAGAACAGGATCCTCACCACCTGATGTAGCTTAATTTCATACCTAGCACATCCCGGTTGTGGAGATGTTCTAGTCTTATAGAAGAGGTAGATGTATTCTCTTTCCTGCTGATAACTCACCACATTTGCACACCGGACATTGGCCAAGAAGTTAGAGTGTTCACCAATGGCCCGGGAGAGTCATACCAAAGACTCAAAAAATGGTACTTGATGCCTCCTTGCTTAACACTCAGCATTATAAGGTACGGATCAAGGGTAAAGTGGAGCAATCCAGGGAAAGGAGTAGCGCCCTCCCCTACACCTTGGTGTAGTAAGCTATCGAAAAAGGGAGCCTTTGGGTCACCCTCGACTATGGTCGCCAACTTATTTTACTTATGTTTATATAAGTTTGGATATAACTAAAGTTAAATCTGAGATTCATCCATTATTTAAAATAGGAAACTGATCGCAGAAGATAATTGCCTTGAAAAAGAATCATGTTGAAACACTTAAAAAATTATTCGAATTACACTTCGTGTAAATAAAAGCATGATTTGACTGATAAATCATAATGACCAATTATAGAAAATAAAATAGTTGGGAATAAAAGTAATTTTATGGTATCGTATATAGTCATGTGTCAGTAGAATTTCTAAGCCGATGATCCCTACGTTAGAAATAACGGAAGTAAGAGTAAGCTATTCCTTCAGAATTGAATTCAATAAACAAATAAATTGATGAATATAAGTCGCGTTAATCATTTCATGACATAGACTTATACACGAATTTATGCAGTAAAAGATAAAGTTGGACTCTTATTTTTCTTTCTTTCATATTTGACATTACGCAAGGTAGACCTTCATGTAATATTCTCATTACAAATAACATGCTGACATCTGTAAACCTACAATTTCAAATCATCGAATGTTCTCGTGATTTAATGGATGTCACACGGTGCATAGTATTAATACAATGGAGACTTCTATGTTCTCCTGTCATTGCCATAAATGGAATATTCGATTTATGTGAAGGGTTTTGTAAGGTGTATGAATCAGTTCAGGAATTGGGTGTATATAAATTCATGACCGAAAAAAAAAAAAGAAAAAGAAAAAAAAAGGACGGTTGAAAAGCAAATCGTTGAAAAATAATGATTTATTAATATGTTTTGTGGATTATTGGATGTCAGGGAACTTAGATGGAACTGAGATAAAATCATCTTTTGAAAACTTATTCTTATATTCTTGAAAAAAAAAATGGAGTAAAAAAGCTTTTATTGCTTTCGATATAAAAAAATATAATAAGTAAGAGAATCATAAAAATATCAATTCACATAAAAACTCGCAAATATATGTATTCATATCCATACACATGCATATTGACTCGCGCGAACGCGAGGATACATACATAAATCCATGCGCTAGTGCCACACACACACACACACACACACACACACACACACACACACATATATATATATATATATATATATATATATATATATATATATATATATATATTCATACTTGCATGAACTCACAAACATTGACATTCATACATAAACGTGCATACCCATATATACATAAATAAGTGCTTTAAAATACATAACTATATGCATACATGTGTACACATATACTTGCATACATACGCCCACATGCACGCGCGTGCACACACACACACACACACACACACACACACATATATATATATATATATATATATATATATATATATATTTATATAAAATAAAATTTAAAAGTGTTTCCAATCTAAAAAGATCTATATTCAAAAACACAGAACAATATTAGGATATTCCTTCTATGAGATTCGAGAGTCAGCTGAAAATTCGTAGACTAACCAAGATACCAACATGGAATGGAACTAAATGCGGTTTCCGTCGTTGTTGCAATACTTAAACACCAATTGGTAGAAATTAATGAGAACATTTCAGCCTATGAACTTTTCAATCAATGAATTTTCCGTCCATCCTGGTAGGATAATGAACAACTGGATAATAACTCATGATTCTAACAGCCCAGTCGGGGCTGGGGTTATAGAATACACTGACTGCTTCTCTGCAGAGGAGCAAAAGAAAACTCCAACGCTTGTCCTAGATATGACATTAAACAGTCCGAGGGCGAAGCTGCAGCCTTTGAGATTTGGCGAATGTGGAATACCCATTCTTTGCCATTGCTCCTTGCTACACTCTGACGCCGTGTGGTAGGACCTGATAGGGCCCTATCTATGGGTCAAATAGAACAAACATAAAAATGACTGATGTTAAATTGTGACAGTAATATAGTTATATAATAATACTTGAAACCATTTAATTGTGTGCAAAAAAAGAACACAGGCTTGTTTAAGAATGTTATCAACAAAATATGTTTCCAATCATAAAAAATCTAATATACATGTATAAACAGGATTTTGCATTAAATAACCTACAATGGTTGATATGCCATAAACCCAACCACAAAATCAAAACAACGATTCCTTTGTGATCACCTGAGGATAGGCAAATTGAAACTCAGACTCGAACGATTTCTCAAGTTTTTGATATCCTCTTTTATATTCGTCATATATATATATAAATGTATATATATATATAGAGAGAGAGAAAGAGAGAGAGAGATAGAGATATAGAAAATCGCTGGTTTTAATGAAACATGCATTTAATGAAAACTGCTCTCCCTTCATATATATATATAAATATATATATATATATATATATATATATATATATATATAAATATATATTTAATCAGGTTAAGTAAAATAAAATGGAATCCTTGTTATTTTGAATTTTTTTATTTTTCCTTTCAAGAGTCCAAATGTTTTTTTGTTTTTTTATGCTACGATCTTGAAATTCATTAATGCTTTTTCCTAAGAAGCCATTTGTGGTAAACTGAATACTTTCTGCTCTTATCAGAACCATTATCAAAATAATGTATATGTTTATTTCTTAATTAAAATTGTTTAATATTCAAAATAAAAGAGTATTTTGTTTTATTTTTATCATATTTACCAACCCCTCTGCTCGGGCATGATATGACACAAGGTCAATTTTTTAAGTGGAGTTTAACAGGTTTGAATTCAGAGTTTTCCTTCTCCTAGACTAGTTGGCTCACCAAGGCTGAAGAACCTTATCTGTCCTACTATTTACCCATACCTGGAGGAAGAATAATTGGATTCATACCTTTCCCAAGTGTATTAGTGCTATGTGAAATTGTTTTTTATTTTTATCACCAATGTCAGGCAAAGCAGTAGTAGCAGCTTATCTTTAAATATTTCTTACTCTCTCTCTCTCTCTCTCTCTATATATATATATATATATATATATACACTGATGGAAATAGTTGCAACAATAGATGTAAATTTTCAAATTACTCAATATTATACAGCCCAGAGAGCTGAGGTTGTAGAATACGGTGACTGCATCTCTGCAGAAGTGGAACACCCTGAGTCTCCTGGATATGAACTTAAACCATCCGATGTTAATATTTACCCAACCCCTCCGCTCAGGCAGGATATGACACAAGGTCAACTTCTAAGCGGAGTTTTACAGGTTCGAATTCACAGTTTTCCTTCTCCTAGACAAGTTGCCTCACCAAGGCTGAAGAACCTAGTCTGTCCTACTATTTACCCATGACTGGAGGGATAATAATTGGATTCATACCTTTCCCAAGGGTATTAGTACTATGTGAAATGCAATCAGATGGTAAGACGCCAGTCCTGGAGCTTTGGGGAATGCGTAGTACCCATTCATTGCCATTGCTCCCTGGTCTACATTAGCCCGATAGGGTCCTATCTACAGGGAAAAAAGAACTAAACTGTGAACCTTAGCAAAACTGAATTACGTAAAATAGGACTACTCTGAAATTTAAACCGTGTACTTATGCCAAACTAAATTGTTTTAAATAGAACTATTTTGACATTTAACTGTTTGTAAACAATATATATATATATATATATATATATACTAAACTGAATTGCTTGAAATTTAATTCGGTGTTAAATGACCCGAAAGGGGTTGATACGCCGTAAAAAACCAACTAACTAAACTAATCAACCAACCAGTCAATATTACCTGAAAAGATAATACAGCGGGTTTATAATATATATGTATGTATATATATACATTTACCAATCCGCACCTGCTGGATGCGACAAAAGGTTCATTTTAAGCAGATTTTAACAGGTTTGAATTCAGAGTTTTCCATCTGCTAGACCAGTAGGCATACCAAGGCTGAAGAGCTTAATCTGCTCTATTTTTTACCAATTGCTAGAGGAAGAAAAATAGGATTCATACCTTCATCAAGGGTTATTAGTGCTATGTGGAATGCAAACAGTGTCGTTCGAGATTTGAACTCGTATCCTCATGACCATTCCCTACGATTGTAACCATCACATCATCAACGCCTCTTTCTCTCTTTCTCTCTCTCACTCACTATCTCTGTCTCTCTGTCTCTCTGTCTCTCTCTCTCTATATATATATATATAATTGTATATAAACATGATTTAGCATTAGATAACCTAAAGGGTTGACCTGCTGTAAGACCTAATCACTCCACCGATAAATATGTCATGTACAATTTATTCAGCCGGTTTAAATGTGAATTAAAAATAAAATTGGCAACCTAAGTCGAAGGTGACATAACGGCTTCCTTTTCAATAGCTACTACATCAAGGTGCAGGAGAAGGCGCACCTTCATTTCCTGGATTGGTCCACTTAACCCTTGATCCTTACCTTATGATGCTGAGTGTTAAGCAAGAAGGGATCAAGTACTATTTTTTGAGTCTTTGGCATGATTCGACCTGGGATTGAACCGTAGTCTTCCGGACCATTGGCGAACCCACTACTCAATAATCACAAATTAATCAGAGAATTGATTAAGGTTCACTCAAAAATGTTCATAACGTGTATCATGAACATCCTCTTTACGCGTTAGTAGAAGCATACTAAGCATTTAAATCACTCAGACGGTAATCAACTTTCTTTTTTAAAACAGTGTCGAGGAGTCACCGTGGCGTAGTAGCAGGACTAGGACAGCATAGAAAGCCAATTCGAACATCAGTAATACGATTACATTTACTTCCGGACTTAGACGTTTACGAAAGTTAAGCCATCACTTATCCCACCAGGCATGGGTTAAATAGCAGCGTTATTCTTCTTCTACAAAAAGGAATTTGGCATAACCCACAAAAGTTTATATATATCATTAAACAAAGAAACCAAATACACACACATATATATATATATATATATATATATATATATATATATATATATATGGTATGACGTATTCGTTAAAATGTTTTTCATATACATGAGAGTGAAGATGTAGTTATAAAACGTTTTGAGTTTTAACATTTAATTTTTTCTCTTTCTCTCTCCCTTTCACTCTTTATATATATATATATATATATATATGTATCTCAATAAATAACACACACACAATAGAAATAGTAATGATGATATTCTATCTGAAGTTAAATGTTACTTCTTGTGATTTTATTTCTCTCTCTCTTTCTCTCTCGCTCTTTCTCTCTCTCTCTCTCTCACACACACACTCAAATATATATATATATATATATATATGGGTGTGTGTGTGTGTGTGTGTGTGATGGCATGAAATAACACTCATATAGGTTAGGCTTTGTCAGCTGAGGCTGTAGAATACGCTGACTGAATTTCTGTAAAGTGGTAAGACTTTCCCAATGAGTGTCCTGTTTATGACCTTAAGATATCTGATGGTGAAGTTCCAGAAATGCAGGAACTTTGAGGAATGCCGAGTACCTCTTCATTGCCATCGCCTCCAGTTTAAATCTGGCCCGGAGTGGTAGCAATTGATAGGGTCCATCTGTGGGTCAAATAGAACTTTTTGACATTTAAACTGTGTTCTTATGCTAAATTGAATCGTTTGAAATAGAATAATCAATTAACTGTGAGTGAAAAAATGACTGATGTTCAACTGGATGGTTAGAAATGCATAAGAACACTTGGAACCATTTAAATGTTTGCAAACGAATGAGTAATAAGAAATAAAATATTTTGCGTTAAATAGCAATATTTGTAACCAACTCACTGTGTGTAAAAAATACTTAATATTGTATCGAAATATATGTGTTAGATAGCAAAAATGGAAACTATTTAACCGTGTAGAGACTATACCAATACGAGTGTGCTAAAAAATTAATTCTAACTCATTTGCAAATGAAGTAAACGGTAAATTAATCTCTTGCATATCATCTATAACTATTTAATGTGTGCGACAAATGACTGATGTTAAATGGCTACTGTAACATTGCAATGTCTGAAAACATTTAACTGTGTACTAAAAATGAGATCTGTCTCGTTTTAAAATGTTGTCAACAAAATGTGTTTACAGATCATATATCTAATATATTCATTAAAAGTATTTGGCATTAAATAACCAACAATTGTTGATCTGCTATAAACCCAAACCAAACCAAATCAATCAAGTAGGTCTGATGCCATTTGAAAAGAGTTAAAAGTGACCACCCGCAAAACAGACGCGTGTATTGTTTTAATAAAGCCAATTATATGTTGTTTTAATAAAGCTAATTATTTGTTGCCTGGAAATCCAGAGTAAAGAGAGGTAATAATTTCATCAAATGATCTTGTTCATCCAACGGTCCTGCTCATGTTATGCCTAATGCACTGGCAATATTAGCTGATTTCATGGCTACTAATTAACATCGCTAATTTCAAAAGACATTTGCTTTTTTCTTCCCAGTAATGATAGCCATATTT
>OY757904.1:105565738-105598238 GCA_963585895.1 Sepioteuthis lessoniana
CTTAAAGTAGTTTTAGAGAAAAAAGAAGATATTCTGACAAAATTTGGTGATATTTGTAATGTTATCATATCTTAAGAGGAAACAAAAGGTTGTTAAAATCTAGGGAGTACCCACTAATGACACGTACACGTCAAGGATTTCATCGATATTAAATGAACGACGGTCTGGTGCTAGAATAGACGGAAGATAATGCTTTAGGATACCTGTCTACTCTCCTCCAAAGGAAGTCTCAGAACGCATTGTAGAATCTAAGAAATGGTGGGAATGGTATAACGACAATAGATGGGACGATTTTAGAAGAGATAAGTTATATCACGTTGTTGGTAAAGCAGTAAAATTTATTTTTTCTAAAGGAAGTTTGGTGTTTGAAGACCTCATATACTGAATTCACATGCTTTTAGGTAGCACTCGTGCTATGATGTATGTCGTCGTAGGAATTGGACCAAGCAATTTGTGTTCAAATCCTGGATAGAGCAGCTTGCAATTCATAGTGCGCTAATACCCTTAGATAGTGTATGAATATAACTATTCTCTCTCCAGTTGTAGCTAAATAGTCGGGCAGATTATGCTCTTAAACTTTGGTATGGCAAGCTGAATAAAAACTCTGATTTCTAAGAAGTTGGAGTGAGATGGGCTTTGTATTAATATTTTTACCCAAGACACTCTACATGAGTAATGTCCCCACAATTAAATCAAGTTACGGCACCAGTGAGTAAGTGAAAATGACCCTTATCTGATACGGAGTGATATCTGATAATACCCCTAGCAGGCTTCTTACGGAATATATCCTGTAAAAGAGAAGAAGAAAACCAAATAAAAACGATGGAAAATTCTCAATTCAAACCTCTTAAAATTCGCTTAGAAACTGACCTTGTGTCACATGCTGCTCATGCAGACGGGTTGGGAAATAAGAGTTGGCAACCGTAGTCAAGGGAGACCCGAAGGCTCCCCTTTCAATAGCTACTACACCGAGGTGTAGGGGAGGGCGTTACACCTTTCCCTGGGTTGCTTCACTTTACCCTTGATACGTAACTTATATTGCTGAGTGTTAAACAAGGAGGTATCAAGTACCATTTTTAAAGTATTTGGTATGACACGACCTGCGATTGAATCCAGGTCTGCCGGAGTCTTAGCGAACACTCTACCCACTAAGCCAATCAGCTGGTTGGTAAATATATATTCTGAATACTAATCATTTTAGAATAAACAACTTTTATATTTTTATTATCTTTTAAGAGCTTCCTTTCGCTCACTGTTTTCTTGTCGTTTTTATTCCATTTTTTGTTTTTTCATAAAATATCTTAAGACAAGGCATCTTCAAAATATAAAAAGGAAAAAAAAAAAAAAAAAAAAAAAGAAAATACACACTTGCGTCTACGGCTGAAGAGTGTTACTGTCATCATTTTTTCGTTTATTTCGAGTTCACAACAAAATTTATTCCACCTCAAATATATCTTTTTTTCAATTTAATGATGAAATATATTTTTTTACATACCCACAAATTTGACAATGAAGTGCATCCTTCCTACTTATGTGTGTGTCTTTCGGTGCGTAGAGTAAATAATAATTATATAATATATTTAGTAATTTGATATCCAATTTATCTATTGTTCAAAATGCTAAGTGAGTATTTCCCTACCCTACGCATGCATATAAACTGATATAGCCTTTACATGTGAGTATATAATATATAATGATGAAATGTATATAAATACCTGAATGAAGTAATCCCTAGAGTCAAATATACGTGGTGCATTCAATAGGTTTCTAGACTTTTTTGTACAGGCATTTCAAATTGTCGTAGACTCTTGAATATTCAGTATGTTATTGCTATACATCTTATCAGTTGACTGACCAATATTTATGATTTCAGCTTCAAATGAACAGCTACAGCAGCAATTGGAATATACCCTACTAAAGCCTGATTGTCACAGCTGGTAAATTTCAAAAATGCAATCTGACACTTTAGAAGAACGATATGCAATAAAATTCTGTTTTAAACTTGGAAAAAATGCCACAGAAACGTATGAAATGCTTCAGACTGATTTGGAGCATCTTGCTTGAATCGAGCATCAGTTTATGAGCAGCATAAGAGATTCAATGAAGGCACGGAGTCTGTGAGGGATGATGAGAGGTGTGGGAGGAGTAAGGAAGTCAATACACCAGAGTTGATTGGCCAAAGGGTTAGGGTTACTATGTTAAAGTTTTAAGAGAGTTCAGGAAAAGATTCCGTCGGAAAGGCCAGCACTCTTCAAATAAGTCAGTGGCATTTCCACCTGGACAATGCACCAGTCCACAACTCCATCCTTGTCACAGACTATTTTACGAAGATGGACATCAATACAGTTCCTCACCCTCCCTTATTCCAGACCTTGCTCCCAGTGACTTTTGGTTATTCCCTAAGCTCATAGGCTGTCGTTATGAGACAATTGGTGAGATGAAAGAGTCTGTGACGAAGGTCATTGACATGCTCACACAAGAGGACTTCCACGGGGCCTTCCAGAAGTTGTTGGAACGGTACAACAAGTGCATTGCAGCCGGAGGATATTTCTTTGAAGGGGACTAGAGTTTCATGTGTGTACTATCAATAAAAGTGCCTATACGAAAAAAGTCTGGAAACTTATTTAATGATCCTCGTATTTATTACTATATTGTCATACAATTGTGTTTGAGAATCATTAGCTTAAAATTATGAAAAAAAATATCATTCAACTGAAAAAATAAAACCCAAAAAACAAACAAAAACTATATGAATTAAACTAATTTCTTCTTAAGTTTGCAAAAAGAAAAAAGAAAAAGAAAAGAAATGGTTAGAGATTACCACAACCCAGCCGCTTATCCTAAGTAGATAGTTGCGATTTTAAAACTTTTTTTTGTGTAAGCATGGTTTTTATACGTGTTTTTTTTCCATATCAAATTCCACTGCTTACCAACAAGAGCTGACGCGTATTTATACGCCAAGTTCAACTTCACTTTATTGAATATCGCTCAAAATATAGCTTTTATTATCCCAGACATGATTTGAATGGAGTGATATATTTAAAGATGGTAGGCTTCGACATTTATAACCAACAATTTACTTTCTGTGAAAGAAGGTCAACTTTATTTCTGTTTGGGTAACACACGTTTATGAAGTTTTTGCAAGTTTTTCTCCACTGCTTGACTTTTAATATCGGATGCTATGGTTTATTGAGAAAATCTTGACAGTTTCCTGATGCTATATTTAACCTTTTAATAATGAATATGGCGATTTATATGCTAGTGCGCATGCCCGTGTGGCTCATTCACTATTGGGATTCTAGCATGTTGTTGGCGTCTGTATAAACATTTTGAGAAGGTTACTTTTTTCGACGACCTCGAGTTCTATTAAAATAGAATCTATCTTTGTCTGCATTTAAAAAGTTGTTGAAAGTAAATAAAACAACAAATTGAAAGTATACTGATTAAAAAATTAAAAGGTAGGGGAGAGTTTTACTTATAAATCGAAGGGTATAAATATTCAGCTAATTGAACCAAGTTTTTTGGTTAAATTGTTGTATACCATACTGGCCTAATGATGAAGGATAAAAACATAACACTTTTCTTTATTACACTCGTAATGGTACGAAGTTAACCGCGCGTTTGTGTGTGTGTGTGTGTGTGTGTGTGTGTGTGTGAGAGAGAGAGAGAGAGAGAGAGAGAGAGAGAGAGGAATATATAGGAAAGACTTGAAAGATTTGGACATTTCTTAGCGGCGTTGTGCCATACTCATGGCTTTACTTAGCACGTCTTCTTAAACACGCTTTGCCACACTCAGATTCAGGGCCGTTCATCTCTTCTTCTTTGACGAGAAGTTCTTAACCAGTCTTCACCAGGGGATCAATTGGGCCCCTGCAGCCATGCTCACACTTCAAGTCTCCAAATCCCAAGACTGCAGACTGACGACTGACCGTTACTGCTCAGGGCTGCCGTCCACCCCTGAGCGGCTGTTCTTTGTGACCGACTGTATCTGGATCCAAGACTGAAATTGACCGTTAATCTGTGGGTACCTGTGTATATATAGTTTCATATCTCCTACGAATTTCTGGTTCAACTCATGTGAGCTGCTTAGACCGACGCATCACTCCCTCCGGTTTACACAGGAGCGACCTGCAATCACTTTGTTAATATAACTGGAACATCCAGCTCTGTCAAGGGTTAATATGCAACAAAATGAACGCAAAAAATTATTTCATAGCCAAAGTACGTGACCTGTGTGTATATATATATATATATATATGTGTGTGTGTGTGTGTGTGTGCTATGTTAATATGCACCTAGTCAAGTTATGGACTGCTATCGATAGGTTATCGATCATATGAAAGTCTGATCTATCCGATAACATAAACAGGATTTCTTTCAAGCAGTGGCTGTATCAATACTACTGTATGGATGCACCACGAGGATAATAAAAGTACAATAACAAAATACCCAGAGTGAAAGCTAGATAGAAACTACACAAGAACGCTAAGAGCTATTTCGAACAAATCCTGAAAGTAACAGAACACGAAATAATTTCCGCACATTTCTAAACCGGAGGCAAATTTTTAAATTGCTAAAAAATTTTGAAGCTCATCGCACTTGTAATGATTGTAGGGTAACTAACAGTCACTGAGAAGATTTATGTAATCCCCCCCCCCCGGCAGAAAGTACACGCATAAATCAGTAATTGTACACGCTGCATTTAACAATACTTTCTACTGAAAGGCGGCCATCTTGAGCATATTTTAGGGCTACTTTTGACATTTTTCCGTTCATGTTTGAAAATTAAAAATGTCAGATCCAAAATTCTTATACTTACTCTCTCTCTCTCTCTGTATATATATATATATATATATATATATATTAAACAAATGTAAATATTTATATTACTCAATCACTTGTGATTCCTGATTTGTATCCGATAATTATTTTGTTTCAAAGAAGGTGAAATACCCTGTACTTCTAAACAAATGCTTTAACAAAAGCAAGGGGCACATAACTCCAAGTTTTTATCGCAATGTCTCTCTCCGAGATGGGTGAGTTATCAAAATCTCGAGGTCCATGTCTTCCAGTGGTTGAATAGGCAGACTGGTCTTCAATAAAAAGGATAACTTTCTTGCTCTTCAAAAAGAGTCTGCTAAAAGATGGATTATCTGCTCTTTGACACTTTATTAGTTAGATCATGGCATCAGTAAAACTGGATGAATTAAATTTCGTCATATATTTTCCTCATTGCCATCAGATTTTTTTCTCGCAACATTAATTCTTTATTTAGATCTAGTAATAGAGGTGGAAAAAAATTAATGATTTAAATAAGAGTTTAATTCTTATGGGATACTACTAAATTTTACATAACGGCAGAATGGACAAGTGAAAATGAAAGATAAACTTATCGAAGTATATTAATAAAAATGCTTCATTTAAGAAATTCGGACGACAAAAGCCTTTCATATCTATATTTTAAGATTTTTAATGAACAATATTTCAAGAGAGAGCACGAACTTGAATCTATTTCTCTATCAATAACCGCTACGTCACTATATATATATATATATATATATATATATATATATATATATATATATATACATATATACAGGGTGGAACGATAAAATTGTCACAATAGAAAAGACGACATGATTCCATTTCCATCTAATGAAAACCAGTTTTCTTTTTTTGTTGCAGACCATCTACTAGTTGGCCAGTTGTGTACAAATTCCAAGAGCGATAGGAGCCTTCTATTATGTCTAAAGTGACATAATGTTCAACGAGCGAGATCGGGGATGCGCCACTGCACAACTCATGCTCTCTACCAATCCAAGTTATGACAACAGGACCATTGCCAGCACCCTCAAAATTCAAATCCGGACGGTTCAACGCTTGAGGGTACAGATCAACGCAGCGGACGACCCTTTGGAGGTGGTAGAACAGAAGGCCACATCATGCCACCTCACATCTTCGACGTCGGCTTGAAAGTCAACACCAAAGTATACCTGGAGAGGCTGAAGAGTGTGGTGATCCTCTGGTGCAATCAGGTGGTCAGTGGCAGACCCTGGGTGTGGCAGCAAGACTCGGCGCCGGTCCACAAGTCCAAAGAGACCTAGGCATGTTTTCAGAAGGAGTGGTACGACTTTGTACCCTTCTCTCACTGCCCTCTCCCCCGCCCTAAACCCGCTGGACTACTTCGTTCGGTCATACGTTGAGAACATCACCAACATGACCTCCCACAACACCAAAGCCAGCTTGATCACCGCCATCCGCCGAGTATTCGCCGAGCTCCCGCTGACAATTGTGGATAAGGCATGCTCCTCGTTCCGGATCCGTATCGAGGCTTTGATTGAGGCTGAGGATGGCTACATTGAATAGATGTCAGCTATACTACATAATCAAGTTACCTGAATTGATGTTTTCAATAAAAGTTTTAAAATAAAGCTGTAGTATTGTTTTCTTTTGAACGACAATTTTATCGTTCCACCCTGTGTGTGTGTATATATATATATATATATATAATATCGAATTAAGACCTAACCAAATTTGGTTTTTGATAAAAAATATTCTGATTTTAAAACAAATATAATCAGATTCTTATCAATTCATTAGAAACATAATACAATGAAAATGGGTGTAAGTAGAATATATCTATTGCCAAAATGTCAAGCATTGACAATCCAGCATAGACAAAAATTGCAAAATATATATCGCCAAAAATAAAATTGCATATATATATATATATATATATATATATATATATATATATATATATATGCACTTATTTTTGAACTGCTGCATGCTCATAATTTTTTTTAAGGAATTATAGATATACATAGGTATATATATATATATATATATATATATATATATATATATATATATCGCAGAAACATATGAAAGTATAGACTTACAAAAAAACACATGTCTAGTGTATATGACCATATGCTACAAACACACGCACACACACACACACGTATATAAATGTACGTAATGTATTCATATATACACGTGTACCATAAATGGAAACATTCTTGAAAGAGCAGCATCTGTTTTGCTGATGAGATTAATTCAGGATCTTCAGGCCAAAATTCTGTTTTCGATTCGTCTAAAGATCGAAGACAACGATAAAAATGTTCTTTTTTTAAGATTAGCAGAACGAATTCAACACTTTGAAATGTCAAAAAAAAAAAAAAAAAGAAAAAAAAAACGATTGTTGGCGAATGCTGATTTGTCTCCCGCCATTTTGTGGCTTCGCATCATCTTCCTCTTTTCAGATATGCACAACACCTAACATGGTTTCATCTTGACTCAATCCTAACCTATCAACTCATAATCTTACGATGGTATTTTTAGTTTCCTTGTGCTATTCAAAACTGGTGCTAAATTGCAGAATTGCACATGGTTTATCTCACTGATATAACCTCATTTTCATTTATTAGGCTTTTTAAGGATTTTTCAAAAATGCATTTTATTGACTCAATCATAGCAGCAAGATTTAAATTTATTTATAATCCCAACTTTGAATGGTAAGATACATATGCCGGCAAAAAGTGATTCTTTTTCTTTCTCTTTAATGGCATATCAAATCTTGATGGTTATTTAATTCCAAATCTTGTTCATGCATCAATTGTATATGTATTTTAAGGGAATAGTTCTAAGTAATATTATTTTAAACAAGCCGTACACACGTGTTTGGAAATTATCAAATAGTTTCAAGAATTGCTTTTTATGGTTTGCACACAGTTAAATGGTTTCAACTTTACTAACTAATACTAATATTTCAATTTACTATTAATGATTTGTTTGTTCCCAGTTAAATGGTTTCAAGAACGGTAAATGATTAAACAGTTCAATTTGACCCGTACAGACTCTTACAGGTACTTGTTCCGAGTGGACTTGGGAGTTATGGCAATGAATCGGTACTCCGTCAGAGCTTCATGAACAGATGGTTTAATATAATTTCCAGCACACTTGTTGGGATGAGGTTCTTATCCATCAACCGGTGTGTTCTACTGCCCCATCTGACTTAGAAAAAGTGCGTCTTAGTGTTATGGTTATCGCAATTAGAAATGGAATCGGCTGCACGAGTCTCTGGACAGGGCTAATATTTTTCAAATACCGCTAATACCATTAGGAAATGTATATATATATATATACACACACACACACGCACACACACACACACACATATATATATATATATATATATATATACTCCCCTACCCCCGTAAGGTTGAGTTCTCTTGCGAATGAAGTAATCGTGTTGCCATTAGCGTTTATTGCAAGTTTCTTCATATATGAATTGAGGTCTCGGTACCCGTTTAACGGATGTAAGTAAACAATAGTAATTGTGACTCATAACCGTTTAAAATTTACTTCGCTGCTACTGGCTCCTCATGGCTGAGGGTTAGAGTCTTGGATTGGCGTTTGAGTCAACTGGGTTTCGATCCCAGTTACGGGAAACTAATATGTCTAGCCACACTGATGAGTTCTGATAGAACGAAACAGATCTGTCTATGGATGACTATATATATATATATATATATATATTCCTCCCTTGTTATGGTTAGATGCTAGGGTAGACCGCCCTTTTAAAACTTGTTTCAGCAACGAATCTAGGAGAAGGAAAACTCTGAATTCAAATGAGTACTCCACTTAGGTAAATGTATACAAAATGTTCTTTTATAGGCATTATCTTTACTATATTTTACCTAAAATATTCGTGTCGAGATTGGTTTGTTTTTTTGTTTAAAGTTTTATCAACTTACTAGGAACATTTAATGTCAAATCTACCACTGTAGAAGAATATGAATGGGTTTATTTAACCTATAGCTGGGGTGGATAAGAGGTGTCTACACTTTTTCCGAGGATATTTCTCCGAAAGTGAACGTAAACTGCGACTGGAGCTCGATCCCGGTTACCATGATGTCACCGTTCACCACGTTAGCCACTACGTCACGAGGACTCCCTTGTTTATATTCCATTGACCCGAAAAAACTTGTAGAAAAGAGGTAAAGAGAAATTGCAATAAATTTGTTTTCTGTTGTCTACGCTTTAAAAGAGAAAGATAAATATTCGGTTTAGCGGACCTCTGAAGGACACAAGCTAGACGTTCAATTTAGATAATGAGACTGTCTTTATCGCGAGAGTTATAAATTGAATTACCATGACCAGAAAATCCAGTAAACACTGAGCGTGCCATACAGAAATATTAGACAGCTGTTTCGACCTTATTAGGCCTCATCAGTGGAGATCAAACTTTCCTGACTTATGTTTACAAATGTTATATATCGAACGTAAGTATATTGATATGGCATAAAGCGCAACCAAAGCAAATCGTATATATTTTATATACATATAAAGAGTACGTGGCATTAAATAACCTACAATGGTTGATGTGCTATAAAACCAAACCAAACCAAACCAAATCATATATATATTTTATATATCTGTATAAAGAGTACATGACATTAGAAAACCTACAATGGTTGATATACCATAAAACACAACCAAACCTAATCATATATATATAAATATATATATATATATATATATATATAAAGAGAGAGAGAGAGAGAGAGAGAGAGAGAGAGAGAGAGAGTACTTAGCATTAAATAACCTACAATGGTTGATATACCATAAAACACAACCAAACCTAATCATATATATATATACATATAAAGAGAGAGAGAGAGAGAGAGAGAGAGAGAGAGAGAGAGAGAGATATTACTTAGCATTAAATAACCTACAATGCTGATATACCATAAAACACAACCAAACCTAATCATATATATATATATACATATAAAGAGAGAGAGAGACAGAGAGAGAGAGAGACAGAGAGAGAGAGAGAGAGAGATATTACTTAGCATTAAATAACCTACAATGGTTGATATGCCATAAAACCAAACCAATCTCTTTTCAATGTTTAATCCCTTTTCTCGTGATGGAATTCATTGCTTATAAAGCTCTGTACACATACGTATTAACTTATACAATCTCTGCTTTCGTATTCTACTGATATCGACATTGATAAATTCAAGTCAACAAATTTGGTTAGTTTTTTTGATAGCGAGAACTGAACAATGTACAGGATATCAGCATTAAGAGCATGAAAAAAGACCTTTCATATCTGGAGGGGAATGGAGATGATCAAAGGGTCAAATGAGACGAAAGAACAATGTTGATTCCTCAGCCAAAACAAAAACAAAAAAACAAAAAAAAAAACAGTAACTCAAAAACAGCTATAATGTCGCCGGTTACAAGAAGTCATTTCAGTCACCGAAGACAAATAACAGAAAAGGATATTCAAAACGCGTTTGTAAATATGAAAAATTGTCTGCATTTTTAAACTAGTTCGTTCGTTTTCCTCAACAATATGTGTATGTATGTATGTATGTGGGTGTGTCGATGTTAATGCATATTTTTATATATGCGCGTTTTATATAAGTTTTCTTGGCCCAGGAGGCTGGAGCTGAAGAATTCACCGATTGCATCTCTGCTGAGGGGTAAGACTGCCCCAATGAGTGTCCTGGAATCGACACTAAATCTGATGATAAGGATCCAGTTATGTTGGAGCTTTGGGGAATGCGGAGTACCCCTTTATTGCCATTGCTCCCAGGTCTACTCTGGCCCGGAGTGGTAGTACCTGATCAGGTGCTATCTATGGGTGAAGTAGAACTAAACTGTGTACTTATACTAAACTGAATTGTTTGAAATAGAACTTTTTTCATATCTAAACTGCGTACTTACGCTAAACTAAACTGTTTTTATATTTAACTATGTCTAAATAAATGATTGATGTTTAATTGAATTGTTTGTGATATATAGCAATACTTGGAACAATTTAGCAGAGTTGAATGAACTAAATAGTTTCAAATAGAATTCTTTACTTTTGCCGTGGGTAAACAAAAAACTGTACCTATGCTTAACTGAATTGTTTGAAATAGAAATATTTATATGTATAAAAATGCATTTGACATTAAACAACCTACACTGGTTGATATGCCATAAATCAAAACTAAACCAAACAATATGGTTCATATATATATTATGTATACATACTAGTTTTCATTTATATTTATATTTTTATATGAATGCTATATATATATATTATATTAGTAAAGTTTTTTTTTAATTTTGTTTATATATATATATATATATATATATATATATATATGATACTCTCAAACCGAATTTCCGCTGTAGAGCCTGGAGCATGCAACAAGAGTCACTGGTCTCTACGTGAATTCAGATAACACACATTTTATGTGTTTAATCAAGAACTTTTTATTAAATCAATATTGACACATTTGCATAACTCGACAGCAATATCTCATCTCCGGGAAGTGATATCAATATACTCATAGATAAGGTTACCGACCATAGAAAAATCTGATCTCCTTCATTTAATAAAGTACGAGTTCTTTAAAGAGATAGCTGTAACAGTACTACTCTATGGTTGCACTACTTTCGCTTTAACAAAACGTTTATAGAAGAAGCTAGACGGAAATTATACAAACTCGGCGCAAGCTGTTTGAACAAATCACAGAAGTATCACTCTACAAGACAGTAGCTGTACGGCCACTTACCTCTTATCTCACAAGCAATCACAATAAGATGAACTATAAAAACTCTATGTGAACACTGGACGCTTTTTAGAGGACCTGTCACGAATGATGACCCATAAGAACCTATGGTGAGAGAATCCATCCTGTCGGTACACTTTGACGATGATGAGCATATGTACAAAACTTCACCCAAGTCTAACACAAGATGGCGACAAAAAAAAAAAACAGTGTAAAAAGTACTGACTATTAATTATTATTGAGAATATCCGAGTGCGAGAGTCCCCTTGATATAATAGTGAACGTGGTGGATTGTGACATCATAGTAAGTGAGTTCGAACTCCAATCGTACTATTATATTCATTTTGAGAATAATACTCTTGGGAATCGGTTGAATAATAACAATACTGTTCTATAAGGCTGGCTTTAACATTTAAAATCTCACTAAAGTTATCCCATTGAAGAAAGAAACCGTTCTTAACTTGAAAATATCTTACTAATCATTGACTCTCAATGAAACTATCCTCTCATAAGTAAGTAAAGTTGGTGACCATAGTCGAGGGTCACCCGAAGGCTCTCTTTTCAATAGCTACTACAACGAGGTGTGGGGTAGGGCGCTACTTCATTCCCAGGATTGCTCCACTTTGTCCTTATAGTGTTGAGTGCTAAGCAAGGTGGCATCAAGTACCATTTTTTAAGTCTTTGCTATGACTCGACCTGGGCTTGAACCCTGGTCTCCCGGACCACTAGCAAACACTCTACTCATTAGGCCAATCGCCAGGTATTGGCTTAGTGGTAGAAAGTTTGTCAATGGACCGGGAGACCGGGGTTCAATCTAGAGTCGAGTCATACCAGAGACTCAAAAAGTGGTACTTGATACCTCCTTGCTTAACACTCAGCATTATAAGGTATATTTCAAGAGTATAGTGGAGCAATCAAAGGAAAGGAATAGCGCCCTGGGTGTAGTAGCCATTGAAAAGGGAGCCTTCGGGTAGCCCTCGACTACAATCGCCAACTTTAATTTTATCATCTCATAGTCTCGCTCAAACAAAAGTGTTTTTTTGTGTATTTGTGGGGATTACATCCGAACAAATAACAGTATTATTATCATATTATATATAGGATTCATATAAAAAGAAATAAAAAAGATAATTACAAAAAAAAAAATAGATAAATGCAAAAGTAACAGTTTCCCTCGAGGTCTCTACTCATAATTCACTGCAACCATGATAAACATTTATATACGCCATATATTTACAAAAACGCCCGGGATACGACTCAAAGTTAAGTTAATTCACAAGCAGAGTACAGTTGCTTCGAATCCAGGGTTTTCTTTCTACAAGACGGGCACTATATAGATAAAGAGCCCCATTTGCCTTATTATTTACTCGATGGAATTCCTGAAGTGTAGTGGCTATGTCCTGAACTGCAACATTTTAAAAAGCGAGTTTGAATTTCAGTCGCCCAATTACGTTCACTTTCAGATCTGTCTGGTTAGGAAAGATAACTCTTATCCTCTCAACTATGGGTAGAATAGTATTACTTCTGTTCTTCTTGAAGATTGTACTTAGCATTAAATAACCCTCGGAAGTTGATGTGCAATTAAACAAAGAAAAGAAACCGAAGTATTAAGTCATAGCTGGGGTAGAATAGATCGATTCATGCTTTTCGTTGGGACATTAACGCAAAATAAAATACAAACATTGTCGTCCTGAATTTGAACTCGGCTCAACGAATCCATTTCCTAAGAGGCTCGGGCTGAACTGTGGCCTCGAAATAAGCGAGTTCGAGCTCACGACGCGCTATAACGTTCATTTTCGGACTAATTACCTTGGGAAAAGTATAAATTCTCCTACACCCTACCCAATCTATAGTTTAAATAGTGTAGCTACTATTCTTCAACAAGGTTTGATTTGCCTTCAAATAACCTAAGAAGGTTGATATCCCATTAAGCATAGAAACCAAAACCAAACCAAACCATTTCATATAATGACTAAGAGGTCCTTATTTGCGTCTATATGTTAGCATAGAGCGTTCTGATTCCGTCATCTTGCTTGATATTTTTAGCATTGAATAATACACTACTATCTCCTTATTATGAGAAATAATATGTCTTTATTGATAACATTGTCATAATACCGATTCTAAAATAGCTACAGTTGTGATAACATAATCATTACTGTTGTCGAAACTGACAAAACAAACAATGCGACAATGAACACAGACGTTAAACATGCTGAAAGTTTCAGAAATTGCTTCAAAATGATGAAAATAGCTTATCTCTGCCTATTTTTTTCTTTTCAAGGATTTTCTTATATTTGGTTGATCGAGGCAACAACAACAACAACAACAGTAATAACGACAACAAAATCCTCGAAAGCTTTTCAACGCTGGCTGTGACCCATCGAAGTATTGGGAAAACAAAGAACCAGTTTCCAAGATTAACAAAGACACGCTTCACAAAGTATTTGTGGCTATCATCAAGGTGTACTGACAGCACTTATTTCCTTGACTCTTTCTCTCTTTCTCTCACTCATTCGCCATTGGTCTCTATTGGCCATCGCTTTTGGTAGGTGGTCAAGACGGCACTCAGTTTCTGATTTTCTCAATTAACACCGGTGGGTGTTCATGTGTTTGAGCACATAGGGGAACCTCGCTTATGAGTTAGACCTTACTTCTTTAGCGGTGCCCTGCGTGACGTACTCTTTTTACTCGGATAATTTTCGAGATGGAGGGGTATGTATGCGTAGAGCAGCTGTTTTGTAGGATATGTCGCCTGGATCTATTCCAAACAGCTTGCAAAATCCTTAAGTAGTTGCCATAAAGATTTTTTTCTTTGAATTTCGTTTGAGTTCAAGTAGTGAAACTGTAATATTACGGACGGGCGCTGTCGTGGAGAGCGCGCGTGCGCATCGGCTGTAGTCAATCAGTGAAAGTGTCACGAGACTAGCGCGTGCGGACAGAATGACCAGCAAAGTTAGACGTGATTTTAAAATAATCACAGATGAATTATCACGTGTTTCACGACAGTTTCACAGGTGACATTGAACATTCGGGGATCTTCAATTTGTTCCCCAAAATCTCTATATAAGAAAATAAGTCACGAGGTTTTGGGAGAGTCGAAGGAAGCTTTCAAAACAGGCCCGTCAAAGGTTCCGAGGCCCCAACCCGACTTACCTAGTCTGCTACGACCTATCTGTCACGCGTGTGTCAACAGCCAGCTCTCCCCCCACACCGCTGTCACCACCAAGAGGAAGGGAGAAGAAAAACGTAAATAAAATGAACTTTTCGAGTTGCAATGATCATAGCCTTAAGTGAATAATAAACAACTGCTATATTTTCTTCCCTTAACTTCGAGTTTGAGTATTTCTTTTTCTGCGGACTTCTTTCTTTAAAGCACAACATGTTGGTCCTATGTTACAAAACCATACGGTAGTGCTGACATATTACAGCTTCAAAGAATATTCACTTTTTCAGAAATATCAGATTTCCATCTGGTCATTAACATGTAAATAAAAATCCATTCCTTACCAATGCGTATGTTGACATAACGTTCAGTAGATAAGACCCTGCTACCGAGGTATACAAAGCCATTTACTTATTTCGAAAGCTTGCCATTTAAAGAATAAATAGTGCCATCTTGATTAAAAGGCATGAACCCTGTTTCATTTGCCTGTCTGATACAGACGACGCAATGGAGATTCGGTTTTGGAAGATTTTTTTAATCTTTGGTTTAAATTTGTTCATTATTATCTTCATTATTAGCAATCGAAAAGACAACTCTCAAATTTATTCTTTTATTTCTAGTTGAAAGAATCAAGGATTAGGGACAAAAAGAAATCTGATAAAGTTGACTTCATCTCTTTTCTTAAAATGTTGATGGTTTCAATCACTCAGGAAATGTTCTGGTTAACTGCTTGAATAGAAATCTTTAAGTTATCTATTGAAGTCTAGAAGACACAGTAAAACTAACTATCTTGATAATTTGATCTCTTTAATTGGGACTTGAATGGTCATTCTGTTTGGAAGAATGACACATAACAGAGACAAAAAAAAATGGCAGTACGCTGTATATTTGTTCTTGAAATTAATTCTTTTAATGTTCAAATTATCTAGAATTATAGACGTAAAGAATTCTTACAATATTCCATAAATCTCTTCTCTATTTTAACTCAATCCAAGTTATTCTAATTGAATGGGCATAATACGATACTAAGATAATTCGATTAGAATAATGCAGTAAAACATCTGAAACTAATCCTTTGATCTCCGAAGAGGGGGCCTCCCCTATCGTTGTGCATTTGTAAAAGGAATATTAGGCGTATTTTTTCCAGCTATTCTCAGTAAATACCTGCTCTGATTGGCTTATCTTATTCCATGGGCTAATCATATATGAAATCTACCACCTTCTATCAACCCTAATGAAGATCTTACGGGAGTGGAGTTCAGGTTTAAGTGTTCACATGGGTCTTTACTGTAGAGTAAAAAAAAAAAAGGTTTGACAAATAATATATAAATGTTCATAGCCAGCTTTTGTTCGAGAAACGTGATTAAACGGACATTTTAAGGTGCTAAGCCGATTAAATTAGGAGGCGGTGATGAAGCCTAAACCTTTGATGTTCTGAGTTTCTTTTACTGATGTCATTAATGATTAATTCTGGAGATTTGGGTGGAATTCTTTTCTCCAATTCTTGTCTATAAAAATTTGTTTTGATTGGCTTATTTTAGGATCAAGTCAAAAATGTAACCTAAAATATTCTATTAACTTCTCATCCGTATCGTAGGAACGTAATGTTTTGCTGAAAACGTCTTAAAGGGTTTTTTGTCTGGAGTCTAAAAATTATCTTACAACTAAGAAAAATTAGTTGGTTTGTTGTTTGTGTTTATGGCATATCAACCTTTGTAGGTTATTTAATGCCAAATCCATTTTTATACGAATAATCAGTTCTATTTCAAAAAATTCAGTTTTGCATGAGTACACAGTTTAATTGTCAAAAAACATTGCTATTTCAAGCTATTCCTTTTAGTCAAGTAGTTGCAATTCAAACAATTCAGTTTAGCGTAAGTACGTTGTTTAAATATACAAACAGTTCTATTTCAAGTAATTTAGTTTTGCATAATTACGCAGATTAGTTTTATTTAACCAATCAGGTGCTAACACTTCGGGCCAGAGGGGACCTGGGAGCGATGGCAATGAGGGGTTGCTTCACATTCCCTAAATTTCCAGCATCACTGGAACCTCATCATCATACTGTTTAGAGTCATATCCAAGACGCTTCAAACGAGTTTTTCCCTTTCGAATAAGATGCACGTTTAATTTTCAGGCAACCAAATAAAACTCATGATTATCATCATGTCGTGCCGCCCCGGATCTTCCCGACCCTCTCTCGCAACTCGTCTCTATTGTCCATCGCTCCCTGTAGGTATTCCAGGCTACATCCTGTATCGGCACAGAGCTATTGTATATAGATTCTAGCTGGTCGTTCTGCCTTTGCTCGTCCATATAAAGGGGTCCACAGGAGTATGTGGCTTATGAGTTCGTCCCTACTTCTCCAGCAGTGTCCTGCATGTCTGGTTCGTCTAACTTGAGCTGTAGGTGGCCATACAGATGCTGCCTTGTCGGGTGCTACATCCTGGTTTTATTCTATATTGCTCGCAGCATTCTTGTGTAATTGCCGTCAAGCTTTTTCTTCAAACGTTTAGTTAGCGTTCATGTAGTGCATCCATATAGTAGTATCGACTCAACCGCTGCTTGGAAAAACTGTGCTTTATTTTATCGGTCATGTCTGACTTTCATATGACCGATAGGCTATCGATAGCCGTCCATGCCTTTGCTAGTAGTGTGTTGATGTCTGTCTCGGTTGATGAGACACTGCTTCTAAGGTAGGTGGATTTGTCCACTAGTTTCGGAGAACTACCATTTAGTGTGGGGATGTCATCTCCTTGAATAAAGCGCATGTATTTCGTCTTGTCTGCGTTGACATGGAGGCCTATGCCAGCAGCTGCTCGTTCCAGACTATGAAGCAGGGTTTCGGCTAGGACGGGTGTATTTGCCAGAAGTGCCATGTCATGGGTGTAGTCCGCGTCCGTAATGAAAGTAGAAACCATTAATTTTTTGGCTTATTTGTTCAAGGGCATATAAACTTCGTATAGATTAGTTCATGCCGACATTAAATTCATTTGTAAATGTTTAATTGCAGTCATAACTATGCATAAATTCAACTTTCCTTTGTAACCAATTTTTAAAAAATCACACATTCATTTGACTATAATCCACACTTAATTTCATAGTTATATGGTATCAAGTAATCCTCTTTTAAGTTATAAACTTTATCGAGAAAACCATGAGAACCTGGAGAGTGGAAATGACAGTGGGAGGAAAAAGTTAAGCTGAGTGCAAAGATCCAAAGAGGTATATTCCAAGGAGATGCATTATAACTATTATTATTTTTAAATGCAATAATGCGGATACAAACTTAGTAAATCGCAAGAAAAGATCAGTCACTTAATGTACGGGGACGACATTAAACAGTTTGCAAAAAACGAAAAAGAACTTGAAACCCTAATTCAGGCAGTTAGAATATACAGGCAAGACATAGGAATGGAATAGATAAATGCGCTATGCTCGTAAAGAAAAGCGGGAAACGACACATAACGGACGGAATGGAACAACCAAATCAAGAAAAAAAGAACGCTCAGAGAAAAGGAAATGTATAAGTACTTGGGAATATTGGAAGCAGACACAATCAAACAAGTGAAGATGAAAGAAAAAAATAAAAGAGAATAGTTCAGAAGAACGAGAAAGCAACTCGAAATCAAAGTAAATTGCAGGAACCTTATAAAAGGGATAAACTTAGCTATCCTCTACGTAAGATACTCTAGATCATTCCTGAAGTGGATTAGAGAAGAACTTTAACAAATGTATTCAAGAGCAAGAAAACTTATGACGATGCATAGGGCCTTACATCCCAGACATGACGTCGACAGACTAATGTGTCAGTAAAAGAAGGAAGAAAAGGATTTGCCAGCTTTGAAGATAGCGTTGATGCATCTATACAACGACTCGAAGACTGCATAGAAAAGCGTGTAGAAAGACTGATTACAGCCACCAGAAACAATACTGACAACACGAGGATTAAAATACCGATAATAACAAGAAACAAAATAGTAAATGTACGTTATGTGGTAATAGTGTTTAAACGATCAATCACATGTTAAGCGAATACAGTAAACTGGTACAGAAAGAGCATACGACTAGACATGACTGGGTGGACAAGGTGATCCACTGTGTATCGTGCAAGAAATTTAAATTTGACCATACCAACCATGATATATGCACAAACAAGAATCCCTCCTGGAAAATGAGACGCATAAACTCCTCGAGGATTGTGAAAAGGAAACAGATCTCGTAATCTCGTCCAGCAGACCAGATAAGCAACCACAAAAAAACAAAAAAAAAACAACAAAAAAAAACAACAGAGAGAACTTACCGAATAGTGGACTTGGCTGTCACGGTTGACCACAGAGTAAAATTGAAAGAAAGCGAACAGAATGATAAGTACCTTGACCTTGCTAGAGAATTGAAAAAAAAAAAACAAAAACAAACAAACAGTGGAACATGAAAGTTACGGTGATTCCAATTATAATCAGTGTTCTTGGTACAGTCGCCAAAAGAATGGTACAAGGACTAGAGGGCTTGGAAATAAGAGGACGAGTGGAGATCATCCAAACCACAGAATAGTTAAGATCGGCCGGAATACTGAGAGCAGTCCTGTCTTGAGGAGGCTTGCTGTCACTCAAACTCCAGGGAGAAACCATCGGCTAACGCTGATCTAAAAAATTCGAAAAGGAGTAAATAATAATAATAATAATAGGTCGAGTAGAGACCACCCAAATTCGAGTATTGTTGAGATCAGCGATAATACTGAGAAGAGTCCCGAAGACTTGAGGAGATGTGTGGTCAATCAGACTCCAGTGAAAAACCATCTGCTAACGCTGGTGTGAAAAATTCTCGAAAGAATAAAATAATAAACAATAATTTGGAAACAAAAATGGGGTAAAACAAATTGTATTAAATAGCAATACTTGGAACTCTTTAACGGTGCGCCTAAATTGAATTATTTGAATGAGATAACAATACTCGGAACAATTTGACTGCATGCAAATGAATGAATAGTGCTGAATATAATAATTAGTGTTAAATAGCAATACTTGTAACCGCTTCACTTTTTGCAAACAAATGGTTTTAATTTAATAGAATTATTGATGTTAGAAAGCAATAATTGAAACAATTTCACTGTGTAGAAACAGTATGCACTTATGTGCAAACAAATTGGTTCTAAATCATTAAAAAATTTTTTTTATCTAAACCATTCCCTTAAAAATCATGTGTATATCTATTTAACTGTGTGCAAACAAATAATTAATAGTAAATATAATTATTCGTGTTGGAAAAAGTTAAAACCATTCAACTATCTGCAGAATAAAGAGCTTAGACTTTACAAATCATATATATCTTAGACTTTAGACTTTACAAATCATATATATTAAATATATAAGTGTAAAGAGAATTTGGCATTAAATAACCAACAATGGCTGACATGCCATAAAACAAAATAAAAACAAATCATATATGTATGTATGTATGTATGTATGTATAAAGAGGATTTGGCATTAAATAACCTATAATGGTTGATATGCCAAAAAACTAAACCAAAAAAAAAACAACGACTTAATATATTTGTAAAAAGAGGATTTGGCATTAAACAACCTAGAATCGTTGATATGTCATAAAACCAAACCAAACCCAATTCACACAATACAGAGCTTTAAAATTTGAGCCAAATCATTGGATCCTGTTTAGTATCAAACACAGAGAACCTTGAATATAATCATTAAAGCACTACATATATTCATGTTAAAAGTTGATCTTGTGTATAGGTTGACTCGTGATTTTTGGTTATGAAATCATTAAGTTTTGGAATCAGGTTTTCGAGAGTTTGTTGTTTGAATTTCAACATTCTAAAATTACTACATACGAGGTGTCTACGATAAGTTTCCAGATTTTTTTCCTATGGGGGTTTAAAATTGTCGTACTATGTTATGGCTAAACATTTGACTGACCAATTTTTAGGATTTCAGCTTCAAATAAACTGCTACAGCAGCAATTGGCATACACCCTACTAAAGCCTGATTGTCACAGCTGGTGAATTTCAGAAATGCAATCTGACACTTTAGAAGAACGATATGCAATAAAATTCTGTTTTACACTTGGAAAAAATGCCACGGAAACGTATGGAATGCTTCAGACTGCTTTTCGACCATCTTGCATGAATCGAGCATCAGTTTATGAGTGGCATAAGATATTCAAGAAAGGCAGGGAGTCTGTGAGGGATGATGAGAGGTGTGGGAGGAGTAAGGAAGTCAATACACCAGAGTTAATTGGCCAAAAGATTAGTGTTAGGGTTACTATGTTGAGGTTTTAAGGGAGTTCAGGAAGAGATTCCGTCGGAAGAGGCCAGTACTCTTTAAATCGAGTTAGTCCACAAGGACAATGCACTAGTCCACAACTTCCTCCTTTTCACAGACTATTTGACCAAGATGGGCATCAAGACAGTTCCTCAGCCTCCCTATAGTCAGGACATTGCTCCCTGTGACTTTTGGTTATTCCCTAAGCTCAGAGGCTGTCGTTATGAGACAATTGAGGAGTTGAAAGGGTCTGTGACGAAGGTCATTGACACGCTGACATAAGAGGACTTCCATGGGGCCTTCCAGAAGTTGTTGGAACGGTACAACAAACGCATTGCAGCCGGAGGAGATAACTTCGAAGGGAACTAGGGTTTCATGTGTATTACCATTACCAGGTATTACCACTCTGGGTCAGAGCAGACCTTGAAATAATGGCAATGAGGGTGTACTCCACACTTAGCAGAGTTTCAGAATTGGAACGTCACAAACTGATGTTGTTTATTATCATACCCTGGAGCCATATTAATTGAAATGTTTATCTAATAAGAATAGGATTTTTTAACACCGAGTTTTTCTCGAATTAAAATAACCTTGGTCATATTTTTGCCCTTTCATAGAGGTCAATTTATATGAGAAGCTTTCCTTACAGCCTTCTCCAGTTCGACACTCACCACATTCATTACTGAAACAATTATCCACTTTATAACGTCTATTTTACAATGATCCTTATATACATATTGACAAGTGTTGCATGATACGATTATTATGCAAATTATACACCTATATTTTTAGCCTTTCATTTTAGGAACGTGCTCTCTTTTATAGAGCTTATTACAACGATGTCAGAAAATCAGACGAAATTAAACTAAGAACTGATGACCACTTTCTTATCATTCATGCGAGCAAATGAATTGACCAACTTTTAGATACAGTAATGTAACAGCTTTAGATATTCTTGTAGTAAGTTCTGTTGATGTTACTGGAGTCAGCAGAAGAATATTAGGTAATTTAATACTCCAGGTAATCCCCCTAAACCTAGTACAACATATTTCTTAAAAAATGATTATATATTCATAAAACCGGCGTTTCTAGATGGTGATATAGGTTGTGTTAGTGCGTTAAACGTACAGTCCTGGATATGACACTAAACTATCTGCTGGTGAGTCTACATACAGTCCTGGAGCTTTGGGAAATGTGGAGTACCTCTTCGTTGCAATTGCTCCTACGCTCGCTCTGGCTCGGAGTGGTAGCACCTGATATGGTCCTATCTATGTGCTAAATTGAATTATTACTCAGCAATACTTGGAACCATTTGATTATGGACAAATGCATGGATATTCTTTAATAGAGTAACTAGTGCTAAATAGCAATACATGTAACCACTTCACTATCTCCAAACGAATGTTTAATATTGAATAGAATAATTAATGTCAGATAGCCATAATTGCTACCATTCAACTGAGTAGAAACAATAGCAATATTCGTGTGCAAATAAATTAGCTCTAACTTATCTAAAAATGAAATTTCCTACAAATTATTAACTTACAAACAAATCACCTGCATATCCATTTAAATGTGTACAAAAATGACTGATTTTAAATTGTCGATGTTACATAGCAATACGAGAAACTACTTAACTATGTGCAAACAAATAATCAATTGTGAATAGCTGTGTTAGACATAAATACTTTAAACCATTTAACAGTGTACAATAAAATTTACTCAGACTCGTTTCAAAATATCAACAAAAGTTTTTATAAATCATCTATTTACTATATATGTATAAAAATGATATGGTATTAAATAACATACAGTGGTTGACATACCATAAAACCCAGCCAAAACAAACCAACATACAATACAATTAGATATCACTATATGTATTTTACCTGGCCATTGGTCTAATGAGTAGAGTGTTTGCTAATGGTCCGGGAGAGCAGGGTTCAATCCCAGGTCGAGTTATACCAAAACTTAAAAATGGTTCTTGGTACGGCCTTGCCTAACACTCAGCATTATAAGGATAAAGTGGAGCAATCCAGGGGAAGGAGTAGCGCCCTCCCCTACACCTCGATGTTGTAGCTATTGAAAAGGGAGCCTTCGGGTCACCCTCGGCTAGGGTCGCCAACTTTACTTCTTACTTATTTATATTTTATTGACAAATATAACACGTTTTTTATTCTCAGAGGAAGAAATATTTATGGTACTGGAGTCGGCAGGAAGAGTATTAAAACCCAGGTATAATAGTTCTCTTACTCCAAATAAAACATCTTTTATAAATAACAGTTTCTTCTACTATTTTATGGGTTCTAAATGATAATATTGCCCGCTTAATTAAAACTTTGTAACTATGAAAAATCAAGTTTGGTTTGAAAATCTTCTTATATACATCTATATGAGAAATTCGATATATAGAGCTTAGTAATGTATAATAGTGTTATATATTGACCCTCGACCGAGCCGTCAGTCAAGAGATGCACTTGTGTAAATAAGCGGAAGAACAGGATGCCAAAGTGAGAACCAGCTGCAGATTGAGGGCTTTGGGCCCTTAGTGACCTCCGGTCGAGCAACCCAAGCCAAGATGAGAAAGAAATGCTGCTTTGGTCGAGAGGAAGAACTTGGGTCAATATAGCAGTCCGTCCTTATCTCCACTCATTTCTCACACATAACAAACATCATTTTCGAAATTAAAGTGTGAGAGATTTATATTTTTGTAAAGAGGTGTATTCGTTCGTTATTGAAGTCGTTCATTATCAGTTGATTATGTTCCTATGTATATTTGTCTACGCGTAGTATAATATACCACAATAATTATCAATATCCATTTAGCCCGCTGAAGTGAAAACGCAAAATACTATGGTTTCAAATGTGTTTCATACATTAACACTTTATTCGCGTTACTGTCAGTTTTATAGGGTAAACTAAATTATTATGCACTAATATTATTCTTTTTAAAAATCGAATTTATTTTCTATCCATACGGAGCCATTACCAATCCTGTCACTCATTCATCAATGAAGTTGAAGGCATGACATTTGTAGTTAGCGATTGCTTAATATAGATTATGATTTCATTAAAAGAAACTTAATTGAAAATTTATCAAATTTCAACATTGAATATACAGAAAGAATGCGCTCGTGGCATATCGGTTATAATGGACAAAGAAATGTGCCCGGTGAACCAAGTTGAAATTCTGTAGAGGTCATGTGCCTCTTAACAATTTTTTATTGTTATGAATAAAGAACCGAGGTCACAACCTGGGCAAGGCTGTTAGCATTTCATATAGTGTTAATGATATTAGGAAAGTGCAGGAAGATAAATTTATTGGTTTGCACTTGAAGCACCTAAAAAAAGAGACAACAAGAAGAACAATCACTTTTTTTTGTGACATCTACACACGAGTAATTATTTTTTACGTGGTATCCAGCTATAAAACAACTTTCTGTCCAATCTGATTTGGTGGGAAGCCGAATAAATCGATACCATTGAGAAAGGTACGAATAGTACTAATTCTCCCACCATCTATGAGTATATAGTCAGCCACATTGGGTTCTTTAACATTGGTATGGCAATTAGACTTTGAAAAGAACAATTATGGATTAAAAAAGAAACTGATGTGAACCAGAAGAGGGATGAGCTTAACCAGGCTATTTCTGGTCAAGACTCACTACACGAGTAGCACCGACCCGACCAAAACCAGGCTACAAGTTTGATGTACGAATTTTATCTGTTGCCATGTCTATCCTCTAAATTCAAACCAATTGTACTCTACTTTAGAAAATGATTTTAGTGGAGCGATTAGGTAAATACGTAAATAACCCATCAGGAGTTGTTAGCCCATTAACCAAATGAACCACACCAAACCACTAAAGGAGGGAAAGAATGAATACGTCCAGTCTCTGAATAATTTACTCAAAACAGAGTCTTCAGTAGAAATAGATCACAGCAAGATAGCCGCAAAAAGCCAAGCAAAAAGCTATGAATAGAGTACTGTAAACTCTGTGAGTATGGTGGCTGTCGACTCAGCAGAAAACGTCAGCACGTTGAACATAGGATTCATCGCCTCTAAATCTGAGGTGGAATCAATAAGATCACTATTTTTATGGAAAAGAAAACGGACGGCATTTTTGTCAGTTTATTTTTTATTTTTTTGAAAAAAGGAAACCATTGACAATGGATCGATTTTGTGTGTGCTTCATCTTCCCCGTCTTTGACTAAAAAAAGTTTGCTCTTTCAATAGTTTATCACGCTAAGATACATAGACCTACAAACACATTGCGTGACGGCAATGGCTTGTACAAGCAAATAAGTATATATATAGCATTGATGTACTGACATATATGTACATAGTGTATGCATATATTGTATGGATTTAGAAGATTACTCTCTAAATATAGAAATAGAAAATAGGCTGTACATTGTTACAGGGAAAGTGCCTATGGTGAAGTGGTTAGAATAGTGGACTGCGACGTCGTAGTAAGCGAGTTCGAACTCCAGTCAGGTATTTACGGTCATTGCTCGACTAATACTGTTGGGAAAGGTATTAGCCCCCTTTATCTTCTCATCTATGGGTTAAATAGTATTACTATTGTTATTTCTACAAGGATGGCTTTGGCATTAAAAAATCCACAAATTATGCTATCATATTTACCGACCCCTCCGCTCGGGCAGGATATGATACAAGGTCAATTTTTAAGCGGAGTTTAAGAGGTTTGTATTCAGAGTTTTCCTTCTCCTAGACTAGTTGCCTCACCATGGCTGAAGAAACTAGTCTGTCCTACAATATAACCATAGCTGAAGGGAGAATAATTGGATTCATAACTTTCCCAAGGGTATTAGTGCTATGTGAAATACAATCAGTTTTGTCCAGGGTTTGAACTCGTGACGCCGTGTCCATTTCCTACGACGATAACCATTACACCACGGGCACCTCCACAAATTATGATATGCCATTTTACCAAGAAACCAAACCAAATATTTCCCAGTTGCCTCGGGCTGTAGAATACAATGACTGCTTCTCTGTAGAGGGATAAGACTCCCCAACGAGTGCCCTGATATGACACTAAACAATCAGATGGCGAGGCTCCAGTAACACAGGGACTTTGAGGAATGCGGTCCACTCCTTTATTACCATCACTCCCATGTCCACGCTGACCCATCGAGTAACATCTAATAGGGTCTTATCTATGGGTCAAATAGAACTGAACTGTGTACCTATGCTAAACAGAACTGTGTACTTATGCTAAATAGAACCGTTTGAATGGACTTGGTATTAATAACCTACAATGGTTGATATACCATAAAACCAAACGAAACCAAACTAAATAATCACAACACCTTTCGAGAATTATGTTTGGATTTTATGTTTCCTACTTAAACAGTATGTCTTCTGAATGAAACTTTAAAAGAGAAGTTTTCTATTTATAAATAAATTAATTAATTGATAAATAAAGCAAAATAAATAAAATAAAATAAACAAAAGCTTGGAGAACTGTACAAAGAAACGAACGCAAAAAATGTTTTTCAGCTGATATTAAATAAAGGGAAATATTTTAGTATCTAAAAAGAGAAAGGATTATTCCCCATAAACAGTATATATATGGCACTTATAGATACCCATAACAAAAATATTGTTTCGAGACAAATGAATCAATAAATAAATAGCCAATATTTTTCTCCATATCAGTCATATTTATTTATTCAGAGTTATCATATTAAATTATCAATACGCCAGTCAGTGGGCGTAAGAAGTATTTAATCAACTGTATCAATCTTATAAATTTCGTTAAAATAAAAAAAAAGATTAAGGTCAGTATGTTAGATAGTATTCCGAAAAGTTTTCTTTTAAAACCGATTTTACATGGTATTTTTTCTTATATGCGTGACATTTTATTTTAATATATCTATCCATCTATCTATCTATATAGATAGATAGATAGGGACCTAAAAATCCTGTAAATAAAAACGGGTTAAAATGATTTTCCGGATAAATACAATATTCGTGTTACTGTCAGTTTCAGATGGTAATCACAATAAACAAACTTGTTATAAGATTCTTTTAAAAAATCAAATTCATTTTCTATTCATATCTTGCAGCGCCCATCCCTCCTTCGATAAATTTGGATGCGTGAAATTTGTAGTCAGCGCTTGGAAAATACATAAAATGATCACCAAATTTTTAATCTTCAGTCAGGAGCCAATAAACAAAAATGATGCTTGTTAACATGTCTGTATTTGCTTATCAATTCAAATTTCTTATTTAGTAGATTGTTTTGTTCGAGGAAAGCGATCGAGAATTTTTCCACCAGGCATAATTTAAAGTTTCTCGATTTTGCCCACTTGTTCCTGTTTTTATTCTTTTTATAATTTTTTTTAATCAAATCTAATTCGGTCATGTGTATTTTACGTAAATTTTTTTTTCATTAAAAAACGTTATAAAAACGTTATAAAGTTTTTCTGATCCAATATATTGATTAATTGAAAAAATAACCATAGCGCATATTTCAACAAACCTATTAGGCTAATTTGCCACATAGTTGCAACTGAAATTGGGGCTCTTTTCCCAATCGATGCATGATTACAAGAATACGCTCCTGAGGAAACGTGGCGTCAAATCAATTAGTCTTTGGTATTTAACGAAATGACAAAAGACCTCAGAGAGGTATGGTCTGTAGTTGTATCAACGAGAGCAATGACGATGTAAAGCTAGAATTGGGATATCGGAACGTGTTATCCTGAAGAACAATAACTCAACGCCATGCTCTTCAAGGAATATATACGGTCGTGCCCCGATAAAGCAACTGCGTTAATCGTCGATAGCGGTGAAGTTGTAAAGTAACGTAGTAGTGTTGGTAACATGCACGATGACTAATTTCTATAGTGAGAAATATGCTGGATAAATAAATATATTTACCTTACCTTTCAGACACCCCTCGTCCCGGCAGAGATAGTATCAGATTTCCTAAATTCTCTGGTGAGAGTTGCTGTTATTGATTGTACATCACAAGATATCAGCGGGATATTTTCAAACTTTGATCCCAGGGCGCCAGTGTAACTTTATTCTAATGACATCAATGAATACATAGATCAGTATATCATCGTATTCTTTCTGCCACCTCGATTCCAATCTTGTCGCATTTATGGTCTGGCACGTTTATTTCTAACACTGTGAAAGGTCGACGTCGAACAAATTACACATTTTATAGCTGTATACATGAACATCTCACTTTCATTGCGTTCTGCACCTAACTTGTTTCTTGTTACTCTGTCTGTCTGTTTGACTTTCTCGGTCTCACTCTCACTCTGTCTCTCTCTCACTCTCTCTCTCTTTCTCCCTTCCTCTCTTTCTCTCTCTCTGAATATATATAGATATATATACTACTAGATAAAGATATAACTTTTAGGAGCTTCAGCCCCTAAAAATCTTCACTAGCCAGAGGTCCCGTAGAGATTAAATGATTTATTATTTTATTTGTGAATGCAGAATAAATTACAAGTTTTAAAAATTACAAAAGGATATAAAATCAGACCGCTCCTTGTTCATTTTTCACAAAATTAGGATATTTTCTGTACATTGATAATATATATATATATATATATATCTGTGACTATATATATGTATATATATATATATATATATATGTTTAATACTTATTCTATTAAACTGCATTTACAAAGTATTAAGCGCTTTTTTAATTTCTTACTAGTATTGGCTTTTTAAAATGCTTACACATACAAACAACCAACTAAACCAACCACCCACCCACGCGCACACACGCACACGTACACACACACACACACACACACATATATATATATATATATGTATATACTTATCCATCCGCACGAACAGGATGCAACATAAGGAGAATTTTTTTAACAATTGAATTTAGAGTTTTATTTCTCCTTAACCGGTTGCCTCATCAAGGCTAAAGAATCCAGTCTGCCTTACAATGTTAACCCATTGCAGGAGAGAGAATAATTAGATTTATACCATTCCCAAGGGTATTAACGATATGTGCAATGGAAACAGTTTTGTCCTGGCCTTGGACTCGAATCCATCTATTTCCTACGACGCAACCATTAAACACACACACACACACACACACACACACACACACATATATATATATATATATATATATATATATATAGTAGCGAGCGTAAAGATCCGAACGATGTTAAGAAAAAGTATAAATGTGAAAAAAACTTTTTATTTTAACGCTCCATAGAAAAATATAGATATAAAGGTAAATTATATAATTCCAAATTTTAAAGCTCAATAAACTTATTTTGAAAAAGTTATGAGAATAATTATATAACATTTGAAAAAAAATAGACGATCAAAAACATCAGAACGATTAAATAAATTAGTAAAATTGAATAATTATCTTTTGTTATTAAAAAATTTTAGGGTGTGTACAAAAGATTAGCTCAGGCTCGTTTAAAAATATTATCAACAAAAAGTTTTTATAAATCATCTATTTGTTATATATGTATAAAGATGATATGGTATTAAATAACCTAACATGGTTAATATACCATAAAACCAAACCCAAACAAATCAACATATTATATATTACAATTAGATATCATTATATGTATTTTACCTGGCCATTGGTAGAGTGTTTGCTAATGGTCCGGGAGAGCGGGGTTCAATCCCAGGTCGAGTTATACCGAAGACTCAAAAAATGGTTCTTGGTACGGCCTTGAGCATTATAAGGTACGGATGAAGGATAAAGTGGAGCAATTCGGGGGGAGGAGCTATTGAAAAGGAGCCATCGGGTCGCCGAGTATTTGTCGCTGCCTCCCACCAGACACGAAGGAGCCATTGGGTCGCCCTTGACTAAGGTCGCCAACTTTACTTACTTTACTATAAGTGACCGAATATTGTATTATTTTCAATTTTCGATCACTTAAAGTGTACTGCTCTAATTTAAATCTCGTTATGATGCATCGTTTTGACTGGGTTAGATAGTTACATACACAGGCCACTGTTGTCGGCGGCGGTTAACAAAGTTTTTAACAAAAAAAAAAATGATGGAAGCAATTTATCATGGATTCTAAATCTGATACTCAATTCTAATCTGAAGATGTTTGCTCTTTTTAGCAGAGAATTATGAAATATTCGCTTCGGATTGATCTAATTATTGATTAAAGATTGATTTCCAATGTTTGCTTTCTACATTCTACTATTTCCCTTGATTCGATCCGACTTATAATACACCAGCTCGATCCCAGATGTTTTTTTTTATTGAAAACCTTGCTTAGAAACTAAAAGCAGCTTATATATATATATATATATATATATATATATATATATGTGTGTGTGTGTGTGTGTGTGTGTGTGTGTAAAAGTTTTGATCTTTTTTTACGCTTATTATTCCTTTTTATTTCAATAAAAAACACTCTTCAGTTTGACTCTCGAATTGATCTTTATGTTCTTGGATAACAGATCCACAAAATGCCATACAGGCATTTTTCATCTTGGAATATTGGCTTCAGTCAAACGCAAATCCTTTCTCTCATGTAATATCGACAAAAATCAGGAAACCATCTTTCAAGCTCGATGTTTTAACATACCAAAACTCTCATAATATCTTTTTTGTCCGTTTTTTTCCCATTGCATTACACAAGTATGTCTAGACAGCTAAGGCCACAAACCTTTCTATGGATACAAATCGGGCAGCCGAGCATTTCTGAAACACTGTTGTTTCTGAAAATTCCAATTTTTTAAAATTTCATAGGCCTATTCTTGAATGATTGAATCTACGACACGTCAAGCAATTAAATTTCAGAATACGTCTTTTTAAAGCGATTATATAGCTTCAAGTTACAAGTGATAATAATTATTTTAAAATAATAGAGGTTATACCCAAGCAGTGGTGTTGTCTATACTACTATATAGGTGCACTTCATGGACGCTGAATAAACCTATAGAGAAAAAGCTAAACGGCAAAGGCACAAGAAAGCTACGTGCTATATTCAACAAATCCTGGAAGTAACATCCCACAAAACAGCAGGTGTTTGGCCACCTACTCCTATCTTTAAAACTATCCAAATTAGACGAACAAGGCATATGGGACACTGTGGGGGAAGTAAGGACGAAATCCTAAGCGATGTTCTTCTATGGACACCTTCACACCGCCGAGTTAGTGTTGGACGACAACCTAGAACTAATCTACAACAGCTCTGTACGAATACAGGATGCAGTCTAGATCACCTGCCGGAAGCGATGGAAGATAGAAACGAATGGAGAGAGAGAGAGAGAGAGAGAGAGAGAGAGAGAGAGAGAGAGAGAGAGAGTTATAGAAATCCGTGCTAGCTAGATGACATGAGGATGATATAGTTTCATGAACTATTCTTAATTAAGATAATTATTTGTTTACACACTGTTATATAATTTAAGTATTCGTGTCTAATACTAAAAATTGTCAACATTTTTACTGTTTCAGGTATTTTAAACAATTATATAATTTTCGTTATTGGCCTAATGAGTAGAGTGTTCGCCAATGGTTCGGTAGACCCAGGTTGAGTCATACCAAAAACTAAAAAAATGGTACTTGATGCCACCTTGCTTAACACTCAACATTATGAGGTAAGGATCAAGAGTAAAGTGGAGCAATCCAGGGAATGGAGTAGCACCCTCCACTACACCTAGATGTAGTAGCTATTCGAAAGGGAGCCTTCGGGCCACTCTCGACTAAGGTCACCAACTTAAATAATTTCAACTGACGAATTACAAAAATCCATTGTAAGTAAGTATCGATGTCAGTAACTATTTTCCATACAAATAATTTGCTCATTGTCATATGATTTTAAGTACTTCTATTTCTTACAAATAGTTTTCAAACAGATATATTGGGTCCATATATAGAACTCTAACAGATAATACAATTCCGGGTGAGTAAATCTTTGAATAAAAACGGCAAAGTTGTATCTTTATTCTCCCTAAAGATCCAGATATAGGGCCATATCTCTAGAGGTAGTTTAGAGTAAAACCTTTTTTGTGTGGAAGTGTCTTACTCCTTCTGTTGAGTATTATCTAAGTAAATGTTCTAATCACTAATTATAAGGTGGTTTAATTTTTTAGTGATGGGTTCAACTCTTATTATAAGTCTAATGCTAAACTGAACTCTGCTTGTTTTTGTTGCATATTAACCATTGTAGGTTATTCAATGCTGAATCCATTTTAGACATATAAACAGTTCGATTTTAAATTATCTAGTTTAATCAACAAAATTCCAAGTATGGGCATATATGTATTACTAACAATTCAATTAAACATCAGTCATTTATTTGCACAAAGTTAAATGTCAAATTTCTGAGAGATTAAATGTCATATAGATTAAATGTCATAGAGATTAAATGTCATATTTCTGAGATATTAAAAATCTCTCAGAAATATGATACATTTTACATATAGCTTATCTTTTCATGGTTAAACATTAGACATTTGCACAGTTTTCAATGAATCA
>OY757904.1:105600738-105713238 GCA_963585895.1 Sepioteuthis lessoniana
AGTAGCCGTAAAAATAGACAGAGTGACCTGAGATCAAATCCTGGACAAAACTGCATTTCACATAGCACTAATAGTTTTGGAAAGAGTTTGAATCTTACTATTCTTCCTCAAGCTAGAATACAAATAGTTAAGCAGATTGGGCTCTGTAGCCTTGGTATGGCAACTGGTCTTGGGGAAAGAAAATCTGAATACAAACCTGTTAAATTCTGTTTAAAAAATTGACCTTGTCCTGCATCCTGCTTGTGTGGAAGGCGATCCTAATAAATAAACACACACACACACACACACACACACACACACACACACATATATATATATATATATACACAAACATAGTTGTTGATACTAATATATACTTACATCTATCTATCTATCTATCTATCTATCTATCCAAACATGGGCCCCACAGGTATTGTAATGGTTGGCAAACTTGACTAGCAAACCTGCAAGAGTGAGTTCGAGTCTCATTGGGTGCCCCATTCATTCGGCCTTGTGCCACATCTAAGCAAAAAGCTTACTAAATTACTATATATATTCAAACATATATACAAACCGAAGCACACGCATCACACACACACACACACACACACATATATATATATATATATATATATATATATATATATGTATATTCGTATGTTTGTATCTTGATACAACTTTTCCGTGTTTGTCTGCAAGTAAATCATGCTTAAATAAAAATAGCAATCACAGACGTTAATTTTAATTTACTAAAAAGGAAATGGAGAATGATTTTACATTGGGATTCGCTGTATTGTTGGGTATCGTAAACTCGAGGAAACCTTTTTTTAAATTTTGGCTGAGGGAGTAATATTAAGGTAAATAAATTCCCCCAAATCGATTTTTTTTTACCAATATCAGGATCTATGGAAAAGATGTTTTTTGACATTTTGAGAAAGCATTGGAGATTCGATCAATTTTTTGTCTGCGTGTGTGACCACGTATTTCGAAAGATATTTGTATTGACAGGTTAGATCAGTGGTTCCCCACTGATTTTGGGCCATGCCACATTTTGGTATTTATAAGATTTCTTAATATTTAATTCTAACTTATTCAAAACTTTACTGAAATTCACGTGAACAAATCTTAAAAGGAAAATAACTTGGCCTTTAAACAAGCACCACCTAAATATTGCATGCCCCAGTAAAATATTACCATAATCTACCGGTGGGGCGTGCGCCACACGTTGGGAATTACTGGGTTAGGTAGAAAGATATATTAAAAAAATCATTCAGGACATAGTTTTTTTGTTTGGGTTTATGGCATATCAACCTTTTTAGGTTATTTAATGCCAAATCCATTTTATACAAATAAGTAAAGTTGGCGACCGTAGTCGAAGGCTACTCGAAAGCTTCCTTTTCAATAGCTACTACACCGAGGTGTAGGGGAGGGCGCTACTCCTTTCCTTGGATTGCTTCACTTTACCCTTAAAACGTATCTTATGATACTGAGTGTTAAGTAAGGAATTATAACGTACCACCATTTGAGTCTTTCGTATGACTCGACCTGAGATTGAGTTCCGATCTCCCGAGGCATTGGCAAACATTCTACCACAAAGAGATCATGATGGTATCCTGGTGGCTAAGCAGTCCGTGACTAGGCAACTAAAGTATTCACATGATGAACAACACTCCACTTTAGCCTTTACTGGGTTAGACAGGCGGCCGGAGAGGTCCGATCCGATTAATCGGTTTGTCTTGTCAATCTCATATCTATAAGTTTATCCTGATTGTATTCTCTAAATTGCTCTTGTAGCAAGCAAACACTCAAGCTTTTTTCGTCTAAAAGCTGCTAGAAGTCAATGGCTGAGTGTTAATTACGTTGAGAAGAAACAAAACTTTAAGTATCCTCAGTATGGCACTAAACTGCGTCTGAAAGTAAGACTCCATCCCTGGAGTTTTGGGGGATGTAGAATACTCCTTCATTACCATTACTCTCAGATCGACTCTGACCGGGAGTAGTAGTACCTGTTAGGGTTTCATCTATGAGTCAAATAGAACTTTTCAATCATTTATGGAGGATTATTATTATGAGTCATTTGAAATCATGCAGCTTTGAGTAAATTTTTTCGTATTCGAAATACTTAATAAGTAAAATTATTAATGTTAAATAACAATACTTGAAACCATTTAACAATATGAAAACAACTGATTAATATAAAATAGTATTATTGATTATAGATAATAATACTTGAAACCATTTAACTGTATGGAAACAACTGATTAATATCAAAAAGTATTATTGATTATAGATAATAATACTTGAAACCATTTAACTGTATGGAAACAACTGATTAATATCAAATAGTATTATTGATTATAGATAATAATACTTGAAACCATTTAACTGTATGGAAAAAACGGAATAATATCAAATAGTATTATTGATTATAGATAATAATACTTGAAACCATTTAACTGTATGGAAAAAACGGAATAATATCAAAGAGTATTAATGATTATAGATAGCAATGATTGAAACCATTTCAGAGTGTGCTAACGTTGGAGCTCTGGCTGGTTTAAAAATAGTTGCAATCAAACTATTGGTACACAAACAAATATGTATATATATATATATATATATATATATATATATATATATATATATATATATAGATATAATACAAGATTTGGCATTAAAAACCCACAGGAGTTGATATACCATGAAACACCAAGCAATTAAACAACAAATAAGAAGTTGTATGTTAGTTTGAATGTTCTAAGAAAATTATTCAAAATTTCTACGTGACCTCTTTCCATCATCTTTGATTATTTTCAAAATTAAAAAGAAACATATTTTTCAGTTTTGAGAAACTTTTATGCATTAGTGATTTTTTCTTTAGCATTTATGTTAAAAAAAGTGAATTCATCTTTTCATGTGTTTTTGGTGCAATAAAAAGTTAAATATATGTAAACTATTTGTCGTATATTGTTATCAGCTAAGTATCCAGTTGAGATGAATTATGCTGCTGAGATGGCGATGCAATTGTCCATGCTGGAGGTTCCTGCTAAATAAACTAAAATCCATGTGTAGGCGGAAGAATCTCGGGTAGACCAAGTCAGAAATGACCCTGAGGGATGAAATATGCATATTATTGCTGTTATTCACCCAGCACTTGCAAAAACATACATAGCACACCAGGAAGTTGTTGGTTTATTTGTTAACCTCCGTATCAACTCCATATAGGTTTTTATCTCTTAGAATATTCGCACAATTGTCTTTGTTATTTCATTTGTTGTTGGGATTAAACCGGTAGCATCCAGTTGATTTCACTCAAAAGTACTTTTCAACTAAAAACCTTATCCAGTGCGCTATGTGTCTAGCTGCACACATAATGCAGTTCGCGGTTCTTTGTAGGTTCTGTTCATGTCCTGCGGTCGACATGAAACAACTGAAGAAGTTTCTGAAACAACTGAAGAAGTTCGACATGAAACAACTGAAGAAGTTTCTGAAACAACTGAATAAGTTCGACATGAAACAACTGAAGAAGGTTCTGAAACAACTGAAGAAGGTTCTGTTCATGTCCCGCGGTCGACATGAAACAACTGAAGAAGGTCGACATGAAACAACTGAAGAAGGTTCTGAAACAACTGGAGAAAGTTCTGAAACAACTGAAGAAGGTTCTGTTCATGTCCCGCGGTCGACATGAAACAACTGAAGAAGGTCGAAGGACATATCGGCTGAAACATTGTGAGTATGATAAAGAAGATAATGACCATAGTCCGAATATTCCAAATGATAAGAATTATAAAGCATCCTCTCTGAAATTTACACAAATAAATCTATATAAATTATCTAATGCCAAAATTTAATTAAATTGTAAAATTTAATTAATTTGTAATTTTCATTTCAATCATAATTTATATTTTCACTGTTCCATTGCAATGATTTTTAATTAGACATTTTTATTTTTTATAATATTCCTTTGTTTGAAGAGTTATATGACACTAAGTCTTTATATTGGAGGTGCCCGTGGTGTAACGGTTATCGTCGTAGGAAATGGACACGGCGGCACGAGTTCAAATCCTGGACGAGACTGATTGCATTTCACATAGCACTAATACCCTTGGGAAAGGTATGAATCCAATTATTCTCCCTCCAGCTATGGGTAAATAGTAGCACAGACTGATTTCTTCAGCTTTGGTGAGGCAACGAGTCTAGGAGAAGGAAAACTCTGAATTCAAACCTGTTAAACTCCGCTTAAAAATTGACTTTGTATCATATCCTTCCCGAACGGAGGGGTTGGGTAAATAGGATTAAGTCTTTATATATAATAAAAATAAACTTCGAACCTATCTATTCTACCTTTCTAACGCTACCAATTTGCCAGCGATTAGATGGTTTCAAATAATTCATGATAATCCTTCGTAAACGATTTTAGCTTCTAGTTAGTATTCTTGATACAAATACGTTGCATATAATTATACGGCATCAAGTATACCAATCAAATAAAAATAGTTTTGAACACCTATTTTCAACTGTACATTAGATCCTAACAGGTACTATTACTCTGGAATGAGTCATGTAGCGTTGTGGTCTCTGTGCTGGCCTGCCACATCCTACTAAGTAAGTCTGAGCCGCAGTGAAACTATAATGTTCCCTTACGAAATAATATCCAGGGGAAAGATTAGCCAAGATTTAAATAGTACCACTAGTGTTCTTTTACTGGGATGGTTTTGGCATCAAGTGACCATAAAGGTGGATGAGCTATTAAAGAAAGAAAGCAAATAAAACTATCACTTTAGTTCAGAATTAACCTGGGAGTAATGTCAGAGAAGAGGTATTCCATACTCCTCAGCGCTTCACAACTTGAGTCTCACCACTGGATGCTGAGTAATGTCATATTTAAGAGATCTTTTTGGTCTTAACACTCTGCAAAGAACCCGGTGATCGTATTTTAAGCCTCGACAATGATAGCGTATTGAAGAAGTCTGCGTAGTAGGTTGATATATCTATTTGCAAAATTCTGAAGTGTCTTTGTTGAATTCAAGCAAGATCGTATGAAGACAATAGAAAAAAATTAACGAATTTTCTTGAGGGCTTTTAAATTTTATCCCATAGCTTTTTCTTCTAGCTTTTAATATATTCTCCAGACTGTCATATAAATAATTCCTATTCTTGTCTAGAATATTCTTGAAGAATTTTTTGTTAACATTATCGTACCGCTTGTCTGCCGAGCGTAAAAAAACCATATATTTTTCCAGAATGAAAGTCAATATTTACACTAAGGATCTGTAAACAATCTACATCAATATATATATATATATATATATATATATATATATATATATATATATATATATATATATATATATGTAATGTATAGGATCATAGCAACACTTGAAGATATGGCTCGATAGTTAGGGCAGTGAACTATTAAGTGAGAGATCTAAAGCTTTATGTAATATGCACACTTGATTGTTTCAGTTACTGCATCTAGGTGATTGCTACTTCACTCAAGCGATTTTTATTTATGGGGTAACTGTCTCATGATAGAATAAACGCGAAGATTACGAGTTATTTCAGGCATGAAATAGGTTATTTTCTAACACAGATATTTGAAAATTTGAACCAAAATGGAGATAAAGATGAAGGAAGTATAAGAGCCCTTCTTTCTGAAAGGAACTATGACTGCTACCAATGACAGAAAAAAGTTTCATTCCAACACTTAAAATGACACATAATAAACAAAAGAAACATTTTAATAAGATTATCTCCTAATGGCACAGGCATTAATTTAATGAAACTTCTCTAGCTTCACGATTTAATTTTTCATAAAATGAACGGAATGGATATAATTCTTTGTTATCATACGTTGGATTAAACATCATTCCTATTATATTTATTCTAAACTGGCGACCAACTGTTACAGTAGTTTTTTTTTCTTTTAAAAATAATAGATATTGCTAGTTATAGAAAAACGGTTTCAAACAAGTGAAATCTGTTGACCGCATCAATCCTTAATAAAAGTTAAATTGCAAGTGCGCTTAGTGTAATGGGTATCGCAGGAGGAAATAGTTTCGGCGACGTAGGTTCAAATGATGGATGGGACTGGTTTGTTTTCACTTCGTCTCATACTCTTTGGAAATTCATGGATCTACCTGTACTCCCAGCAGTTATGGGTAATTTGTTGGTCAGATTGGTATCTTTAGCCGTGGTTAGGCAACCAGTTAATCAGAAGGAAAACTAAAAATCTCAGCTATCTGAAAGATTTGACCATGTGTCACATCCTCCTATGGCATAAGGATAGGGTAAATAATTACATCTAGAATATATCTGACCTTTTGATATTGATGACTTAAAATAATCATTCAATTAAATACGCTTCGTTCAAGAATAAATCCAAGAGACACTCCGTATTCTTTTTCATGCAAACAAAAAATCATTAAAAAGAAGCAGGGACAGAATAGAGACGAATTTATAAAGTTCAAAATCTCGTTCGGTAGGTTGGGTATAGCAAGATATATTTGATCAAGCACCCTGGACTAAAAGCAGCAGCTATCTAGGGCCCATATATGAGGATCAAACAGATTTTTCCACTCTGAGTCACACTAGCATTGACCCTTGATCTGGAAGTAATGAAAGTGTACATACTTCTCAGAGCTCTGGAGCCAGGGCCTCACTACACTTGTTTTTTTTTTGGGGGGGGGGTCTTACTCGCTGTGAAGAGGATACATTCAGCGTATTCTAAGCTTCGAAGACAGGGCAGTCAAAATTTACGATTTTATCCAGTTTTTCTTGCAATAAACCCAGTACATATCTAACCGTGAAATACTGCATCAGATTATAAGAGATTTAGAGTCATCCTTTCCCTATACTGGTTGTCCACCAAGGCTAGAGTCCTGCTATTTTGCCTATACAGAATGATGATTGAATTCTTGCCTTTCCCAATAACATTACGTATAAGAAGACATATTGCATTATATTTTAGACATCTTCAATAATTAATGATAGATGTTCGATGCAATGCGCAGAAAATGGAAAGATTTTATGATTGTTTGCTGGTCGTTTCTTTTCATAAACTGGCCAATTATTTATGTTGCTGCTAAATGAAAGGAAAATAGAAGCTGAAGAAGGTGAATCTACGTTTCGTCTTTCGATTCAAGCGCCATCTATTTAAACTCCGGAAGTGGACCAGCATGAACCACAGGAACCTTATTTCCGGTATTAACCCAAGATGTCAACCTAAGCTGCCTCTGAATCTTTATTGCCATTCGTCGTGCACTTCCTGGTTTGTCTTACGATTATTTGCTTTCTTTCCTTTTCCAGGATCGGTTTCGACCTATAACTGCTGCTTGTATAAATATTATCTATTTTATCTAAAATTAAAAGTTGAAGAACAAAATCGATTGTATTCATTGGACTGAACTCCGAAATAATTATACAGAAGGGGGATGTTTTTTCAAACGGGATTTCTTTCATACTGTAGCTGTGTCCATACTATTATATGGATACACTAAATGGACGCTAACAAAATACAGAAGAAAAACGCTAGATGCAAACTAGAACAGAATGCTGCATGCCGTCTTAAATTAATTCTGGAAGCAATGCCCCACAAAAGAAAAACTGTACGGCCACCTAAATCCCATCTTACAAACCATTCAGGGCGAGTTGATGATGATAAAGGAATAAATGTCATCGAGGTGTTAAAGTTTATGCTTCACCCGCTACGGCTATTTACTATGTAATGGCTTCCCCTAGTAACCTACAAGATATGGTGAACAGTCGCACAGGAGTGATAGCTGGGTTTGTTAAATCTTCGGCCACGAGAAATAATGTGAAAATCGAGTGTGTTCTAGTAGTTGGCTGTGTATAGTCAGGTTCGATTGGTTGGTTCATACCAATCCTTGTAGGTTATTTAATGCCAAATCCTGTTCATACATATCTATTAGATATATATGGTTTGTAAATAAATAGTTTGTTGGCTACAAGTTTTAAACGAGGAAGACCTCATTTTTTGCGCACATTTAAATGGTTTCCTTTATTTCTATCTAACGCTAACCGTTCTATCTTCTCACAGTTAAATGGTTTTAAGTAAAGTAAGTTATCAAACATTTCTGTTTGGTTAAAATCGGGACCAGAGTGAACGTTGGAGCAAATGTAATGAAGGTATATTCAACATTCCGTAATGTTTCAAGACTTGATCCCCCCCTGAATCGTTTAGTGTCATATCCAGGACACACGCTGAGGAGTTTTACTGCTCTGCAGAAATGTAGCAAGCGTATTCCACTGAAGTATACTTTTACCCACATTCTAAATTGTGGTAGTATCATCCCTATTTTGGATAGGGAATGTACTCTTCCAATTAGGGTATTATATTTGTCTGTAATCCACTCAGAGAGTAGATAGTAAGAGCTACACTGGCGACATAGTTTTACTGCAATATATAACCTTTATTCTTCTCTCTTAATATGTGTTTGTCTTACTTATTTTATGACTTTATATATAGGACATAACATGAATAAAACGTTTCTCTAAAAATGAGCCTGGTCGAGGCTTTTACTGTATTCAAAAATGACTAAGAAAAACTGGAGGTTCAAAAAGATCTGGTTCGCAAGTGCGAAATCCCCAGAAAGGGATATGTTTCTGCTCTCGACACGACAGGCGAAAGTGAGGGGACGACTCATATCTTTTAAGAGTTGACGACGTTGATGAGTTAAAGATGTACACTTGAACACCAGCCACAAAGATGTAATACAAAAGTTTACGAGCCCCAATTTTGTGGGGGTGTTCTAAAGGTAGAATTAGATAGATGCAACCCAGCGAACAAGCATATTAGAACCAGGAAACAAAGTCAAGGTCTATGTCTGCTCTCTTATTTTTTAACCAGTTTATGTTGCTTATCTTTGTCTAACTTACGTGGCGTCTCAGTTTCCATACTCTCTTTCGTTCTCACGGCGGCTACCAACAAGTTAGGGTAGTTCAATAAGCCTTTTCGTGGTTAAACAGAGTGTATTTCCTTCGTCAACTGTTACCACGGCGGGGTCTAAAGTCTCTTTAGTACAATGGTACAGAAATGCAATCTTCCATACTATATTTGGCTTTATTTTTGTTGAATTCCTTTGAGGAATGCACACACACACACACACACACACACACACACACACACACACACACACACACACACACACACACACACACATATATATATATACATATATATATAAACTTCTTTTCTTTTCCTAAGGTAGATTTATAAAAGTTGTCATTAATAATCAACCTCTCTTTCTTTTTCTGTGTTTATTAATATTGAAATAGAATTAGGTTGTCGTCGTATCAAGGAAGAACACATGGGAATTACAATAAGGATTTTGTCGCTCGATTTTTCGTAGAACCTCAAAGGATCGCCATTTTAAGATTTTCTCTTTTCCCCAAAGACGATTTTAGACACTTAAAAAAGAAAATGCAGAGGCCGAACTTTAGAAAAAGTTAGATACTTTAGGGGTTTTGAAATTTCGGTAAACAAACAGAATCCACACCAACTGATCAAAACGATTTCTTAAATATCAGAGCTTTCAACACTGGGTATCACCAATAATCTATCTCAGTATGTCTATATGTGTCTATCTATCTATTCCTGTTCACATCTATCAATTAAAACATTAAAAATATGAAAAAAATAACAATTTATTAAAAGGATATATTTATTTCTATATGAATAATATGCCAACATCTAATGTTATGATTTAAAAAAAAAAATCCATCTTGAGGTCGATGTTATTATATGGTACTGATTCATCCGAAACAATATTTTCAAGTGAAAGAAATGAAAATTAATATCTATCTATCTATCTATCTATCTATCTAAGTTTATGTCTTTTCTAGTTTACCTATTCCAGACAGTCTGTATTTATATATTTAAGAAAGTTACTGTCACTTCTTCATAGCTATTGCAAACAGTTCATATTTACGTATATATACAAGTCAGTCAGTCAGACGGTAGCTCTCTATCGAGCAAGACGCATAAGTGTCAACAATTCGGATATGAAACTTTACACTGTTTACGCGGGTGATTTGTTTATAGTAGTAAATATATACGAGAGTCACTCAAAAAATAAAGAGAATTCTTTTGAAATAAGCTAAATATTTATTTTTAGAATATTTTTACATAGATGTAAATTCTACATTTTGGGAATTGGTTTAAAGTAAACATTATTTTAACCTCGCAAAAATATTCTCAAGCTATTCAAAATGGCGGCAAATCAAACAGTGTTCCAGACTTGAACAGAGGTCTGTCATCAAAACTTTGGTGATTGAGAATTGCAAAACATGAGATATTTACAGAATAGTGTGTGATGCACACTCAAAACCATATCTAAGTATAAAAAAAAGTTTACAAATAGTCTAAACATTGGTTTGTCACTACCAGGGTGAGTTGAAAAGAGAAACACATTGACTCTTCGGTATTGAAAAAAGGTTCCGGTAAAGATTACGCTGACCCTCATGGAGGACAATAAAAAAAACCCATAAAAAGGCAAATGTAAAATGTGTTTCCTCTTACCGTTCCCTTCAGAGTAAAATTATTGAGTTGCCCTTGTAGCATAGAGGTTAAAGCGCTAGACTACGAAATTTTAATTAGCAAGTTCGAAAACAAGTGGTGCTATTATGTTCACTTTCAGGCTAATACCCTTAGGAAAGGTAGGAACTACCTAATGTATCGTTAACATTTCTTTTTATATAAATTTTGAATTCTATTTGGCTCATCATACAAAGCTTAAGAAATATGTAGCAAATATTGTTTAAAATGATATCGTATATTTTGGGAAACTCGGTAATAAACAATGTAAAAACATACTAGTGGCTGAAGGCGCTTATTTCAGAGATCAGTACTGTTGATTGATTGATTGAGCAGTTGATTTTTACGGTAAATCAAATCGTCTGTTATTATTTTGTGTCTAAAGGTTAGGGAATTGCATTTATTTTACGTTTAATCTGCATATGTGTATTTGTTTCATAAGAGTGTTTTTTGCACACTGTAATATAATATCAATTTACAACAAATAATTTTTGTCAAGTCGTCTGGGGCTGTAGAATACACCGACTGCTTCTCTACAGACGGGTAAGATACCTTCCCCAACAAGTGCCCTGGGTATCATACTAAACAATCTGATGGGGAAGTTCCAGCAATGCTGGAGCTTTGAGTATCCCATCATTGCCATCGCTCCCAAATCTACTCTGTCCCTGAGTGGTAGTACCTGACAGGGTCCTATCTATTGGCCAAATAGAATTAAACTGTGTACTTATGCTAAACTGAATTCCTTGAAATAAAACTGTTTTTACATTTAAGCGGCATATTTATGCTAAACCAAATTGTTTGGAATAGAACTGTTTTTCACACTGAAACTGTACTAACGCTAAACTTAATTGTTTGAAATAGAACAGTTTCTATGTATAAAAATCTTTTGCCATTAAAAAACCTAAAAATATAAGATCCAAACAAACAAACAAACAAACAAACAATTTGCACACAATTGTATGATCTTAAGTTTTCTACTTAATACTAATAATATATACACAATCATATGATTGAAACAAATTATTTCTATTTCGAAATTATTGTTTGTTTTCAAAGAGTTATATGGTCTCAAGTAACTCATAATAATTCTAGTAAGCAATTTCAGCTTCAAGAAACTATTATTAATACAAGTCATTTACTGAAATATCAAGTATTTCTATCTACTACTAATAATTTTCAAACATATCTGTTTGACCCATACATTGGATTCTAATATAAGCTATCTTTCCAAGTCACAATGAGAGCTTGCTCACCACTCCCTCAGAGCCTCTGACCTCGACCCTAACAATCAGATGCAATTTAGTGGCGTACCCACGACACTCTTTTCTGGGGTGGGGAGATGTCTTACTGGTTTGCAGTGGATACTGTAGGCGTATTGTAAAGTTCGTTGAAAGAACTAGATTCTTCACTGAGAGTCGGAGAGTGACTTTATGTCTAGGCAGAGCGCATATATACAACACTGATCATTGGAAGATGTGAGATTCACAATAAATTATCTTGTTATTTTTCTTGTTACAATGTTAGTTTTGTTTGGTTTTTGTTGTCTTTTATTGAATATCAACGATAGTGGGTTATTTTATGACAAATAGTGTTTATATATATATATGGTCCGGCTCATTGGCCGATTGTGTTGAGTGTTCGCCAATGGTCCGGGAGACCTGGGTTCAATCACCTGGTCGCGTCATACGACATATTTTTAAAATGGTACTTGATACCTCTTTGCTTAACACTCAGCAATATAAGGTACCTATCAAGGGTAAAGTGAAGCAATCCTGGGAAAGAAGTAACGCTCTCCCCTACACTTCGGTGTAGTAGCTATTGAAAAGGGAGCCTTTGGGTCACCCTCGACTACAGTCGCCAAGTTTACTACTTAGTCCAGAGACAATATATATATATATATATATATATATATATATATATATAATTTGAAAGCTAATAGTTTGAAGGTAACTTCTTTTTTTTAAGCAAGCCAAAGAACATATCTATGCATCGTTTAATGGTTCCCAGAATTTTTATTAAACTCTCATAATTCTATTTAATATTAATTCTTTATTTGCACACGCTTAAGTGATTTCCAGAATTGTTATCTAATACCGATTGTTCTATCTACCCCAGTTAGATGATCTCAAGCATTGCTATCTAATACTAATTATTCAGTTTAATCATTTGTTTGCTCACAATTAAATCGCTTCAAATATTGAAAAAGAATAATTAGTTTTATATAACTCATAAAGGAGATCTTAACAGGTTACCACTCTGGGTAAGAGTGGACCTGGGAGTAATGGCAATGAAAGGGTATTCCACATTCCCCAAAGCTCTAGGGCCGGACCCTCATCATCAAAGGGTTTTGTGTCATATACAGGACACTCGTTGGTGGTTGGTTCTATTCCCTTCAGAGAAGCAGTTGGCGTATTCTGTAGTTCCAGCTAACTAAGCTTAATATATCAGTAATATAATGATAAAAGTTTATTTTTATTACTACACGTATAAGCGTTAACTGTGAGCAAATTCTTCGTAAACAACAAAGGATTTTTCTTGCCCATGCTTATGCAAAAAGTACAGATTTATTCTATGGTTTCTTTGATTTTTATTGGGTTATGTAAACCAAAGCCATTCTTGTAGAAAAGAGTTGTGGTAATATTTAACACATTACTGGAAAGACAATAGACTTCACACATTTCCCAACGATATTAGTGCGAAAGGTGCCCGTGGTGTAACGGTTATCTTCGTAGGGAATGGACACGGCGACACGAATTCAAATCCTGGACGAGACTGTTTGCATTTCCCATAGCACTAATACCCTTGGGAAAGGTATGAATCTAATTATTCTCTCTCCAGCTATGGGTAAATAGTAGGGCATACTAGTTTCTTCAGCCTTGGTGAAGCAACTAGTCTAGGAGAAGGAAAACTCTGAATTCAAACCTGTTAAACCCCGTTTAAAATCATTGACCTTGTGTCATATCCTGCCCGAGCGGAGGGGTTGGGTAAGTATAATTAGTCCGAAAGTAAACGAAATTGCGAGCACAGACAAAACTTTAAATCGAATGCAAAATCTCCAAAAAATGCAAAATCCGCAGTTTCATTTTTAAATTCCTATCTTCTCCACCAGAATCATTTCTCATTGTCAATTGGGCACACGTCACACTATTTTTACAGATTTTGCAACTGAAAAGCTAGGTGTACATATTATTCACGAGGGCTGTATATCTAACATTTTTTCGGTTGATGCCTCACCATATTCGTGACAGGATGACCAAAAGTAAATTATATGTATTGTCCACGGTAATGCGTTCTTACCATTACAGAGAAATGCAGGTTTGTTTATAATTCCTTTCTCCCAACGTGATCTTTTTTTCGCTGCAAGCCTTTAACATTTTCGATCTAACATGTTCGTGTGTTTACTCTAAATACTGTGTAAATATTTTGGTTTAAGGCATAATGTAAATAATATATATATCTAAACATTAGACCGTACAAACTAATAAAATGTTGTGCAAATGCTAGATTTACGTTAAATCCAGCGGCTATAAATTCTTAAAAGTCAGTGTATATTATACACGAAATCTTTTTCCAAACTTTCGTAGTTCAAAGTTAGACTGCGTCTTATACACAAGAGTGTATAATACAGGTTATTTGAGGGGGGTTTTATTGTTCAAAGTCAGAGGTGCGTGTTATACAAAAATACACTTGGTCGGTTATATTTTGAAAAAATGATTTAAGTGAAACAGTGATTGGTGAAATAGCGGTCAAGACATTTGTCAACAATAAGTAAAACGAAAACTTTGCTTTCACAAACCCGGCTCACATATTCTATTGATATACGATCTTGATTTTAAAAAAAAATTTTTCCATACCACTGAGAAACCGTTTCATTATATGTCGCAATTCCTTCCATAAACTTTCACTGCGTCTTAATCTTTAATAAATCGTTTGGATTAGACTTTGGAGAAAACAAAGAAATCCAATTTGATATACTAACCTCTTGATAGCTTCAGAATTCAATATGTATAATTATGATTGTGATTAAGAAAATTATGATTGAAAATAAAAGTACTGTACAAATATAAACAAAAATAAGAAAGAAAAAACGGTTTGTAGAATATCGTCCATGAATAAATACACACATGATTTTCAAAAATGGAAAAATTACTTTGTTTCGAAACCAAAGACAACGGGATTTAAAAAAAAATGTTTAACTCTCACATTCGACAGCTAAAACATATAACTTTCGTTATTATCTATCACTAAACGTTGTTAAGACTCTGTCACAACAATTACGATTGTGAATATTATAAAAAATGTATTCTGTTAATATATCTATATCTATATCTATATGGATGTGTTTATATATATATATATATATATATATATATATATATATATATATATATATATATATATTAAAAATCAACAAAATATTATTTACACTGCCGATCTTATTTACATTGAGCTCTTTTCTAATTTAATATTCTGTTTTTGAATATTTTATTTGTCATGATTGTAATTATTCCCTGTCCTGTATTTACTGGTATGAATAATATCATATATATATATATATATATATATATATATATATATATATATATATATATATATATATATATATATATATATATATATTGTTCTGTTGGTTTAGAGTACACTGATTGTATACTCTTTAGAAAGGTAATACACCCTGAAAGGGATGATCTGTTCATAGTCATGCTCTGGAGATCGAGGAGTAAAGATTACCGTTCATTATTATTATTACTTCAAGGTCCACTCTGACCTAGAGTGATAGTATTTATAATCGTCTACTCTATGAGTCAAATAGATCTGTTTGAAAATTATTCCTATTCGATAGAACTGGGAAAAATACTCTAAAGAAAAAAACTACACAAAAATTGGGAATATGAACATATAAATCTGATTCTCTAAATTCTAGTCATAGGATAACCCTGAATGGATTGACATGCCATTATAATCAATCAATCCTGTATATTTATAAAATTCAATATTTGATTATGGAAATGTTACGATTCTGTTTTTATCAACAGTGTTTCAAGTTTGAAAAGTTGGCTAATGAAAAATAACCATTAATATCCCTTTTGATTATTATATTCCACTAAAATCTTTCCAAAATCCAATCATCTTTGATTTTGAAGAAAATTAACTTAAAAAAAATTATTGGATATATACTAATTTTAGTTGATACTGTTAATATCAGTGAATCATCTTTTGAATATTAAGATAAAAAAACATTAGAAATATTTAAAGTTATTACGATACCTTGACTCTGTAGATATGAAACGGCCATTTTAGCTGTTCGGGTAGGAGCATTGTAAACCAACAGTGGAATGTTTTGAACATAAAGAAGTTACTTATGCTTACAGCGACGATAAAGCTTGCTTAAACTATATCCAACAAACTGAACGTCATCATTTACACGAAATGAATATTAAGAACAGTGTCTTTGACTATCGTCACAAGTTCTGGGTAGGTGTTACTATACCATATTGTTTATATCGTGCATTTTTGTTGTAAACATCCAACTGGTATGTTGCCCGTTGCATTTACCGTAATATTCAGTTAATGGTAGTAAATTAGAGGCAAGAATATAACAGAATTTTATGAATGCTACTACTGTTATTGTAGTGTCGTATGTTATTCTCAAAATGTGTGGTGTACTTGGTGTCATTGCATCAACAACAAGCTAACAAATGATTTAAGTATTGGTATACACTATGCTTAGATTGTCAGGTCTGTAGAGTTTGGTCTCGCTTTGATTTGTTTCGTTTAATGGCATATCAACCTTCGTGGGTTAATTAATGCCAAATCCACCCTTCTAGAAGAACAGTAATGGTACTATCTAACCCATACCTGTTGAACACAATTATGTACGCGGCCTTTTCTGTATCATTTAAAAAGGAGTAAGAACAAACAAGGGGGTTCTGACAATGGCACTAAAATGCATCTAATTGTAAGACTCTAGTACTGGAGATCTCGGGGCGTGAAAACATAATTTTTTGGTATCTTGGGTATTACACTGGGCGAATACCAAAGCTAAAGTCTGCCCTACCCATTGCTGGAGAGAGAATGATTACATGCATATCTAACCCAAGGTTATTAGTACTATGTAAAATGCAAACAATCTTGTCCAGGATTTGAACTCGTACGGCGCAGTCCATATATATATATATATATATATATACACACATACACACACACACACACACACACACACATATATATATATATATATATATATATATATATATAAGTTGGCATTAAATAACCCACAAGCATCAATATGCTGTAAAAAAACAACTCACCAACCTTAATTTTTACTTACTAGTTAACCTCGAATTATATGGTATTGGTAATTTTGTAATTCAAGTGATAAAAAGAACACTTAGGTTTAAAAATGAATCTCACAAATTAATCAATAAATCAAAGCAGAACATATAAACGGGTATATACGTTAGACATTTTTTCGAAAGCAAATTAGCGAGCCTGTTATTAGACCACACAAAATAACATTTCAAGCTACTTGGTTGGTATCCAACGTGCAACTATTTTCCATTAATGCAAAAAAAAAAAAAAAAAATTCGTCAGAAACGCGTAGGACAGGTGGCGTCCATTTGTCATGACGCGCTGATATTTGCTTCTGGTGAAGTCGCGTCTTGTCCCCCTCCTTCGACTCCACCTTCCCCTTATTTGTTGTCAACTGTGCTGCATTTGAAAACTTGTGAGACCGGAAATCACTTGAATTCCACAGACGATCAACCGTTCTAGTTTTTCAGTAGATCAGACATTAGCACATTTTCCATTCTACCGTTCATGGCCTTTTCTGAATTCTTCACGTTGTATCTTTGCAGTTCTTTTTTTTCTTTCTCACTCCAAATTCACGAAATTTGTCAGAGATATATCAGGGCAAAGAAATGCTATACGACTCTCCTGTAGCATCTCAGAATATACAGAAGAATAACACGCAATTAATGAAAATGTGTGGCTACCAGAGTAGGTATGACCAGCTAGGAAAAGTTAACCACTGTGAACTGTGCAAGTATCTAACATTTGTCCAGAAAGCTACTCGAGACAACATTATGTAGCTGAAACCTTATCAAAGGAATAAATACCCGGGCTGTAACCCTGGTAAGAAATTCGGGACTATATTTAAAGTGGACCAGAGAAGAACTTAAACAAATGGACCAAAGAACAAGAAAACTAATGGCCATATATAAAGCAGTACATCCCTGAGATGACGTTGACAGACTTTATGTATCAAGAAAAAAAGAAGGAAGAAGACATACTAGTACTGAAGACAGCGCTGACGCATCGATACGACGACTCAAAGACTACATAGAAAAGCGCGGAGAAGGAATAATTACAGCCACCAGAAACAATACTCACTACAGGAAGACCAACGGAACGGTATTAACTAAAAAATAAAAAATGGGAAGCAAAACAACTATATCGGCGTTTTAAATGACAAATAAGCAGCATCTCACACGAGAAAACGTGGAGGTGTCTAGGAAAAGGAAACCTTACAAGAGAAGCAGAATCTCTTTTAATGACTGCACAAAACAACGCCATAAGAACCAATCATATCAAAGCGAGAATAGATAAAATGCAACAAAATAGCAAATGTAGGTTATGTGGAGATACAAACGAAATCATCAATCATATTTGTTGCGAATGCAGCAAATTAGCAGAGAGTGAATATAAGATTAGACACGACTGGATGGATAAGGTGATCCACTGGGTGATGTCCAAGAAATTTAAATTTTACCATTTGAACAAATGGTAAATGCACAGCAAAGCATGTGTCCTTGAGAATGGGATACATAAACTCCAATGGGATTTTGAGATACACATGGATTGCCTGATATTGGCCGGACGACCAGATTTTACAATTATCGACAAAAAAAGAAAACTTGCAAAATTGGGGACTTTGCTGTCTCAGCTGACCACAGAATAAAATTGAAAGAAAATTAAAAGAAGGATAAAAACCCGAACCTTGCTTGGGAATTTAAAAAAAATATGGAACATGAAAGTGACAATCATACAAATCGTGATTGCTGTTTTGGTACAGTCACGAAAGGATTATAAAAGGGACGGGAGGCCTTGGAAATAAGAGAACGAGTGGAGACCATTCAAACTACAGAATTATTGGGAACGGCCAGAATACTGAAAAGAATCCTGGAGATTTGAGGAGACTTGCTGTCACTCAAACTCCAGTGAAAGACCATCTGATAACGCCGATGTGAAAAACTCTCAAGAAGTAAAATAATTATAATACTGATAATAACAAATTAGACCAAAGCAAGAATAGATTAGACGCTACAAAATAGCCTAGGTTATAGAGAAGAAACTATCAATCACTTAATAAGTGAATGCAGCAAATTAGCACAGAAAGAGTATAGGAGTAGACATGACGAGTTGGGTTAGGTTGTTAACTGGGGTAATTTCCTAAGCTTATTTGATTAAGCTGATTTGATTGTGACACAAGGCCATATGGAAGGAGATTCACTGGGAATTGTGCAAGAAATTTAAATTTGACCATACTAACAAATGGTAAATGCACAACCCAGAATCTGTCCTGGAGAATGAGATGTACAAAATTCTCGGGAATTTTGAGATCCAAACCGATCACATAATCTCGGCCAGACAACCAGACATAATGACAGTCAAAAAATGAGAACTTGCAGATTTGTGGACTTTGTTGTTCCGTCATACCTCTGAGTAAAATTGAACGAAAGTGAAAAGAAAAATTAGTACCTAGACCTTGCTAGGGAACTGAAAAAACTATGGGAGATGAAAGTTACGGCGATACCAATTGCAATTGGTATTTTTGCTACAATCACGCAAGGATTGGTACAAGGACAGGAGGATTTGGAAATAAGAGGACGAACAGAGACCATCCAAAAACCGGCATTTTTGAGAGCGCCCGGAATACTGAGAAAATTTTGGGAGACTTGACTAGACTAGCTGTTACTCAAACTCCAATGAGAAACCATCGGCTTACGCTTGTGTAAAAAAAACTCGAAAAGGAGTAAAATAGTTATAATATATACACAAGCCAGAATCCGTTAAATAAAGTAAGACACATTAAAATTCTCTAGGATTTTCAAATACAAAGCGATCACCCAATTCCGATCAGAAGACCAAAAACAAGATAAAAAGGACTGACGCATTTTGCTGTTCTGCCGAACGACAGAGGGAAAAATGAAGGAAAACTAAAAGATTAACAGATATTTGCTCCTTGCAGGAGAACTAACGAAGCTGTGGAATATGAGGGTATAGGTGTTACATATTGTAACGGATGTGCTTGTAACGGATGTGCTTGTAACGTTCCCTAAAGGCTCGGAAAAAAACGGGAGGAATTAAAAATCTGAGGAAGAATTGAGATCATCCAAACTACAGCATTATTGAGATCAGTAAGAATACTCTGAGTAATCCAGGAGATCAGTGGAAACATTCTGTTCCTAAAACTCCAGGGAAAGGATGTCAGTTAACGCAGTTCTGAAAACTCAGAATGAGCAAAAAAAAACAACAACATAATTTAACAATACTACCAAACGGTATATGCACAAACCGGAATATACCTTAGAGAATTAGACCCACAAAATTCTCTGAGATCACTCCATCCCGGTCAGAAGACCTGACATGGCGTTAATTAACAATAATAACAATGAAGGCGTAATCAAGATTTTCCAATGCTCTAGGGCTTGATCATCGTCATCAGTTTACTGTCATGTCGAGGACACTCGTTAGGGGGGGGATAGATCTTTCTCCTCTGAAGAGATGTATTCGGTGTTTTCAATAGTCCCAGCCGACTTGGCTGGATATTTTGAATGCATATATAAATGTAAATTTGGCGACCGTTGTCGAGGGCGACCCGAAGGCTCCTTTTTCAATAGCTACTAAACAGAGATGTAGAGGACGGCGCTACTCCATTCACTGGATTGCTACACTTTACCTTTGATCCGTACTTTATAATGCTATGTTAAGCAAGGCGGCATCAAGTACCATATATATTTGAACATGTATATATCAAATGTACGAAGTGATTCGAGAAATCGTAATATATCTTAATAGCTATTTATTTTAGATTGTTCTAAAAGAGTTTTGATCTTTGGTCATAGTCAAGAGAAAGTTATTCACGAAGAAAATATTTTTAGAATGTTTTAAAATAATCTTTGAAAGACTTAATATACTATAAAAGCTGAGGCATAAAAGGAGTGGGCAATGTGGCATATCCATTCAATGAATGAAAATTATTTTTGTAAAATATTTTTAACTGACCATTATATAGTCCCTGCTATCGAAGACACTTGGCATTGAGCTCTCCATTTGGAAGATATACATCGGTTTGCTTTGGTTTAGTAGTATATTAACACTTGTAGGTTAATTAAGACAACATCCCGTTGTGATACAACGAAACAGTCTGTCTGAAGAAGACAATATATACGCTCCCCTCCAAGGGGTTGAACACTCTGGTGGAGGTATTAATGGCTGCCACAGACATAATGCAAATCTCTTCTAACAGATTGACCACTCTGGCATTCGATTGCGTAACATTCAAACAAACAAAAGCTAAAACAAATGCTTTATAATTCCTGACCTGTCGTATGTCATCGAAATGGCTGAGTGGTTAGATACCAAGTCTAGCATAAAGCTGGGCAGGTTTCGATCCCAGCTTGAAGCGTCCTGCGTGTCTAGCCACACTAAACGGTTGTGATACAACGAAATAGTCAGACAGTGGATGACAATATATATATAAATATATAATTTATAAGCAAAGAGTTTGTAGAAACCAATATTCTTAAACGAACTAGAGCTCGGAGATGTCTTTGTGGTGTAAAGGTTAAATCGATGGACTGTAGAAATCGTAGTAAGCGAGTTTGAACTCTAGTTTTGCTATTACGTTCACTTTCGGAAAAATACCCTTGGGAAAGGTACGACCCACCCTTATCCTTCCAGCAATAGGTTAAATTGTACCATTACTCTTCTTCTAGATTGATGGCTTAGCATTGAATAACCTACAAAAGTTGATATGCCATTAAAGAAAGAATCCCATGAACTAGAGCTCATTTGTTTGAATAGAGTTAAATTGTTTCAGTAAGGGTTTTCGGACTGTTGTCTTTATCTTTATTGTTATTTCGACAACGTTTCAGCCGATATGTCTTCCGGCCTTCTTCAGGTGTTTGTCGAACTAAGGAACCTACACGGAACTTCGAACTACGTCCGTTATTGAATCTAAGGGGGTCACCTGTTCTGATTCCGTTAGCCATAACCGGGTACAAGTGTTAAGTATTACTGTATTGTTACTCGCCTGCAGTCAAGATTGAACCTACAACCTCGAGATGATTGTCTCCTTAGAACCGTGTAGGTTTACGAGTTTGACAAATACCTGAAGATGGCCTGGGACATATAAGCCAAAACATTCTTAGAAATGACAATAGTCCTAAAACCCTTAATGATAAAAATCATCAATCTTCGTCTCAGAAATTTAGACAACTAAATTTTTTCAAGTACTGTAATTTATCATTTGCACACTGTTAAATGGTTTAAAATATTGCTATCTTACATTAATAGTTGTATTTGTACACTGTTAAATGGTTTAGAATATTGGTATCTTAAATTAATAGTTGCATTTTCACACTGTTAAATGATTTCAAATATTGGTATCTAACATTAATAGTTCTATTTTCACATTATTAAATGGTTTTAATAACTATCAACCGTTTGTTTGTACACAGTTTAAGGGTTTCAAGCATAGCAAATGTTTAAACATTTCTATTTTATCCATAGATAGGACCCAAAAAAGTTCTCCAATTCCAAGTTAGTGTGGAGCGAGAAGTAACGATACTTAGTTAAGAAGATACAGTTCGCGTATTCTTCATCTCCAACTGACAATATATATATATATATATATATATATATATATATATATATATATATATATCGGTTTGTCATATATTCTTCGAACAACATTACAAATTTTTTGAATTCGAATATTTTCTTTCTCACAGATCGGTTGCCTGATTAAGGATAAAGATCGCAGTATTCTTTAATTAGTGGGATGGAGGAGAAAAGAAGAGATGGTAACATGCCTTTATCCCTAAAAGTAACGCTTTGAACTTGACTCGCTGTCCATTGCCTTCGAGATATATCCGTTTTTTTTTTCAGATATGAATGTTTCAAACTGTCTTAAAAGTTTTATGTATTCTGTCACGTTTAGCAATTTGTACTAAACATTCATGGTATTATGGTTTAAGTGTGGGCGTCAGAAAGCAAGTTCGAATCCTACATTCGCTATTACGTTCACTTTCGGACCAATACTGTTGAAATAAAGGTGACCCCCTTATCCTTCAAGTTATTGGTTTAATAGTATTCTTACAATTCTTCTATATAAATGGCTTTAGCATTTAAAAATCCGCGAAAGCTGATATTCTATCACACAAAGAAAAATACACGAAAAATTATATGAGAGCACTGAAAAAATTTTGTTGGTACCTTATCACTTTTTAAAAAGTTTCTCTTTATAAAGATAAAGAAAGATATATATCAGGAGCCAGTTGTTTCGGACCATTGACCAAATGAGTCGGGTGTTCGCATATGGTCCGGGAGCCCGGGGTTCAATCCCAGGTCGATTAATACCAAAGACTCAAAAATGGTATTTGATGCTGCCTTGCTTAAAACTCAGTACGATAAGGTAAGGATCAAGGGTAAATGGAGCAATCTAGGGAAAGGAGTAGTGCCCTTCCCTCTACTTTGGTGTAGTAGCTATTGAAAAGGGAGCCTTCGAGTCACCCTCGACTTAGGTCGCGAACTTTACTTCACTATTGAATCGTAACCAATACAATTTCGGCCAATTTTTGATAAGCCTCCGAATGATTCCCTTAACAACCCATATTTGACCAAATATTGCGTTTTAATAGGTAACCATTACACTATTCTAAACAGCAAATATGGGCTGATAGACAGGTAGACACGTTCGTTCTTTTCTAAAATGACCTGGGTGCCTTACTTATGATTATATCCATTGAGAACGTATTACATCAACTCGTTACCATGGCAACTGATTTCTCCCATATAAAGCCACCACAGAATCGCTGTAAACAGTAGAGAACTTTCAATGTTTTACATTGATGAATACACGATACATAAGAAGCATTTATTGATCATTATTGATTAATTTATTGTATTGAATCTTATCGACGTATAAGCATATTAATTAGTACGTCGTGAGACGCCTACAGATTGGTAGACGTAGATGAGAAAATGGATATTTTCATGTATTTTCAAAAAATAGAGATGAATAGGAAAGAAGAAAGAGGAAAGACTATTTTCTCGTTTCATTTCTTTTTTTTTTATTGGAGAGTTTGTAAACACGCAATGTTTTCTTATTTTTTCCTTTCTTTCCTCAATCATATTTAACGGATTACGAAAATGTATACAACAAAGTTTAAATACAATTTTGATGCGTGATTTAAATGAGATTTCATCTGACACTAAACATTCGTAAAAATGAGTATTTGCGCTAAATTGTCAAGATTTTAACTTTAATTAAACTATTTACAGAAAAGTTAAAAAGTCTATAAATAAAAGTAAACAAACAAACAAACAAACAAACAAACAAAAACAAAAAACAAAACAAAAATAACAATTAGATAAAATAAAATAAAATAAAATAAAAAAGAGGAAACATTAATTACCAATAATTTTCTTTTATATTCAGCTAAATGCAACGATGTATTTTCGCCTACTTAAAACACTGTTATGAAATAATATTTGTCCATTCGCATCAATATTTACTATTTTCTCATTCGATTTTTCCTAGATTAAGTTTGCATTAGTTTCTCTTTTTTTCAAGCCATGCCAAATCCAAGAACAGAAAATATATTTTTAACCCATAGCTAGAGATAAGTGGGGTGGTCAAAACTTTCCTAAGAGTATTAATTCGAAAGCGAACGTTATAGCACGAGAGAGGTTTAAAACTCGTGACTGCAGCACAACACTTTAGACATGACCGGACGAGGATTCCCCTTCTTTTGCAGATGAGATACACGAACATTTATCGTAATAACGGTTTCCGTAAACCAGCTAGACATTATTAGATGATATGATAACAAAAGAATATTTGATTGGGTTATTGCTTACAAAGGCATGTCAATATGTCTGGGGATACTTTATGCCTAGATATTAGAAAATTGCGTACATTGTGAGTTTATTTACATTTTCTATAGGATTTTAATTTTTTGAACACAGTTATTAAGAATTTATATCTAATATAAATAATTTTTTAATAGATCTATTTGATCCATAGATAAATCATATCTGATAGATCTGATGTGGATGAGAGTGGAACTGTGAATACTAACAACATACCTCTGTGCTCCAAAAGACGACACTGAGCATCAGATGAAGTTTTGTGTCATACACAAGCCACTCCTGGGATGGCTTATCCCCCTTCTGAAATTGGCTTATTCTTAGCTTTGTCAACAGATGTGACACTATGAGTTGGATATATGCACATATATGTATACACACGTGTGTGTGTGCACCCATACCAGTGTGCGTGTGTGTGTATGTATATATGTATATGTGTGTGTGCGCCCACGCCCACACTCACCTGCATGCATGCACGCGCACGCGCACATATACACACATATATATGTGGCGAGATGAGTTAGATTCGGCCTGGGTATCGAATTTCAAATGTTAGGAAAACCCATTAACTAGATTAAGGAAATCTAGATAAGAAAATGTTTATACATATAGTTGCGGACGTGTTAAGTACTTGTCAGAACTTAAAAGGGTCTGAATTTAATGTCCCTGTATCGGAGACGGCCAGTCTAGGAACTAATTTTTTGTCCAGTTTTTTTAAGAGAGAATTGGCTCCCCAAAAAGTTATGGGTTTATTCGTGGGTGTTCCATTAGCCGGAAATAATAATGAGACATTCTGTATATATACAGGTGCATTTTGGGTCCGAGAGTCAGACTTAGTTTGGGTTCGAAGGGAGTTGATTAGACCGGGACAAAGAAATAACGAACAGCGACATTACCAGCCGGACCCAGTTAGTTAAGATAATCTTTTGCCAGCCGAAACTCAAACTAGAATTAATCATCCACTAAGTGTTACACGCTTCTCAACATCCCTTGACGTTTTAACCACAAGTTGTTGTTTTGTCTTGTTCTTTTCTCTGTGAACCTGCTTCTCGCTTTGATCCGGCCCACATAAGTATTCAGATGAGGACTCAATGACTTATGCAAACTGCAGAAGCGGGTATTATCACACAGAGCGACCTATGTAACCAAAATTGGGAAGTATAGTAAAGTTGGTGTAAATGGAGAGGTTACATTAGACTTGATTGGCCACTGAGAACGTTTGGATTCGGTTCTGCCATCTACCGAGAGTAATATACAGTTACTAAGATAGACAGAGATCGTTGGTTGAGCTCAAGGAAAAAAATATGAATTGGAATGCTGATTTTCTGAGCACACAACTGCCCCAAACATTTTCAGCAATTGACGGGAAGTAGTTTTTTTTTCTGGACTGGAGCCTCATCTTCAAGTACATTTTAGCGTAGTTATCTTTGCAACCTCCTTTTGTGGGGATGAGGGAAGAAAAATGAATTCATATCTTTCCAAATATCAATAATGCTGAGTAAAACAGGAAGACTCTTGTTCAGAATTTGAGCGACCTTTTTGACTTTGGGAGGCGTGCATTGCGTAACGGTTATCCCAGAGGAAAAGGAAATCAAGGATTCAACTTCGAACCCTGTACGATACCGTTTGCGCTTCAGTTAGCACAAACGCCCCTGGAAAATAGATTAATGTATATATTTTTTCTTTAGGTAAATAATACAGAAGACAGGGTCCTGGGTAAAGTAACCTGTCAAGAAGGAAAAATCTGAATTCAAAACTTTACTTTGCTTAAACATAGACCTTGTGTTGCATGCTTACTGTGGCTGAGTAGTTTGGTAAATAAAAACCTTTTTGGCTTTCTTTCAAACCAGTCAGTTGGTGACCGTAGAAGATGCCAACTTCACCTTTACCTAAGAGTAAGACCGCCTTTCCAACAAGTGTTCTGGATAAGACATTAGACTATATTTGATGGTGAGGCTCCAGTCTTGGAGATTAGGAGAATGTGAAGTACTCCTGTATTACCTTTCTTGATCCACTCTGATGCGGAGTGGTAGTACCAGTTAGGGTCCTATCAATGAGTCAAATAGAACTATTTAATAATTTACTCTGCTTGAAATAATTTACCAATGGGCAAACGCATAAATAATGTCGAAAAGAATTATTAGTGTTGCATGGCAATATTAAAAACCATTCAGTGTCCTGGGTAAATTGTATCTGATGGTGAGGCTCCAGATTTGGAGTTTGTGGAATATGGAGTACACCTTCATTAACATCACACTGAGGTCCACTTTGGCCCGGAGTGGTTGTGCCTATTGAAGTCACTTTTATGGGTCAAATAGAACTGTTCAGTCTTTTATTAGAGATTAATTTTTAACAGAATTATTTGTATAAAAAGGAATACTTGAAACCATTAAACTGTGGGCAAACAACAATTTAGTAATTAATAATAAAGATCGAATAATTTAAAAATTCGTAAAGAAAGCCCTAACAGTAGTTTAGAATAAAAAGCCTAGAATGCTACTACAGCCCCCCCCCTCAGAAAAGGAAAAAGAGAAAAAAAAAAAAAAAAAAAAAAAAAAACCAACAAAAACGAATTGTCCCCTTCACCCCACTAGACCGCCCCCAAAGCTACCTAAAATATCAGTAGTAAATAAAAGTCCCAACGAAGAAGACGTATTTGAACTCAGGAGCCAAGTGGAAGAAATATGTCAATATTGGTCAGTATGTCTTTAATTCCAATTTAAAATGCTGAATTTTACAAAATGTTATGCTGTATTTTGTTTGTAAAATAATGCTTAAACTATGCGTTTTAAATGTAAAGGCACGCTTACTCTACTGTAAAGCCAATTTGATATTAAGCCTATCCACATGTCAGCGAACAAGGCAGAATGTTTTTAAATATCTTCTATCGAATAATTTAAAAATTCGTAAAGAAAGCCCTAACAGTAGTTTAGAATAAAAAGCCTAGAATGCTACTACAGCCCCCCCCCTCAGAAAAGGAAAAAGAGAAAAAAAAAAAAAAAAAAAAAAAAACCAACAAAAACGAATTGTCCCCTTCACCCCACTAGACCGCCCCCAAAGCTACCTAAAATATCAGTAGTAAATAAAAGTCCCAACGAAGAAGACGTATTTGAACTCAGGAGCCAAGTGGAAGAAATATGTCAATATTGGTCAGTATGTCTTTAATTCCAATTTAAAATGCTGAATTTTACAAAATGTTATGCTGTATTTTGTTTGTAAAATAATGCTTAAACTATGCGTTTTAAATGTAAAGGCACGCTTACTCTACTGTAAAGCCAATTTGATATTAAGCCTATCCACATGTCAGCGAACAAGGCAGAATGTTTTTAAATATCTTCTATCGAATAATTTAAAAATTCGTAAAGAAAGCCCTAACAGTAGTTTAGAATAAAAAGCCTAGAATGCTACTACAGCCCCCCCCCTCAGAAAAGGAAAAAGAGAAAAAAAAAAAAAAAAAAAAAACCCAACAAAAACGAATTGTCCCCTTCACCCCACTAGACCGCCCCCAAAGCTACCTAAAATATCAGTAGTAAATAAAAGTCCCAACGAAGAAGACGTATTTGAACTCAGGAGCCAAGTGGAAGAAATATGTCAATATTGGTCAGTATGTCTTTAATTCCAATTTAAAATGCTGAATTTTACAAAATGTTATGCTGTATTTTGTTTGTAAAATAATGCTTAAACTATGCGTTTTAAATGTAAAGGCACGCTTACTCTACTGTAAAGCCAATTTGATATTAAGCCTATCCACATGTCAGCGAACAAGGCAGAATGTTTTTAAATATCTTCTATCGAATAATTTAAAAATTCGTAAAGAAAGCCCTAACAGTAGTTTAGAATAAAAAGCCTAGAATGCTACTACAGCCCCCCCCCCCTCAGAAAAGGAAAAAGAGAAAAAAAAAAAAAAAAAAAAAAACCAACAAAAACGAATTGTCCCCTTCACCCCACTAGACCGCCCCCAAAGCTACCTAAAATATCAGTAGTAAATAAAAGTCCCAACGAAGAAGACGTATTTGAACTCAGGAGCCAAGTGGAAGAAATATGTCAATATTGGTCAGTATGTCTTTAATTCCAATTTAAAATGCTGAATTTTACAAAATGTTATGCTGTATTTTGTTTGTAAAATAATGCTTAAACTATGCGTTTTAAATGTAAAGGCACGCTTACTCTACTGTAAAGCCAATTTGATATTAAGCCTATCCACATGTCAGCGAACAAGGCAGAATGTTTTTAAATATCTTCTATCGAATAATTTAAAAATTCGTAAAGAAAGCCCTAACAGTAGTTTAGAAGAAAAAGCCTAGAACGCCAAATTCTACCACAGAGCTCTAATTCCTGAAGCCTGCTAGGTCCCCAACTGTAGGATGGGGAGGGAAAAAAAAAAAAAAAAAAAAAAATGAAAAGCCCTTGGAAAAGTCCCAATACAGCAAAAAAGTGTAAGTCAGTATTAGTGAAAGTCATAAGAAAGTACCTTAATGTTGGACTTTAACTAAGTTAAAACTTAAAACAAATTTCCCCCCCCTTTTTATTTTTTTTTTTTTTTTTTATTTTTATTTTTATTTTTTTTTTTTATTTTTTTTTTTTTTTAATTTTTGTTTATTTTATTATGTACACATGGGAAGCAGCATGATGTACGTTAAGGTATTTGAATAAACCAATGGACGACCAAAGTCAATACCCAAATGGGTCCTGGACGTGAGTTTGACGACTTTTCGCTCAGGATCGACAGTTCGATCGGGGAACTACTGCTGCTCCTCTATAAGAGTGGCTTCTATAGAAGAGAACAAAACAGCCATCGAAAGATAACCATGACCCACACTCAAACCACTTACACAAACCGCATCGCTCTTCGCGCGGGTAAAAAAGGGGCGCGTCCTGCTGAGGTTGGAGCCCTGGCCTCGGTGTTCGAAAAATCAGCTACAGAGCTCAAACAATCAAAACTACTAAAATGCAAGCAAACACTACAAATAGCCACATTTAACGTAAGAACCTTAAATAGAATAGGACAACTCCCAGAGCTAATCGCATCGGCCGAAGAACATAAAATAGACATAATATGCATACAAGAACACAGATACACACACACAGAAGATATCAAATATCACGAAACTAGCAATGGATGGTCGCTCGCCACTGTATCCGCATGGAAAAACTCTGTCAACGCCGCAGTGGGAGGGGTAGGATTGCTTATAGGACCTAGAGCACTAAAAACGCTTAATAGCATAGAGAAAATACAACCTAGAATGATGGTAGCTACATTTAACGGAAACCCCAGAGCAACAATCATCTCATGCTACAGCCCCACCAATGTTAGTGAAGAAAATGAAATAGTCACCTTCTACGATGAGTTATCCTCATTAATGCGTAGCATCCCGAAACACAACATGTTAGTCATTGGCGGAGACATGAATGCACAAATCGGGAAAAACGGAAACAACAAATACAGCCTCCACAACACGTCAAATAGAAATGGACAACATCTAACAGATTTCATGATAGAAAATAGATTAGCATGCCTCAATACAAACTACCAAAAAAGAGAGGGCAAACTATGGACATACACGTACGCAAACAACACTAAAGCTCAGATAGACTACGTCCTTATAAACAAGAAATGGAAGAATAGTGCATTGAATTGCGAGGCATACTCCTCTTTTGAGGGTGTGTCCACCGATCACCGAATAGTCACAGCGAAAATACGGTTAAGCCTACGAAAAAACGACAAACGAACAGCGACCACCAAACACTATGACTGGGCCCTATTAAACAACAAAGATGTCAGAGATAAATACGTATTAGAATTGAGAAACAGATTCGAAACACTACAAGAAAAGACGGAAAAAAGTACACCAAACGACGAATACGAAAATTTTGTCAATGCACACCTTGAGGCAGCAGCAAAATGCATTCCAACAAAAATTAAAACTAAATATAGAGTCCCATGGGAAACCTTAGCGGTGAGAGAAAAACGTGCACTAGTGAAAACAGCCTCCAAAAACTATCGAAAAAACCCAACAAACACAAATGCCTTAAAACTAAAAACGGCACAATATCAATTAGCAGGCATATATATAAAGGAACAGACAGAATACATTCAAAATCAGATAGATAAGATCAGAGACTCGGTAGAAGATAGACAATCTAGAATTGCCTGGCAAACAATAAACGAAGTGAGCAGAAGAAAGAACACAACCAAAGCAAAACTTAAAGCAGCAAACCAACAAGAAAGAATAAAACTGTGGAAACAGCACTTCGAAAACTTACTTGGAAACCCACCAAAAATAACGCATGAACCAATCACCAGAATAATTAGCAAACAATTAGACATTAAACTTGGACCGTTCACACAAGGAGAACTCGACTCGGTTCTCAGAAAAATTAAAAATAGGAAAGCTGCAGGACTGGACGAAATTCCCCCGGAAGTATGGAAGACCAGACAATTCGACGACATACTGCTCCGACACTGCAACGCAGTATACAATCAAAATCCGATAGATAGATGGATGAAGGGATGCATACTCCCCTTCCCTAAAAAGGGAGACCTCGGATTAGCCAAAAACTACCGAGGCATAACACTTACATCCATAGCTGCCAAAATCTACAATGCCCTACTACGAAACCGCATAGAACCCAAAATCGACAACATACTTAGAAAAAACCAAAATGGCTTCCGCAGAAATAGATCTACGACCTCACAAATACTAACCATCCGCAGAATCCTTGAGGGTGTACGGGCAAAGAACCTACAAGCGACATTAATATTTGTCGACTTTACCAAGGCTTTCGACTCCATCCACAGAGGAAAGATGGAACAAATCCTACTAGCGTACGGCATACCTAAAGAAACCGTAGCGGCAATAACGATTCTCTATAGAAACACTAAAGTAAAAGTACGATCACCAGATGGAGACACAGAATACTTCGACATTGTAGCAGGAGTACTACAAGGGGACACGCTGGCTCCGTATCTCTTTATCATTTGTCTAGACTACGTACTTAGAACATCGATTGACAAAATCAAAGAGAATGGCTTCGAACTGACGAAGAAAAGAAGCAGAAGATATCCCGCAACAACAATTACCGACGCCGACTACGCCGATGACATAGCGATACTGGCAAATACACCTGACCAAGCCGAAACACTTCTGCATAGCCTGGAACGAGCAGCAGCAAGCATAGGCCTCCATGTTAATGCACACAAAACGGAATATATGTGCTATAACCAAACAGGGGACATCTCCACTCTAGAAGGAACCCCTCTTAAACTAGTAGACAAATTCACGTACCTAGGAAGCAGCGTCGAATCAACCGAAAAGGACATCGAAACGAGGTTAACGAAAGCATGGACAGCTATCAATAGGCTATCGACTATATGGAAATCAGACCTAACCGATAAAATGAAACGCAGTTTCTTCCAGGCAGCGGTCACATCGATACTGCTATATGGATGCACTACATGGACGCTAACAAAACGGCTGGAGAAGAAACTAGATGGCAATTACACAAGAATGCTGCGTGCAATCCTGAACAAGTCCTGGCAGCAACACCCCACAAGACACCAACTGTACGGACACCTGCCCCCTATCACGAAATCTATTCAAGTTAGGCGAACCAGACATGCAGGACATTGCTGGAGAAGCAGAGATGAACTCATAAGAGATGTACTCTTATGGATCCCCACACACGGCCGCGCAAAAGCAGGACGACCAGCACGAACGTACATTCAGCAGCTATGTGAGGATACAGGTTGTTGTCCTGAAGACCTACCTAGGGCGATGAACGATAGGGAGGAGTGGCGAGAGAGGGTCAGGGATATCCGTGCTGCCAGCACGATATGATGATGATGAATGTTAAAAATCAATACTTGAAACCATTTAGCTGTTTACAAGTAGAATTATTAGTGCTAGACAGCAATACTAAAAAAAATTAACTGTGTACAAAAATAGTCAATATTAAAGGGAATTATTAATGCGAAATAGCAACATTTGAAGCCATTTAACTGTGTGTAAATAAATGAGTTTTGGTTCGTTTGAAAATAATGTTACTTACAAATATAATATAATTACGGCGGGATTTTTAAAAAAATTATAATTTTTCGTTTTATATATCTTGCTTTTCGGTTTAGTTAGGCTGAGAACCTTTCGCTTAGTGCATGGGTTAGTGCATGGGTTAGTTGAGTGCAGTTATTCACGCGCGCGCGGGGTGGATGTGACAATCAGAGATGTCACAATAAAAACTCCAGATAGAAAATAGGACCGGGGAAGTGAATGACGTCATGCGCGGAAGCGCTGAGGATTTGGGAGATTTGAAAAAAGCACTTAGTTGAGATTCAGTCCTGGGCAAGGCCAGACGACTTTGTGCGCTACGGGCGCCGCGCGTTGGTTGGGTGAGTTGGAGTTGAGATTTAAACTCCAAACAAGAGAGTTGATTTTTGGACCTCGCTGAGGCGACACCAGTTTGGGTCTCCGGGATGCCCGTGCGAACGAGTTAGTTGAGATTTGGGCTTGGACGAAGCAAGTCGATTTTCGGAGCTCGCCGAAGACGGACCAGTAGTTTGCGTGCACGTGGTGGGGTTCAGATGGAAAAGTCAGTATAGAAAGAAATTGTGTCTCTTTCTCCTCATGTCGAAAAACTTTAAACTCAAAAAGGTAATAAAAAGTTTCGTACCTGAACCAATTTCGTGTTTTTCGGTTCCTATACGCGTATGATCATTATCATATTTACCCAACCCCTCCGCTCGGGCAGGATATGACACAAGGTCAATTTTTTAAGCGGAATTTAACAGATTTGAATTCAGAGTTTTCTTTCTCCTAGACTAGTTGCCTCACCAAGGCTGAAGAACCTCGTCTGCCCTACTATTTACCCATAGCTGGAGGGAGAATAATTGGATTCATACCTTTCCCAAGGGTATTAGTGCTATGTGAAATGCAATCAGTCCAGGATTTGAACTCGTGTCGCCGTGTCCAATTCCTGCGACGATAACCATTACACCACGGGCACCTCCATTTTGAATATTCTATGAACTTATGTACATTTCACATATTCATATCTTGGTCATATATTTGTGGACCTATAAATGTTACACAAACTATTTGCTTATAAATAATCTATCTATCTATCTATCTAAACAAGATTTAGCCTTAAAATAAACCATAAGGGCTGATATGCCATTAAACCGAATAATCTAATCTAAACTTGGCTTTATTTTTCATTGAATTTCCTTGCAGGAGATATCTTGTAAAACAGCCTTGGCATCAAGTAAGATCAATCTATTCAAAATTCCTCCATTGTCATTAGTATCTATGGGGCATGTAGGAATGCTATTGCTTGAGTTGTCTAAAAAATTCCAGCCACTTTTTTGAAACTCTTCGTTGCTATTCTCAGCTCTCCATTAATAATGGGCATAAATATTACTCTCATGTTACATAATATCTTCAATGATCTGGAATAGTGAAGATATTTTCTCAGCTTTTCAAACTTATTTTCTACTGTTCTGTTAAAATGGTAAAGTTATTTACCAGGCAAAACATTTTTTGTTTCCATAAAATGATTACTTCTGAACTTCTCGTTCACAGACCTTTCCAACTATTTGATTTTTACCGTTCCGACAAATTTTGCTTTTTCTTTTTTGCTCATTGACGTCCTTCGTGGTCTCTTTGTCTTTATGCTGTTGCTTTGTCTGAGGAAATGCAATTCTATGTAACCATCATTCCTTCACAATTCCTTCACACACACACACACACACATATATATATATATATATATATATATATATATATATATATATATAAAATTTTTGCCTGATCAAATGAAATTCTGATAACCAAATAAACATTCTTTCTTTAATATCCCCCCACCAACAAAAATTTGTATATAAAGCTTTGTCATATCAAATGAAATCTTAAGTCACTAACAGATAATCATTTCTTCTGACTTTCCACACACACACACACACACACACACATATATATATATATATATATATATATATATATAAGTTAGGAAACTTATCGACTGTAGTCGAGGGCAACCAGAACGCTCTCTTTTCAATTGCTACTACACCGAGGTGTAGTGGAGGGCGCTACTCCTTTCCCTGGATTGCTCCACTTTACCCTCGATACTTACCTTATATTGCTGAGTATTAAGCAAGGAGGTATCAAGCACCATTTTTAAAGTCTTTGGTATGACCCGACCTGGGATTGAACCCAAGTCTCCCGGACCATTGGCGAACACTATATAGTAGAGGTATATGGTTGTAAATTGCTCACTTTGTGACTTAATTGGGCACCAGATTTTGCAATATTATTAAATAGTGCTCAGAATTCATGATAAATCTTTTATACATATAGAAATATATATATACATATATGTACACACACACACACACACACATATATATATATATATATATATATATATATATATATATATATATGTGTGTGTGTGTGTGTGTTTATTTATTTATTGGTGCCTAGGGTGATGTAATGGTTAGCAAATTAGACTAGCAAACCTACATGAGTGAGTTCGAGTCACATTGAGTGCCCATTCATACGACCAATAGCTTAGGAAATTAATATATATGGATATATTTATACAGAGAGAGAGAGAGAGAGAGAGAGAGAAAGGGAGAGAGAGAGAGAGAAATATACATGTCTTGGCTTTGGAGACAGCAAAATAGGTCGTAGCGACCGCAGCTGAAGGTCTCGAAATTTTTCAAACGATTTGTGATGCCACAAAAGAAACGACAAACAGTAAATTAATAACGGAGGATCGTAATTATTGGATAAGAATTATTTTTTGGCATTCATATGTTCCTAACTGACCATTTCATGATCTCTGGTATTGCGAACACTTGAGATCTACACGTGGGAGTTATTTTTAGGAGTTTGTGGGATTTGTTTCTAATTAGCCGTAACTCTTTTAGACAGATATTTGACTAAAGAATTTGTTTATTTACATGTTTACGTTGCAACTCACCTGTCAATGCTATTTCAAACCGATGTTTTGAGGATAGTTTTGTTGGTTTGTTGGTTAGAGTTTATGCCATGTTAACCTTGTAGGTTATTTCACGTCAAATCCTGTTTATGTATAATATGCTTTGTAAATGGACATTTTGTTGACTTGAACTAACTCGTGTCTTGAAAAACGAATGGGTTCAAGTCTCATTGAGTACCCAATTAACAAGGCCTGGTGCCATATATATTATCTGACGAAAGTAACCAGCTTGAAACATACACGTATATTAAGAACAAAATAAGTAAATTAATAAAAAACATACAAATCTCTTCATGGACATACCTATTTTAAAATATGTTCATTCTCTCTTTGGACCTACAAAAAATGTTACATATATATATATATATATATATATATATATACAATTAAAATGAGTCATAAGACTCCAGCTTGTACTATTTACGTATAGCTTGAAGGAGATGAGATAGATTTATACTTTTCTCAAAGGCGTAAACACCCAGGATTTGAACTCAAATTACCAATTCGAGTTTCTACGACGCTAACTGTTACGCTAAGCGTGTGAACGTATATACATATATATATATATATATATATATATATATATATATATATACATATATATATATATAAATATATATATATTTATATATATATATATATATATATATATATATATATATATATATATATGGGATAATTTTGTTGGTTTGTTGGTTAGATAGTGGTCATTCAATCAATTTTTTTTTGAAAATGAAATCTGACATTAGAAATTCTGGCTTTAGTGAAATGGAATACTGGCCTGGATTTTGAATTTACCAGACAAAATTTGAGAAATTCTCTTCACAATATACCATAGTGAACGTTTTTATACTGAAATCCCAGAAGAGACGAATTATGCCGCTGTGACGTAATTCCGATACACACATTTATGGCTACGGCTGTTGGGTCACTGTTTGACGCTTTTGAGTTTATATAAACTCCATATAATATGAATTGACCTAGATGTAAATCCAATTAAATTTTAACTGGAAAAGTAAACGCAGACGTCGAGTTGCAGACTTGAATGTCTATTTATGAATTCAATTCAAACTTATGTTTGTTTACTTTTTAAGAGGACAGATCTCGTTATAACAACTATGGAAACAACTAAGTTTATGTCTTAATAGCGAGGGAAAGGAATAGGAATCGGAAAACTTCAGAGTTTTACGTTGTAGTCTGAGTATAATAGTCAATTCGTGGAAAAAAAAAAAGGATTTAAAGTGCATTGCAGAAATGTACTAAACAACCGAATGTACTTCTCAGTTGTAGAATGCAGTACGTCATCAGTTATACCTAACTTTATAATTCAACCATCTTTGTTAGTTTGTCATAGTGAGGGTATTTAAAAATGTTAATATTTCTATGGCAATTCCTTTATGATATGATTTTCATGTCTCCGCCAGTTCACCGTCCCTATCAGCCCATTTTGCAATCTTCCCTGGGTAGTCTCTTTAATAGCAGTTCTGCTTTTCTAATAAAGATACTCCTACAGAAATATTAAACATTTTTTCCATCACCAGTGGTATATCCAAAGAATATCCTGACATTGATGATAAACATATAGTATCTGTTTTAAATTATACCATAGAAATACTCTCGTAAGGGTGTTAACATTATTTGAAATCACTCAATATATATATATATATATATATATATATATATATATATATATATATATATATATCATATAGTGCTAAGAGCACAGGGTTCACTGAATATCTCTGTTCCTCTCTTTCTCTCTGTTGCCATCCTTCCTTATTATCCCATGCTTATGCCTGGTCCTTTTGAATTCATCCAGTATCCGCTCAGAACTGATGTAATTCCTTGCTCGTCGGCTAAACGTGGTGTGTCCATGTGTGAGAGTTCATCAGAGAATGTGACTCCAGCTCAGTCGGTGCCCAGAGACGTGTTGGACACACACACACACACACACACACACACACACACACACACACACACACACACACACACACACACACACACACCGAGTTATATATATATATATATGTATATATATATATATATATATAGAGAGAGAGAGAGAGAGAGAGAGTGTGTGTGTTCGATAGGTAAACTGTCATCTAAATCCCGCTAAAAATTAAAATAACGTCGACATCTCACTTTTTCAGATATATTTATCAAAATTCCATGAAAATATCTTACAGATTAAATTTATTCAAAGAAATTGGCATTGGCTCCAACCATAGCACACACACACACACACACACACACACACACACACACACACACACACACACACACACACACACACACATATATATATATATATATATATGTATGTATATATGTATATTCCACTAGATATAAAATCCTAGTATTTGGTTATAAAACAGTGACAGTGTAGTTATTTATGGCCTATGCTATACACATGGACATTTTTCAGTTAGGGTATCCCCCGTGGAATAATACTTTGCGATCAAGATTTGCAGACCCTTGTTACTATGTTCGATTCGCACTGGGTGCTTTATTATTCCGGTCTTGTGCCAAAACTAAGCTAAATTCAATAAAGAATCCCCCTATACACGCGAAAAATGCTAGTAAGAAAATCATGAGAAATTACGGAACAGTGCGAAGATAATTCCAATAAATATTCCAATGTGAGTGTAACAGAAAATATTCATTGATTGAATTAGATTAAGTAATCGAGACAAGCAAATTGCGTAATTATACTTATTCACTCGTTAAAACGAGTTAGTTACTTAATGTATATTGCGAAAAAATTTGCTAAATGTCCAAACTGAATCATTACATCAAGTAGAATTTAGTATTAAGTGATTCAATATCATATTAAGCATTGGCTGTGGCAAATTTCAACCTCACTACTCAACTGCTTAAATCTCTTAATCGGATCGCCCGACTAAGACGATTCTACTCATTTCGTACCCCAAATCAACAGACGGAATTCCATTTACTTTCTAATTAATTAACCGGTAATGTATATTATTCGGTAAGTAGGATGCTTGCTTAATAACGTACTTCACTTAATGCATTTGGTTTTTATTATGTTTTTAATTTTAATGCTTATTTAAGTCTGTTTAACTATCTTGATTTTCATGTAGAATGTTTACATGAAGGTGATGTTTTGCTTATAATTAACTTGGCGCAAATCACTGAAATCAATTTTATCCATTCCTTGCTTTTATATAAGAGATGAAACTGTTCTGCAAACACTCTTTCCACTACAGTCTGTTATTAATAACGGTCTCATGATTTTTTGATTATTTATCGATTTATTGACAGAGGTTTGAGGAATCATACGAAAATTGAACTCACTATCAATGGTCTGTTGATGAAACTTACCAACTGTTGCAGCACGCGAGGTGCCTAAGTCTGTCTTTCACGCTGATGAATCACTTGCTTCCAAAGACTATAAACTAAAATTGAAAAAAATTGAAAATATCTGGATCTTGAGAGGGATGATAAAAAATGGTCGAACCTGTACGCGAAGAATTATACCATCACAACCCCGCTTCCAACGAGTGCCCAGGATATGACACTAAATAATCTGATGGTTAGGTTCCCGTAATGCTGGAACTTTGGAGAATGTGGAGTACTCCTTCATTCCCATCGCTTCCAGGTCCACCATTGCCCTGAGTAGTAGCACCTGATAGAGGCTTATCTATGGGTTAAATAGAACTAAACTGCATACTTATGATAAACTGAATTATTTAAAACAGAAAAGTTTGACTAAACTGAGAAGCTTGAAATAAAAATATGTACTTATATTTAAACTGATACCTATGCTAAACTGAATTGTTCAATATAGAACTGTTTTGACATTTAACTGTGTGAAAACAAAATCTATGCTCATACAAAACTGAATTGTTTTAATTAGAACTGTTTGACAAATCCTTATAGCTTGAAGTAAAAAAAAAGAAGTTTTTGATAATTAAAATGTGTATTCATGCTAAATTTAATTGTTTGAAATAGAACTAATTATTCGTATAAAAATGGATCTGGCATTAAATAACCTACAAATGTTGATATGCCATAAACCAACCAACCAACCAACCAATAAACCCTACCTTAACATTGCTCTGTTAATATAAAAGATTCTAGTAGTTATTGAGTGAGAAAGTTAACTTTGCTCATATACATTTATTTTTATAGAATGGCAGCTTGTCAAGTATCAGGTAGGAAAATAGGTACAGGCACAGAGATTTGATGAAGTGTATTTAGAAAAAAAATATAGTAGAATGTTAAAATTCTTTTTATATATTCTAAATTCTGAATTGAGGAAATTATGTTACAAATAAGAGTCGGAGGAACATTCATGATTTAGAATCGTTATATATATATATATATATATATAGTAAGTTGGTGACCGTAGTCGAGGGCAGCCGGAAGGCTCCCTTTTCAATAAAAGGTGGTGGGAAGGGCGCTACCCCTTTCCCTGGATTGCTCCACTTTACCCTTGATACTTACCTTATATTGCTGAGTATTAAGCAAGGAGGTATCAAGTAACATTTTAAAAGTATTTGGTATTACTCGACCTGGGATTGAACCCCGGTCTCCCGGACCATTGGCGGACACTCTACCCACAAGGCCAATATATATATATATACATAAATTTTGTTTATTCTGATTGATTTAAATGTTAAAATATTCGATTTTCGATGCGTTTATAAATAGTTTCTAATATCTTTTTAAATTATTGTTAGAAAAAATCCAAATGGTTATTTTATTTCAAAAATAAAAAGATAAATATTTCAATGTTTTGGGAAGAGAGAGAGAAAGAGAGAGAGAGAGAGAGAGAGGAGAGGAAGCAGAGACAGAGAGAAATAGAGAAAGACATAGGGCATTTTTTTCATTATTTTGATTGTTTTTCTTGATTCCAAAAAATCCTCTTACACTGGTCATTCTAGCTGCTCTTTCACGACATTTTACAAAGTTATAGGTTAAAGTACTTCATTTATCAAATATATGAAAATAATAGATAAAATCTGCAAGTAATTATTGTAGTGTTAAAATACCAAGTACAGATATGGCGCCTCTTAAAGGATGATTCTAAAGGTTTGCTTTTGCTTTTTGAATACAAATATAATTTCGTCGCTCGCTGGGTTAAGGCAGAGAGAAGGCATTTTTCAGAATCTGGTGAAATTCGATAAAAATACAACTAAAAATGAAAATGAAAGAAAGTTCTCGTCAAACTCAGTTGTTTCCATTGCTTTAAGTCAGAAAAGCATTAAGTAATTTGGATCAGAAGATTTATTCAGAAAACAGAAATAGGAACATTCGTGGAACTAAATCTGCTTCACGCTCATCTTTCAAGTTATTACAAACAGGGAAATCATCAAAAGATGGCTACTGAATGTAAAAAAAAAGAACTAATATAAAATAAAAATGATAAAAACAAATTATTCGGTCACATTTAACGCTTTAATAAATTTTCATAAAATTCATATTATTATAAAGAAACGTTGGAAATTTGAGATAAATAATTTAATGTGATATGGAAGTGAGAAAATTGTGTTTACATTTAAAAAAAAATATGTGGCAAATTTCATTGGCAAATACATTCATTTTTCAAATTGGCACATCTAAATTAGATCGGTCTCGTTAAAAAATACGAATAATTAACGTTTCTTTGTATTCGGAAGACCTTTCTATACTCAGACGATTTATCGGATTAAAACAATGTTGATTTTCTCAGACTTTAGATGATGAAAAACCCGTTTATGATTTAAATACAAACGAATCGATATCTAACTTTCTCATATGCATGTACACGATTTATTTTCAAATGTCCACTTTAAAATTATACTTACGTCATTGAAACTTGCGTTCTTAACAGATTTCTTTACTCCTATTATTGGGGATTTTCTCCTCCTTCTTCGGCTAATCTTAGGAAATAATGAAAGTGAAAAGAAGAAAAAGATAAATCATGTACGGGCATGTCAGAAAGTCGGGAATCATTTTGACATTGTATTAATAGTGCAAATAGCTCCCCCACGTTCAGAAAACCAATCGTTTTACAATCTCACATATTGTCTGAATAGAGCGAAGGCCTTCTTAACCGAAAAACGAGTATTTTATGTACTTTTATACCAGAAAAGTCTGGTTCAGTTGTGCCTAAATCTATTAAAATCAATTAATAAAAAAATCATGAAACGTATTTTTTTTTCATTTAATGATACAATTTTAATGGATTGATTTTATTGAGGATCAAAGTTTTTTTTTGTGAATTGGTTACTCTTTGAAAGATGTATAAATTTTTTTTCAACCAAATGTAGTCATCATTAGTTTCAAGACAAGCATATTGCACATCATTCTACGACAGGTGTGATAATTCACTGTGAGGGAGTGACAGTAATTTGATATCCCTTTTAAAGGCTAAAATTGGAGAATCTATTTATTACAGCAAATGCAGACGTAATGCAGGGTAGAAAGATTTACAGCTTACAAGGCGAAATCCGAAGTATTTGCACTAGGGAGAAAAGTACCCCACCAAATAGCAAATATCGCTCATGTATCAACAGACGTTTCTAAACAATGAACAAACTCTTGCGAGGAGAATAAAGATTAGTTGCAAGAGGATTTGTGCTTACAGCAATTCTTGAGACAAAACTCAGATTCGACGAAGATATTATTAAAACATAAAGGAAGCTGTCTATGATGGTTAATAAAGTAGTTGAATATTGAAATTCGAAATAGAGTAACAAAATTCAGTTTATGCAACCAAAGTAAAATGATTGTACTAGATATGACTCAAAACTGCAGCTGGTGGTGAGGCTCTATTTCTGCCGTTCTGGGGAGTATGGACTATCGCCTCCTTGATGTTACTCCCAGGTCTACTCTGACTTAGAATGATAGGAACTATTTGGGTACAATCCATTTTTTTCTTTGTAGAACTAACCTGTGGCTTATATAGTTTTGAATAAAACCCAAAGCCGTCTAAACGTAACAAATAGATGGTTCGAGTCGTTTAGCTGGAGAAGCTTAGATAGCTGCGCGCGATATTGCCAGAATAATAATAAAAATATCAATAAGTGATAAGTCAAAGTACTAGTGATTATTACAATTATTTTTTCATAAAAGGAAACTAGATACCCTAAATAAATTTTTAAAGAAAGAATAACTTAAAATAAAGAAAGAATTACAACTAGAATTATTATAGAAACGATCATTTTTTTTTCAGCTAACACAACGTAAAATATTTATATCCAGATCTCTTTTAAGAATATAATATTTTAAAAATCTAGTCATATCGTTTACTATCAGAAAATTTAAGATGGAATCTACGACTATATTACATTACTTTAATTCCCATTAGCAAAAAAAAAACAACCGTTTACAAAAAAATAATAACTAAATAATCATTGTCAATTTTGACAATAATTGGTTTACTAACGCAAAATATCACGACTAAATCTATAGTAAAAAATGGCTATCATAAAGGTATTTTAAAATGTGTACGCTCTAACGTAAAGTTGGGTGGGTTTCGATCCCACCTTCAAGCGTCCTACGTGTCTAGCCACACTGAAGAGTTGTGATACAACGAAACAGACTGTTTCTGGATGACAATATATATATATATATATATATATATATATATATATATATACACACACACATATATATATATATATATATATATATATATATATATATATATATATATAACTCTGTTTATGCTTATATCTTAACTTAACACAACAAATATACCACATAGTAACGAGTAATTTGTTAGCTCGATACGATAATGTTAACATTTCTAGAGATAATGCAATTGATACAATTTGATATTTAATGATAACAAAAGTGTGAGATCTGCGTTCTTTTCACCCAAATCATTATATTATTTCAAAGAAAAAACAAGAATTTTCAATGATATTTGTTGAGTAAATCATTTAATTCTTTTTTTTTATTTGTGTGCATTTAATTATAACGAAGATTCTATAGATAGGATTTAAATCGAAATCGATTTAATGGCCGCTGAATTTGGCCTTAAAGCTAATATTTTTAATAAGATTGATTAGAGAGAAATAAAAATTCTTTGTCCAGCAATGTTTTAATAGAGAGTACTGTAAAATATGTTATATAATCGAAGAAAGAAAGAAGGCTGGCTGGATGAAAAGAAAGAAGAAAAGAAACAAATAAGTAAGAAAGGAAAGATAAAAATGAAAGAAAGAAAGAAAGAAAGAAAGAAAGAAGTTGAAATGACGGGACTGAAGAAAGAAAGAAAGAAAGAAAGAAAGAAAGAAGTAGAAATGATGGGACTGAAGAAAGAAAGAAAGAAAGAAAGAAAGAAAGAAAGAAAGAAAGAAAGAAGTAGACATGATGGGGAGAACTGAAGAAAGAAAGAAAGAAAGAAAGAATGAAAGAAAGAAAGAAAGAAGTAGACATGATGGAAAGAAAGAAAGAAAAAAAGAAAGAAATGAATGAATGAATAATGAATGAAGGATGGAAGGACATAAAGAAATGAAGAAATAATTAAAGAAACAAACCCAAATATACAAGGATGGGACTGTTCGGAAGTGGAAGATGATTCCGATAGAGAAGAATTGTTTGAAGTAATTCCTGGCAATAATTCTTAGTTGCTTGAGGGGCACAAGCCAATTTTAATTATCATGAGGAGCATAAGTTTACACTGCATGCCATCATCTTTTTCTCTAATACCACCATCTTGCTTATACCCATCCCCACCTCACATACTTTTGCTGATTCTCATTGCTTTTCTTACGTTAATCTTTTTCTCTTCTTCTTTGACCTCATGTGACTCCTTTCTTATAAATGCCAAAATTAATTAACGTTTAATCTTAATTACCGCATTAAAAAGAAGTATTTTTTCTTTTTTTTTTTTTTTTTTTTTCTCTTTTCAATTAACGGAAATAAAAAAAAGAATAATAATTCAATTGAAGGCCTGCAACCAACGCTAAAATTATGATAAACGAAATCAAATTGAAAATAAATATTTTAAATTCTATTATAATAATAATACTAATAAATATGTATTTATTTTTCACACCCAAATATTATGCAAATTTTAGCCAATCAAACAGCATCCCATCATAGACAGTTTGTTCTGCCTGTGTTATGCAAATGTGTTAAACAGCAACAGAAATGAACCAGGTTGGAAAAAAATAGAATTTTATTTAATCTTTACTGAAAAAAAGTGTACTTTAATAGCATGAAAAAACCTGTACTTTAACGGAATCATTTTTTTTTAACTAAAAACATGTACTTGAATAAAGTAAATTTTTTACAAAATACTATATTTTCACTGATCAAATTTTGACACAAGATTCTGTAATTTACCACAGTAAATTTTTACTAACAGCCACTATTCTATCAGAGTAAATTCTTACAATAAACCTGGAATTTAACAGTAAATTTTTATAAAACCGAGTCTAAAATTTGATAAAAGAACCTGTTTTTTAACAATTGCAAACAGGTTGATATCATTGAATTATAATAATTTATATTTGCATTATGAAATCATATATATTAATATCATTTTTCCATAACTCTGTTTATTAATTATGAATTGAAGTGAAATACACTAAAAACAGAATAATGATATATTTATTGCTAGCAAAAAATTATATGTGTATTGGTCAACTTTCACTTTCACCAAAGCAGGAACGCTTTGCATATTTCTAAGCAAATTCTTCCCTCCAATTCTTTTTGGCTATAACTTTCTTTAAATTATTGTAAGGTAATACCTATTTGTGTTGTGGCTAACATGCTGTACAGCAACATTGTAGTAAGCGAGTTCGAACTCCAGTCGTGTTATTACCTTTACTTCCAGACTTATACTCTAAAGGAAAGGAAGGAAAACCTTAACCCCCAAGGGCTAAATAGCAACTTTACTGTTTTGTTTGGTTTCACTTCGTAGTGTTTTATGACACATCAACCCAGGAGGTTTATTCAATGCCAAATTCAGTTTATATATTTGACTTGTAAGCGAATAGTTTGTTCTTAACATTATTTTCAAACAAGCCAGAGCTTATTTGTTTGTTCAAAGTTAAATAGTTTTGAGTAATGTCATGCAACACTAATAATTCTATTTAATATTAATCATTCGTTTGAACATGCTTAAATAGTTTTAAGTATTTCTATTTAACTCTAGTAATTCTGTAACTATTTGTTAAATTGTTTAACGTATAGTAAATGATTAAATAATCTATTTGACCAATAGGTGGGATCCTATTAGGTACTACCACTCCAGGTCAGAGTAGACTAAGGAACAATAGCATTAAATATACACTTCACATTCTCTAAAATTCGAGCACTAGAGCCTTACCATAAAATGGCTTAGTGTCATACTCCGGAAACCTGCTGGGAGGGATATTACCCCTCTGTAGTGGAGCAGTTTGGGTATTCTACAGCCTATCTGACAAGGCGGGCCAAAATGTAAATCCGTATAACATTGTCTTTTGTATATCTGATTTTGTTTTATTTTCTCTGAAATAAAGAAGTTTGGCGATATTCAGTTGGTGTAATTGTTCTATATTATTTTCCTTGTGCTATACAATTATGACTTTGTTGTAAAGGATACAAATAACGAAGAAATATTTATCTTCTCTGGTTTGAATTAAGGATAAACAGGTTAAGTATGACAAGTTAACCCGCTAATTTTTTCCAGTACTTTAGCTTTTGTCATGTCAGTTGCGACTTGAGAGAAAAAGAGTGAGAATTTACTCGTTTGCAATGCATTTGTAATGGAAAACATAGCTTCCTTAATAAATAAATAAAGTTGACAAGATCTTTTATTTTTCTGATGCGCTAAAAACTACGCTTCCATTAATAAACATTGAATGTTTGCTTTTTAAAAAAAAATCTTTATATGTAAGTGTCAGCTTTAAGGGACAAAACACAGAAAAGCAGTCACCATTGATTTTGACTGAACATTTTCGCACTTCTCTCCTTTTCACCAGTTTACACTCTGCCGCAATTTCATACGATCAATCTTGACAAGCAAAACTTGAAGCTCTCATCGTTTTGGAAATAAAGTCAAAACACTCGCAGTTCAAATTTGCTACAAAAAGAAAATATTACCAAATATTGTTTACTGTCTGTCAGCTTTGTAATCGGATTAAAAGAAAATCTATACGTCTGTTTGGAATATCAAAGATCGTCACAATAATTATATTGATATCTAAATATCATAGAATTTTAGCGGCAAACATATGAGCAGAAGTGATGTTAGTTTTATAAAAGAAAAGGGAGACGATTCAATTACAGAAAATATAGCTTAGTAGTTAGGGTATAAATCGACAAATGAGGGATGTCCGAAAAGAAAGGTTCTCACATTTACCGATCCAATATGTTTATTAATCATCATCATCCTTATCATACGGGTGTGCATGGATTCCATTGAATCTGCCGCCATCTGGTATTATTGGACAAAGCTCTGGCTATGTCTTTTTGAAGGCATCTAGTATAAAGTAAGTTTTTCTGACCAATCAACATTGGTGTATCCATGTGTAGGAGTCCATTGGGGAACATCGCTTACGAAAAAGACTTTATTTCTTTGGCGGTGGTCACTATGTCTTCCTCGTTTTACTTTGATGGTTTGCCGTGCAGCTTGCTCTTTATCGGGTACTGCTTCTAGGATTTGTTCAAAACAGCACGTAGTATCCTTTGTAGTTCCTATCTATTTATATGTTATAGTACTGACACGAGTATAGCTTGGAAGAATTCTGTTCATTACGATCCTCAATATAAACCTTGTACAACGGTAGGTCTTAGAACCTCTATTCTCCCCCCCTCTCTCTCTCTCTCTCTCTCTCTCTCTCTCTCTCTCTCTTTCTCTCTCTCTCTCTCTCTCTCTCTCTCTCTCTCTCTCTCTTCAGAGGTTACGATTGCGAGTTCTCTTGAATAAACTTTTAATGTAATTCCAAGATTGTCCTTAGTATTGTTCTGGTCCCATACCTCAATAACTAGACTCCGCCGGCTTAGAACGCCAACTTTTAATACAAAGTAGAAATAGCCCAATAAATGTTTCGACATTTGGTTACAAATCGATTTGAGGTCTTGTTCTGTACTTTGCATCAATCATTTAGAAATAGTCATAGATATTATATACCGATGTTCAAACAAAATGGACATCAAAATCTTACAAAAAAAACAAAAAAACAAAAAAAAAAAAACAAACTTGAAAACATTAAGAACGTTTCTAGAAACAAAAAATCTCTAAAAGCTTATATATCAATCGTTATATGCTAAAACTATCCAGTCCCATTAGCCACCTTGTTAGACTCTAATTAGGAAATTTTAGAAGTTCTAAACTCACCTTTCTCTTGATAACTTAATTCTAAAAGTTTAATTGAATTAATCTTAACACTCTTTAGTTTTTCTGTAAACTAAATATTTTGTAAAAGTCTCTACTGGGGGCTTAACTGGAGCGATATTCCGGCAATAACAGTATTTATCCCCCTATAAGGCATCTGCAGCAACAGTTATCGTCGGACGAAATTTACTATAAAACGCAAGTTTAAATCTTAGGTAAGAATGGTTGTATTTCCTTTTAAGCTATTACTCTTGAGAAAGACATTGATCCATCTTTTTCCTTCTAGCTCTGCGTAAATTGTAGGGTACATATTTTTATTCGAGAAAGGTTACCAGTCGAAAAGAATGAAAACTCTGAATTCAAACTAGCTTTACTTCACTTAAGACTGAACTTGTTTCAAATCTTACTGAGACGAAGCGGTTGGAAAATATAAACTTCTACGTCCCCCAAAATAGTGATATGCAGCGTAAGGTCCCCTTAAAGTCAAAGGTTAAATTTCTTTGTTTCTCTGACACTTCTGTTTTAACAATCATGACGCTATAGTCTTCACCCTACCCTTACAAAGATATTAAATGCAGACCCATCACTGCTGAACATCCGCATCAAATGTGGTCATTTTCGAAAGTTTCTGAACACTCCTATGCAACTTTTTTCACGTTGTCACCATCAAGAATACAATCATTACCATTTTTTATGCTTCCCTGATGGTTGGTTGGTTGGTTTATCAACCACTGTAGGTTATTTAACGCCAAATCCATTCTTATGCAAATAGTCAGTTCTATTTTAAAAAATTCTGTTTAGTATGAGTACAAAGTTTATATTTCAAAACATTTTTATTTCAAGTTATTCAGTTTATTCAAACAGTTCTAATTCGCCTAGTTAAGTTTAGTATAAATAGAGATTTTACGCATAGTTAAATGTCAAAAACAGTTCTATATTGAACAATTCAGTTTAGTGCAAGTACATTTTCAATGCCAAAAACATTTCCATTTCAAACAATTCAGTTTAGCATAAGAATGCAGTTTAAATATAAGTACACAGTTTAATTGCCAAAACATTCCTATTTCAAGCTATTCAGTTTAGTAAAACAGTTCTAATTCAAACAATTCAGTTTGACATAAGTACGCACATTCTATTTAACCCATTGACTGGGCCCTATCAGGTAATACCACTCCGGACCAGAGTGGATCTGGGAGCGATGGGGATGAAGGGGTACACCGCATTCCCCAAAGCTCCAGCATTACTGGAACCTCACCATGATATTGTTTAGTGTCACATTCAGGACACTCTTTTATTCTACAGCACCAGCCGACTGCACAATGCTTCCCTGAGCATCTCTGCTTTTTACTATATTCTCATATTAACCTTAAAAATCTTTGCACGGAATATATACACTATTAATTAATATCTACATAAAGATTAAATTCTGTAATGTAATTCATTTTATATTTTCTCAAAATTCCCTCTTAAATTATTTTTCTTACCATTTATTCTGAAATCATACAATCAGATCTGAAGTCTTTTTTACACTATTGCTTTATTTTGATCTGATTACGCAATTTGTCCCCAAAATAATATACGGGGTGTCCTCGTGGTGTAATGGTTAAAGCCATGGACTGCGGAATCGTATGTACGCGAGTTCGTACTCCAGTCGCGCTATTACGTTCACTTTCGGGCAAATACCCTTGGGAAAGGTATGAACCCCCTTATCCTCCCAGCGATGGGTCAAATAGTACCACTACTGTTCTTCTAGGAGCAATGGCTTTGGCATTAAATAACCAAAAAAGAGTTGATATGCCATTAAACAAAGAAACCAAATCAAAACAAAATAATCTAGCTGGTTAGTAGACGTAGTTTTTAAAATTTGTCTTGACAATAAGTTTCGCGGGGAAATATTTAAAAAATGCCTACCTTAATTCGAAATTGCATTGTTTTTAAAATTTTAATGGGATCACCTCTCATTTTTATTGCCTGTAAAGTATTCAATTATATTTTCTTTTATCTTTACTTTATCTGTAATCTTTTACTCTCTTTATTATTTTTGTCACTCTTTGTATGCCTTCCAAACTAAATATTACTCTCCAATCTCCGTATCTCGGTACGGTTTTATATATCTTTAAGACAATATTTGGCTTTTTAAAAAAATAATATTACTAACAACCTAGTTCATCATTCCATTTACCTTTCATCAAACTGACAGCTTTAAATACACAATCAAGTCCTAAGATTACATTCCTCATTTACTTTTTTGATTTTCTTGTTGCTTAATTTAGTCTCAACGTCAATGCTTATGGATCCAAGAAGCAATATTCTTATTTTTATATGAAATCTTAATTCACAAAGAACTTCCCAATATGACAATTTATTTAAATCCATCCCTGTTATTTCCTTTGATCAGGATTTAACAAGCAGTTTGACATCATCAGCAAATAGTTCTATTGCTGGTTTTATATCATCAAAAATATTTATAAATATTAAAACCACAAGGTCCCAAAAATTATCCTTGAGGAACGATGCATTAATTCTATCAGTGTATGAGCACAGAAAATTACACCTCAATAAACATTGTGCTAAGCGATTCAAGATTACCTTGGGACCCAAACCGATGTCAAATTCCAATATCCTAACTTCTCAAGGACGATTTCTTTGACTACAGTCTTTGGAAAATCACCTATTTGTTTATAGTTCTTCAATTAGTGTCCGTTTATTTACAATTTATAAAGAATAAAATTACAATAATTCCCAAAAAATTTATGATGCAAATTAAATATTTCACAACTGATAGACGTCAATTTAAAAACATATAGTAGATATTTCACGTTGGCTATGCGAATTAACCATCCGCTTGTCCCTCGTATCAGGTGTTTTATAATTTTACTATTGTCTCAGTCCAAGGGAACCATCCCCTAAGAATCTCCTCGTCGAGTAAGGGCTGGGTTTATTGTCCAGCTCCTAAGGCACCAATGTAGAGGATTGTCGATAGGATATGCACAATTTTTTTTACTCCCACTCGTCGAAAGTCCTAATTTCCTGCTATGCACTCCACGTTAAACCGTCCTTGTGTCACATCTTAGCAGAATGCGTGTGATAGGATTGGTTAAATATTGTACAAACGATTTAACATTATGTGGTGTATTGGCATTAGCATAAATGCTGAAAAAAAACCAAAGAAGAATTGTATATATATATATATATATATATATATATATATATATATATATATATATATATATATCAACCATCGCTCACATTAGGATAATAAATTTATTTACACCCTGTTAAAAGCATTGATATAAATCAATGTTATAGAAAATCAACAGGACTTCATATTTTATTTGCTCTGTGGATTTTATTTACATTGAGATCTTTACCAGGGATATTTAAATTTAATATTCTATTTTTGAATATTTTTTGTCCTGATTGGAATTATTCCCTCTTCCGGATTTACTGGATGGAATAATATATATATATATATATATATATATATATATATATATATAAAGAGATAGATAGATATATAAATAGATAAAGATATATATATATATATATACAGAGAGAGAGAGAGAGACGGAGAGACCAAGAAAGAGAGTGAGAGAGACAGAGAGACAAAGAGAGAGTGACAGAGAGACAGAGAGACAAAGAGAGAGAGACAAAGAGAGACCGATGTAGGTGCACAGTTTTATACGTATAGATTTTACTGATTAAAAACTTTATTTTCGTGACATCGAATCGACATAATATCTCGTCAGGCTAACAAGTAAAATAATTGCTTTTACTGCTTTCACTTTGTTGCATTATACTCGTTTTTTCCCTACCAATCAGTTAATAGGGAAAAGTGGAATATTTGGCCTTGGTACGGGAACTAGTCAAGGAAAAGGAAAACTGTGAATTGAAACCAGCTTCACTTTGCTTTAAAATTAACCTTGTGTCACCACCTGCCCCTGGCGTAATGGTTGAGTAAATACAATTCCTGCTTTCATTACAATCGACAAATTGTCTTGAATCGCCATTCGGTTGGCTGCCAGAAGACCCAAGGCAAAGAAATTCCTCACTTCTAAGTGGCTAAATTGTATGACTCTTTAGAGATTTATTTTCTGATAAAAGTATTTGTTGACTGCTGCTGCTGTTACTTTTTTCCCCAAATAATGTATTGATTTACATATTCAGGATATACATAATTGGCTTCGGGCCAAAGTAAGTTTATATTATACACTGATACATTATACTACTCACTTAAATCCATCTTAATACGTCGTACTTGTTGGAGGGGGCAAGAATAGACAACATTCACAGCAGATGGATAACCGCTACAAAATAAATGGGATATTCTGGATATAGAACTAAAATACATGATTCTGAAAGCTCGGGTTTTAGGAATATGAGATGTGTGAATCCCCCCTACTCTGCGTTGCCATTACTTCTACGTTAACTCTGGCCAGGAATAATAGGACATCTTAGAGGTTCATGTAGATCAATATGAACAATATTAATATTAGATCTGTTTGGTTTCTTTTGTTTAATGGAATATTCGTGAGTTTTTTTAATACCAAAACCATCATGTTAGAAGAACAGTAATGATAATATTTAACACATAGCTGGAGAGATAAGAAGCTTCATACTTCAAAATATCCAAGTTAGACGAATCAGACAAGCAGGACACTGCTGGAGAAGCAGGGATGAGCTCATAAGTGATGTACTCCTATGGACCCTTGCATATGGCCGAGCAAAAGCAGGACGACCAGCTCGCACAAACATACATACAGCAGCTATGTGAAGATTTGGGATGTAGCTCTGAACACCTGCCAGAGGCGATGAACGATAGGGAGAAGTGGCGAGAGAGGGTCAGGAATATCCGTGCTGGCGGCACGATGTGATGATGATGATGATGATGATGATGATATGTAAGAGATTAGTTTGTCGGTAATTTAATTTTTAAATGAATTGAAGTAATTTGTTTGCACACTAGTATTGCTATTGTTTCTACAGTTAAATTGTTTCAATTATTTCTATCATACCCTTATAATTCTATTCAACATTAATCATATTTTTGCACACAGTAATATGATGATGAGTATTGCTTTATTATATCTCTAACAATTCAATTAAACATTAGTTATTTCTTTACATACAGTTCTATTTCTAAGACTTCAAAGTTGCCATGTCGTAAAAGACACCCCACCAACCAATGTGGTGCGATTAAACTTTGTTAACTATTACGAGATAAATATTTCTTGACCTATTTGTTGGATTGGAACCATGGCATATATCATAGACAACTTTGTGTGTGAAATAGATAGCATGAACGTTGCATTCTGGGAAAAGAATATTCTAATTACTATAAAAAACAAACCGATGGAAGCCATTTAATGTGACGTTTCCCATATGAAAAAGAACATCTTGACTGTGTTGGTCTTACAACTTTGATATGCTAATTTGAAACTTTGCCTTTCTTGATTTGATTTAATTGTGCAATCTTTATTGACGGGGGACTTGATACCAATCATTCGTGAGTTAACCGGAACTACAACCAATTTCACATGTTAATTCCCAGTATTATCTTTTAACATGTCACCCCCAGCATTATTTTAGAAAAAAAAATTCTTTTTAGAATGGATCATTTCCTCCCTCTACCAAATACAGAAAATCAGAACAAAACGTAATGGAATTAAGGGAACACAATACTTGTTCTAAATTAAGCCTGCTAGGATTTTAGAATATGCTGACTGCATCCGTGGGTTAAGACACCCATCCCTACTACGCATGTCCTGGGTAACCCATTAAATCGCATTGTTTAAATCTGTTTCCTACAATCTATTTGTTTACAAATCTATCATTTGGCATTAAATAACCCACAAGAGTTGATATGACATAAAACGCAACCAAACAACCAACCTAACAGACAACCAACTCTTAAACGGTGAGGGGTTAATTCAGCTTGTAAATGTTCTTGAAAAGATACTTAATCATCTAGAGCTCAATACATTTTGTCTTGTTCTTGAAAACTATCAGAAAACGTGCCGAAGCGAAGATACGTACACTTGAAAAGACAGCGAGACAATACATGCCGATGTCTCGATTATACCGCAAAAGTTACAGACCGACTTTGAAAGCGAAAAACAAAACAAAGTGAATAAAACAAAGTAACTAAAAAAATGACATTTACATTTACCTTCCTCCTTTTTTTTTTTTTTTTTTTGGAATATGTGATCTCTAAGATTCAGTATACAATACAGAACTACATAAATGTTAGACTGAAGAGTCATCACAGATCGATTAACTTCGTCTCTTTGGTTCGGAAAAATTGAATATTCATTGAGAGTACTATTATTTCCAAAAGAATAAACAATCGATTGTAAGGACTAAGCGCTATGTTTAAAATCAGTCTTCTTTCTTGCGGAAGGATTCTTAATTAAACTCCTGGCATTCAATGTATCTTTTTTTCTCTCTTAGTATTTGTCAACTTTTTTAACACGTCAGTACATAATAACGACGCATGGTTATTTATTGTATCATTTCATAGGAAGTTTTACGTGTGTCTTGGGGAATTTCTCATATCTATCTCGCTATTCAGCACACTTACTATACCTTTTGCCAATTTTTTTAAACCCTTCCAAAATTTCTAAAGAAATGATCGAATATTATTTCATTTTTGAACCACCAACTTTTCAGCTTTGTTTCCTGAACACACACAACACACACACACACACACACACACACACACACACACACACACACACACACACACACACACACAAATGTATATATATATATATATATATATATATATATATATATGTGTGTGTGTGTGTGTGTGTGTGTATTTAACATCCCCTGTGAAGAAACGTGATTACTTTACACACACACACACACACACACACACACACACACATATATATATATATATATATATATATATATATAAGTAAAGTTGGTGACCATAGTCGAGGGTAACCCGAAGGCTCCCTTTTCGATAGCTACTACACCAAGGTGTAGGGGAGGGCGCTACTCCTTCCCTGGATTGCTCTACTTTACCCTTGATCCGTACCTTATAATGCTGAGTGTTAAGCAAGGAGGCATCAAGTACCATTTTTTGAGTCTTTGGTATGACTCGACCTGGGACTGAACCCAGGTCTCCCGGGCCATTGGCGAACACTCTAACCGCTAGGCCAATATATATATATATATATATATATATATATATATATATATATATATATATATATATATATATATATATATATATATATATATATATATATATATATATATATATATATATATATATATATATATATATATATATATATATATATATATATATATATATATATATATATATATATATATATATATATATATATATATATATATATATATATATATATATATATATATATATATATATATATATATATATAAATTAATGTGTATATTTCTTTTATACTGTTTAATTTTGATTGTTCTCAGCAAGTTAGTTCACTTTGAGGAGTAAAAGTTTCTGTGGAAAAAAATTCTAGAAAGTTTTTAAAAGTGTTTTTAAGGGAGTTCATATACTACAAGAGAAACGACGAAAAATATACTGATGATATAGCATATCGATTTTTTTAAATGTAAACCATTTTCTTGTTCAAAATATTTTCCCGTAGTCGTTAATATGTATGTGTCTGTGTTAGAGACATTTGACTAATGAGTTATTCACTAGGTTTAGGAGGAACGTCTTTCAAAATAGCAGTGGCTTACCGGCTGGTACATTTGTTTACATAGATGTTTCAGATTGCCATGCTTTCTTTCAGGGAAAGGTGATAAGGTTTAATATTAAATTCAAATTACACATATATTTGGAGAGGCTTTATCTATTTGAATGTTTGCTTTTCAATTAATTGTTTCATGTTTATTTTACAAAAGGATCAAAATGTTTGGTGAAATAGTTGCATGAATAGTTAATTGGGGTAGAAAGAAAAGATTTACACTTTTTTCTTTTTCTTAAACTTCTTCAATCTGGCCGAATTCTATCGTCTTCTCTCTGGGAGTTCTTCGAGTGGTCTTGGATTTATCTTGGTCTCCGTGTCCACTTCTGGTTTAATAAATGGATACAAAGACGTTGTTTAATTTTCGAAATCGTTATTCACCCAAATTATTGCGTCAACTGCACAGCTTGAGTTATGGCCATTTTAGGCGTTTGTTTGTTATGGTTCCCAAAACTAATCTCCTTAAATCTACCAACCTGACCCATTCTATTAACTGAACTAACCAATCAGAGAACTGCTAAGAAGGACAGCCAGAGTTCTTTTGAATTCATATATTTTGAATTCTACACTTACTTTACAAAATTGATAAGCAACATATTCCATATGTAACAGTTATAGATTTTGTCGATATTGGTGAATACTGCATCTTTTGTTTATATATATATATATATATATATATATTTTTATATATTGTACAGGCATTTAAAACTGTCGTAGACTCTTGAAAATTCACTATGTTATTGATATACATATTATGAGATGAATGGCGAATTTTTATGATTTCTGGTTCAAATGAACAGCTACAGCAGGAATTGGAATACACCCTACTAAAGACTGATTGTCACAGCTGATAAATTTCAAAAATGCAATCTGGACGGGAAGACACTTTAGAAAAACGATATGCAATAAAATTCTGTTTTAAACTTGGAAAAATGCCACAGAAACGTATGCTTCAGACTGCTTTTGGAGCATCTTGCATGAATTGAGCATCATTTTTTCAGTGGCATAAGAGATTCAAGGAAGGCAGGGAGTCTGTGAGGGATGATGAGAGATGTGGGGGGAGTAAGGAAGTCAATACACAAGAGTTGATTGCCAAAAGGGTTAGGGTTAGGGATAGGGTTACTATGTTGAGGTTTTATGCGAGTTCAGGAAGAGATTCCGTCGGAGGAGGCCAGCACTCTTTAAATCGAGTCAGTGGCATTTCCACCAGGACAATGCACCAGTCAACAACTCCATCCTTGTTACAGCCTATTTGACCAAGATAGGCATCAAGACAGTTCCTCAGCCTCCCTATAGTCCAGGCTTTGCTCGCTGTGACTTTTGGTTATTCCTTAAGCTCATAGGCTGTCGTTATGAGACAATTGAGGAGATGAAAGAGGCTGTGACGAAGGTCATTGACACGTTTATACAAGAGGCCTTCCATGGGGTGTTCCAGATGTAGTTGTAACGGTACAACAAGTGCATTGCAGCCGGAGGAGATTACTTCGAAGGGGACTAAAGTTTTATGTGTGTACTATCAATAAAAGTGCCCATACGAAAAAAGTCTGGAAACTTATTAAATGAACCTCGTATATATATATATATATATATATATATATATATATATATATATATATATATGTGTGTGTGTGTGTGTGTGTGTGTGGCTCTGTCAGCTGGTGCTGTAGAATATGCTTTCTGCATCTTTGCAGTAATCAGTAGTCAATAAGTAGTGAGACCCAGCCCAACGAGCATTCTGAATATGGGATTAAACAACATCTCATGATAAGACTTCTTCCTTTGAGCGTTATGAACTGATGAGTACCTTTTTATTGTCATTATTCCAAGATCCAATCTGACTTGAAGAAGTTGTACCTGTTAACGTCTCATCAAAGGGTCTAATAGAAGTGTTTAATCGTTTACTAAACTTGAAAACATTGAACAATTTACAAACAATTGGACTCTGAGCAAACGAATGAAGTTAGTTGGTTGGTTGGTTATTTGGGTTGAATGCAAAATCCATTTCATACAGATAAACAGTTATATTTCAAATAAGTCAGTTTAGCATAAGTACACAGTTTAATTGTCAAAAACATTTCTATTTCACGCTATTTAATTTAGTCAAACAGTTCTAATTCAAACAGTTCAGTTTATTATAAGAATAGTTTTTGTCCACAAACAGTTAAATGTCAAAACAGTTCTATTTTAAGTAATTCAGTTTCACATAAGTACGCAGTTTAGTTCTATTCGACCCATAAATAGGGCCCTATCAGATGTTATCACTCCGGGGCCAGAGTGGACTTGTGTGCGATGTCAATGAAGAGGTACTCCACATTCCACAAAACTCTAGCATTACTAGAACCTCAACATCAGATTGTTAAGTGTTATATGCAGAAAACTCGTTAGTGGGGGAGGGGGTGTAACCCTCTGCAGAGATGCAGTCGGTGAATTCTACAGCCCCAGCAGATTGGGCAACAAATGTATGAAGAATGCTGAATAGAATTAGAGGAAGATTGCAGCCCTTGAAATGTCAAACTATGAATCATAAATATCAAATAGAACCATCAATGTTAGATAGCATTGCCTGAAAACATTTAACTAATTTACAAAGAAATAGCAATACTTGAAACCCTTTAATTTCTTACAAACAAATGTGCTCTGGCTTGTACAAAAATATTACCTATTAACTATTCGCTCACAAAGTTTATATATATATATATATATATATATATATATATATATATATATATATATATATATTATATTTAAATGGAGCAATTAATGTTATATTTGAATTATCATGACTAGAAAATATATAAAATATAATTCTATTTCCTGCCCAGGGATTTGGGAAGACGTAGCCCCGGATGTGACCGTATCTTCTGTATGGAATACGTACCTTCAAGACACATTAGGTTAACTGGTCGCGCACTGGTTAATTTGTCATCGTTTATGTGTGATAAGAGCCAGTGTCCCAGTGGTAGCGTTTAGCCTTCTGCATTCTCTGGTTGTTGGTTCGATCTCCAGTGGTGGAGATCACGGTATGCACAGCTGATGAGACCCAATAAAGTCAAAACAGCTGTTCAGTGTTCCGTATGTCGCATGTTGGTATTTGCCGGATTTTCTAGTCATAATAATTCAAATATATATATATATATATATATATATATGATATGATTTAGCATTAAATAAGAAGTGTTGACATGCCATTAAAACCATACAAACTAAACTAATATACTTATCTATATGATATTTCCATATTGAATTATATATGTGAGTCTTTAATGTTTCTTCTATCCCATTTAAACATTTGTTAGGATTTTCCTTAATTTGTTCCTCTTGAGTATGTGTACTTAAATAAACAGTGGACATCGTATTTGACTGATGAATGTATTACCGATATAATGAAGGGCTTATTTTTAATGAATATTGATTTTTAATAATGTTCGTTCATATTCAATTTCCTAAATTATCCGGACGTGAAATATGAACATCTAATTATGTGCACGAGTGTGTTCTGCTTGAGAAAATTTTCATTTTCACACAACACCTGCTGCCAGGAGAGGGGGTCCATTTACCAGCAAACTAGTCAATGCTAAACCCATTTACTTTGTCATCAAATATTGCCCCCTATCTTGTAATACCTTCATTCTTTCCATATGACTTACTGTTGATAAAGATCATTCCATTAAATCATCAGAGATATTTTGGCAAAAATCTTTTTTGTATAAGATTCACCAATACTTAGAGCTAACCTTACTTACTAGTTTGCCTGCACCATAATACCTCAAAGTATTTCGGATAGTTTATTGAGTTGACTTGTCATATAGTATAGTGGAAGAATCTGTTTGGATCCTATCTATAGTTCAAATATAGCTATTTAATTATTTAAATTATTAAAACTGAATAGAATTGTTCCTATTAGATTAGAATACTTGAAACTATTTAACGGTGGACAAACAAATGAATAATAGTGAATAGAATTATTTGTGCTACAGAGGAATACTTGTACCTATTTAACGGTGGCCAAACAAAGGATTAATCTGTATAGAATTATTTGTGTTAGAGAAAAATACTTGAAACTATTTAGCGGTGAGAAAAAAAAAAGCTTTGAACGCTTAAAATGTTACCAACAAACAATTCATCTATATTTACTATACATATGTATAAACGGAATTTAGCCTTAAATAACAAACAAGGAATATTGGGGTACTAATTAAACCATAGCTAGTGGATAAGAGGGTTTCATGCCTTTCCTAAGAGTATTAGTCCGAAAATGAACTTACTACGTCAACTGGAGTTTAAAATCGCTTACTAGGATGTCCTGGACAAATAAGTTATCCACTACACCAGAAGGGTTACCCCGGTTCCCCAGGAGATCGTAGTTGAAGATTTTCTTCATAACGAAAGCTATCACACTTTTTGGCAGAAGATCAGCTTTCAGTATGCTTAGTAGTAGCTCAATTTAGATTCTTTGTGATTTTAAGAAAATGGAATAGGTATTTACACGACTTTTCTACATGGGCAGGTTACAACAGAAGGATTTTTTTAGCAGAGTTTAACAGGTTCTAAATCAGAGTTTTTTTTTTCTTTTAGATTTGTTGTCATGCCAAAGTTTACGAGACCAGTCTGTCCTACTATTTGCCTATAGCTGGAGGGAGAATAATTAGATACATGGATTTCTCCAAAATACAGAGTGTCTCAAAATAGTAGCAACCCATTAAAATGATTATGACATATTACTGAGGGAAGGGCAATGGCAGTCATTTGGAACACGTTCCGGAAAAATACATCCTTTGAGCTACAGACATCAAATCAATGTTGTTGTTTTTTATTGTAATCATATCAGCTTCTAGGACCAGCGATCTTTTCTGAATTTCTTGTCTCAGTAATAAATCATTATCATAATAATGGGTTGCATCTGTGTACCATAGCCAGATACGGATATGTGAAATGTACATAGAATGTTCATAACATATATACATAGAACATAAGAATCCCGAAACACGAAAAACACGTAACGACTTCTTAGTTCTGGTACGAAACTTTTTATTACCTTTGAGTTTAAAGGTTCTTCGACATACGGAGAGAGATACACATTCTTTCTATTGTGGCTTTTTTTATCTGCGCCCCCTCATCTCGTGCGGACTCGTAGCGCGCAAATTTGTCTGGTCTCTGCGAGCCCCGAAAGACGACTCTTCTCGTTCGGTGTCTCGTTCTCAACTCAACTAACTGACTTTTTCAAAATCACCAAAATCCTCCGAGCGCTTCCGGTGCGTGACGTCACCCGCACTCTCTAGCCCCGTTTTCCATCTGGGCTATAGTGACATCTCTGAGTGACACGTCCGCTCTGCCCGCGCGCGTGAACACCTGCGTTAATGTTGCACCTAAGTAACCCATGCACTGAGCCGAAAGCTTCTCAGCCTAACTAAACTCAAAGGCATAAAACGAAATCCCTCGGCCATTATATTACATCTGTTTTGAGATAGTTTTGAATAATTTGGTCTCCAAATGAGTGACACAAAATATTTTTCCTCTCTTGTCTTAGGCATTGTGATCAAGGATTAATAGTTGTTATAGTATACTATTTTCAAATCTGAAATAAAAAAGAACTCATCATCATTATTAGTAGAGTTATTGGTACTCACACAAGTCCTATATATATATATGGAGACACCCTATCGTAGCAGTATGTGAAATGTAGTCTCGTAAAGATAAAAGAAACTGAAACAAACCATGTTGTTATGAAGTATTCATTCATCCCTTTATTGAAATGTCTACTTAACCAATCAAACACCAAAAATTTTATATATTTTGGAGGTACTAGTAATGTAATGGTTACCTTCGTAGAAAATGGACATTTCAGTTGGTAGACAAGGCTGTTTACATTTGCGAGAGGTTAGCATCAAACTATTATCTCTCCAGCAATGGGTCAATAGTAAGTTTGATTTGGCTCTTTAACTTTTGTATGTCAACCAGTATAATGGAAGCGAAGCTCTGAATTCAAACTGATTTCACTCTGCCTAAAAACTGACTTTGTGTTGCATCTTTTCTCGTGTGGAGGGTTTGTTATATACAAATATACATTGGAGATAAAACGTATAAATTATCTTCTTTTTTCAGAAGGGAGGAATCCCTAAGAATATTATGATTTGAATATATTTTGTAACATATTCTATAAAAAAAATGTTTTATATGTAACGTTTTATGAACTGATATTGGAGGAGTGTCCGCTATTCGATAACTTGTGCCAAAAAAGAATCTGAGAAGACTAATTTTTATATAGTCGAGTGTATTAAAGAGGTATGACTTAAAAAAATTCATTTATTTTTGAAATCTTAAATTCTTCTTTGTATCGCTCTCAAAAGGAAAACATAACTCTGAATTGTCCGGTCAATAGGTTTTGGGAAAACCTCATTTATAAGCCGTTGCTCATGCCATGAAGCAAAACGTTGGAGGTGGTAATCTTGTTTAAGATAGGGAAGAATAGACTCAGAATCCTCATTAAAGGTCTATTTAACTTTTATTTCTCTTACGAAATTCGGGTACTCATCTCGAAACGATTACATTTGTTAGATCCGTCTCTTCAAGACTCAGACCCGAATAGTATATCTTGGAAGGTGATCATTGTTATATCTTTGGAGCGGGCGCACGATGCGAGATTATTTCTTTGCTGTCATTCAAGCAATTGTCTCTCAAAAAACCAATAGTCTAGTAGGGCTTGGTCCTGCGTCGTCTTCAGAGGTGTCAACAATCGTGTTCTCCCACGTTTTCTTCTCATGTTGACCTGCAGATCAGATCTAGAATAATGAGTTTGGCTTCAAGAATCCAGTTATCTACAAGGAGCTCAAACCTTTTTAGCATTCATTCTCACAAAGTCATATAAATGTAATATATTCTACTGACTGGATCTAAATAAAAGTTGGGTATTCACATTTTTTTCTTAATATGGGGATATGTCAAATTACTTGAGTGGCGAATTGGTCAAATGATATTAAAATTAAGTCGCGTAATTAAAACAAATTCATATATGTTCAGATGTGGATTTATATGTAAATTTACGTAAATATTCAAATATTTTAGAAAACAGTGAAAACAAAGAAAGAATGATTGTTTTGTAATTACCTTAATATTTTTTCTTGCTGAATGTTTTACGATGCAGCGATCCAGCGAGAAGAAAGGGAAGCATCGCATGAAACCTTTAAAAAGAAAGACGAAAAGGAAATTAGTTGACAAGAAGATTCTTTATCTAAAATACAAAACATGCAAAATCTACTATGCTAAACCTTGAAATCTTCACCTATACTTCTTAAAACAATTTAAGTTTAAATAAAGTAAAGTTGGTGACCTTAGTCGAGGGTGACCGGAGGCTCCTTTTTTATAGCTACTACACCGAGGTGTATAGGAGGGCGCTACTCCTTCCCTGGATTGCTCCACTTTACCCTTGATCCGTACCTTATAATCCTGAGTGTTAAGCAAGGTAGCATCAAGTATCATTTTTTGAGTCTTTCGTATGACTCAACCTAGGATTGAACCCTGGTCTCCCGGGACCATTGGCGAACACTCTACTCATTAGGCCAAGTCATCGTAAACATGCCGAATTGATCACATTGGAGTAAAAATGACGAATGAATTATAAGTATGTAACAAAAAAGTATAACAAAGGGACAAAAAAGCAGAAATCCAAGACTGTTTTATTTATTTATTTTTACGGCATGTCATCTCATCTGGGGTTATTTTATTCCAAGGAGTTTGGGAAAATCATTCATTTTAGGTTTATTTGCATATTTTTCTATCGTTTCATAAGAGGTTTTTGCCCTCGGTTAAACATCAATTCCTTTTATCTAGTACAAATATTTTATAAACGGATTTTTTTTACTTATGGATGGGACACAAACATGTCAGATTAAACCAGAGAGTAAACGAAATTAAATGGGGCCTCACCATCAGATGCTGTTTTGTCAGATAACAAAAGCGTTTTTTTAGACACAAATTTTCAATCATGCATAATTCGGCAGGAGATAATAATGAAAAAAAAATATTCGTTTTTATTGGATAATGATTCAATAGAAATAGTAATATTCTTGAATATATCTTTTAGAAGAATATTAGCTATTTATAAAGAAATCGGTAAAAGTTGAACCTTTTATAAGCAAATCTGTACATCCAGCTTTCTGACCAAAAACCTCCTCAAACTCTAAAATGATTAAGTATGGATTTACTCAACCACAATTTTTAGATTCAATGTTTTGATTAATTCAGACCGGTTGACATACAAGATTAAAGAACCCATTATTTTCTACTGTTAACGCATAGGTAGATGGAAATAGTTGGATGCAAACCTTTTCCAAAATATTTCTCACCATGATTCGAACACAGTATACGCCGTACAACTCGTTTATCCAGACTACAACTACTTGAATACAAGAAGAAATTATCTTAATAATTGTAAATTAGTTGAGTTTTGTTTTCATGATTATTTGAATTAGTCGAAAGTGTTATTTATTTCCTTGAAATTTTATTGACTTGGTGAATTCAGAAAAATAACTAAAAATAAATTGAACATATTTGAACTTTTCGTTTTTAATAGGCACCTTCGTTCGCTTTTGACAAGACTTTATGTACCGATGAAAACATCTGAAACTTGTAACATGTTAATTTCATCGTAATAATCTTTGTGTCATTCGTTAGAAGAATCAATGGAGAAACTTTTGATATAAAATAAACATTATTTGTGTCTAATGGAGAAAACCGGATATTTTTTTTCTTTGAAGTGTTCTTTAACAAGACAGGCGCCGCTTTAAAGTTTAAAGTTTAAATTTGATATCTCAATAATAATAAAACTAAGTATTAGTTGAAAAATGAAGTAATAAAGGAAGCGGTGATATATCTGCTATTTTAAAACGACGTCTGTCTTGCTAAACCATAATGAAAATTCAAAATAAAATATTAAATTTACGTTTCGCTGTTTTGTGGGTTTACAATTAGAAAAAGAAAAAGAAATCTGAGGGATATAATTGATTAATTCCTATAAGAAACATTTGAAAACTTTACTTAAAATCTTGAAGCTAAATCAGTTGTATTGGGACGTGAAAATACAAGTATGAGTCAAAAGTTTTGCAATATTTTGGTAACATGAGACAACTCACCAGTTCTTGATGCTTTTGTTGAGTTTGAGAAAATAATAAACCGTACCGGACTGTGATATGCTGAGCTCACCTGATGCTCTTTTTAATAGCCGAATTTTCTTCTATGGCTTGGTGCACAGCCTCGGAATCTACAGTTTTTGGCCTATATGATCTTGTCTGATCGTCGAGTTACCGTCTGGTTATTGTAAATTGATCAACGGAGACTTCATCTTTCGCACAAGAAATGTCTTTAGTTGCTTCCGTGACGTCGTGTTCAAAATCGAACTCGTAAGCATGAGTTCCCGAATTAGACTACATTTCACGTTTCAAATCACACAAAGAGGAAAACGGTACTTACACCAACTACTACAATGCAAGCAACCACAGTGGATACCTTACACAGGTTAAACTGTTTTGGTCATCTGAAATAGGCACCACAAATTAGCACATATGATAAAGGAAAAACTTTCGATTCATCCTAGTATATTTACTCTCATATATTTTGTCTCAATATACATAGGACCCATGTGACTGCCTATAACTCTACTAATTATATTGTTGTGTTTTTTGTTTCAAATTTGAAAATAGTAAGCAATAATAGCTATACTTCTTTGATCACAATGCCTTGACAAGAGAGAAAAATATTTATTTGGAAACAAAAATCATTTAAAACTGTCGTAAAATAGATGCAACTCATTAATATGATAATAATCTATAACTGAGACGAGAAACTTAAAAAACGATAACATGTCCCAAAAGTTGATATAATAACAATTAAAAAAGTCATTGATTTAAAGTCTCTACCTCGAAAGAAACATTTTTACGGGACGTGTTCTAAATGACTGCTATTGCGTTTGTCCCAGTAATAATTCATTATCATATTGATGGTTTGCATCTATTTTGAGAAAACCTGTACATTAAAAACACATGCATGATGATGATTATCATGATGATCGTATTTAGATACATTAGTGCGGTAAGCTATCACTTTGAAAATAAATATTTGTTGTTTACGATGAATATTCTATGAGGATGTTTGGATAAATGTATATACGTAAAAGGTTTTGAATGAAACCCGACACTAAGAGAGAAGGAAGTTGACACAAAAAAAACCAAAACAAAAAAAAAAAACAAAAAAAAAAACAACAAACAAACAAAAAAGAAGCAGTTTGGCATATTTCACTAAAAATATTGCTTCTTCAGACTGAATTTTATTCCAAGGACAAGATAGGGTTCTCGCGGAATAGTAGCTAACGTGCTGAAATATAACATCGTAGTAAGCGTGTTCGAACTCCTGTCGCGCTATTTCGTTCACTTTCGGGCTAATACCTAAGATAAAGTTATTGATACTATTCTGTCCCCAGTTATGGGTGGTTAAATAGCACGACCTTGACGATTTTGGCAATTGATAAACCCAGGAAGGTTGACATGCCATTCAACATAGAAGCTAAAACAAAAATCGGAATTATTGTAACAGACTTCTTTAATGTAGAATACAACAATTATCAGGAATAATTCTTTCGAGTAGCGTAATTTAAGTAAGGAAACCCACAACGCTACCTTAGCTTCTTCACAGATGTGTAAATCATATGTTCGTGCCATACAGGCATTCTTCTAAGATGTCCCATAAATCTTTAATCTGAAAAGTGACAACGGAAGCAGACATGATAATTATTACCACTTGCAACTAGTCAATGACCGCTCTGTTGGCTAAATGCATGCATGGGAAGAATTTTAAAATTATCCAGTAAATAACCATATAGCCTCAATCTTGTTGATGTTTATTTTCCCTATTCTGCAGGTTAGCCGACAAGGACAGTTCAGTCAAGTGCTATCAGGGATAACATAATGCTTACGGTTTTTTTTATCATTGTTAATTGTGGTCATATTAGCAATGAATAACAGAACGAAATATAAAATGACAGCACTGATTTTAGGAGTCTATATTTACCACCTCCTCCGCACTGGTAGGATGCGACACGAAGTCATTCTTTCAGCAGAGTTTAACAGGTTTTAATACAGGTTTTTCCTTCTGTTAGATTGGTTGCCTAACCATGGCTAAAAAAAAACAGTCTATCCTTTGCCCACTCGGCTGGGGTTGTAGAATACAACGACTGCACCTCTGCAGTGGGGTAAAACCCTCCCAATGAGTGTCCTAGATATGACACTAAACATTCTGATCGTGAGGTTCCAGTGATACTGGAGCTTTGAGGAATGCGGAGTACGCCTTCATTACCATTGCTTCCTGGTCCACTTTGGTCCGAAATTTTAGCACCTGATATGGCCCTATCTATGGGTTAAATAGAACTGCATACTTATGCTGAAGTGAATTGTTATTAAACTGTACTTACATTTAAACTGCGTGCTAATACAAAATTGAATTGTTTGAAATTGAACTGTTTTTGACATTGAAAATTTACTTACACTAAACGGAATTGTTTAATATAGAACTGTTTTTACATTTAACTGTGTGTAAACAAAATCTGTACTTATACTAAACTGAATTAGCTAAATTATAATTGTTTGAATAAACTGAATAACTTGACAATCAAATTATGAACTCATGTTAAACTGAATTGTTTGAAATAGAACTATTGTCATAAACATGGATTTGGCGTTAAATAACCTGCAAAGGTTGATATGCCATAAAACCCAACCAACCAACCAACCAACCAATCAGTCTGTCCCACTATTTACTCATGAAGGAGTAAGAATAATAAATAAGAATAATACCTCTCCGGGGTATTAGTGCTATGTGAAATGTAATAATCTTCGTCGAGGATTTGAATTCAGCTCACCGTGTCCCTTTCCTACGACGATAAGCATTGCGGTCACCTAAATTAGGAAGTACGTAGTTATGATATTAGTAAGCTCATCTTTCAGGCCAAATAAAATTGTGAGTTGACTTAGGTTCTCATTAGGCGCTCCATATTTTGGCTTGTTGCCTTATCTAAATTTTATACGTGCGTCTTACATTCTTTCAGGGCCAGCAAGCTAGTCTGGCAAAACATTTTAGAGCGGTTAATTCTTCCTAGGTGCAGCACTCTTCTAGATTTGAACGTCAGCTGAGTGAAGACGAAGTAAAAATAACCAGTGAATTAAACATAGGTTATAAAATAATATACATACATATATATATATATATATATATATATATATATATATATATATAATGAAACGCAGTTTCTTCCAGGCAGCGGTCGCATCGATACTGCTATATGGATGCACTACATGGACTCTTACAAAACGGCTGGAGAAGAAGCTAGACGGCAATTACACAAGAATGCCGCGAGCAATCTTGAACAAGTGATGGCGGCAACACTCCACAAGACACCAACTGTATGGCCACCTGCCTCCTATCACGAAAACTATTCAAGTTAGATGAACCAGACATGGAGGACACTGCTGGAGAAGCAGGGACGAACTCATAAGTGATGTACTCTTATGGACCCCCACATATGGCCGTACAAAAGCAGGACGACCAGCACGAACATACATTCAGCAACTATATGAGGATACGGGATGTAGTCCAGAAGACCTGCCAGAGGCGATGAACGATAGGGAAAAGTGGCGAGAGAGGGTTAAGGATATCTGTGCTACCAGCACGACATGGTGATATATATATATATATATATATATATATATATATATAAACAGTGTGGTTTGTCACAATCTCACTAGGTGGGTTTGTGGCAGACCAAATGCTGCATAATCTGGAGAGTACTTAATATCTGTGATAGAGCTATTATATAATAATAAATAAATATATTTTAGTTTTTATATATATTCAGTAGTATAGATGCTTCTCTTCGACGAAAGGTTTCATGCCGTCTTATTACGACAATCATCAGGCAGAGAAAGAAAGATATTTGAAAAATCGAAAAATCGAAAAATACAATCAAAAGAACATTAGGATTCTTTCCGTCTCTTTATTTTTGTGTGTGTACGTGTGTATTATATTGGCGTATTATTGTGTGTGGTCTTAAAAGTGATTTTTAGTATGTGTGTTTATGATGATACATGCAGGGGGCAAATTTGAGCTTGTCTGGTGGATATATGAGTCGATAGGTGTAGCGAAAGTTTCGGCAGACCATAGTTTTTCCGAATATTTTTTTTTGTATTCATGTGTGTGTGTGTGTGTGTGTGTATGTGTGTGTTGGTTATTTTAACTAAGGAACAAATTATCATTATCATTTCATTACGAAGAAAATAAACTTTTGATTTGTAAGCATAATAGACGAAGGAGTATGGTGGATCAATACGTAAGAATATCGTGATGATGAGACATGTTAATATACTGTGGAGTATTATACAATATTAGTATTTTATGCTTGTTACATTGCTATAATGATTTGTATTAGTTACGTTATGTTAATATTATATTACGTATACATTATTATCATTCATGTTTGTGTGTAAATTTTTTTATTGTGTTATATATATATATATAACACAAAATAAAACATTTTAACTATATATTGGTTTCATTATTCAACGTTTCATGTATCAACTAAGAAAAAATCACCAAATGAAATTTCATTTACGTTTATCCTGTTCTGCTTCCCAGCATTTGAGAATTTTTTGATTGGCAATTTTTTAGATAATTTTAATCTACACACAGATACAGACACGCACATATATATTTAGTTTGTGCTCTTCAGATAGTCGCTAAGCCAAATATTTATTTAGTTTTGGCGAACTGTGTACAGTAAAACATTTATTGGTTAGAAAAACTATTTATTAAATTTCCATTTTCTCTTTCTTAAGAGAATTTTCCTCTTTACAGAATACGAAGATTTTAAAAAATCGTGTCCTTTTTTTATATTTGTATTCCAAGAAATGGACACCAATGTGATGAAAGAACGTTTCGATGACGGTTATTAACTAAGTTTTCACAGAATAGACTTTGGTGATATTATGAAAATCCCTTGCCCATAGGACCCCTTGTTTGGATAAGTTCCAAGAAAACATATAATTTGGTCCTTTTCAATGCAGCCTGGCCAGATATTAAATCAAGTATTCTTATCTAAAGCCAATAATTTGGGCACGTTTTTATTTTCAAGTAACTAATAATATTAATCCTTTGAAAACAATTATAGCTTCAAGTAACTGTTCTCAATAATAATACTGAATTAACAATTATAGCTTCAAGTAATTGTTCTTAATAATAATCATTCATATGTAATTATGTGGTATCAAGTATTCCTATCTAATGCAAATAATTTTAATTCATTGTAAATTATAACAGATCTTATAAATGCCTGAAGACTCAACATCTGTTGATGGGATATTTATTAATTTCCAATTTGAGTCATACACTGCTGGATATATGCACATCCACAAATAAAGATGCTTTATTCTTAAATAGAGGTATCAATTAGCTCTTGTCATGTCTCTGTATGTATTCTGGATGCACTTAAAAAATTAAAAAAAAAAACTCCAGAAACCTTATTTCCTTTCAAATTGGTTCTTTCTTTATGCACAGCTTTAGAAGTTTGTGATGTCAGGGCTTCTATCGCTTTCTCCCGAACTGTATCTTTTGATTTTTTGATTTTCTTTTATTGCCTCTTTTCTCCTGCGTTGTGTTTATGTTAAAGCAGATGTATGTTCATGTGTGCATTCACTGCATTAAATTTGCCCTCTCCCATCCAGTTTAACATGTCTGCTTGGGCTTTGAAACGCCGGTCTCGACATTGAGTGCGTGACAGAATTTTGGCGCGAAGAGACATTTTCACGAAAAACAACAGCGGGAAATCTGCCCAGTTTTATTCGCTCACAAGTAAAGTTGTCTAAAACGAGAAAAGAAGAACGTCGACCAGAACAGCGATAACTTTTATTTTAAAAAAAAGTGACATTACGACGCCGTGAGAAAAAAAAAACAAAACAAAAAAACAACAACAAAAAAAAACAAAAACAAACACAAAGTCATGTCGAAGAAGAAGAAGAAGAAGAAGAAGAAGAAGAAGAAGAAGAAGAAGAAGAAGAAGAAGAAGAGAGGAACGTGTGAAAATGAGATACCGGAGATCTTCTTATATTTTCTTACGTATTCTATATCTGTTTTGTGTGAACTTTGTGATCATAGAAAAATTTGAATTATGAAAATATGCGTTGTTGAAGATAAACAATATTGCTGATATTATTTCTCTTGACAAATTCCATGAATAAATTGTCTCAATATATACATTTGTATGAATAAAAGCGAATTCCTGAGCGTGTTGCTACACCCATGCTAACATCAAAACGGTCAATATCATGTTCAATCGTTAATACGAACTATCAACCTGCAATGTGTATTAGCTGTACAAAAAATTATGTTTATCACAGTCATAGGATACCTAATTGGCATAATAATTTTGGAAAGGAGATTTTAAAAAAATAAACAACAGTCCTCTGTTTTTCTTTTGTAATTTTATTCTTTTATTTTTATACGTATAAGCAATGATTTTGTATATAACTTTTATAAGAAAGCTAAAAAGTTATTTAGATTTTATTACAGTTTAATCAAGAGACTCAATTTGCAGTGTATATTAAGGCTTATGGTTTTGCATTAATTTAAAAAGAATATTAAGACAAAACAAGACAGAAAAAAAAGAAACAAAAATACGCTGTCTATATAGACGCGTGTGTGAGTAAAGAGACAGGAAATGAAAAAAAAAAAGAATAAATAGTTTAGTGATGACTATAAATAAAAGAAAATATATAAAAACGAACGTATACACACATATACACACACGCACGTGCAGGCGCAAATATATGGTAACGGTTTTCATTTTCATATGGCATTTATTAGATTCCATTCAGTGGGTATTTATAAAAAAATGAAATCACTTTGATAATAAATAATAATTTGAATTAGTGAAATCTATGCCTAAAAGAATTAAAGTTGTTTAAAAAAAGTACGAAGTGGGGTGATATTTGTCGCTGCCTCCCCCCAGAAAGAAATTGACACAAGATCAATGATCCAAAGGTCGATAAAAGTGGGGATTAGGGGACTGGAATTTCGGGTACAAGCCGAGGCTCGAGCCCTGCTAGACTATGAAGCATCTTGCCCACCCAAAGGTGACCCAGCCGAAGCCAGTGGTGGGGGCATACGGCCTTAAGTCTGCCTTTGTTGGACAGCGCCTACTGAAGAGGGGCGATTAAGTATTTATTCAAGTTTTTGTCAACATTAGGTTATCACAACATATTTTTCCCGGTATACATATTTACCAACCTCTCCGCTCAGTCAGGATATGACACAAGGTCAATTTTTAAGCAGAGTTTAATAGGATTAAAATCAGAGTTTTCCTTTTTGTAGACTAGTTGCTATCACCTAGGCCGAAGAACCCAGTCTGCCCTATTATTTACCCATAGTTGGAGGGAGAATAATTGGATTCATACCGTTCCGAAGAGTTTTATTGCTATGTGAAATGCAATCAGTCTCGTCCAGGATTTGAACACGTGTCCCCGTGTCCATTTCCTACGGCGATAACCATTACACCTGGGCATCTCCAAAAAATATTTCCCCTGTATAGATAATAAAAATATATATCATTAATTTACCAAATATATTTAGTTTGTCTAACCGGGCATTGGCATGATGGTTAGAGTGTTTGCCAATGGCCAGGGAGATACCTAAAATACCTAAAAACTCAAAAAAATGGTACTTGATGTCGCCTTGCTTAACACTCAGCATTATAAGGTAAGGATCAAGGGAAAGGAGTAGCGCCCTCCCCAACACCTTGGTGTAGTAGCTATTGAAAAGGGAGCCTTCGGCCCACCCTCGAACACGGTCACTAACTATTTTTACTTATTTAGTTTGACTAAGGAAAACTATAAGAATCCAGAATGCTAAACCATTAAAAGAAAATGCATTTTGTCTGACATGTAATTAGCTAATTTACTGCTAAACAAAACATGGTAAAAATTCGCTAAATATGCTAATTCTGTACTTTTTGTAAATATTACATGTTACATAACTCTCATTCTATTCTATTCACCCGAGGAACAAAACTATTATCTCTTCGATATAGATTTATGCGAGCAGAGCAGCAAATTTAAAACGATTTATTCATGTTTGTTTGATTTCGGAGAATGCACTTGCTTGAATGCCGTCTTTAACAGCCATTAAGATTGATGTCAAATCACGTCTTATTTATGGATAATGATATTACCATTGAAAATTAATCAATAAATACAAATAATCTCTAATTTATATTCTGTATCTATTCCCCTTGAGAATTAATAGTTTTGAAGCTATTACGGACGCTTTTCTTATTAAGTTGCAAATAGATTAAAATTGTTCTATAATTTAAACCATTATAACACTATTTCATAAACAAAACTCTCCCGACGATATATCTACAGTTGGCGTCTTACAAACACACACACACACACACACACACACACACACGCACGCGCACACACACGCGCGCGCGCACACATGTATATATACATATATATATTAAAATGAAAAGGTCTGAAAATGATTTCAAATTTGGTATGGAATTTATTATTATCATTACTGTTATTATACTTATACTCCTTGCAAGTTTTTTTCACACCAGCTTTACTTAATGGTCTTTTGATGGAGTCTAAGTGACAGTAAGTCTCCTCGAGTCTCCAGGACTCTACTCAATATTCTGTCAGATTTCAACAATACTGTAGTGTGGATGGTCTCTATTCGCACTCCGATTCTCATCTCATCCTTTAATTATTATTATTATTATTATTATTATTATTATTATACTCCTTGTAAGTTTTTCACACCAGCGTGTGCTGATGGAATTTTAATAGAGTTTGAGTGAATAATTATTATTTACTCTTTTTTTAACTAATCACACCAGCGTCACTCGATAGTTTTCCTCTGAAGTTTGAGTGACAGCAAGTCTTCGGGACTGTTCCCAGTATTCTGGTTCATCTCAACAATACTGTAGTTTTGATGGTTCCCCACTTCCTCTCTTATTTCCACGTTCTCCAGTCCTTGTATCTATCAATTGGTGATTGTACTTAGAGCACCAACTATAATTGGTATCACCGTCACTTTCATGTTCTACAGTTTTTCCTATTCCTTGGCCAGGTCGAGGTACTTATCTCTCTTTTTGTCTTCTTTCAATTTTACTCAGTGGTCAGCCATGAAAGCAAAGTCTATAATTCAGCAAGTTCTCATTTTTTGTTGATTATCACAGACAGGTCGTCTGGCCGATATTAGGTCACCCGTTTGTATTTCAGACTCCCAGCGGTTTGTGTGTTTCATTCTTCAGGACGGATTCTGGATTATGCATATATCATTTGTACGTTTGGTCAATTTTAAACTTCTTGTACAATTCCCAGTGGATCACCTTGCCCACCCAGTCCTGTCAAGTCTTATACTCTTTCTGTGCTAGTTTACGGCATTCGCTTATTACATGATTGATCGTTTTATCTCTATCAACACATAACCTATATCTGCTGTTTTGTTACGTCTTATCTAATCTTGCTTTGATATGATTGTTCCTTATGGCGTTGTTTCGAGATGCTTTTAGAAGATTATCATTATCATTCGGAGTACGCATACTCGTGTGACTCCTGGTTCAGATATTTCAATCTTTTTCAGGCAACTGAATCGTTGGTTGTGTGTTAAATATCTTTATGATTAGGAGAGGTTCACGGACAGTTGTGGTCGATTCTGCTTAAATCCAGGTTTTATCAAAGCATGGAGAAAGACTGATTACAGCGAACAGAAAAATTACAGGCAACACAAGCATCAAAAGAATAAAAATAATCAGAAAAAATGGAAATAAAAACAACTGTTGGGCATTTCAAGCGAGAAACAAGCGAAATACCACACAAGAAAACTTGTCCATTACTAAAAAAAAGGGAAATATTAAGAGATAAACTGAATCACTTTAGACTAACTAGACATGCGGGATTCTGCTGGAGAAGCAAGGAGGAACTCATAAATAACGTCCTCCGGTGGATCCCATCACACTGACGTGCAGGTGTTGGACGACCATCTAGAAATTATCTACAGCGTTGTATGGACACATAATGTTGCTTAGTGAACCTGCTGAATGCAATAGACGATAGAGACGAATGGGGCGAGAGAGAGAGAGAGAGAGAGAGAGAGAGAGAGAGAGAGAGAGTCAGGGAAATCTGTGCTAGCGGTACGACATGATAATGACAGATGTATATATTAATTTTCTTTGGGTGGAGAATTTAAGTAGGTATCTCAGTAAATCAAGTTAAGTGCTGGGGAAGACTGCTTTGTTAAACAGCGCAATATATATCTGTTGACAAAATTAAAAAGTTGATCTAACAGCAGTCCTCTCTATATTCTCTCCTGTCATGTGGATTTTGAACACTTTATAACCGGAGTTTCCAAAGCCTGTATAAGATTAACGCATTAACTATTTGTGCTGAAACGCGAATAAAGATACATAACAGCGTCACCGATGTGGAAGTCCTGAACCATACCGTTTCCACCAGTACATATAGCGTGCTCCTTGATATCCGACTCCGACACATAAGGTCTTCCGTTTTTCGCATGAAAGCACTTTTCTCGTGACAAGACACCTGCTGAACGGTGGACTTGGTTGCAGTAAAAGATACTAAAAAATAGTCGAAGAAACTTTACAAAGACTCTATCAGAACCAATCATGTATATTGGGAAATCAAGACCATTCGTATTAGTGGAAGCTCGTACAGAAAGCCTTCGTCCACTTTAAAGAAGCTCGCTGTTAAGGACTTATGTTTGCAAGGGAATGACTGCATAGACTAATCAAATGTATAGCAAAAGAGAAACTGATCTACGAAAGTCATTCAACTTATATATATATATATATATATATATATATTAGATTTATATATTTAATGCCATGGAAGTTTATCTGCGACCTTAGGTTTCATGAAGTTTTCAAATAAAAATCATCAGGCAGAAAATGAAATGAAATGAAGAAATCTAAAAAATCTAAAAATACAGTCCAAAACCGTTGGAATCAAGTACACATCTCTCTCTATATATATATACATATGTGTGTGTGTGTGTGTGTGTGTGTATGTTGGTTATAGTTGTGTATTATTGTGTGTGGACGTGTAAGTAGTGTTTAGTTAATGTGTGTGTGGCATTAAATATATACAATCTAATATATATTCATTTATTATTATTGTTATTATTTTATAATAGCTCTTTCACAGATATTGAGCACTCTCCAATTTATATCGCACTTGGTTCGTCACAAACCCACAAAGTGATTTATTGACAACCAACACTGTTACAATATATATATATATATATATATATATATATATATATATATATATATATATATATATATATATATAGTAATGTTCATCATCATATGAACAAACAGATAATTTGACTCAGTTCTGAGATTTAAAAATTAGTTATGTGAAATACCTAAAGGCAAGTATAAACGCTATATACCCTCAATGCATGACGTCTTAAGTTTATTACTCTCTCTCTCTCTCTCTCTCTCTCTCTCTCTGTATATATATATATATATATGGTGTAGTTGCTAACATACTAGACGGTGACATTTTAGTGAACGAGTTCTAAGTTCAATCACGCGATTACGTTCAACTTTGAACTCATTCACTTGGGAAAATTACGACCTCGCTTATCTCCCTTAGTCATTGGTTGAATATTACTACTACTGTTCTACAAGGATGGCTTTGGCACAAAATAACCAATGGAGAATGATATGCCATTAAACAAAGAAACAGAACTATATATATATATATATATATATATATATATATATATATATATATATATATATCATTAGTATCACGTAAAAGTCAAAAGATGTAACCCATTAGACTCTTGTAGGGGACCTAATATATATATATATATAAATAAATGTGTGCATGTTTATATATATATATATATATGAATATTTTTAAGATCTATAATTGGAGAAATACTTGACGTCATGCTTGATAAAAAACTTCCTAAAACCTAATCTCCTTGATGAAAGATTTTTCTACAGAAGAGTGGAATATTTTCATCACTATTTCCAAAGGATTCTGCATATATATATAGTAATGTTCATCATCATATGAACAAACAGATAATTTGACTCAGTTCTGAGATTTAAAAATTAGTTATGTGAAATACCTTATGTGAAATACCTTATGTGAAATACCTTATGTGAAATTAGTTATGTGAAATACCTTTGTATTTACAAAGCCCCTCTACACGAGTAAGATCCAACAAAAGTTCGCTTTTTAAGTGTTGTTTAACACATTTGAATTCAGAGTTTTCATTATTCCAGAACGGTTGCCACACCAAGAGCCTAGACAGTCCAAAAATTCACCTATAAGCTGAAGAAAGAATAGTTCGATTCATATTTTCCCAAGAGTATAAGCGCTATGCGAAATGCAATTTGAAATCGAATAAACAGGTCCATTTTTTTACCACTACTGGTATCACAACAAGTATGCCGCCATAAAAATTCTGAGTATATATATATATATATATATATATATATATATAATCATCATCGTAGATTATAAACACGGAAACCCTTGTTCAATTATTGAACGAGTCTGTATTTTACATCGTGCTAATCGGGTACTTTCAATTTGGTATGGCAACATGTCTGGTTGAAGAAAAACTGAATTCAAACCTGTTAAACTCCGCAAAAAATTGACCATATGTCACATCCTGTTGGTTGGATAAACTTACCCATAAACACATATTCACACCCACGTGCGTGCGCAAACACACACAAAATAACGCACACACACACACACACACACACACACACAAATATATATATACATATATATATATCCCATTGCATTGCTTTACAAACACAGGAGCACTTAGGGAATGACCATGATTTTGAATTTGATAAATCACAATATTCTCATTATTTTCATAGATTTTCATGTTCCCTGTAGTTTTCTCCTGGGTGGCAATGGATATCTAGTGACAGTAAGTATTTTCTGTTCTCAAAAACTTAACTCGTTGTCCTTGCGGACTCACAGTAGAGAATGGACAAATCAAAACATTCTATGAATTTCCATTTTCTTGTTCCTGACTTCAGGTGTTCCCTCAAAGATTTCAAGCAAATTAGTTATATTAAAAAAATCTCATGTTCCTCTGTTTTTTTTTATTTTTATTTTCGAGCGAAGTCTAGTGTTATATATATATATATTTTCCCGTATACTGTGACACCAGGATTAAACCATGTCTCTGATCCAGTAGATTTTATTTTTCATTTTTGGATCTTTACATTTCATATTGATTCTTCTTTATTTTCCTCTTTTCTGTGGCCTATAGTCTGTGGTAACTCTGTTTCTTTTCGTCTTACCCAAGTTAATTACCTATATATTCAGGTGGTGTCGATTTTTTAGGTCTCTTTTTGAGCATTTTCCTTGGATTCTCTTCGATGTAGTGTTCAGTTAATCTCTATTCCGTTTAATGCTTTTTCTTTGGTCCTGTCTATATTTAATTATTACTCTTTTGAGAGTTTTTCACACCAGTGTCATCTGATGGTTTCGCACTGAAGTTTGAGTGACAGCAAGACTCCTTAAGACCTTTGGTGACGTTCCAGGTACACCAACTATAACTGGTACACCGTCAGCCTTCTATTCCTTTTGTTTTGTTTTTTTAGTTCGCTGGCAAGGTCTGTTTATTTTTTCATTTTCACTCATTCTAATCTATGGTCTGCTGAAACTTCAAAACCCACTAGATGAGAAATTCTTTATTTCTTGCCATTATTGTTATTCTAGCGAGTTTTACAGCCCAGCTGTAACTAATTGCTTTGATTAAACTCTTGGAGTCTCCTCAGATCTCCAAGGCGCTTTTATTTCGTTCCTGATATTTACAATACTGTGGTCATAGTGGTCTCGGATTTCTTTCTGATCTCTAGTTTCCAAAGTCTCCTTTCTGATTTTTTTTTACTTCTTCCCGGGTCCGAACCACGAGTTGTATTACCATTACCTTCCTGTCCCCGTTTCAAGTTCTCTTGCAAGGTCCAGACATTAGCATTTCGCAAACTTATATTTTCACCCCGTGTTCTGTTTTGGAACAGCAAAATCAACTACTTAACAAGTCCTTTTCTTCTTGTGAATTAAACTTTGGTCTGGTTTTCTTGCCGGGATAGGGTAATCCATTTGTATCTCAATATCCCAACTACTCCTGTTGTTACTGGCATCAGTTGTTGTAGTAACAGTAGCAGCAGCATTAACAGTAGTAGTAGTAGAAGTAAAACTGGTTTTACTGGAATAGAACGCATTTCTTGTTTGAATATTTCTACATCTCGCCAAATCCAAAGCAATGTATAGCATTTATATAATATTGATTAATACATATATATATAATAAATAGAAGAAAATGCTTTGTTATTGTTTAGTATCTTACTTTCTGCATCACAAGTCTATTTATCTGATCTTTAATTATTAATTCCCTGGATCAATATGTTAATTGATTCTGTCTTCTACTAATGAAATAGAAAAGGACATTGATCTTTGGAATCATAATGATTTTCCTTAGTACAAAATGCATTAATGAATAATCCATATTTTAAACACGTAATTATCTAAATGATAAAAAAGGGTTTGTGTCTGTTTTTGGTTAAAGTATCTGTATGATCTACAAAAGAACTATCAGGAATGTAAAACAGTACTTCAAAATCGATGAACAAAAACCACAAGAAACTATTTTCAGACTAAATTTTACATCCAGTTTATGTAAGAAAAAATGATACAATTTTACACTCACACATGCACACACACATGAGTTTGAATCACAAAGAAGGGATGTCCTCGAGGTGTAATGGGTAAAACGATAAACTATTGAATCTTTGTAAGCGAGTTCGAACTCCAGTCACACTATTAAATTCACTTTCGGAAAAATAACCTAGGGAAAGGTATAAACCCATTATCCTCCCATCTATGGGTTAAATAGTATCACTATTGTCCTTCTACAAGGATGGCTTTGGCATTAGATAATCTACAAAGGTTGATATGCCAAGAATCCGAAGATCCGAATCAAAGATACATACTCACTACGCTTTATGACATATATTGGGCGCAGTTATTTGTGAATACAACTTAGTAATATATATATTGCAGTTTTACAACATATAACCACTCTACACGTGTATGATATGACACAAGGTCCACTTTGTGAGTATAGTTTATGAGTTTTAAATTCACAGCTTTCCTTTTCCTAAATTAGTTGCCATATCAAGGTTAATGAGTGCCGTCCTCACTACTATTTACTCAGAACTGGAGGTAGAATAGTTGGATGCATATTTTCCCAAATATTATTAGCGCTATATGATTTGAAAACGACTTGCAGTGTCTATTTCATAAGACAATAACCAGTTAACCACGATATATATATATATATATATATATATATATATATATAAAAGAAAAGCAAGGTATTCCTAAAGTGATGACTTCATGATTGAACGGTCGTATGGTCTTACTTTTTATATGTTTTTTTTTCTCTATCTCTATTATTGTATTTTATTAAAACATCCATCGTTGTTCTATCAACACTTGGGTCACCGTCTTAAAGTCCTAGCAAAGGTTTATTAAAATTGAAACGTTTTAACGTTGACTTTCCTTCTGAATAAATTCATCACTTTTATTTTACTTCGTTTTTCTATCTTTCTCCATTCTGTAGGATTCATTTCAATTATTTACTTATATATGTTTATACGTGTATGTATTTATGTAATATATATATATATATATATATATGTATGTATATGTGTGTGTGTATATGTATATATATATATATACATGTACGTAATTGTATGTAATTATTGATATTTATTCATATGCTGTTATAAATATATACATATCATAGCCATGTTTATATACATATATTTATATAAAAACACTTTATTATATATATATATATATATATATATATATATATATATATATATATATACACGTACATTATACTTATAAAGATGTGTGCACAGTACACAGACGTATACACGCACCCCCCCATATATATATATATATATATATATATGTACATACAAGCACACACACACACACACACACATATATATATTGTACATACATATGCATACTCAGCACACATATATATTTTCATACATATTGACGTATATATTTTTATATCATAGACATACACTCATTTTATACACACATGCTTACACATAGATACGTATAAGTAGGGTCATGTGATGCAATAGTCACCGTCGTCGGAAATGAACACGGGGATACGAGTTCAGATACTGGACGTGTCTATTTGTATTTCAGTTAATACACATGTAAAAAATATGTATCCAACTTTTCTTCCTCTAGGTTTGGGTAAATACTCAACCTGATTGGGCTCTTTTGCCTTGGTATGGCAACCAGTCAAGGACACGAGAACACTGGATTTAAACCTGTTAAATTCCGCTTATAAATTTGACGTTGTACTGCCTCTTGTTCCTGCGGGTGTGGATGTTAATCACACACACACACACACACACACACACACATATACATACATGAGAGTGTTTACGCACGCACAGAGAAATATGTATATAGACATACACCTATTTATATACATATACACACACGCATATATATATATATACACTATCGAAGACGCATATATATGTATATATATATATATATATATATATATATATATATATATATATCAATTCATGTATATAAACATAAACATATGTATATACATGGATATATATGTACACATACACAAATATGTATATAAACTTTTTTGCATACACACATGTATGTATATGCATATATACACATACAGGTTTATATACACAATTACATACGCTGATGTATATACATGTATATGCACACACTCACACACACACATACACACACACACACACACACATATATATATATATATCATCAAAATCATATCGCACTGCTAGCACTGGTTTCCATGACTCTCTCTCTCTCTCTCACACCATTATTTTCAATATACCTTCGCTTCCGGTAGGTCATCACGACTACTTCCAGTGTCTATACTGAAGTGTTGTAGACAAGTTCGTGTTGGCTAACTAACATTTGCATATCCGTGTGTAGCAGTATCCTGCGTGTCTTGTTCGTCTGAGTTCTCGTCCGTGTTTTAAAAGAGCATCATTCTTCACTTGAAGTATTTACTCCACTTTCCCTATGTGTATGGAGTCAAATGCCTTGGAGAAATCTTCGAATTAGAGTGTTGCCTCAAGGTTGTTTGCACGAACTCCTTCTAAGATTCGATGGATTGTCAGAATCTGTGTGTTGTGGATCGGTTACTCCGAAAACCATTTTGATCCTTCCAAATAATTTTCTTAATTTCTGGTTTGATGGGGTTGAGTTGCAGAGCTTTATGAATCTTAGCTGTTATGGAAGAAAGGGTTTTACCTCGATTGTTCTTGGCAATTCCGTCGTCACCTTTCTTGAAATGTTCTTTGCATATATGTATTCATTCTTCTTGGATGGCAACTTTTAGTTTAGCTCTGGAGGTGCTCTTTCTTTTACTCACTTCATTTACTATCTACCATGCTATTCGAGATTGTCTATTTTCAACCGAATTTCTTATTTTATTGATCTGGCCTTGAATGTATTCTAATTGTTCTTGTTGGTATACGTTATTTAGTTCTCTTTATGCCTTCTTGAGTTTTTGAACGTTGGCATAAGTTAGGTTCCTTTCATTACTTAGGGATACATTTTTCACCTTATCTCGTTTTTGCTAACTGTTGATGTCTCCCATGGAACTCTGTGCTTGACTCATAGTTTGGCTAGTATGCATTCTGCTGCTGCTTCCATGTGGGCATTGACAAAGTTCTCATATTCGTCATTCGGTATAAGTGTTTCAGATATCTCCTGAAGAGCATCGAATTTGTTTCTTAGTGTTACCGTATATTTATTGCTAATATCTCTATTGTTAAACAAGGGCCAATCATAGTGTGTGGTTTTAGTTGTTAGCATCATATTCCTGTGTAGACTGACTATCTTTGCTGTGACAATTCTCTGATCAGTAGACACTCCTTCAAAAGAAGAATATGTTTCACAATCAGTCTGCAATAATTTCATTTCTTATTTATCATGATGTAATCTATCTGTGCTTCAGCACTGTTGTTTAGGTCCATAGTTTTCTCATCCTTTTGTGTGTTTTAGTATTAAGGCATGTTTGTCTATTTTCAAGTGAGAATTCTGTCACATATTTCTCATTTTTTGACGAATTGTGTTAGTAGAATTTATTGTTTTCATTTCTACCTATTAAGCATTCATATCTTCATAGATGATTAAAACACTTGAGTTTGGGGATGCTAATGGCAAGTGAGGATAGCTTGTTGTAGAAGGTGATGAAGACCGTTTCGTCACTAGCATAAGTAGGACTTCAACAGATGATTGTTGTGTTGGGGTCACCGTTAGATATTTAGTAACCATCATTCATGGTTCTATTGTCTCGTTGTTATTAAGGGATTTTAGAGCGCGAGGGCTGAGAAGCATTCCCATTCACCCTATGGCGGCATTGACAGAGTTTTTCCATAGAGGTGCTGAAATAAAAATCTATCGTGGTATTTTATTTCTATTTATGACGGTATCAGTGCCCTTGCATGCATAGTATGTCTATATTATGGTCTGGCGCAGATGCTGTCAGTTCCGGTAGTTTGCTAATTCTTTTTGAGTTTATTACGTTAAGTGTCGCTATATTTTATTCAAAGTTATAACGTTAAGTGTAGTTGATTTTTTGAACACTAGGGTATGAGCTCTAACTTCAGCAGAACCGCCCTTATTTACTTGCCTGAAGGGAGGTGATGTTTAGCTATATGGTTTGAGTCGGAGTCAATAATCTTTCGATGGCTGTATTTAAATCTTATCAATAGACGCCAAACTTATAGATGAATAGCAGTAGTTTCCTGACTGAATTATTTGATCCTGGCCATTTACCTATGGGATTTTTTCGCCAAGCTTCATGTGAAGCACGCCGTTGACCCGACGATGGTTTCATCCGTCTAAATTCACATCTACCATACTGCTTCGAATGGCTTTTGAGGTTCAACTTGTGAGTCAAAAGAAAATAATCTCCTACCTGTATATTCTATATTTTTTTTAACTTAGATAAAGTCAAACTATTTATTTTTTACGTTTTTTTTTAAATCGTTTTTCGTCTTCATTAATTCCATAGTCGACCCTGTTAGTTTCATTGTCTTACAAATGTCGTTCCTTAATTCATATTGTTAGTTGTTCACGTGACATTAAAAAGATTCGACTTGGAATCTCACGGTATATAAATATATATATATATATATATATATATATATATATAAGTAAATGGACACAATTCCTCAAATTAAATTGACGTATTTTGCGATGAGGAAAACTTCCTCAATTTTTGATTAAATAACTTTATGACAATAGATCCCAAATTGATTTTCTGTATTGTCTTTCTTTAGTCATTCAATCAGGTTTCGTCAAAAACCTCACCTGAAAACACACAAACACAGAAGACACACACACACACACACACACACACACACACACACACACACACACACACACACACACACACACACATATATATATATATATATATATATATATGCAACAAAATTGAACCGCACCAAACGGCATGATGGAATTTTGTAGTTATTGTAAGAAGATTTCTGCTCAAGTCTTAGTCTTTAGTTCAAATTTTGAAATCTGAAGCCGCCTACGAGGTCGGTGGAGAGTGTAATTAGCTCATTGTTTTTTTTTCTTTTGACAACTGAGAATAAAAATCAATTGATCATTGTTGACATATAACTCGCGTGAAAACATTCAGTTTGTGTGTGGCTGTCAGATTTCAAATTCAGCTGAGTAATCTTGGATTATTACGAGTGTGATTGCTTAAATGTGTCATGAAAATGGAACACAAAGATAAAATGACTTGAAAAACTTCAGGACAATTCTATAGAAACATTATTAAGTGAAAACTAGTTTAGATTGAATTGGATCAAATTCTGGACTCAAGTTTCTATTCAGCAGAGGACATTTTGGGATGTTCCAAAGTCACTGGAATATTAACTGTTTTATTTTCAATATATATATATATATATATATATATATATATATATATATATATATATATATAAAATGTTTGAATATAAAATACACAAGGTCTTCCAAATATTTGTTTATATAGACAATAAAAACGCCGGAGAATTACTGAATCTTCTATCCTAATCAAACAACAATACACTCAGAGAAGTGGCTTTTCCAGTTTATAATCTAAAGTCAAATTAGTGCAATATAATTGGCAAAATCCATTATTTAGACTAATTTGTCTTCGTCGTATATATATATATATATTTATATATATATACGTTGGCCGACCGTACTCGAGGTCAACCTGAAGGCTCCCTTTTAAATGCCAACTACACCTAGATGGAGGGGAAGGAGCTATTCTTTTACATGGATGGCTTCACTTACACTTTACCCGTACCTTATAATCATCATCATCATCATATAGCGCTGGTAGCACGGATATCCCTGACCCTCTCTCGCCACTCCTCCCTATCGTTCATCGCCCTAGGTAGGTCTTCAGGACAACATCCCGTATCCTCACATAGCTGCTGAATGTACGTTCGAGCTGGTCGTCCTGCTTTTGCGCGGCCTGGTGTGGGGATCCATAAGAGTACATCTCTTATGAGTTCATCTCTACTTCTCCAGCAGTGTCCTGCATGTCTGGTTCGTCTAACTTGAATAGTTTTCGTGATAGGGGGCAGGTGGCCGTACAGTTGGTGTCTTGTGGGGTGTTGCTGCCAGGACTTGTTCAGGATTGCACGCAGCATTCTTGTGTAATTGCCATCTAGCTTCTTCTCCAGTCATTTTGTTAGCGTCCATGTAGTGCATCCATATAGCAGTATCGATGTGACCGCTGCCTGGAAGAAACTGCGTTTCATTTTATCGGTTAGGTCTGATTTCCATATAATCGATAGCCTATTGATAGCTGTCCATGTTTTCGTTAACCTGGTTTCGATGTCCTTTTCGGTTGATTCGACGCTGCTTCCTAGGTACGTGAATTTGTCTACTAGTTTAAGTGGGGTTCCTTCTAGAGTGGAGATGTCCCCCGTTTGGTTATAGCACATATATTCCGTTTTGTGTGCATTAACATAGAGGCCTATGCCTGCTGCTGCTCGTTCCAAACTATGCAGAAGTGTTTCGGCTTGGTCAGGTGTATTTGCTAGTATCGCTATGTCATCGGCGTAGGGTTAAACAAGTGTCCTTTTTTGAGTTTTTGGTATGACGCAACCTGGGATTGAACCATGGTCTCCTGGACCATTGGCAAACACTCTAAGCATTATATATATATATATATATATATATATATATATATATATATATATATATATTAGATGGATCACTTGAACTGATTGGTTTAGTTTTATTAACTTTTATGGCATATATCTTATTATAAATTATTACATATACATTTTTGTAATACATATATATTAATATGATTACATATGATTTGTGAACACATTTGTAAATACATGAAAAGAAAATGCCCTCAGGGTGTCTGTAGCGAGGAGGGAGAATATATCACCCATCATACTTGCTCATATGGTAACGATCTGGATATGTCCCCGGCTACAACGAGTGATTGCGGCAGAAAATTCAACAGTTTGCGAGGATCACGAATCTACAAGGCACGCTGGTGCAAACAACGTAATTCTCCGGCCGGAGAATGTAAATCGAATGATGGACCTATGAAACAGGTTTACCTCCATAGTATTCACGAGCCCATTGCTGAGCATCAGCGTCCTGGAGACATTCCTTCAAGCCAAGAATTTAGTGGCCCAAGGGTAATCCGATAGCTACCTGGACAAACTTTAATCAGCAGCTTTCTTTTTACTCACCACCCATCTTGAGGGCCCCATTGATCAACAAATAACATCTTTCAGCAGAATTGTATATGATGTTTGTCTCGAGTGCTTTTGTGCAGTAACGCATAAAAAAAGATAAAACTGAAGGAAAACGAACTGAATAGATGACGGATATAGAAAGGATTTCAACATGAATGATACGCACGCGGAACCACCTTTCCCGTGTCATTTCGCAAAATCAAGAAACGGTTTCTATGACATCAACGGCCGAAAGTAAACGCGTTTTTAAATCACAAACTGCACTAAAGTGAAGATGAACGAACATCCAATGTAATGTCTGCTTTTAGTTGATCTAGTGTATATATAGATATATATTTCTTTTAAATACCCTGTCTGGTGCCAAAAGCTGCTTGGTAGCGCCAGGAGTGGCAGTGCCGCCTTGAGCTACCGAAACTGTGTTATCACCCTGGTTGGCGGCTGATGAGGACAGTATCGCACATGCTTTCACACGTTGTAAGATGAAAAAAAAATATATACATTATTGTAATACATATATATTATGATAAATCATTACATATGATTAGTGAACACATTTTGTTTATAATATTTATAAAGAAACCAGAGTATTTTTTTCACACGATTAAATGGTTTCAATATTGCTATATAAGTCACAATCTAACGTCAACCATTTGTTTGCATACATAGTCTGTGGGTAATTTCATTTTTAAATGCGTTAGAACGAATTTGTAAGAAAATTAGCATTGATATTATTTCTATACAGATAAATAGTTTCAATTATTGTTATCTAACACGATGATTTCTATACACTTTTGATTATAAAATTACTTTATGTGAAACTTTGCTATTTGACTTATAGTTAGAACTCAGGTGTTCCCACTCCGAGTGAGAGTGAACCTGGTAGCAATGGCAATGAGTGGTACTCCACGTTCCACAAAGCTCAAAGAATAACTGGAGCCTTACAAGCAGATTGTTTAGTGTCACATGCATGACAATTGTTGGTGGGTGGTCTTACCCATCCGCAGTGATGCAGTCAGGTTATTCTGCGGCCTCAGCCGACAGAGTTGCAACCAAACCGAGAAAGATAGAAAGAATCAGACAGACATTGACAGAGATATAAAAATATTTTATGAAATGATTTATATATAATTAATACAAGTAGATATAAATAAAATAAGGTAAATATAAACATTGATAAATAGGGAGATAGACTGATATGATACGAATCTTTTCCTAAGAAAATACGTACCGCTTTATAAATCAATTTTCAAATACTAATTAAATCACACAGATTTGAAAGACAACGCTACAAGCGGAAATGGAAAGGTTTCATTTTTTCGCTTCAGTTAATAATTAAAATGCACTGATAAAGGTTTAATATTTTCATATTAAAAAAAATCCGAAGTTCTTAACTTTGGCAAATAATTCAAGCTATAAATAAAATTATTCTCCGGGGAACTTGTGTTGTTTTCATATCTTTACATTTTCATGCTGTCGGATATATATCCAGTTTTCATATATATATATATATATATATATATATATATATATATATATATATATATATATATATATATATATGTTTGCATATGAAAGTATGTTGTGCTTGCGTTTATGTGTTTGTGCATGTCTATATATATGTGTGTGTGTGTGTGTATAATTATGTAAACACATGTATACATATGCATATATATATGCATTTATGTACGTATATACAAACTATATATTGGAGGTGTCCTCGTGGTGTAATGGTTAAAGCGATGGACTGCGGAATCGTAGTATGCGAGTTCGTACTCCAGTCGCGCTATTACGTTCACTTTCGGGCAAATGCCCTTGGTTCATACCTTGGGAAAGGTATGAACCCCCTTATCCTCCCATAAATAGCGTCACTACTGTTCTTCTATGCCATTGAAAAAAACAAACAAATAAAACAAAACAAATTATATATGCACATCAAAAGAACATTAACGTATGTATATCCCATTGTATAATTGGCCGAGTAGGTAGAATGTTCGCCAATGGGCCGACCTGAACTTGAGTTCAAGTTCAGGTCGAGTGATACCAAAGACACAAAAAATGGTACTTGATAGCTCTTTGCTTAACACTCAGCATGATAAGGTACGTTTCAAAGGTAAAGTGGAGCAATCTAGGTAAAGAAGTAGCGCCCTCCCCTGAATTTCGGTGTAGTAGCAATTGAAAAGGGAAATTTCAGTTAGCCTTGGTCGCCATCTTTCCTTTACTTATATGTATATTCAAAACATATAGGCGTATATCTACAAATTCAAATAGGGTAAAGATATAAATATACTCATATGTATAAATATATATATATATATATATATATATGCAAATCATAAATATATATGTAAGTATATATTTAAGTAGAGTTGGCGACTGTTGTCAAGAATGACCCAATGGGCCCCTTTTTCAATAGCTATACACTAAAGTCTTGGAGAGGGCTCTACAGCATTCCCTTGATTCATACCTTATAATGCTGAATGTTAAGCCAGAGAGCACCCACTTCTGTTTTTTAAGTCTTTGGAATGACTCGACCTGGATATTGAACCACGGTCTCCGGAGCTACTGGCATAACCCCAACCATTATGCTAATAATACATATACATTTATATATAAGCATGTATACACACGCGTACACGCACTTTTTTAAGTATGTGTATATACACCTCAATATACATACATATATATATACATAAATATATATAATATGTATATATATATATATATATATATATATATATATATACATACAGATATATGTATATATAAGCACATAATTACAAATGTACTCTTATAGAAGTATGTGCAAGCACACAGATTCTCACAATGCAAATACTTACACACAAACACAGGCAAACATTACCGACCCCCCCACATCCCCTATATATATGGATATAATTGTTTGTCAAATGCGAAAAACGAATATATTTTAAAATAAAATGTCTACGTAGAGATATGTTTTTAAATTATTTATTTTACTTCACGTGTTTCTGACGTTTTACACCGTCTTCAGGAAGTAAATGATTTCTACATTTTTTTGTTTCCATTCTTTATTCCTACTTTCCCTGTAAATAATCTATAAAAGTTGATTTATCATAAATTTAAACTCACTGCTCACTTTTCTCCTTGGGTGATTGTGTGTATGTGTGTGTTTATGTATGTGTGTGTGTGTGTGTGTGTGTGTGTGTGTGTTTTGTTTGAAAAATAATATATATAATGGATATATTCATATATAAGTAATATACCAATATTTAAAGATTCGAAGTTTTGCAAACTAATTCTCAAATTGATGGTTTCAGATTTCAAATACTTTTTTAAATGAACATATATATATATATATATAAATAAATATGGGAATGAATAAGTATATATATATATATGTAAATAGATATTTATGTATATGTATATGAATAAAGGTATATAGACAAACACAAATATATACACACGAGGCGGTAGCTCTTTGAAACTAGTAGACAAGTTCACCTACCGAGGAAGCAGTGTCTCATCAACCGAAAAAGACATTGACACGCGGCTAACCGAGGCATGGACAGCTATCGATAAGCTGTCGGTCATATGGAAGTCAGACCTGACCGATAAAATGCTACGTGGTTTCGTCCAAGCAGCGGTCGTCTCGATACTGCTATATGAATGCACTACATGGAAGTTAACTAAACGGCTGGAAAAAAAGCAAGACGGCACCTACACAAGAATGCTGCGTGCAATATTGAACAAGTCCTGGAGCCAAAACCCCACAAAGCACCAACTGTACGACCACCAACCTCTCATCACGAAAACTATCCAAGCTAGACGAACCAGACATGCAGGACACTGCTGGAGAAGCAGGGACGAGCTCATAAGTGATGTACTCCTATGGACCCCGCATATGGCCAACTAAAAGCAGGACGACCAGCTCGAACCTACATACTGCAGCTCTGTGAGGATACGGGATGTACCCCAGATGACTTGCCAGAAGCGCTGAACAATAGGGAGGAGTACGAGAGAGGGCCAGGGATATCCGTGATGGCGGCAAGACATAATGATGATGATGTTGCATGTGTATAAATATATAGACATGTTTGCATATATATATATATATATATATATATATATATACGTATGCACAGGTATATAAATTTACTCATACGTTTGTTTACATATACATATGCATATCTTTCCGTATAAATACATATACATATTTATCCAGATGTATACTTATATAGATATACTTGTACATAAACATATAAATACGCACATCTACATATCCATACACAAGTATACATACGTATACATACATATACATAAGTACATGTATATACATATATATATATATATATATATATATATGTGTGTGTGTGTGTAGGCATATATATACAGAGTTACGTGTATTTATGTACATATATACATTTTTACATATACATCTATACTTTTATACTTTTATATATATATATATATATATATATATATATATGCATGTTTGATTGAATAATAAAGACAAATTTTGTCTATATAATTTTATTAAGAGCCTTTCAATTGTCCTCATAAATGTCTTTATTCCAGGTTGGATTTCGTGGATGAATTTACCAGGAGTTACACTCTTTATACATGCAAGCAACCCCTATGCTATGATGGCCTATGAAATGTTCGAAAGCACTGGGGATAATTTTGGTAAATTCACCTGTCTCTTTCAAGCTGAAACCAAGACATTTACCCGGAAACTTAAAAGGATATTAATAAAATTATATAGACAAAATCAGTTTTTATTATATAATCAAACATTCTTAAATGAAAGTCTGCTGTCCAACTACACACACACACACACACACACACACACACACACACACACACACACACACACACACACACACACACACATATATATATATATAGATATATTCAGATATACAGATATTTTGAAGTTTTTATTTTTATCATATCTACTCTAATGAACATTTTTAGCTCTTTTCTGATTTAAGAAAATAAGTTATATCGGTTTCTTTAGTGACTTTCTCTCTGTCTTTTTCTTTTTTTTCTCAGCCAGTCACACACACACACACACACACACACACACACACACACACACACACACACACACACACACACACACACACACACACACACACACACATATATATATATATATATATATATATACGCACAAATATTTCTATATATTCACTCGATTAAACAGCAGATCAAACCCACCAATCCTTCTCCAATATCACGTGGGATTATTCCAAATGGACATGTACGTGCATTCATCAGTTATAAGCGTGCTATTTCAATGGCGCCAATAAGCTTGTCTCGATCTGAGACCAGTTTTCTTGGCGCCACTGTATACGCGTTCGTAGATATGAGGCACTTGCATAGATGTCTACCTGGAATCATCCCACTTTCGAGCGACTTTTTTTCCCCAATGCATAGTTCTTACCTCACTCAAGCATCTGGTATCAATTCATCTCACTAACCACTAATCTACCTGCACTAGCTTGATGATTGTGATTATAGAAGTAGAAGATTCAGATTATCATTACAGTATTGATAAGAATATTGACGTTGGTGTTTTTTGATCGCTTTGATAAAGTAAGTGAGAAAAGTAGCGTTAATTTTCATTGTGGACGCAGTCCTTTCAGAGAGCAGAATATTGATCAGCAAAAAAGATAGCAGTAATTATATTTCCTTGATGTTGTTAGTAATTTTTATTGGAAGATATTATTATTAGTATTCCAATAAGGCTATTCGTAGTAGTGATAGTGTTGACTATAATGAGGGTGATTGAAGCTCTTCTAATGAAGGCAAGTTTTTAAGGTGGATACCGGATATGAAGATGAATATTATTGGAATTGGAAAGAAGAAAAAAAAAAGAACATTTACAAAAATTGTGAAAGAATTCTAAAACAGATTTAGAATTTTCTAGGCGATTGGAGACAATTGTACGAAAAGGAAAAATAAATTAAGAAAGAAAGAAAGAAAGAAAGAAAGAAAGAAAGAAAGAAAGAAAGAATGAGAATAGGTGCAGGTATGAACTATGTGTTGCTGAAAGAAATAAAAGTAAAGAAAAGAAAAAGACAATCGTGATCCGCTGTATAAAGAAGAGGAAATATGCAAGAAATAAAGAAATAAAGTTTGCTGAGTAGAAATAAGAAAAATTGTGAAAGAAAGAAAAAAGAACGAAGAACAATTAGAAAGCTAAAAAGAAAATAAAGGAGAGAGAGAAAGAAGAAATAAAGGACACAAATTATGTGCTGTCAAAAGAAAGAAAAAAATAAAAATAAAAAACAAATGAATAAGATGAATTATAAAAGAAAGAAAGAAAGAAAGAAAAAAAGAGTGGGAAATGAAAGAAAGAAAGAAAAAAAAAGTGGGAAATGGGTGATAGGTAGGCTCTAATGAAAGACAGAAAATAAAAGAAAAAGAAAATCATGTGCTCCATTGAATATATATATATATATATATATATATATATATATATATATATATATATACACGAGGTGCATACGATAAGTTTCCAGACTTTTTTCGTATGAGCACTTTTATTGATAGTACACACATGAAACACTAGTCCCCTCCGAAGTAATATCCTCCTGCTGCAAAGCACTTGTTGTACCGTTACAACAAATTCTGGAAGGCCACATGGAAGTCCTCTTGTGTGAGTGTGTCAATGACCTTCGTCACAGCCTCTTTCATCTCCTCATTTGTCTCATAATGACAACCTCTGAGCTTAGGGAATAACCAAAAGTCACAGGGAGCAAGGTCTGGACTATAGGGACGGTGAGGAACTGTCTTGATGCCCATCTTGCTCAAATAGTCTGTGACAATGATGGAGTTGTAGACTGGTGCATTGTCTTGGTGAAAATGCAAATGACCCGATTTGAAGAGAGCTGGCCTCTTCCGACAGAATCTCTTCTGAACTCCCTTAAAACTTCAACATAATAACCCTAACTATAACCCTAATCCTTTGGCCAATCAACTCTGGTGCATTGACTTCCTTTCTCCTCTTATACCTCTCATCATCGCTCACAGACTCCTTGCCTTCCTTGAATCTCTTACGCCTTTCAAAACGATGCTCGGTTTATGCAAGATGCTCCAAAAGCAGTCTGAAACATTCCATACGTTTCTGTGGCATTTTTTCCAAGTTGAAAACAGAATTTTATTGCATATCGTTCTTCTAAATTGTCAGATTGCATTTTTGAAATTCACCAGCTGTGATAATCAGGCTTTAGTAGGGTGTATTCCAATTGCTTCTGTAGCTGCTGTTCCTTACAACTTGAAATCATAGAAATAGGACAGTCATCTCATAAGCTGAATAGCAATAAGATACTGAATTTTCAAGGGTCTACGACAATTTTAAATGCCCTAAGGAATAAAGTCTGGAAACTTATCGTATGCCCCTCGTATATATATATATATATATATATATATATATATATATATATATATATATATAAAGACGATGAAAATAAGAAACAATTAAATCCTCCAGAGTAGAAATAAGTTGTGGAAGAAAGAAAAAAAGAAAGGAAGAAAGAAAAAGAGAGTAAAGGAGGATGGTGTGAGTGGTATTTGCTGTATAGAAAAAAAGAAAAGAAAATTAAAGAGAATCAAAGGATCCATTGTATAAAGAAATGGAGCAGTTTTTTTTTTGGGGGGGTTTATCGTTTATCAAACTTTATAGATTATTTAATGCTAACTCCATTTTTATACAAATAAACAGTTCTATTTCAAAATATTTAGTTTACATAAGTACAGTTTAGTAGTCAAAAATATTTCTAATCAGAGCTCTTCAGTTTAAACAGTTTTTTTTCAAACAAGTCATTTTAGTATATGAATACTTTTTTTAACACACAGTTAAATGTCGAAACTGTTCTATTTCCAACAATTCGGTTCAGCATACGTACAGTTACAATGTACAAAAAAAGTTTTATTTCAAACAATTCAGTTCGGCATCTAAAAAAAGTTCTATTTCCAGCAATTCAGTCGGATAAGTACGCAGTTTTAATATCAAAACAGTTATATTTCAAGCAATTCAGTTTAGCATAAGTACACAGTTTAGTTCTATTTAATCCATAGATAGGAAACTATCAGGTGCTACCACTCCGAATCAGAGTGAACCTGGGAGTGATGGCAATGATGGGGTACTCCGCATTCTGCAAAGCTCCAGAATTATTGCAAACTCACCCTTAGATTGTTTAGTGTCATATCTAGGACAGTCGAGGGTGAGTCTTACGCTTCTACAGAGATACATTCTGTGTAATTTACAGCTCCAGGCGATTCGGCAATATTCAGAGTAAAAAAAAAAGAAAGGGGCTAAAATGACATAAGATATACATGGTCGAAACAAAGAAAGAAATTTATGAAGCAAAATGTTATCAACTGAAGAAAGAAAAAAAGAAACGCGTAGAGGATCCCTATAAAAAAGTAGACATACACCCCCACAAACATAAAAATAATTTGAAAAATGCCCAAAAAAACTGGAGACCCACTGAATAGATTAGATGAAAAAAGAAAAAGGACTCTAAAAATTGGTGTACCTCAATAAGAAGAAAGAAAAAGATAGAAAGAAAGCAAGAAAAAGGAAAAAAATAAAAATTACTTCACCATGATAAAAAAATGCAGAAAGAAAAAAATGCAAGAAAGCAAGAGAAATACAAACTACTGTAGAAAGACAAAAAGAAGGAAAGAAAGAAAAAAATTAAGAAAAATGAAAGAAAAGAAATGAAACGCGAAATCACAGTAAAAAGTAAGATAGAGGGAAAGAAAAAATGAATGAAGACAAATGAAACACTGAATCACAGAAGAAAGAATGAATGAAAGAAAAAAAAGGAGAAATGAAAGAAAACCAGGGAAACAACTAAAGAAAGAAGAAAGAAAGAGAAAGAAAGAAAGACAGAAGGAAAGGAATAATGTTAGCAAACAACTGAACTACAATAGAAAGATTAAAAATAAATAAAGTTGTAATGAACTGCAGAAAACAAAAATTAAAAAAAAAGAAATGAGAGTAAAAAAATGAGAAAAAAAAAAACCCAAAGAAAAAAGAAAAAAAAGACAAAAGAGTGAGAAAACAAAGAAATGTGGTATGCATTGTTGTAAGAAATTATGAAAGAAAGAAGTTATTCAATGAAGTAAGCAAAAAAGAAAAAAACAAAGAAATGGAAATAAATAAAAAATATAAGAGAAAGAAAAATACCAAAAAAGGGAGATAACAAAGACACGTGATAGTAATTTACTAAGTTTTTTGCTTAGATGTGGTACAAGGCCGAACGAATGGGCTACAAGACTCGAACTCACTCTTGCTAGTCAAGCTTGCTAACCATTATACTACCCGAGGCGCCCAGAAAAAAAGGAATGTGGTATCTATTTAAAGAAAGTAAGAAATCAAAAAAGAAGGAGAAATAAAGAAATAAATCTTTCACGAAAGAAAGCAAAAAAAAAAAAAAATGATGAAAGGAAGAACAGGTAGTAAGTAAGCACCCCCCCAAAAAAATGCCAAAAAAATGGGGAAGAGAAAGAAAAAATCACCGAGTGAGAAAACAAAGGAATGTGATATACATTATTGAAAGAAAGAAAGAAAGAAAGAAAGAAAGAAAGAAAGAAATAAGTATCCTCATGCGAAGGATTTTTTTTAAAAAAGTGATCAATTTAAAAAAAAAATGGTAAAGAATACTAAGGAATATTGTAAGCGGATTTTTGAGAAGGCATATTCTGACATCCCCTCCCCGCGAAAAATAAAAAAAAAAAAAAAAATTGAACAGAATCCCGGCTTAGAGCTGAGGTAATTGCGGATTTATTCCCTGTCCCGAGGGTTGTTCAAACCCAATTACAAATATCCAATCCACATTTCCAAGTGAAGATTGCCACCCCCACTTTAGAAAATTAATACAGCTAAACTACACTAGTTTGAATTTTCTTTAATGGAAACTTTTACCATGCAAATTTAAGTTTAATGAGAATTAGTTAACAACTGCCACTTAGAAGGATAAAAACAGCGAGTCCCTGTGTCGTAGTGGCTTATGTGCTTGATAGTGATATCATAGTCAGCGATTTCTAATTCCTGCCGTGCTATTACGCCCAATGTATGAGCACTACACTTAGAAGAAGGTATAAACCCCCTTATGCTCCTTAACTAAATGGTATCACTGCTCTTCTACAAGGATGAGTTTGGCATTACGAAGGTTAATCATGCCATTAAACAAAGAAACTAAACCGAATTACAAGTATAAAACATTTCGTTATGTTAAAATCATTGACTATCAAAACCTCTCAGTTTTAGATGCGTTGAAAATGGTTTTAATGATCATCGGAAAACAATAAAGATATAAAGTTTGTACTGATAAAAAAAAAGAATCATCAATCAATGAAGCTACCATTCATTTTCCTGAAGGTATGTATGCAAATTAAAAAAAAAAGTGTAAAGGAGTTAAGACGAAATTCTTCAGCTCATTTATTACGCTAATCACTTTCTTAAAACAAATCTGTGGTACTTGCAATAATAATCTGCGAGTTTGTCAAGTGGAAATTCCACTGAATGCATGCAATATTTAAGAACAATTTCTTATAGAGTTTACATATATAAATTGATTTTGTTTGATTTGTTTTGGTTTCTTTGTTCTGAGGTTCATAAAAAGAAAGCCATCCTTGGAGAAGGACAGTAGTGATACTATTTAACCCAATGTGCTACTGGAGTCCGAACTCACTTACTACGATGTCGTTGTCCAGCACGGTAGCCATTACTTCAGGAGACTCCGTGATATATATATATATATATATATAGTCATCCACAGACAGACTGTTTCGTTCTAAATCTGGCTTTCAAGGAGGTTGTCCTTAAAGGGCAGGGTGGAGGCGTGCGCCACGTACGTCTTCCCTCTGATCCTTTACCGATTGGCTGTACTTCCTCTGCCTAAGGCACGTCGGTTGGCACTGCAACAATCCCTCTCCAGATTGCTCTGGGGATGTGCAAGGCCGATGGTCCGTAGACAGGTCTGTATCCAACGTACACGCAACGGGGGTCTGGGTATGCCTGATCTGGAGAGCCACTGGCTTGCTGAAAGACTTGCATACCTGGGCCGATCCTTGACAGGGGACTCAGTGTGGAGACGAAAGGCGAGTCGGACTTTTCCTCGCCTCAAGTCAGACCCAAAGGCTGAAGGTCGACGTAGGCCTTTGGGCGAAACACTGTTCGTCCGCGAGTGCCGAAAGGCCCTTCGTAACCTTCTTGGGTCCAGTGACCTTTCACGGCCTCGGAAAGAGCTATATCGGGAGTTAGTGGTGGGTTCCGCTTCTGATCCTCTTAGCGAGTGGCAAGGCTGGACGGCGGAGGAGATCCGTTCTCACTGGAATTGGGCGCCAAGATCGAGCTTCTTGAACAACTCCGAGTTCTCGCTCACCTGGCGACTTGTACGGAATGCGTTACCCCTACTCGGCTTGAACTACAAAGCGGGCCTAGCAGACATGCCTGATTGTCCTCGCTGTGGCATCGGATTAGAAGAAACGGCTGAGCACACCTTCTACTATTGCGAGCGAGTTCGCCCGTTTTGGGATCACGTCGGGGAGTGGACGGCTCGCATCGAACCCAAGCAGCTCGTACTGCTCGACTTTGGTTACGTCGTTGACAACGTTCTTCCTCCGTTTCAGGGTGAGAAGCGTGTGGTGTTTCTCGCAATCCTGGCTGTAGCTCGAATGGTGATTTGGATTACGCGAAAGAAGGGATTGTATGACGATGCAAACTTTTCTCATCGCGATCTGGTTTTGTATTTTCGGCATCAGCTGAGGTTCAAAATCAGATGCGATAGAAAACGCTTGGATCGCATAACATTCAGCAGAAGGTGGGTGAATGCAGCGAGCCTGGTCGTAAGAAAGGGGCAACGTTGGAGTCATCCTTCCCTTCTCTGCCGGCCCATGGCGTCTACGGTACGGGTCCTTCGGGACCCCACCCCGGTAAGTAGGCAATGTTTTCCCCTTGTAACCTAGTTAGCAGTATGGTGTCAGTCATTGTCCCCGTCATCTAGTCATTAGTATTCAAGATCTTCCCCATCCCCATTATTTTTGTACCTCAACCCGTATCCCAGTCCGCTTTTACTGAAGATCTTGAACATTCATATGTATAAAAATCATATTACCGGCTTGTATCGACCCATACCGCGCCCGACCCTTTATTTCTTTTTTCCCCTATAGATTAGGATCCCAGTCCCACCTAGGGTAGGTCCGACTTGTTTCCGGTTCTTTCGCCCCGGAAAACAGTCGGCCTCCAATTTTATAGACGGGGGGATGGGAGGGGAAACCAAACGGGGGATTTTTCCTTTATTTCTTTGTTTTTGTATATATTTCGGGGGTTTTCCCCCATCCTCATCATATGAATTCATTTGTAAAAAATCACGATTTGTAAATAAAATCATGCATCACTTCCGGGTTTTTAAGTAGGTCTTTCTTCATAGAGCAAATGTGGTATTTTGGTGGTAGCAGCGCGCATGGCGCTGGATGAATGATTATATATTGTATTGTTGAATGGGTCGGCGAATGTGGCTAGCTGGGTTCCCCTTAGAAATTTTAGTTGAAGCAAAGACCGCTTCTTTCCCCTCCACCAAAACTCCAAGGCCTTGTGCCTTCATTATATCAAATATAATGAAATAAACATACTGTTTCGTTCTATCAGAACTCTTCAGTGTGGCTAGACACGTAGGACGTTCGAAGCCGGGATCGAAACCCATCCAACTTTACGGTAGACTTAGTCTCAGACCGCTCGGCCAACAAGCGTACCACGTTGGCTAAGGGAATTTTAAAGGTATTTATGTAGCAGCAGCCGCATCTGTTTGTTTATATTTTATACCCTATCGGCTACCAGAGTGCTCAATTCTTTCGAAGAGCTTTGCATTATGCGAGCAGTGGCAGAAAATTCCTTCGCCAAAGTGCTCGACCCCCATGGGGGAGCGTATATATATATATATATATATATATATATATATGCAAATTTCATTAAACATAATAGACATTTTATGCCTACATATTTTCTTCTGGATCCGTTCGAATTCCCGTATTGCTTTTATCGTATTCGGGGGGAATTGATTTAGTTATTGTCCATAGTTGTATGTATCCCTAGTACTTTACCTAAACAATACCTAAATCAATTCCCCACGAATACGATAAAAGTAATACGGGAATTCGAACGGATCCAGAAGAAAATATGTAGGCATAAAATGTCTATTATGTTTAATGAAATTTGCATTAACGAAGAAATGCTGCCTAAATATATATATATATATATATATATATATATATATATATATATATATATATATATATAATTAACTTAAATCGCGAGTCGAAAATCTTCTACTAAAATTTCACCTTAACGGATCATCAGGAAGCCTAAGTTCGACTAAATTTTAAGGAGAAATCGCCTTCTTTTATTCACCAAAAACCCCACCTAGCCTAGAATTTGCATAAAATATATATATATATATATATATATAACTACCATATTTTTATTTGAGAAAAAAAAATCTCTAAAACCTATTCCTAATTATATAGTAACCACGCCCTTTTGTGTCTACAACTATTTAACACCTCCGATCTTTTATTTAACATATTCTTACTTTTACAATTTGCTATTACCAATTTTTCCTCCATACAAAGATTACAAGTTCTATTACCTGCCCTATATTTGCGGCATTTCTTTATTACTTCCCATTTCATTATAGGATCTACTCCTTGTTTTTCCTTCAGTTCCCACACATAACTAGATAAAGCAGTGCTATACCTATACTTCTCGTGCGAAAAACTTGTTCTATGGTTATAGTACCTAGTTTTAAAATCCCCTTGTGTCGACCCAAAGTATATCTTTTTATTTCCCTTATTATTCGAATCAGTATATACTTCTACTTTATACACTACACATTCCTGCTTACATTTGCCTTTGAGGGGACACCTAACCTTATCCCTACAATTGCATTTATCAATATCCTGATTTTTCTTTGTACCTAATTTAGCTATATTACTCCTATTTATTATTCCATTAATGTTTGGCATGAAACTGTAGCTTAATTTAATACAATTCTTATTAAATACCTTATGTAATTTCATTGAAACTTTAGTAGAAGATTTTCGACTCGCGATTTAAGTTAATTCTATAATTGGCTCCATTGTATTGTGTTGAGCACTTTAGTAATTATAGCATTGCAGCATTCACGGAGGGTTTTTTGGTTTTCTTTTGACCACTGACTGCGTACCCCTTGATGTTTTTCAAGGAGTCGGACGAGGCTGGCCTTTTCTTTCTTTTTTACCCAAAAAACTTTTTTCTTTTTCCCCTGGGCGGTGATTCGAGGTACTTTTATCTCTTGTTCCTGACCAGGTTTTTTTTTGTCTTTTCCGATACCGTGAATACTGGTAGATTTTAGATTAGTAAATATATATATATATATATATATATATATATGGGGAAGATTTTATTCTATAACAACACATATTGTAAATTGTCATACATAAAAAAATATTTGCTGTATTAGATAGTAAAGTCTACAATTTATGTAACGGAATCAGTTGTGATTTTAAATTATTATTTTTTAACTTTTTATCCAATCCTAAAAAAATTAGTCGTAAATACATTGATTTATAGAGAGGTCTGTTAGAATTCGGCAGAACATATATTTTTTTAATTTTTAATTTTAAATGTATTCTCAATAAATATTTTCTAATTAATTTCCTGCTATATTCAGACAGAAGTTTTTTTTTAACCAAATGGCAATATTATTTTGTGCCTATCTGAAAGTCAAGGTTGGAATTACAGTATTTAATTTTGATTTGTCTTGTTACTTTTAACAATTTTTTGTGTACACAGTTCTATCAGATATGTATAAATTTAAATGTATCTATTTGAGCCATAGATGGGACCCTGACAAGTACTACCCTTCCGGGTCAAAGCAGACTTGGAAGTAATGGCAATGAAAGGCTAGTCTACACTCACCAAAAACCCAGAACTGGAGACTCACCATTAGATGTTGTTTAATGTCATACACAGGATACGACAGAAAATAAAGTGTCACCCAAAATACATGATCGACCAAATACAAGTATCTAAACTATTTGATAAAAGTTTCAATGTTTTGTGGTAAAATGTTAAATTTTTGTTTTGCATATGGTGCTCTATGATTCAGTCTGACAGTGTCACAGTTTATAGGACCGAGGGGAAGTTTTAGTGAATGTTTCCAGAAATGCGTTTTATAGACCATAAAATACGACATTTTGTTACCCTAATTTCTTGTTCCTATTTCTTGGCCATGAACCAAGAACCGACCTATAGCCAAACTCGACTTGAATATTAACATATACGGTATGTACGTCACTGAGACTCACTGGAATCTCGGAAACAAGAGATTAAGAAGTGAATAAAAACCAGCCGCATACAAGAAGAAAAAAAATCGACGAGAAATAAAAAGCAACAAAAACATAAACAAAATTACCAGGCATAGTTTCTCTTGAGTTATCTCCCTTTGTAAAATGGGGAAAAGAACAGACAAAATATGGCGGACGGGAGAAACTGAGAAAGAGAAAAATTAGAAAGAGAGTCGAAAGCGGAAAATCTCATAGAATACGCAATTTTTCATTTTCCCCCCTAATCGATTATTTTTTTGTTGCTTTCTTTTCCTGTTTACCTTTAATTTACTTGTTTTTTTTTTGTTTTTGTCTTTGCTTTTTTTTTTCTTCTATTTTTTTTTTTGTTGCACAATTCGTTTTTCCGGTTTCTAGGAAAAATCGACTCAGATGTATTGAAAGGATTCCCTTTAATTAGTTTTCTTAATTATTATTCAACACCGCGTTCTATTTGATCAAATTTACATCTCCCATTAGTCTAGTTTCTCCTCGGGTATTTGCATCGGCTATAGAAATGGGAATATTGGTGAAAGTCTGTTTCAGTCATAATCGAGTAAGGTTCGAATCTTTACGTGCACACAGAATATAATGTATATATATATATATATATATATATATATATATATATATATATAGTGTGTGTGTGTGATGACTTACCAGTCGATCTTGACGTACGAGGGTTAAACAGTTTGATTAAAGATATGCACTATTGGACTACCTACGCAGATGATTTCTTTAGAGTGGTAAAGATTGTGGAAACAGCGAAACTTTCTAGATAATCTGATGAAAGAACAGAGTGCACAAATATGTTATATATTCATTTGGATAGCGATAACATTGCGTCAACGGTGGTTAGTGACAGTCAGTTTCTCGCCAATTCGCTCATTAAACGAATTGATTAAACTGACGCTACGTCATCCTAAATTGAGTAAATACGTTCTGTCAATGATATTGAGCACTCTTTACTTATATATATATATATATATATATATATATATAGCCAAATATATCAGTCATCTTTTATATATATATATATATATATATATATATATATGTGTGTGTAAATAGCTATGTTTTAAAAATCCTGGAAGCAACATACAATAAAACAGCAGCAGTACGGCCCCCTACCACCCATCTCGGAGACCTTAAAAATTAGACAACAAGACATGGGGATCACTACTGGAAGAGCAAAGATGAAATCATAGGCAGAGTACTCTTATGGGCCCCTTCATACGGACGCACAAGTGTTGGATGACCAGCTAGAACATATCAACAACTACTCACGCCGGACATAAATGTAGCCTGGAAGACGTGTCGATGGATGATAGAGACGGATAGCGAAAGAGTTAAGAAAATCCATGTGAACAGCACGACAAGATGATGATGATGATGATATATATATGCGCGCGTGTGTGTGTGTGTGTGTGTATTTAATGGATATTCTCATTCAGAGAGTTGAGTACATAAACAAACTGATTGTGCTTCCTGAAAATGGTTTTAACATTTTGAAGGCAGTGAATTGTTCATTAAAATTAATGTCAGAATTGAAAGATTGATGTGTTATTGATTAGACCTCGAACACTCGATGACTTTTAGGAAGTCTCGGATGATTAAAAGATAGAAATTGTAGATCATAATATATCAATAAACAAACATTATTGTAAATAAAATATAACACCCTGAAAATCAAAGTCTTCTGGGTACAACTTATACAACTTAAAATAGTGTTGTTATTTAATGGTGAATACTAATATTGAAAAAAAAATAATAGTGAATACTAACATTATAAATGAAATAAAAGTGAACATTAACATTTATTGGCATTAAGTAACCTACCAGGGTTGATATGCCATAAACCTCAAGCCTCTATGCAACCACCCAACCCTAACATTAAAAGTAAAATACTACTGAACACAAACATCATTTAACATTGAATTTTATGCTGTTATTTAAGACTTCATTTTCATGTTAATCAAATATTTAATCCGCTGATTATTCAAATTCCCATATAGTCCTCCTATGATAAGTTCATTTTATCTTATATACAATCAAATACATAGTAACCCTTTCTTAAAACCCAATTGATAAGAATACATACCGATCAAGCTTTTGTATTTCAAAACAGAAAATCGTGTTGTAAGTTTCAACTTTGATTAGGAAATACCAAACCTAGTCAACTACAACAGATTCAATTATTTTCACATCAAGTTCAGAATTCTTTTCTTTTTTTTTTTGCCTGAAGCTAATTTTGTGAATTCTATAAAAATCAATAGTAATATTTTAATGAAGAACTATTTCTTCTCTTATTAAAAGATAAAATTAGAGTTAATTTCGCTCTCAGGAAATGGTACAATTTACTCGTTGACTGCTACCAACATTTGCTGTTTTTGAACAAAACCTTCACTGCGTTCAAATGTATACTGTTTTATTATTAACTCAAGGGACTTCTGTCTACATAGATTTCATGAAGATTTTTTGAATTGGTTTGCGTAATGCGCAACAATAAAATACGAGGATGAGTCTAAGGTTTCGCAATATATTGGTATGTGCTCGTTAACGGCGAATAGAAACCATCCACCAAAGATATTCTGGGCTTTGTTGGAGGACAATAAACTTCTACACTTGGACACTCAAATAATAGTCCACCAGAAAAGACTTACATTAGTCAGCACTGTGCGGAAACCAAATGTTGGCCAGATAACCTGCCTGGACGATAGGAACGATGGAAGAGAAAGAGAGAGAGAGAGGGGGGGAGTGGCTTTGTGCCATCAGTACGATAATGATGCTGATGATGATATCATGTGATCGAAGCATTTCAGGACGTGTGGGGGACTCACAGTAATCGGTTTAGTTTGTTTCCTTTTTGTAATGGCATATCAACCTACGTGGGTTACCGCTGTATTTTGTAGAATTGTAGTTGTTTGTGAGCTGACACATTGTGCTCTGCTTCACCCCGAGTCTAATTTGATTTGGATTGGCTTGGTTTGGTTTGGTTTTATGGCCTATCAACCGTTATAGTTTTTTTTTTTTTTTGCTAAACCCTTTTTATACATATATATTGAATATATGATTTCTAAACACATTTTGCTGATAACATTTTTAAAACCCTGAGCTAATTTTTTAAAGGCAGTTAAATGTTTTCAAGTATTGCCATTTATACTGACAATTAAATTAAACACCAGTCAATTGTTCTTCTACAGTTAAATGATCAAATAGTTCTATTTCAAGCGGTTCCATTTAACACAAGCAGGCAGTTAAAATGACAAAGACTTCTATTTGACCCATAGATAGAAGCCTATCAATTGCTACAACTCCGAGTGAACCTGGGAGCAATTTAAAAAAAAAAAGGTGCTTCGCATTCCCAAATCTCTAGTATTAATAGAACCTTACCATCAGATTATTTAGTTTCATATACAGGACACTTGTTGGGGGAGTTTTGCCCCTCTGCAAAGATCTGGTCGGTGTATTTTACAGCCCCAGCCGATTGGCCATTCTAATTTGAAAGAACGTTGTCTAATTCGAAAACTATTGCTTTACGAGTTCGAATTGGGCTATAACTCTGCGGAAGCAACCAAAATAATTTTTTGTTCAAAGGAAGAAGGCACAGATGATCATAGAACAGTAATCAGATAATTCAAGTTGCCAGAGTTTCAAAGATCGGGCAAGGCCAGGTAGACCTCAAACCGAGTATTCTGCGATCGTGCTCCAAGTCATAAAAACAAATACGGCGGGTTGATCCCTGGTATTATTAATCGAGTTTGCCATCTCACGGTCGAGTGTGGTTTGTCATCTTTACAAACTGAGCAAAAACATTCGAATTGTGCCTCACATTACAAAGATATTGCAAAACTTTTGACTCACCCAAGTAATAATTTTAATCAAGTTTATATCAACTTTTAAGATGCTGATAATGATTAATCATTCCCCTTAATCCAATGTTTCCATTTTATCAGGGTTAACTGAACCAAGCGGTGAGGCTCTTATAGAGCTGTGGAGGGTCAAGTCAGTCCTACATTGCCATTTTTTGCATGTCCCCTCTGACCCGGTTTAGTTGTATTAATCAGTGTACCATCTTTCATTAACATTGTACTTAATATAATTGAAGACTGTAATTGTTAAATAACCCTGTTGACTTGGGCTGTAGAATATAACGACTGCATCCCTGCAGAGGGGTAAAACATCCCCAGTGAGTGTCCTATATATGACATTAAACAATCTGATGCTTAGGCTTCTGTAATATCGGAGCTTTGAAAAATGCTGAGCACCCCAATCACTCCAATGTCTGCTCTGACCCAGAGTGTAACACCTGATAGGGTCGTAACTATGGGTCAAAAAGAACTGTTTGACATTTAAACTGTGCGTAAACAAATGACTTATCCTCAATTGAATTGCTTGAAATAAAGTTGTTTGATATTTAACTTCATAAACAAATGATTGATGTTGAATTGGTAGTGATACATAGCAATACTTTGAACTATTTAACCTTGTTAGCTTATGTTTACAAATCATATATATATATATGTGTGTGTGTGTGTGTGTGTGTAATCCAGATTTGGCATTAAATAACCGACAATAGTTGATGTGCCACCAAAGCAAAGCAAAATAAACCATAATGATTTTTCAAATATTTTCAGCACATAACTGAAGTTAAATGTTAAATAACTGAACTCTCAAAAATATACAGTGCTATATTCTTGTTCACTAAATTGCCTCCCTTTCTTCAGACAAGAGTTGTCTGTAAATAACTTTTCGTGGTAAACTATTTGCTTTCTATAGAAAATTAGAACAGCTGGTTTATTGTTCCAAAATCTATATCCATGCAAATATTATTACCCAGCCCTTCCGCCTCGAGCCTAGTTGGCTGCAGTTGTAGATTACACCAACTGCTTCTCTGCAGAGGGGTAAGACCCCCCACCAACGAGTGTCCAGGATATGACACTAAATAATCTGATGGTGAGGTTCCAGTAACTTTGGAGCTTTGGGAAATGCCGAGAACCTCTTCATTGCCATTGCTCCTGGGTTCACTCTGTCTTTAAGTCGTAACACATGATAGGGTCCTCTCTATGGGTCAAACAGAGCTAAAATGCACTCATATGCAAAAATGAATCGCTTGAAATAGAACTGTTTTGACATGTAAACTGCGTACTTGAACTAAATTGAACTGTTTGATATTTGATTCGACGTAAAACGACCGGAAAAGGGTTGATACGCATCAAAACCAACCAACCTTCCGTCTCGAGCAAGGTAAGACACAAAGTCAATTTTTAGCGAGATACTGCTGGTGCGAATTTGGAGTTTTCTTTCTCTTAAACAGGTTATTTTACTAAGACTAAGAGTCTAGTCTGCCCTACAATTTAACTATAGGTAGATGGAACAAATCAAATTGATTCATGCATTAACGCAATGTGAAATGAAGTCCATCTCGTCCATGGTCAGAACTCTGATTACCAATTTCATAATCGTTACGTTGAGTATGCAGTCCATCGTATTTGTAAAATATATCAATGCAATTAAACGTTAACAATTTATATGTAAAAGGTATATAGAAGAGACGACTGTTTTTTTTATTTGCTTTTTAAATAACTTCACATCATTCACATTTTTTTCTGATATTATTAAATCTATTCAAAATCGATCTATTTAGGTCTATTTTTTCTTTCATTGACTTTGTATTAGCTTAAAAATCCAGAGGAATTCCTGATATTTTATTTCAACTTATCAATTGGGTAATACATTATTTGTCTCTTCATAACTTTCAATCTGTGTCTGCTGGTTAATTTTGAGAAGCTAATTTTGCATATTTATTCTATTTAAAAAAAAATTAAAATCCTCGGATCTATTTTTGAATTGTTATATTGGTAATCTGACTGAGCTTACTTTTATTCGTATATGTACTTAGAATTTTTGCCCTTTAAATAAACGATTAAAACACTTTTAATGTCATCGTTTAGAGAAACCTGACCATCGAATACAACGCATATCGGTTTATGCGATAGATTTTATTGCCTGCATTGGCGTCAAACGTCTCGGCAAATAATCGTAATATTCCATGGAATGAAAAAATAAAATAAATAAAAACAAAGTAATGGAAAGGATATTAGAATATTGCATTAGAATACAAATAAAGTTGGCACCACATTGTCATTTCTTTTTTTTTCTTTTTTTTCTTCTTACAATTCAGAGTAAGACTGAAGGCAATTAATTAGACAGTCTATCGTCAAAGGTTTCTATTTGCAAATAACTAGCATAATAAAGATTACTATTATTAAGAAAATATGTATAACGTGCCAGTGAAACTGTCTTTTATGATTCGTTGTTGTTTAAAATGGCTGCAATATATTTTGCTCTTCAATTGTATTGGTGCCATTTCTTTGGGATGCACATTATCAAACAATTCTTCAACGTTTACATTCATTACATGCCATCTATAATGTCGACGTCGATGCTAATAACATTATTAAAAGTAACCTTAAGATTGGCATTAATATTACTTCTTTCAATGCTAATATTGCGATTGCAATTATAACAATATAATGGACAACAACTACGATTCAATGAATGCATAAACACATTAATACTTAATCACAATGACGTTAATAATAAAAATAGTGATACCGATTTGGAACTTTGAAATACAGACATATCGATCAATCCACCCTCAGATAACTCCATTTAGATGCGAAAGAAAAAAATCAAAATTTCTGAAATAACGAATTCTTATTACTTATATTATTTACATAATCCGGGTTAGTGATCTCACAATGTTTCACCCGCTGTTCCCTATGGTCTTCACGTTCTTCAAGTGTTATTTGTAACGATAAAAGACACCTGAAGAAAATCTAGAGGATACGGCAACCAAAAAAGAAAAGAATAAACCTTTAAATAAAAAAAAGAACATTAAAAAAATAAGAAAAAGAAAACAGCATATATATATATATATATATATATATATATATATATATATATGAAGAAAATTCATTCTTTCTTAAAAATATCCCCTCCAAATATTGAAACAGAAAATAAATGGGAACGTTGGTCGAAACGTTGTGTGAAGATTAGATCGGATTATGTAAATAACTTAAATAACAGTTCCTTATATCAGAAATTTAGACTTCTTCTTTTGCATCAAAATTGAATAATCTGATGTAGATAGAGATATATTTCGAAACCAGCAAGGTAGTTCTCATAGTGTGCTGACAACTCAGAGTGTTTATAAATACATTAGCAAAAAAAAAAAAAAAAAAAAAAAAAAAAAAAAAAAAAAACTATGGCAAAACAAACTATAAAATTGTTTCTAATAACTCATTTGGATGTCACCAAACAGAAATGTCATCACATACGGAATGTTTGAACTGTAAAGGCGTAGAAATCTCTTCATCGAGTTCATCATCCCAGGTCGAGTCATACCAAAGACTTTAAAAATGGTACTTGATACCACCTTGCTTAACACTCAGCATTATAAGGTACGGTTCAAGGGTAAAGTGGAGCAATCCTGGGAATGGAGTAGCGCCCTCCCCTACACCTTGGTGTAGTAGCTATCGAAAAGGGAGCCTTCGGGTCACCCTCGACTATGGTCGCTAACTTTACTTTTTTTACTATTTCCAATAAAGAACTGAAAAAAATTGGAGGCTAAAAATGTACCACTGTGAAATCGAGTGTGTCCTTGTGGGGTAATGGTTAAACGGAGTTACCGAGTTCGAACTCCATTCGCGCTATTATGTTTACTTTCTGACAAATCCCGTTGGGAAAGGTAGGAACTCCCACATCCTTCCAGCTATTGGTTAAATAGCACTACTAATTTTCTTCTAGAAGTATTGATTTGGTATTAAATGATCCAAGAAGGTTTATATGCCATTAAATAACAAACATTGAAAACCAAGCGGGATAAATACGACCGATATGTCTCGGGAACATAGCTTAGTTTGGTTTCTTTGTTTAATGGTATATAAATATTTATGCATTATTTAATGCCAAAAACATCCTCGTAGAAGAAGATGGTTAATGCCTTTCCCAAGAGCTTTAACGTGAACGTAGTAGCATGTCTAGAGTTCGAAATCACTACGATATCGCAATTCACCACTACTACACTAGGTCTTGTGGACTCCGCCAGAAAGATTTTTATTCCCAGATTTGGAGAAAAGAGTCGACACGGAATTGCGTCAGATACCGAACGAAAAGATGTTCACGCGGATTTAGAATTAGCAGTCAAATTAAATCTCCTCTCGATCAGACAATAGGCTAGAAGAAACTTGCTATCCATATCTCTAACCAGTCATTGGAACTAAAAAGTTTTTATAATTGTGGAGAAGACATTGTAATACTATTTCTTTCCTACCACGAAGTGATTACCGACCACTACAGGACGATTACCTTACTACTTGTTTCCTATTGTAGACAACGTAATACAGAGATCTAAGTAAGTACTGATGGCATTCAGACCATGGTTCTGATAGGATGAAATAATTGAGCAGTGACAAGTGAACAATAACAAGCGGAGAGTGATTCGGGTGACTTTGTTGAATGGTTTTTAGCAAGTAAGTCTCACATACCAATTACTACTGAATTGTAAGTTCGATCTTCTCTAGGTGTCTAATACTATTGACCCTGTACTAAATCTGAGCCAGACTCAGTTTACATAGCAGATCTACGATCAAGTCACATCGAAAGTATCAATTCTAATATGATCAAAGAAATCAAGAACGTATTAACCTGTTCAGCACAAACGAAAACACACACACACACACACACACACACACACACACACACACACACACACACACACACACACACACACACACACACACATCGAAAATATCAATTCTAATATGATCAAAGAAATCAAGAACGTATTAACCTGTTCAGCACAAACGAAAACACACGAACACACACACACACACACACGCACACACACATATATATATAGCTAGGATTTGCCAGCCTCTCTCTCGCCATTCGTCCCTATAATCTATCGCTTCCGGCAGGTCTTCTAGACTGCATCTTGTCTCTGTACAAGGCTGTGGTAAATAAGAACTTACCAGCTCCGCACGAGCAGGAATCGACGCAATGTCAATTTTTAGCGCAGTTAAACAAGTTTGAATTTATTGTGGTCTTTTTTCTTCGACCGATTGCTATACCAAGGATACAGAATCCAGTCTACTCTAGTAATTACCCGTACTTGGAGAGAAAATATCTGGAGTCATACCTTTTCGATGATATTAGTGCTATGGAAAATGCAAGCAGATTCGTCCAGGATTTTTACTTGGGTTCGATTAATTAATTTCCTACGACGATAACATTTACATCATGAGTGCCTCCATGAACACACACACACACACACACACACACACACACACACACACACACACATATATATATATATATATATAGTATGAACGAACTCTTATATACAGCCGTATTTGATCAATTTAATCGAACCCGAACCGATAGTAAGACTCCAAAAAAGAATTGACCTGAGAGTAATGGCCATGAAAAGTTACTCCACATTCCCTCGATTTGCAGAGCAGGAGTCTAACAATCAGTTACAATTTAGTTTCATATTCAAGCACTCATTTCTTGGAAGTTGAGTCTTACTCTTCTGCGGGGTATACAGTCAGCGTATTTAAGACCCGCCGGCAGGGCCTGCCTTCGGCCTTTGGTTATTATCCTGATTATTTACAGACGGTAGGAAATAATAGGTTATAAAAATTGACCGTTTTCTTATGACATTTTATTCCGTCGTTTAGTTGGAAAATCAGCCAATAACATTAATGAAATAATCTTTTAACATACTATTATTAGATATTATATAGTAATTAATGTTGTATATTAATATTATTAGTTATTAATATTATATATTAATATCATATATTAATATTATATATTATGTAGTAATTTTTTGTTTGGTTGGTTTAGTTAGTCCCTCTGGGGTAAGGGTTTCTTGACGGAATATACATATATGTTCATGGTATTCGAGAATTGATGTAAATTTTGATAGTTCTTATCAGTCTTATGTATTATCGTGAATTTAGTGACTGTGTATTGTATATACCCTTCGATGATAAGTTACGTTCCTATTTTTGCTTCTTACTTCTATTTCGATTCTATGTGGATCCCCCAGCACTAACCTCCTCACTTTTTCCCTCTGTTGGGTCACTTTTGGCTCTGTCTCTTCTTTCTGGTCATCATGTCACCGTGAAGCTCTGGCGTCCACCATATTGTTCTTATTCGTTGTTGCTGCGCCCACAGCTGTTTCTTGTTTGTTTTTCGGTTGTGGTGTCAAAAAAACTCGGACACATTTTCATGCGCACATAAAATTTTTATTTATTTTGACGACAAATTTTTCCTCGTCTGTTTCAGAGTAAAGGAGGAAATAGTGCATTTGAGCATAAATGGAATTCTTGCAACCGTTGTGAAGAGGGATTCGTAGCTGACTGAAGTTTCTATTTAACTTTTATGCTTTCTAAAGTCTTGTGATTATGCGACC
>OY757904.1:105718238-105745738 GCA_963585895.1 Sepioteuthis lessoniana
CATTTACAAAAGATTAAACTTATTAGTTGAAAGCAAGCATCTGCCTTACCCAGTTGGCTGGGCTGGAGAATACACCGATTGCTAATCTGCAGAGGGGTAAGGACCCCACCCCGCCAACAATTGTCCAGGATACAACACTAAACAATCTGATGGTGAGATTCCAGTAACGCTAGAGCTTTGGGAAATGCCGAGAACCCCTTTATTGCCATCGCTCCCAGGTCCACTCTGGCCCTGAGTAGTAGCACCAGATATGGTTCTATCAATGGGCCAAATAGAACTAAACTATGTACTTATGCTAAATTGAATTTCTTGAAATAGAACTTTTTTGACAATTAAATTAAGTACAGGTGCTAAACTGAATTGTATGAAATGGCACTGCTTTTATATGCTAAACTGGATTGTTTGAAATAGAACTGTTTTGACATTCAGCTGCGTGTAAACAAAAACTAAACTGACTTGTTTGTATTAGAACTGTTTGACTAAACTGAATAGCTTGAAATAGACATATTTATGTCAATTAAACTGTGTACTTATGCTAAACTTAATTGCTTGAAATAGAACTGTTTATTTGTATAAAAATGGATTTGTTATTAAATAACCATCAAAGGTTGATATTCCATAAAACCCACACAAACCAAACCAAACAAAAACTATACTGATACTAAACTGAATTGTTTGAAATAAAACTTTTTACATTTATAAAAAAACGTATTTGGCATTAAATAACGTAAAATGGTTGATATGACATAAAAAACAGATTCAACCAAACATAGAGCTTTCTGCAAACTGTTCGTATTAGAGAGGAATACTTGAAAAATACATTTTCAATGTTAAATAGTAGTACTTAAACCCATTCAAATGTGCGCAAACAAATGATTAATATTAAATGGAAATAAAACTTAGAAAGCAATATTTGAAACTATTTAACAGGGTGCAAACAAATGAGCTCTAATAACTCATTTAAAAATAAAATTTCAAACAAACTAATCGTTTACAAATTATATATATAAATATATATATATATATGTGTGTGTGTGTGTGTGTGTGTGTGTGTGTGTGTGTGTGTGTGTACGTGTGTGTGTGTGTGTAAACAGGGTTTGGTATTAAAATAACTCCGAAGAATCGATATAGCTTAAACCACAGGCCAACCAACCATTTTCATTAAATCTATTTTCCAACTATTTACCAAAATTTTATCGATGTCATGAATATCATTAATTAAGCTATACTGTACGTCTCATGAAAACGTAACCATATAGACAAAATATGGAGTTAGTTTTCAGTTTATGGAAACAAGTAAAAAGCACACAAGCACGTGTGCTCAAGCTTAAACATACACACTGTATTTTGCTTCATTTTTCAAATGCTTGGATTCCCACAATCATTTATTTGCACAAAATTAAATAGTTTCAAGTATTCCAATCTAGCGTAAGTATTTCCATTCAATATTAATCCTTTGTTGGCACACAGTTAAATGGTTTCATGTATTGCTATTTGGCATTAGTAATTTTTTTATTAAGTATTCCTGGCTCATACGAAGAATTTGCAGACGGTTGTATGCTTTCTACTGACTAATAAAGATTCGAGAAAAATATCATTTTTACATCTCAAAACCAGTCCATAACATATACATGGCAACAAAAGAATATTGCAATAATTTGTCGTGTTAAAAGTATTTTGTAGTTTTCTTGAAGCATGGCTCAGATTATTTTATTGTATTGAATTAATTCAGTGGGCATTTGCAATGAGAAAAAATAGTTACGTAAAATAAAAAAAATATAATTTCGCATTGCAATTAAAATTATGTGACCACTATATATAGATGCTTTTGGTTTGGTTGGATTTTATGGCATATCAACCTTTGTAGGTTATTTAACGCAAAATACATATTTATGTAAATAATTACTTCAATTTAAAACAATTCAGTTTAGAATGAGTACACAGTATAATTGTCAAAAACATTTCTATTTCAAACTATTCAAGCATTTATATAAAACAATTCAGTTTAGAGAAAGTACAGTTCAGTGTCAAAAAACAATTCTATTTCAAATAATTCAGTTAGGCATAAGTGCGCAGTTTAAATGTAAGTACGGTTTGATTGTCAAAAACATTTCAATTTCAAGCTATTCAGTCTAATCAAACAATTCAGTTTAGCCGTTAGTTCTATTTAACCCATAGATAGGGCCCTATCATGTGCTACCACGCTGGGCCAGAGTGGACCTGGGAGCAAAGGCAATGGAGGGGTGCTCCGTATTCTCCAAAGCCCCAGCATTACTGGGACCTCACCATCAGATTGTTTAGTGTCATATCCAGGACATTAATTAGGAGGGTCTTACCCCTCTAAGAGGTGCAGTCAGTGTATTCTACAACCCCGGCTGACTGGGCAATACACAGAGTTAAATGTCAAACAATTTTATTTCAGATAATTCAGTTTAGAATAAGTACACAGTTTAAACGTCAAAACAGTTCTATTTCTAGCAAGTACAAAATGTCAAAACAGTTCTATCTTAAGCAATTCAGTTTAGCAGAAATACGCATATAGACGAGGGGCATACAGTAAGTTTCCAGACTTTTTTTCGTATGGGCATTTAAAATTTTCATAGACTCTTGAAAATGTAGTATGTTATTGCTGTACATCTTATGAGATGACTGATCAATTTTCATGATTTCAGGTTCAGATGAACAGCTACAGCAGCAATTAGAATACACCCTACTAAAACCTGATTGTCACAGCTCGTGAATTTCAAAAATGCAATCTGACTCTTGAGAAGAACAATATGCAATAAAATTCTGTTTTAAAGTTAGAAAAAAATGCCACAGGAACGTATAGAATGCTTCAGAGTGCTTTTTGACCACCTTGCATTAATCCAGTATCAGTTTTTGAGTGGCATAAGAGATTCAAGGAAGGCAGGGAGTCTGTGAGGGATGGTGAGAGGTGTGGGAGGAGTAAGGAAGTCAATACACCAGAGTTGACTGGCCAAAGGCTTAGGGTTATGGTTGGGGTAACTATGTTGAGGTTTTAAGGTAGTTCAGGAAGAGATTCCGTCGGAAGAGGCCACCACTCTTCAAATCGGGTCAGTGGACATTCCACCAGGACAAGGCACCAGTCCATAATTCCATCCTTGTCACAGACTATTTGACCAAGATGGGTGTCAAGACCGTCCTTATAGTCCAGACCTTACTCCCTGTGACTTTTGTTATTCCCTAAGCTCAGAGGCTGTCGTTATGAGACAACTGAGATGAAAGAGGCTGTGACGAAGGTCATTGACACGCTCACACAAGAGGACTTCCATGGGGCATTCCAGAATTTGTTGTAACGGTACAAGTGCATTGCAACCGGAGGAGTTTACTTCAAAGGGGACTAGAGTTTCATGTGTGTACTATCAATAAAAGTGCCCATACGAAAAAAGTCTGGAAACTTATTTAATGATCATCGTCTACATATATATATATATATATATATATATATATGAAGGTATCAGGAAAAAATATAATCCAAATAGGTGAATATATCATGATGTGAAGTCGACGTTAACGTTTCGGTTATAATAACCATCGTCAGGACTTGGATATAAAATAGTTCACAATATAGATGGGTGATTGTTGAGATGACAGGAGCAAATGAGAAATATACAACGAAAAGATAGATAAACATGCACATAGCGTTCAAAATTCAAAAGTCATCAGAACGTGTTTGGCACGTGGAAAAATATTAGAAAATGTAGGATTTTTCGAAGAAACGAGACAAAATCTCCCGTATATTGTGAACTATTTTATATCCAAGTCCTGACGATGGTTATTATAACCGAAACGTTAACGTTGACTTCACATCATGATATATTCACCTATTTGGATTATATTTTTTCCTGCTATCTTCATACTGTCGGATTTTATCCATATTTACTTTCATATATATATATATATATATATATATATATATATATATATATATATAATATATATATATATATATATATATATGTGTATAAGTAACCTATAAGACTCCGACAGTGTAACAAAATCCATAGGATACAATTTGCAAATAAAAATTATACAAATGGATATCTGGGAAAAAATCAATAAACAAAGAAAAGACTAGCGGCACCAGTAATATTTGAAAACAATCAGATATTATTGTGATACCAAGCCAAAAGAAAAAGAAACACTGGCAGAATCAAATCAGTTAAACTTAAAAAGTGCTCGATACACTAAGTAGAGTCAATTTAAAGTAGTACATCTCCCTATGTTTCACCTTCTGAATTATCAGGAAAAATCTGATTCTTCCTGATAATCCAGTTGGTGAAACCTAGGCAGATTGGTCTGACACGGTAGTCTTCACTACTTTATATATATATATATATATATATATAGACCCAAAGTTTTATTCATAATGAGAATGAAAGCATAATAATCAAAATAATAATAATAATAAGCCCCCCTCCAGAAATGACCAGCTAGTTATCCGGTTTTGCTCCTTGTTCAATAGAGCTAAATTAAGGATGATATCGTATAAAATCAAATAGATAAATAAATAAAGAAAGAAAAACGGAAGTAAGGAAAATATGTAGTGGGGAGAAAAATGTTGTATTGGAGACTGTATCGAAATAATATTAGGTCCTTGCATACGTTATGTCTGTTTACAGAAAGACTGTCTACCAAATAAAATATGAATAGTCTCTAATACTTGAGGATGAAATAAGAAATATTTAAATCTCTGGAATTAGTCTCTTAGTATATTATCCTTTTTCGACAAAATACGATTTTGCTGTTATGTTTTACTTATTCATGAACGTAGCCCTATAAGGCTATTGTCTAAATATTAGAGTGAGTTGTGACATTTAATTTATGAAGAATTGGCGTGTTTTGCTAATCCCAATATTAGTAAGAATATTCTTTATTAGGTTTGGTAATAACTAAGGATTTATTATTACTAAGTGATTTTAGAGTGCGGAGGCAAACCGGCTAGATAGCATGTCATTTTTTCTTTTTTTTTCTTTTTATGCCTTTTTTCATGATGTGTCTATTTATTTTGTGTCTATTTATTGCTACGATCAAATTTTGAACCCATAAAAATATCTATCTATCTATCTGTGTGTGTGTGTGTGTGTGTGTGTGTGTGTAGAGTTTAATGGAAAAGTTACATTTCTTCGCAGTCAAAGGTATGGTAATTTTATCATTTCTTGGGGAACATCAAAATGGATATAAAATATAAAGTATTATCTATTTTAAGACTATACAACCATGGAACCCTTTAAATAAAAAAGTAATGTTGTATTATAATGATATATGTCAAAAAAAGAATGCAGAAGCGAACTCGATAGGTGCTGAGGGTTGCTTTGAATCAACAATTCAGAGATTCAAAAGAACAAAAAAAAAAAAAGAACAAAAAAAAGGAACGAAAAAGAATGAATAAAGTAGCCAACAGCAGCAACATCAACAGAATTTCAGAACAAAGAGAAAAATTAACAAAAGATCTAGTAAACAAATTGGGAAGAAAAACAAATGTATTGATAATTCAAGCGAATTCAAACTCAGGAAATTGCACACGAAACAATGAAAGAAACTGAATTTCTTTTGATAGCTGCACAAGGTAATGCCATGAGAACTAATGTCAAAGCAAAAAATGATAATAAACAAAAGTATAGCAAGTAGAGTTTATGTGGTGATACAGTTGAAGCTGTTAATCACATCATAAGTAAACTGACACAAAAGAAATAAAAGACGAAGATCCACTAGAAATTGTACTAGAGATCCAAATTTGACCGTGTTGACAAATGGTATATGCAAAAACCAGAATCTATCCGAGAAAATCAGATGCCTAAGATTATCTGGGAATTTGACATAGAAACGTATTACCTAATGGATTTTGCCGTCACAACGGACTATAGAGTGAAAATAAAAGAAGTTAAAAAGATAGACAAATATTTGTGCAGTATAAAAGTGACGGTGGTACTAATTCTTGGTGCCCTTGGAATAGTCCCAGAAGGACTGGAATCGAAACGGTGAGAACTGGAAATCAGAGGAAGAATCACATCCATCCAGACTACACCATTGTTAAAATAAGGTTGAACATGTAGAAGAGTCCCAGATACCTGAGGAGACTCGCTGTTACTAAAACTTCAGTGAAAATTCCCGAGTTAAAACTGGTATGAAAAACGTTCAATAATAATAATATTCTGCCCAAGAGAATGAAACACAAAATTATCTGGGATTCAGTGATACAAATGGATTATCTAATCCTGACCTGAAAATCAGACCTAGAGTTAATCAAATATAAAAAGAAATATGACATCCCGTGGATTTTGTCGGTCAGGCGGAGAACAGATTGAAAATAAAAGAAAGAGAGAAGAAAAATGAATATTTGGATCTTGGCAGAGGGCTAAAACATCTGTGGAAAATGAGAGTGACAGTGATACTAATTGTGATTGGTGCACTCGGAACGTTCCCTTAAAGCTTGGGGAAAAACTGCAAGAATTGGAAAATCCGAGGAAATGTCGAGACCATCCATACCACTGAATTGTTAAAATTGGCGATAACATTGAGAAAGGTCCTGGAAACCTGAGATGATTTTCTGTCCGCCACACTCCAGTGAAAGAGCACCAACTAACGCTAGTATGAAAAACTAACAATAATAAAAGTAATTAAAAAGTAATACCAATTGTTATTGTCGCACTTGATAAAGTCAGCGAAGGATTAGTACATTGACTCGAGGACTTGGAAATAAGTGGACGAGTAGACACCATCCTAAGTACAGCACTGTTGAGATTTGCCAGTATACTTAGAAGAATCTGGGAGACTTGAGGAGATTTGCTGTCACACAGACTCCAGTGGAAAACCATCAGCTAATGCTGATGTGAAAAACTCAAGAGTAAAATAATAATGATAAGATATTGTTTATAAAAATTGGTTAAAATGCTCAATGCTTAGAGAGCACTGCTGGTTTAAACCTAAAATGTTCAGTATTATAAGTCCACGGTCTCTCTCTCTCTCTCTCTCTCTCGTCACACACACACACACACACACACACACACACACACACACACACACACATATATATATATATATATATATATATATATATATTCGTTGTACTTATTTTTATACATCTACATATTCATATTTTTGTTAAACTTTCATTGCAGTGATGTAAGTTGTAAATAATACTTAATGATATTTATTTTCATTAAATAATGCACAAGTAGTAATAAAATACCGATATGTGTCGTTTAAATGATAAAAAAAATATATAAATATTTGTTTGTAGAATACTTATAAAAGAAACACAACTGCAAATATTGCGACTCAGACCACTTGGCGAAAAAGCAATGATCACAAACCGCTGACATAAAAACACATGCATCTGCATCAGAACAAATAAATATAAAACTAACCATTTCCTAAAGATAAAATCAGAAAATGCGTGGTCCAGAGAGACATTACGATAAAGAATTACTAGACTCATCTGCAATGGCTTTCAATAAGTTATAACGAACCGAAATGGAAACGAGGAGATAAAAGTAATCTGTCTCAATTATATTAAAGGAAACCGCACATTAAAAAGGTCGGCAGTAAAAAAATTATATTAGTTTATTCTAAAATACACAAAAATCAAGGATAAACTATCATATTACAAAATTGAATAATAAACATTAATTCACTGCTGTTAGGAATATTCTGCGTCAGAATATACTTACAGAAAGCAATGACTACACACTACGTACTCAACAACTCATGTAACGATCTATATGAAAATTAAACGAACAAGTTCCTGAAGAAAATAATGAAGGAACCCTCTGACTCGTTGAAAGATTATAAAATCAGAAAAAAAATAAGATGATTACTGAACCCCCTTTGGAGGGAGTTTCAGTATCTAACAACAGACTCTATAAAGAAAGCAGGGAACAAAAGGAATCATTTACAAGCTAACATATTATTATTGTCCTCCTGGCGAATTTATCAAATCCGTACTAACCAATGGATTTTGGCAGGAGTCGGAGTGACAGCAAGGCTTATCATGTCTCCAGGACACGACTCAGTATTCTAGCCAATTTTAGCTGTGCTGTGGTCTTTGGTTTTTCAACTCTTTCCATGATCTCCAGTTCATGGAGCCTGTTGAATTTCGGGTAGCCATCTTGTTTTCAGTTTTGCTATAGAAAAAGGTACACTCTTTCAGTAGCAAGACTGGAATAGGTTTTGACACTAGGCTGTAGCTTACCGCTGCTCATAAAGGCTTTAGTCATCTCTGATCGGTCGATCTTCTGCGGCAACTGTATTTGCTAGAAATTTGTAGACGGCCAGTATCTATTGCTGTTTAGGTTTTTTCTTATTGCCGTCAAGCTTTTTCTCCATACGTTTAGTTAGCGGCTATGTAGTGCATCCATATAGTAGTATCAGCACGACCGGTACTTGGAAAAAACTGCGTTTTATTGCATCGCTCAGATCTGACTTCCATATAACCGATAGCCTGTTGGTAGCTTTTCTTGCCTTTGTTAGTCACGTGTTGATGTCATTCTCGATTGATGAGACGCTGCTTACGAGGTAGGTGAACTTGTCTAACTGTGAGCTGTATTTAACCAGTCCAAGAGGCAACGCCCTACAAAACCGCTGCTTTACGGCCACCTATCACTCATCACGAAAACTATTCTAGTAAGCCGAACCAGACATGCAGGGAAGTGCCGGGGAAGTAATGACGAACTTATAAGCGATGAACTCCCGTGGACTCCTTCACATGGACAAGGAAAGATTGGACGACCAGCTAGAACCTATACACAGCAGCTCTGTGCCGATACAGGATGTAGGCTGGAAGACCTCCCGGGAGCAATGGGCGATAGTGACTGATGGTGAGAGAGAGCTAGGAAGATCCGTGCTAGCAGCACAACCTGATGATGATGATGATGAGTATCTATTGCATCTGGTCGTCTGGCCGAGATTAATGTGTTCTGTTTGTATCTCCGAATCCCAGCGAACTTTACGCGAACTTTAAGGGTTGTTCATATACTATTTGTTTGATCTGGAGGTGCCCGTGGTGTAATGGTTATCGTCGTAGGAAATGGACACGGCGACACGAGTTCAAATCCTGGCTAATTGGATTTCACATAGCACTAATACCCTTGGGAAAGGTATGAATCCAATTATTCTCCCTCTAGCTATGGGTAAATAGTAGGACAGACTGGGTTCTTCAGCCTTGGTGAGGCAACTAGTCTAGGAGAAAGAAAACTCTGAATTCAAACCTGTTAAACTCCGCTTAAAAAATGACCTTGTGTTTTATCCTGCCCAAGCGGAGGGGTTGGTAAATATGATATACTATTTTTTCACACAGTCAAATTTCAATTTCTTGCACAATTCCCAGTGGACAGCCATCCTATCCCAGTTGTGTCTAGTCTCATACTGTTTTTGCGCTAATTTACTGCATTCGCTTATTATATGATCGATCGTTTTCTTTCTATCACCACAGGGCCTACATTTACTATTTTGTTACATTTTATCTATTTTTGCTTTAACGTAGTTGGTCTTTATAGTGTTGTTATATTATCATCATCATTATTATTATAATTATAAACTACCAACTGCATTATCGACAGCTCCAAAGAGACAGAAAAACAAACAATAAAAATGATCTACACAAACTAAACATTTTCTGTGCTTGCCATTGGCTATCTTTGACTGTATCCAACTAAAAGAGGCACGGACATATAAATACTTAATATATTCCTGGCTTATCTATTTAATGGCATAACAAACTTCATGGTTTATTTAGATACAAAGCCATCCTTGTAGACGAATAGTCGTAATACTGCTGATATACCATAGCTACGGGAATATGAAGGTTCAATACCTTCTCTCAAGAGTGTTTGTCCGAAAGGGCACATGATCGTGTAAATGGGTTCAAACTTGCTTATGTCGACGGCATAATCAAGCCGTTACTCGACAAGGGCTATACGATTAATATCAAATAGGTATACGTGAAACCATATAACGGTGTGCAAATTAGTTGTATTCAAAACAGTGACTTGAGCATAAAATCTTGCCCAGTTGGCTGGTGTTATAGAATACACCGACTGAACCTCTTCATAGGGGTAAAACTCCACCAACGAGTGTCCTGATATGACACTAAACAATCTAATGGTGAGATTCCAGGAATACTGAAGCTTTGGGGAATGCGGAGTATTCGTTCATTGCCATCGCTTCCGGGTCCACTCTTTCCCTGAGTGGTAGCAACTGATAGGGTCCTATCTATGGGTCAAATAGGACAAAAATGCGTCCATATGCTAAACTGAACTGCTTAAAATAGAACTGTTTTGACATTTAAACTGCGTAATTATGCTAAACTGAATTGTTTGAAATGGAAATGTTTTTGTATGCTAAACTGATTTGTTTAAAATAGAACTGTTTTGACATTTAATGGTGTGTAAACAAAATATATACGTATACTAAACTGAATTGCTTGAAATGGAAATGATTTGACAATTAAACTGTGCATTCATGCTAAACTGAATTGTTTGAAGTAGAGCTAATTATTTGTATAAAAATGGATTTGGCATTAGACAGCCTACAAAAGTTGATATGCCATAAAACCCAAACAACCAACCTTGAATATAAAATCGTTTTATAGGAGTATCATTATTGGTTATTTGAAATTATATAATTTGTTGAATTACTTGAAAGTATAAAATTCTCCTGAATATATCAAGATATCAGAGTAAGTTATTGGGAAAGTTATGATCCCATTTAGAGCCCCTGCAATGTTTTAAATAGTATCACTGGTGTTCTTCTATAAAGTTGGTTTTGACAATAAATAACCCAGGATGGGGCTGATATGCTATTAAATTAACTAACAAGTATATATGAGATGATAACGTGTGTACTTGATTTTCATTTTTTATGTCTGTTTTTTTTTTTTTTGTTAAATCATATTTTATTCTTCGACGAAAACATAAATTACTAATTGTGTTTTTTACAAAAAAGGAAAAAATATATATCAATAATACGGAAGAGTTTGTCTCATCTTTATCGACAGTCAAAAAGTTACATGAAGTTATTCTTAAGTTTTTAAGATACTGACAATTTTCTTTATATCTTTAAATGGCTAAATTTCTTTATGATATTTAAAAATTACTAATTGCTTAAAAAAAGGAATATATATATATATATATATATATATATATATATAGATAGATAGATAGATAGATAGATAATTCGTAATAGATTGCCTGACCTTTATTGACTGCCAAAAAGTTACATAAAATTATTAGGACTTAAAATTCGGTAAAAATTCTTTAAATCACTAAATATCTTTATGACATTTAAATTTGAAAAAAATTCTAAAGCACTTCAGTTTTTGCTGCAACACAATATTAACTTTATTAGATCATAAAAACGTTTTATTGGTTATCGCCAATTATTATGCAACTCTATAAATTGGGACAAAAAAAACCCTTTGAAATTACGCGTATGGTATTTATTTAAACTATGAATTAACGACATTCCTAATTAAGTTACTATGACGACCTCTTTGGCAGTTGAATTTTTTTTTTCTGAATTTTTCCTACGACTTCTTTTCCTAATCGTTATCTGAACGAAGCTTTTTAATAAAGATTTAAATACTCCACTACATTGTCTTTCCTGTTATTTTTATCATTTCTTTTGTTGGATATATATATATATATATATATATATATATATATATATGTGTGTGTGTGTGTGTGTGTATATAAACTCGCGATATATTGATTATTGTGGGCGGAATTATGCACTGAGACACGAGTCGAGTTCAAATCGTGGGTGAAGTTGCTGACATATGACATAGCACCAACACTTTTGGGAAAGGTATGTGTCAAATGATTCCCCACCAACGATACATAAATAATATGGCAGACTTCACTCTTTAACCATAGCATTACAACCAGCTGGGGAGAATGAAAACACTGAATCAAAACTGAGTAAACTCCCTTTTTTCACATATTGCTCCAGGAGAGGGATTGGTAAAAAACATATATTTTCATATTTGGAAGAAAAGTTTGGTAACCAGTAAAGTGTTTTAGATATAAACAAATAATGACTGATTATTTTTCCTCATAAAGTTACAAGAGGAAAGCTGGAGCATCAACAACCGAATTAGAAGTCGATTACACGGTGTGGGGGATTGTGACAGGTTTGGGGCGATGCTAATGACACATCTAAGAATTCCATAGAAATATCAAGAAGAAAAACAGGCGAATGTTACCGCGTACGTAAATATTGGTTATTCTAATAATAAAGACAGACAAAAAAAAAAAAGAAAAAAAAAAGAAAGACATGCATAAAAAGACTGAGTCTTCTGCATTCATACAATTGCATAATGTCTTTACAAGTCTGCAAACAAAACCTAATATATGTTGACGACTGGAATACTATCAACATTCAGTCGACCATCAAAAAGGACGAACAGTTTCTCTTTACATTTTTTAGAAATGAAAAAAACAACTTTTTACTTTTTTTAAGAATAAGAAACAAAGGAAGAAAAAAATCAAAAAGAAAAAAAAAAAGCAAGTCCATTTTAGCTGAGCATTCAAAGAATTTGGTGTCGTTTCTCTTTTCAACAAATAAAAAAAAGCAATTCAAAAGCCGCATAAATATTGGCGGCAGTTATAACGAGATCTATAAATTCATTGAGCGGTCTGAAAACATATCGCCAAAATAGTTGGGATAATTTGACGTTTTTTTCCTTTGTTAAAGCAGAAGAAAACAACTCGCGGTATGAAATGGAGAAAAATCTAGCAAATTCAAATAAAGATTTATAAAGTAACTTCCTTTCCTATCTCTCTCTCTCATTACATAAGTTACAAATATCTATTCGAGTTACATAAAGACTAGTCCCCTTGGGAAAGGTATGAATCCCACTGTTGTTTAGCCATTATGATGGATGAAGGACAACACTTCTTTATAAGACTATAATTCTATTCTTCTTGGCGTCAAAGCTTCTGTGGTGAGATACAGACAGATACTGACAGATTGATATAGAGTCCCAATTAGAAGCCATGAGGCCGCCATCTCCAGCGAGGCACTCTCAGTGACTGCAAGCTGGCTCTGACTCAGACCCTCCCCGACTCCAAGTGACAAGCAAGCATCTGCGTATATTACTTAATAACGCCTACAACTTCCTATTGACCACGTGGTCTTTTTCTGCTTATTTACACTGGTACGTCTCTGACTGACGGCTCGGTCAAGTGTCACTATATAATATTACTTTTTTTCTCTTTAGCTATGGGTAAAGATATTTGGCAGACTGGGCTCTTCTGCCTTGGTGTGATAACCCGCCAAGAAGGAAAACCATGGATTCAAAATTAACTCCACTAAAAAAATTGACTGTGTGCTGCATCCTGCTCGTGTGGAGGGGTTGGTAAGTACATATATAAAAGGTGGGGTAGTAAAAAGTAATCGGCCTCATTTAAACCCAAGACAGACATAATGCCTGTTTGGCTTAGTATGGCTTATTTGTTCTAAGGCATATGAAATTATGGATTATTCAGCGTAAATTTCAGCGAAGATGTTGATGTAGCATATAAGTTAAGATTTTTAACTCAAAATTCTGGGTAAGAAATATTACTGCAGTATGAGGTGACGCCAAACAATGCAGTAAGCTACTTATAGAATAAATAAAACAGGCAAATCTTACAAATTAGAACTTATAATCTTACGAATTCTCAATCAATTGCACTATCAGGAAATTACGCAGATAAACAACAGTGTAGTTGTCTGGCTGGCCACCAAGGTGATGAGTCGTTCGGTTAGAATTTTCAGTCATTATATCAGTTGTTAGAAACTGCATGTGATACAGCGTTGATATGATACCTAATTTGTCGTACAGTTTCATTAGTTTATGTTAATTTATGTGTAAATATTTCAAATATTTTAACTTAACATGATTTTAAGTTTGAAATGTTTTTGGCAATCTGTTGAACTTACAGAGTATCGATTGTTAGTAGTACTTATCCACTGACTGACCACGTTTTGGATTTTAGCCCTGCCGTATGAGTAGACCACTAATTTTGTAGGGATTTTTCCAGGCTTATACAGTCGATTTGTACGTCACAATTAACGGTAATACAAAAAATTAATGGATTTTTTCAAAAGATTTTAATCACAACAATATTTTAATATTTCAATGTATTTTTCAAGTTGGACTTTTTATTGAGTAATTTACTAAGCGTTTTGCTTAGCTGTGGTACATGGCCGTATGAATGCGGTACTCAATGAGACTCCAACCTACTCTTGTAGGTTTGCTCAACATTAAACTACCCATGGTGCCCTTGCTAAACAGTTTAGTAATTTACAAAGCGTTTTGCTTAGCTGTGGAACAAGGGCGTACGAATGAAGCACCCAATGAGACTCCAACTTACTCTTGTAGGTTTGCTCAACATTAAACTACCCATGGTGCCCTTGCTAAACAGTTTAGTAATTTACTAAGCGTTTTGCTTAGCTGTGGAAAAAGGGCGTATGAATGAATCACCCAATGAGACTCGAACGCAGTCGTGAAGCTTTCCTAGTCTTGCATGTAAACCATTACAGGACTCGAGGCACCCAAATTGGACATTTTTTTGGCCTATAACCCTTTGTCTACAAAGTTTTCGATAAAGTATTTGAATCCAATGTAAGTAATTTGCACGTCTATCATATAGATTTATATGTTTCTAAGACTAAAAAGGTTTTATTCTAGACTTTCTCGTTCAATGAAGAATGATCACCCATTTCACGAACGAGTATTTAAAAAAAAGAAGAAAAAGAAACCGCAACCGGAATTTTTAAAAAATTCAACCTGTCTGATTAATTGGCTATTCCGATGAAAACACCTCTAGAAATGGGTAATCATTCTACATCGAATTAAATTGTTGAAGGGACTCCTCTTAAAAAATGTAACGTAATTGTTTTTTTTTCCAGAGCATAAAAAGATACAGTGAGTTTGAAGGTCTACTAAGTTCAAGTCAGAAAATGAATAAATGAATAAATAAGATTATTAGAAGTTATTCCCTGCGGAACTTGAGCGTATTTACATGTAGAGTTTTACCTCTTATGATTTATACACAATTATAGGATTTCAAATAACAACTTCTATCTGATTATCAGTTGTTTTTTTACTCAGTTATATTGTTTCACGTATTGCTATCTGATAATAATAATTTGCACACAAATCGGTGGGACTCTGATAGTTCATTAAAAATTATTATTATCAAATACTTTATTCATATAACTCTTAGCAAATTATTTGTAGTAAGAATAGTTACTTGAAGCTTTATTTCATTAAAAATTGTTATTATTAGATACTTTTATCCATATAATTCTCGTCAAAATATTCGTATTACACAGAAATATTTGAAATTATTAAACGGTATGCAAATGAATTGTTATTATCGTATAAGAATTGTTACGTTAAGCCATATTGGAGTAAATCATTTGTTAGTATTATTTGATTGGAATACTTAAAAACATGAAACTGAGTGCAAATTATTTGAAATAAGAATAAGACGACGGATTGTTGGCATTATAGTTAGGGTTACAATAAAATCTTTGTTAATAAATAAAAATTTCAGCATTAAATGACCCATAAGAAGTTGGTATGCCGTTAAAAAAATAAAAGAAACCAAGTCAATCGGTGCAACGAAGAAGGAAATGGGACATAAATCGTGCAGCGTATTTGTACAGATTTATCACGAAATTCAACGCATTCTGGCACATCATTTTACTGTTTTTTTTAAACCCTTTCCAGTAGTGAATAAATTAAATAAAAATAGAAGTTCATGCATTCCTAGGTTAGACCAATGAATGTTTAACATCACTTTGCATCTGTCTTTTTATGTCTGCCCTTCTGTATGTGTGTGTGTGTGTATATATATATAATAGTGTGTTCCTTTAAGAATAGTGTGTTGCTTTTTGAATTACGTGTACTTTCAGCAACACTGAATTCCTTTAAGAATAGTACGAGTATATACCTTTAATGTCATTGTATATCTTAATGAATAATATGTTCTTTTGAGAATAGTGCCTACTTTTAACAGTAGTGTATATCTTCAAGTCTAGTATATTAGAATGGTATATACCTTTTGCTGGTGTCAAAGAAAGGTCTCCAGAGTCACATTTTATTTTCATTGTAAAATTGTGAATTTTTCAACCTTTGAACATCGATTATGTTTGCGATCAATTTAAACATTCTTTTGTCTGAGATATTTTGGTATGAACGAACTTAAACGACCCGGACTTCTTTCGCAAATGAAAAGGCGTCTCGACAGTTTAAAACTTTCATATTATCAACGGAGCCTAAACTGCTTCCCCAGTGGTAAAACCCGTTCTTTTTGTGGTCTGGATTTGGGCGCAGGTCTGGGCAAGGTTGTGTGGAGTTGTCCATTCAGCAAATATATCTTCTTTACCCAACTGATATCTAAAGGAAGGGCAAGTGTCGACTGAGTGGTGTCAGCGAGAAATTGCCAGACATTACCGAATAGCCTCGGTGGATCTAGCGTCACGTTTTGAATTAATAATCATATTACTTCCAGACTGATGGCACACAAAGGTTAGGTAACTGAGTATACCGCAATATTTCAAATTAATCTTAATGATTGGGACCCAGATTGGCACTACTAATCCAGGTCAAAGTAGACTTGAAAGTAATTACAATAAAGGAGGGATTCCATACTCCGTAGGGATCCTGAACTCAAGACTCAGCATCGGCTGCAGCTTCATAGTGTCATACTCCACATTCCCATGGAGTGATCTTATCTCTAATTTATATATATATATATATATATATATATATATATATATATATATATATATTGGAAAGCTGTAAAAATATCCAACAGTATGAAAATGTCCAAATATGAAAAAACACAATGTCTTCAGAGGATAGTCAGTTGGTTTGGTTTTGTCATATAAGCCTTTGTAGGTTATTAATGCTAACTCCTGTTTATACATAAATGAAATATGAATGATTTGAAAACAAATATGTTGTAGGTAAGATTTTAAACAACCAAGAGGTCATTTGTTGGCCCACAGCTAAATGGTTTAAAGTATTGGTATTTAACATGAATAATTCTATTTAGTATTAATTATTTGCTTTGTGTGAGAATCATTTCCAAAGAAGGCTGTTATAACATCCGGGAAAGTGCTGGAGAAGTAGAATAATCTCATAAGCGAAGTTATCCTTGGGGCCCTATTACACAGACGTGTAAGTGTTGGACGACTAACTAGAACTTATCTACAAACATCTCTGTACAGACACAGGATGTTATCTAGTAGACCTGCCGAACGCAGTTTTTGATAGAGACGAATGAAGAGAGAGAGAGAGAGAGAGAGAGAGAGAGAGAGAGAGAGAGAGAGAGAATCAGTGAAACCCGTGCTAGCCGTACGACATGATGATGATGATGATTCACTTGTTTGCACAGAGTTAAAAGGTTTCAAGTATTGCTATTAATCACTATCAATTCAGCGTAACATTAACTCGCTCACATTGATTCGGTTAAACAGTTTTTTTGACCCATAGATCGAAAGCTGACAGGAATTGCCACTCCAAGTGAACCAGCGAGTAATGGCAATGAACGGGTACTCCACATTCGCCAAAGCTCAAGGTCTGGAGCCTTAGTATCAGAATGTTTAGTGCTATATCCAGGGTACTCAGTGAGGGGTATCACTCAAAAGAGATGGAGTCAGCGTATTATACCGCTCTCGCTAACAGGGCAGTTCTGAGGGTGATTTTATTTTTAGTTTTAATTACCGACATTAAACATTTCAGTTTTTTAACCTTCTTCGGAGAATTCATTCGATATATTCTATGCCCAGTCAAAAGGGCCATGATTAAGGGCTTGCGTAAATACAAACGGCTTAGACAAGGAAGGATATTATATTGAAGTAAATATTGTATATTAAATTATATCGAAATACATATGGGATGCATATTAAACGTTTTCTTCCATATTCTGCTAAGGAATTTCTGAGACACCTACACATATGTATTCATATACAAACAACCTTTCGCCAGAAAAGAATAGTCTAGGGTCATGAAATACACGTATTATTCCATCTATTCATTCGATAGTTAGACACATGGTATATCTATCTATCTATCTATCTATCTTCGCCCATAATTGATATATATTTTGAAGACAATTTAAAGACAAAAATTCATGTTAAAAATATTTTTTCTTGGTCGGGCCGATAACTTTTTAGCAACACATCTGCTTACATGACTGTATAGATATTTGAAGTATTCCATTGTTATATCTTTGTTGAGCGCCTCATTCTTTTCATATACGCTTGGAAGAAAAAAAAAAGAACTTAGACACGTATGTATAGATGTATGGCTATATTTGTCTTTTCATTGTAGTTATTTATGCGTGTTCGAACTTACATAAATACTTATTCCCTTGCTTTTATTGCGGCTATTTTTAATTAAATGTAAGTCTTCTTTAAATACGCGCATTATAATCTCGACTACACATAAACACACACACACACACACACACGCATATATATATATATATATATATATATATATATATATATATATATATATATGTACAACGCACAATAAGTATATATATATATATATATATATATATATACATATATACACACACACACACACATATATATATATATATATATATATATATATATATATATATGGATATATGATTGCTCACTCTTCACAGATGATTGCCGTCTCTTGATTCTCATAAAGAAAAATATATATATATATATATATATATATATATATATATATATATATATATATATATATATATTTCTTTATGAGAATATATATATATATATATATATATATATATATTCTCATAAAGAAATATATATATATATATATATATATATATATATATATATATATATATATATATATATAAATGCACGTCTGTAGAAACACATTTGCACATGTATACAAACACATCATCAATCATATGTATTGGCAGACACTCTTATAAAAATAACAATTAAAGAAAGAAGAAAACAGATGAAAAAAAAAGACAACAAAGATGGGTTTTTCACTGTTTCTCTAAAAACCAGCACTCTATTGTATGCATTAAAGAACAAAAATAAATAACGCCGAAGTGGAATCATAACTCAAGTTGAAAGACAAAACAATCCATTAGTTCACTTTTGAAATAATACACAGAGGCAATGTACCGACCTCTACAGAGAATGTAATTTGGTGAATATCATTTATTTCTATTTTAATTGTTACTTTTTTCCCGCGCTGCCGTCGCTGGTACTTTCTCCACTTCAAAGTAACACGCATTTACTTTGGCGCCAAAACTCACATTAGTCCGTTACACCATGACGTAAGATGGTGGAAACCAAAGGGGAGGGTTAATTGCTTCTGAATGAGAATTGGGCGAGAGGTCTTTTTATATCTATCTATCTATCTATCTATCTGTCTCTCTATTTTCATATCTTAAGCATCTTTGTTCATACAAGCTTTGCTGCCTGTATTATTAGGCCCTTTTTTTAATCTATCTATCTATCTATCTATCTATCTATCTATCTATCTATCTATCTATCTAATCTAATCTAATCTAATCTAATCTAATCTAACCTAATCTAATCTAATCTAAATTGTTAATACATAGGAGTATGAAGAATATATTTTAAAGCAAAGAATTTGACAAAGCGTATGTCAGGCAAAAATGAATAAATGACAAAAAGATGTTGAATAAATAATCTCTCTCTCTCTCTCTATCTCTCTCTCTCTCTCTCTCTCTCTCTCTCTATATATATATATATATATATATATATATATATATATATTATATGTTATAAGTTTCATTGAATGATAAAGACAAATTTTGTCTGTATAATGTATAATTTATTTAAGATCCTTTCAAGTTTTCTGATAAGTATCTTTGTTTCAGGTTGGAATTGTTAGATGAATTTGCCAAGATTGTCCCGAGGGCTTCGTGCGCCATCATCAGGGATTTATTTTCAAAATCGATTCTATTAATTTTAGTTTTTTTTTTTTATATGTAGGACTTCTAGGATTGGTAGTATGAAGCCCTACATATAGAAACAAAAAAAGAAAAAAATCAATAGAATTAATTCTGAAAATAAACCCCTGATAATTGCCTATGAAGGGTCCGAAAGCGCTCGAGACAATTTTGAGAAAGTCATCTACCAATTCCAACCTGTAACTAAGACACTTATCAGAAAACTTGAAAGGATCGTAAATAAATTGTACACACAAAATTTGTGTTTATTATTTAAGGAAACATGCATAAATGAACGACTGCTGCCTAACTACACACACACACACACACACACACACACACACACACACGCGCGCGCGTATATATATATATATATATATACACACAAAGAGAGAGAGAGAGAGAGAGAGAGAGAGAGAGAGAGAGAGAGAGAGAGAGAGAGGGAGGCCAGGAGTTGCATACACTTGAATAGAGATCGTTTTCTTGACACTCTGATTTATGTTATCTAATCACTCAAACTAATTCAGTATTTTATTGTTGGAATACTGTGATATTTGCTTTACATCTTCGTCGTGTATATAACTCAATAAAAATTTTACTGGTTTTAGATTTCATATAGCGGTGATTTCAATAATTACGTAGCAGTCGTATCAATACTACTATACGGATACAAACCAGGGACGCTGACTAAGAGTACGGAGTAAAAGCTAGACGGGAATAGCACAAGAATGGTTCGAGCTATATTGACCAAATCCTGGAAGCAACATTCTACAAAACAGCCGCTGTACGGCCAACACTTTCGCTTCCCTAGAATCATCCAAATCAGACGAAAAACGCATGAGGGATACTGATCGAGAAGTAAGGATAAACTCATAAACGACATTCTCTTATGGACCCCTTCACACGGACGTGCATGTGTTGGACGATCAGCTAGAACTTGTCAACAACAGCTCTGTAAGGACGCAGAATGTAGTCTAGAAGACTTACAAAAAATGATGGATGATAGAGACGAATGGTGAGAGTCAGGGGAATTCGTGCTAACGACATGACATGACACACACACACACACACACACACAAACACACACACAACATATATATATACATATATATATATCAACATCATCATGTCGTACCGCTAGTACGGATATCCCGGATATTCTCTCGCCACTTCTCCCTATCGTTCATCGCCTCTGGCAGGTCTTCAGGGCTACATCCCGTATCCTCACATAGCTGCTGTATGTATGTTCCAGCTGGTCGTCCTGCTTTTGCTTGGCCATATGCGGGGGTCCATAGAAGTACATCACTGATGAGTTCGTCCTTGCTTCTCCAGCAGTGTCCTGCGTGTCTGGTTCGTCTAACTTGTATAGTTTTTGTGACAGGAGGCAGGTGGCCATATAGTTGGTGCCTTGTGGGGTGTTGCCGCCAGGACTTGTTCAACATTGCTCGCAGCATTCTTGTGTAATTGTCGTCTAGTTTCTTCAGCCGTTTAGTTAGCGTCCAAGTAGTGCATCCATATAGTAGTATCGATACGACTGCTGCCTGGAAGAAACTGCGTTTCATTTTATCGATCAGGTTTGATTTCCATATGATCGAGAGCCTATCGATAGCTGTCCATGCTTTCGTTAGCCGTGTGTCGATGTCTTTTTCGGTTGATGAGACGCTGCTTCCTATATATATATATATATATATATATATATATATATATATATATATATATTGCAGGATATGTAGAAAGACAGACACATCGGAAAGAATTGATATCATAGAGACTCCTTGGTAAAAATAATGAAAATTACCTCATATTTACCAAAATGAATTTATCTAAAAAATTACCTAAATGAAAAAAGAAAATATATTTTGATTTATTAAGCTGTTTACCCCCCCACGAAAAAACCTAGTGGTATTGAGCACTCATTTTCATTCTGTCAAGTAATAGACAACTTAACTCATTAAATTTTAACTCATGCTTGGTGAAGTTTTAAATTTCATTGATTTGATAAGTGTTGTTTTATTTGGGAAAAGAACAAATATGAGAGGAAACTAGTGAGGATCGAACTACCGACTTAGTTGTAATTGATTTGCACATTTATTTTTTCACCATTTATACAACGACGAAACGTTCCAAGTAAATGGCAAGTTGGAAAAGAAAATGCCGGGGTCGAGAGTTTGGAGAGGAAATCTTATTCAATTATTAGTAGACGAAATTTGGATGAGGTGATGAAATAGAGTGAATGAGTGTGTAATTGTGTGAATGTATTTGTGTGTGTGTGTGAGAGAGACAGAGACAGAGACAGACAGACAGACTGAGAGGGAATAATAATGGCGAACAATTCGTATCGTCGAGTTCTAGAAAGGGAGAGAATCCCAAAGAGGATATTTATGTAATTAGCGAACCTCTTCGTCACGAACAGGATATAACAGAAGGCCAGTTTTTAAGTGGGGTACTATTCAAGGCTAAACTGGCTAGCTCGCCTTACTATTTTACCATAGCTGAATATATGGACTCATGCCTTTTCCAAGGGTATTAGAAAGAAGCAACATGCAAACAGTTGCATCTAGAATTTGAAATCATGTTACGGATTCCATTTCCTGGGATCATCTCAAATAAGTAAATAAATAAACGAAGAGAGAGTTAGAATAAATTTAGCAAAGCGGCACACACACTAGAGAGAGAGAGGGGGGGGGGAGAGAGAGAGAGAGAGAGATTGTTCGGCAGTTGATAACCATGAACGAACATTTTTTCTGTCAGCTGTCAATGAGAAAATCTAAAGTCAACATTTACAATAATTCTTACATATAAAAATAAATCCATAAGATTGAAGAACTAATTATAAACTTAAGTATTGCTGACTAATTAAAACTGAATAATTATTGTACAATAATAATTCGTAATTCTTTTTAAGCTTAGCAGTTTAAATCTTATAAGTTTTGTCACAAAATTACCCCTGCTTCTTAATGTTCATAGGCAAAGGCCTTGCGACATGGCGGCTAACTTTCTGGACTTTGACATCGTAAAGAAAGAGTTCGAACTCCAGGCATGCTTCCACGTTTCTTTTTTGGTCTAATATCCCTGATAAAGGTATGAATCACCTTAACCCCCGTTAGAGGTTTAAATAATACAACTACTGTCCTTCCACAACGGTGGATTTGGCATTAAATAACCCACGAAGGTTTATATGCTATTAAAAAATGAAAGCAGACCAAACATACTGTTCATTGCTCGAAATTCAATTCTCCATTAAAAAACAAATATCCCATTAGAAACAAAATATTTAAATTTAACTGTATCCTTCAATATTTAGTGGCTACACTTCAAATCGTTTGTCCATTTATGGAATAGAGACAAGCGTATCATTTGCAATTATTGATATAGATATCAATAAATTCAAAACAGGAAGAACAAGAAAATAACAATGATTTTGTCTCTTTCATGCAACAATTCTTTTTCATGCGACTACATCATTTGAGTAGATGCACGAGTAAGAAATCGTTATCGTTGTGGGAAATTAACAAGAAGAACTGAGATCAAATCCTCAACAAGCGAGTCTACATTTCAAATACCCTTTGGAAAAGTATGTATCCATGTATCCTCCCTCAAGCTATGGGAATATGTGAGATTAGAGTAATCTTTTTTACTCTGATATGGAAACCTTTCTAGGAGCAGAAAAAGACTGAATTAAAACCTGTAAAACTACGCTTAGCTTAAAAATAATTGACCTTGTATCGCATCCTGCTCGTACGAAAAGTTGCATATATATATATATATATATATATATATATATATATATATATATATATATATATATATATATTGCATTTCACACAGCATTTATATCTTGGGGAAAAGGTATAAATCCAATTATTTTCTTTCCAGCAATGAAAAAATAGTAAGGCAGACTGATTTTTTGTCTTGGTTAGGCAACCAGTCTAGGAGAAGGAAAACTCTGAATTCAAACCCGTTAAACTCCGCTTAAGAATTTTGAACTTGCGTCATATCCTGCACGAGTGGATGGGTTGGTATATATATATATATATATATATATAGGCCTGCTCAAAAAAGAACATTGATAGAATCCGAGAAAAATAATTAGAAAGTAAGATTTAGACATTCAGTCTCTAGCTCATCAGAGGTTTGTAGAAAGGGAAGATATGTCTCTAACAAACTTGTAGTAAGATGACTTCACCAAAATACAGCCAGACTTTAGAGATAAGAAAATACGAGAAATGATTTTTTTTTAAACTAAGTGAAGAAAATAACAAGAGATTGTCCTTGTTTACCTTTTAACAAATGAAACCAACACTTCTTCCGAGGTGAGGATTTTAACTTTTTTAACGATCCTTGTATGTATATACTTATCTAGGGCCGAGCACATTTATACATGAATGAGTGTAAACAGATGTAGCGTGTATCTATATCTATATCTCTATATATATATATATATATATATATATATATATATATATACATGGATGTGTGTGTATTGAATATCAGTTAATTCAGTTCTTGTGTATCACTGGATATACTCATGCTAATATTAGAATTTGGCTGGTGAGGACGCAACTAAACATCCCCCCAAGTACCAACCAACACACCATTGATTTTGAAATAAAACCAATAATTGTAGTACGGTTAATAATGCAGTGAAAAATAAATGAATAAACATTATTAAAATAAATAAAAAGAAGATAGCGTTGACTATTTTTGTAATTATAACACACTGTTGATTACGTAAGTTGTTTTTTTTTTCTCTTTCAATTAAAAAAATATGGATGTTTGTTACGACAAACTGACTGAACTTTATTATCTAGTTTTATTTCTTGTTAACGTGCTGGCAACACTGGGCAAGGGAAAATGGTGGCTTATTTGATTAGATATATTGTATATTTATTTCATTTCGCCATATGCCACTGGATAAATGGAGTCAAATTAGATTTTTTGATGGCATATTGATTGTGCAGCATTTACTCATGGACATATTCAAATACAAATAATGCAATGAATACATGCCAACATAGTCGTATGTTTCTCGAAGTGCAAATAAGCCCACATACACACTCATGCTTGCACACACAAACACACACTTATGCACAGGCACATACATACATACATACATACATACATATGAGACGGATTCTTGGTCCAAAAATAAGGGAATTTATTTTTTCCTTATTTTTCTTTTCATGTTTTTGTTTTAGAAATTGATTGGATTTTCAGAGAGTTAATTTTCCTCCCGTGCGTTCAATAATCAGATGAATGGCAGGTATATTTTATAAAATTGTTGGGTTCTTTTCTGGTTCAGGTAGATATTCTTTTAGTATCTCAAACATCTATCTATCTATCTATCTATCTATCTATCTATCTATCTATCTATCTATCTATCTAGTCACACTGCTTGCACGGACTTTCCTGAATCTCGCATTCAATCTGTCCCTACCGTCCATCGCTCCCGGTAAGTTTTCTAAACACGTGGGATAAGTTAACGGACTTTTTTGTACAAACATTTAAAATTGTTGTAGACACGTGAATGTTATTGCTATACATCTCATGAGATGACTGACCATTTTTTATGATTTCAGGTTCAAATGTACAGCTATAGAAGGAATTGGAATACACCCTCCTAAATCCTGATTGTCACTGCTGGTGAATTTAAAAAATGTAATCTAGACATGAGGAAACTTTAGAAGAATGATATGCAATAAAATTCTGTTTTAAACTTGGAAAAAATGCCACAGAAACGTATGGAATCTTTCAGACTGCTTTTGGAGCATCTTGCATGAATCGAGCATACGTTTTTGAGTGGTATAAGAGATTCAAAGGAAGGCAGAGAGTCTGTGGGAGATAATGAGAGGTGTGGGAGGAGTAAAGAAGTCAATACACCAGAGTTAATCGGCCAAAAAACCTGGGTTAGGGTTACTATGTTGAGGTTTTAAGGGAGTTCAGGAAGAGATTCCGTCGGAAGAGGCAAGCACTCTTCAAATCAGGTCAGTGGCATTATACCAGTCTACAACTCCATCCTTATCACAGATTATTTGACCAAGATAGGCATCAAGACAGTTCCTCACCGTCCCTATAGTCCAGACCTTGCTCCCTGTGACTTTTGTTCATTTCCTAAGCCCAGAGACTGTCGTTATGAGACAATTGAGGATATGAAAGAGGCTGTGACGAAGGTCATTGACACGCTCACGCTAGAGGACTTCCATGGGGCATCCAGAAGTTGTTGGAACGGTATGACAAGTGCACTGCAGCCGGAGGAGATTACTTCGAAGGGGACAAGAGTTTCATGTGTGTACTATCAATAAAAGTGCCCATAAGAATAAAGTCTGGAAACCAATTTAATGATCCTCGTAACAAACTGTATCTACAAAGAGATGTTGTAGATAAGTCCTTGCAGCTCGGCCAACTCTGGCTCCTCAATGTGTCGAGATTCATTGAAGAACGTCACTTATGAGTTCATCGTTGCTTCTCCAGCAGTGTCCATATGTCTTCTTCGTCTTACTTCGATGGTTTTAGAGATGGAAGGTAAGTGGCCGTACTGCTAGTGTTTCCTGGGGTGTGGCTTCCAGGATTTGTTCAAGAGAGCTCGTAGTATTTTTTTGTGTTGTTCCTATCTAGCTTTTTCTATGGACGTTTTGTCAGCGTCCATGTGGTGCAACTGTATTGACACAACCGCTGCTTGTAAGACATACTGTTTTATTCTATTTGATTGATCAGACATCCAAATGATGAATAAATAGCCTATCGATTGCAGTAGGCGCCTTCATTACGTGCATATTAACATCAGTTTCAGTTAATGAAACACTGCTGCCGACGTACGTGAATTTGTCTACCAATTTCAGGGGACCACCATTTAGATTGAAGTTGGCTGCTTCTCTTTTAAAACACTTGTACTCTATTTGCGTTCACATAGATGCCAATGTCACCCTACTAAGTGCTCCATGTTATGCAGCAGCAATTCAGCTTGGGTATGTGTATTTGCAAGAAGTGCTATATCATCTGCATTGTTTGCTTCCGTTATTGTTTCTGTGGAATATCGTCTTCTCTTTGCCTTTTTTAGTGTAAAATCATTTTGTTTTATTCGATATATCGACATAAGCAGTATTTAGTCTTGGCAAATTACGAACCGCTATGGTATTAATGTATCTCCGGCAACAATTTCGAATTACTCTGGTTCGCTTCTAGGAGGGCGAACATTTACGTTTATGTTTCTATAGAGCCTCATGATAGTTGTAAAAGTTACTTTGGGAAGACAATATGCTAGAAGTCTTTGCTCCATCTTCCATCTGTGTATGCAATAAAATACCATACAAGAAATATTTAAACAATAGTGTTGTTTTGAGATTTTGTGCACGCACTTCTTCCATGATTCAATGAATAAATAAAATCTGTGAGGGTGTTGATCGACTTCTCCAAAAACCGTTCTTATTTTTTCCAAACAAAAACATACATACGTATCTGGGCATATATATATATATATATATATATATATATATATATATATATATTCAATTATATATATATATGTTCAGTTATATA
>OY757904.1:105748238-105805738 GCA_963585895.1 Sepioteuthis lessoniana
AAATAATTCAGTTTAACATAAGTAAACACTTTAGTTCTATTTGACTGGACCCTATCGCTCCGGACCAGAGTGGACCTGGGAGCGATGGCAATGAAAGGATACTCTGCTTTCTCCAAAGCTACAGCATTCCTGGACATAACCATCAGGAGGTGCCCGTGGTGTAATGGTTATCGTCACAGGATATGGACACGGCGATACGAGTTCAATTCCTGGACAAGACTGATTGCATTTCACATAGCACTAATACCCTTGGGAAAGGTATGAATCCAATTATTCTCCCTCCAGCTATGGGTAAATAGTAGGGCAGACTAGGTTCTTCAGCCTTGGTGAGGCAACTAGTCTAGGATAAGGAAAACTCTGATTTCAAACCTGCTAAACTCCGCTTGAAAAATTGACCTTGTGTCATATCCTGCCCGAGCGGAGGGGTTGGGTATATAGGATCATCATCAGATTGTTTGGTGTCAGACCAGGACACTAATTTGGGGGAAGTCTTACCCCTCGGCAGAGAAACAGTCAGTGTATTCTACAGACCCGTTTTAAAACAGATTCCCTAGCCTAAATTAGAACTTGTAAGAATTAAGACTTTCACTTTTAAACTTAAGTTTGAACTTAAAATAAGTCCAACAATCCTTTTTTCTTTTATTCAGGCACACTGGATTCATTTTATTCCTTACTTTAACAATTAACCCTCGATGTACACTGCCATTAGCCTAATGAGTATTGTATGCACCAATGTTTTAGGAGACCGGGGTTCAATCCTAGGTCGAGTCATACAAAAAAATTAAAAAGTGGTACTTGATAACGTCTTGCTTAATAATCAGCATTATAAGGTAAGGATCAAGGTTAAAGTGGAGCAATCCAGGTAATCGACTTGCGCCCTTCCCTACACCTCAGTGTTGTAAACAATTGAAAAGTGAACCTTCGGGTCACTCTCGACTAAGGTCGACAACTTTTATATAGAAAATAATGACCAATTTTATTTCAGACTAAAAGATGAAATTATGAGTTATTTTCAGAGCAAATTATATATATACATATATATATATATATATAAATATAAATGAAGAATTGAAGTTTATAAATTTAAACTATATATATATATATATATATATATAGTTGTCGTGATGGTATCTTAACCGACGCATATAAATTCACGGTAGCACCAAGCGGCCATATTGAACTTCGAGTGTAAAAATCAACGTTAATATTACATATATCAGCAACTGAAAGATAAATTTGGATTCTACCAGTTCTGATTAGATCGCCCTGGCGAGGAAATATAATTTTAAGAGATCCGAAATACCTAAGGATTCCAGGAAGATTATATCATTGTCAACTCCATTTGACACATAATATTGATGTTTTTTGCAACTCACACACACTCACACACACAAAAAAAAACAACACATACACACATATTTTATATATTGGTCATGGTGTTGTAAATACATATATATGTGTCCAACCCTAGGTATGTATACACTGGATATTGATAATATATATATATATATATATATATATATATATATATATATATATATATATATATGGAATTGGCACTCTGTGAGGATGTTTGATTTGTTTATTGTTATTTAGCAGTAGAGAAACTAATGATAGATATGACGCAAAATATTTTCTCTTTAATGGCTGAATTTCAAGCTTCATGAAATAAAGCTTAGCAAATAAGACACTAATGAGGATCTATTCTAATGCTTTTGCAGTATATCGACGAAAACGAGAAAATAAAGAAAAAAAAAGATTAGCTGGGATTGGTGCCGTGGCAAAGTTGTCCTTTAGCTTCGTCTATCTTCCCCTCCTTTCCTTTATTGTGATGCATGCCAAATACCGACGTGAATTTAGGTTGGTCGTTCTCTCGTTATTACTATATAAATGCATTAAAGTACGAATTCGAAATTTAAATTGTCTTTTCCTTTTAATCTGTACTCTCTTGAACCTAATCAATGAAAAAAAAAAAATTATGAATCAAGATGGCTAGACAATACTTTTTAGTTGGTTAAAAATAATCCAGGCAGACTTTTGTCGATTAGTGAGCAGTGACATCTTTCCAATAGAGCAAAAATCGATTTTGGAAAATAGGTTAGTTCGGTTATGTGATTTAATGATATATCAACCGTGTATAGGTTATTTAATGCCAATTCATATATATATATATATATATACTAAAAGATATGTAAGTGAATAGTTGGGAGCTAATTTTATTTGGAATCGATTAAGAGCTCATGTATTTGTACTCATTAAGTAAACCTTTCCGTTAACTCTAGTTGTTTTATGCCTCGAGATGAGGGAATTGGTTTGGCTTGATTGGGTTTTAAGGCACCTCAACCATTGTAGGTTATTTAATGCCAAATCCATTTTCATATACATAAACAATTCTACTTCAAACAATTCAGTTCAGCATAAGTACAGAGTTTAGTTCGATTAGTGGGTAAAGTGTTCGTTAATAGTCCGCAAGAGCTGGGTTCAATCTCATGTCGCGTCATACCAAAGACTTTAAAAACGGTACTTGATACCGCGTTGCTTAACACTCAGCAATATAAGGTACGTATCGAGGGTAAAGTGGAGCAATCCAGGGAAAGGAGTAGCGCCATCTCCTACGCTTCGGTGTAGTAGCTATTGAAAGGAGAGCCTTCAGGTCGCCCTCGACTACGGTCGCCAACTTTAAAATTCAGTGTCGTACCCAGGACACTCAATTGGTAGAGAGGTCTTACTGCTTGATATTCTACAACCCAATACGACTGGATAAGAAGGAATTGTGTACATTGTACATTTATTTCACATTTTTTTGTATAGTTTCTTGAGCTTTTTTGCACACTGATATCAAGTGTTCCTATAATATAGAAATTATCTTTAAAGGCATCTGTTTGACCTTGTCACTGCCACTTCGAGTGCGAGTGGAAGTAAAGGCTATGAAGGAGTACTCCACACTCCGTACATCTCCAGAACTGAAACCTCTTGATCAAATGCAGTTTAGTGTCATACTCATCCCCCCATTTTTGCGTGTTTTTTTTACTACTCTGCAAGGGTACATTCAGCATATTCTCAGCTTCGCCGACAGAGCTGACCGAATTTAAAATGAGGAAAATTCTAGTTAAAAATGTTTATGAAGTCTTACAATATTCAACTATTCTTAAACATACATAATGAATAAAATATGCAAGTCAAAGTTATCTTGTCGAAATATAAATACTTTTCCCCTGTATACTTTGATAGATAAAAGAAAAAAATATCAAGTATGTACTCGCTCTAAATAGGAAAATAAAAATCCAGTTCTCTGAACGTGACAATCTGTTCCTATTTTCTAATATTTTCTCTAGGCTTTTGATGCAGTATCAAACACAAATGTGTATAAGAAATAATAGTTGCAGAAAGGACTCTGTGAGGACATGCGAAACAGAATAGCCGTTCATGGTTTATGTAATGAAAAGCAATGACTTGTATTAAAAAAATCTATTGGAACAAAAACAAGAACGAAGCGCAGTGGTAACAGAAAGGTGTCTTTAATGATTTTTTTAGGAAAGAATAAGGCTGAATAGTTATTTGGAAATTACAGAGGAGAACGGAAAGAAAATGTGTCCTGGGGTTCTGAATAGTCAATTGAAACAACCTACGTGAATAGACGGCTCTATATGACATCTACGAATATGACATTTATCTTCGGGAAAATATGGCGGTCGATCAACTGGAATAGCAGAATAGCGCACGGAACATAAGGTAGTTCCATTAAACTGCCAAGAAATCCAATTGGTTATCTAGAAGTATTTTGGGATATTTTACTGTCTCAAGGTCTGTTTGTTATACCTCATACTTTATTTTTAAAAGAGGAAAGAACCACCTGCCTAAAAAAAAAAAAACAACCCAAAACCAAACCGATTGCTTTTGTTTCAACTTACTTTAGATTCTCTCAAATAATAATTATTAGTCATAGTTTTTCTTTAATTCCCTACTCTCTGTTTGAAGCCGAGATATTTATCTCAATGGAAAGTAGAGCTACTCTCTTTCTTTCTTTCTCTTATACACTTATTCATATATATACATATATATATATATCCGTGCTACCAGCACGACATGATGATATATATATATATATATATGTGTGTGTTTGTGTGTGTGTGTGTGTGTGTGTGTGTGTGTGTGTGTGTGTGCCCTCGGCGTCACATGGCCGGATGTGCAGTCATGTGTATATGCTGATGTTATCTTTAATTCACTCTGGGACAAAGCCAAGAAAATGGGCAACTCTGGAAGGAACAGACTGACTTCACTAATATCTTTATGTTTGCATATAGATTAATCGGAAAAATATATACCGTAAATTGTGGCGTAAAAATCGATTTTTAAGCCTGAAATACTTTCTGCAAAACTAGAATCGACTTATGCGGCAGGGCTAAAATTCAAACCTTTACCAGAGTGTTTTCAACCAATGGAACACAACGTCAAACAATCGATATACACCACTTACCCTAAATCAAGCAGTCTGCCGCAAACATTTCCAAATTAAACTCGTGTTTGGTGAACACATTTTACAACTTAACATAGAGATTGATATAAAAAAAACCGGCAATAAAAATTACACATTATATTAATGCTATATCCCACGCCGTTTCCGAAAGCTAATGCTCTGACTATAAATACAAACCAGCATGTTACAGCACCTAGACAGCCAGTCGGACCACTACAGTATGTTGTTTACTTTTGCAATTTCAGGATACCGCAAAAGATTGTCAATTACTATGAATATAAGGTCATATGTAAGATTAATATGTTTCTTACGTAATTGGTTAACTGGAAACAGATAATAAGACGTGGTGTTATGGTTATCGTCGCAGGATATGGACATGGCGACACAAGTTCAAATCCTGGACCTGACTGATTGCTTTTCACATAGTACTAATACCCTTGGGAAAGGTATGAATCCAAATATTCTCCCTCCAGCTATGGGTAAATAGTAGGGCAGACAAGGTTCTTTAGCCTTGGTGAGGCAACTAGTCTAGGAGAAGGAAAACTCTGAATTTAAACCTGCTAAACTCCGCTTAAAAATTGACCTTGTGTCATATCCTGCAGGAGCGGAAGGGTTGGTAAATATGATATGATAAGACAAATTATAATTATTGGCAATTCCATTGACCAGCCAAGGAATCAAATTGGTTATCTTGAAGTATTTTGGAATTGTCTTCTGTCTCTAAGTCTGCTTGTTATAATTCATACTTTTTTTAAAAAAGGGATTAACCCTCACAAACAAACAAACAAACAAACCCAAAACAAAACGGATTGCTTGTGTTCCAATCTAATTTAGTTTCTGTGAAAATAATGAACATTATTCAGAGTCTTTCTTTAATGTTCTGTTTTCTTCCGGGAGCCGATCCATTATCAAGCGACAATGATGGTTTGTTGGAGTTAGTTGATGGCTAATCCTCCCCCAATAAGTTGGATAACCTCTCCATAGGTTTTAGAATACGCCGGAAATATACACTGTTGAGGGGTACCATCCAAAAGAGTGTTATGGGTATGAAAATAAACTAAATTGGATGATGATGGTACCGGTATGAATATATGGGATATGTGGAGTAAGTTTCTTTTTTCTGTTACTCCCAAGTCGACTCTCACACTGAGCGGTAGTACCTATTCGGGTCCCATGTGTACGTCAAATAGATCTATTTAAAAATTATTCGGATTAGATGGGAACGTGTGCAAGAAAAAAAAAAATTAAAATACAACTACATTGAAAATGTAAATATGGACGTATAGTCAATGCATTTCTCTAACGTCTAGGTATAAAATAACTCTAGACGTTAAAATCAATGATCAATCAACATTTGAACATGGGGCTTCACGGTAGCGTTTAGGGTTTATTTATTGTAGAGTGATAACCACATAAATATACCAAACTTCTAACTACCATAGTTTTTGTTGTTATTGAATAAGTTTTAGTTCGTCTGATACACTACTTCAAGTTGCTTAAAATATCGACTCCTCGTAAGTGGTCACCAGTCTTACAAGTAAGAAGTGTCACCATTGCATGACATCTTAAAAGAACTAATTTATCACCATCATTAAGAGTGACATGATTAATTTGAATTAAATTGTGATAAAAACCAGTGAAACATTCGATGAAGTTTTCTATGGTATTCTAGAATTACAATTGCAATTAATGTTTTTAAACTATTCAGGTTGGTTGGTTGGTTGGGTTTTACGGCATGCCAACCCATCGAGTTATTTTATGCCGAAAACGTTTTTATTTATTATTTTTATTTGGTATAATCTTTATGCGTATAGTTATTTGAACGCTATAAACAAATACCAACGACATCAAAAATAAAACGATATGCAGGCTTGAATTGTCTGCAAACTATTCAGTTGACATGGAAAATAAAATAGAATTTTTTTAAAATGTATATTCTGATATAAACATGCATAGGAAATTGTAAAAAAATGATATCCATTGACAAAAACTATTCAAGTACATGTAATGCATAACTAAATTTTATAACATTTATATCTTAAAAAAGAAAAAAAACGTAGAAATATTTGGTAGGAAACGCATTCACTTAGATTTTATAGAAATAACGTTATTAACTAACTTTCATGTTACTTGAACGGAAAAACGAATGCGGCAATTTTTTAAAAGTTTTAAATCGATAAGTATTAGGATAAAGAAAAATGTTAGAAAATAGCTTAAGGCAAATGTGCTGGACTGCAACATTAGGATAAGTGAGTTCAAACACCAGTCACTTTAAAACGTTCACTTTCAAACAAATACCTTTGGGAAAGGTATGAACACTCTTATTACCCCAAGCGATGAGATAAATAGAACCACTGCTGTTATTCTATGAAGATGGTTTTTGTGTTAAATAACCCACGACGGTTTGTATTATTAAATGGACAATGATAATTAAAAATGCCCGCACACTCGTTTCAAAGATGATTTCGCAGAAGCATTGTAAAGAAGGCGACTTGTTATTACTGCTTAAAAACTTTCGGGAATTCGTACACGGAATAAATATAACCTTTTCTAAGCAAAAAGATAAGAGGCTAATGTCAAAGTTTACAATGAAAATTTTGCATCATGTAAAGATAATATAAGAAGCGTCTTCGATATTTTCTCACCTTTTCATTACACATAGGATTATACTCATTAAGATTTGCTTTTGTAGAACAGAAAGAATTTGGGTGAAAATCATGACAGGACAAAAATAAAAGTTCAGTAATGTATACTCGTAAAACTTTTTGATGGTTTGGTTTGCTTTGGTTTTATTGTATATTAAACATTTTAGGTTATTTAATGTCGGAACTACTTTTATACATATTATCCATTTTTATTCATATAAACAGTTCTATTTCTAAAAATTCATTTTAGCATAAATAAACAGTTTAGATACAAAAATAGTTCTATTTCAAACAATTCAGTTTAGCACAAGTACCGTTTTTTTTTATCTACTCACAGTTAAATGTAAAAACAGTTCTATTTTAAACATCAGTTTAGCATCAGTGAGGAGTTTAGTTCTATTGGACCCATAAATAGGACCCTGTCAGGTGCTACCACGTAGGGCTAGAGTGGTAGGAAACTCATTCACTTAGAAACTTTTTGCATTTCACATAGCGAGAAAGGTATGACTCCAAATCCCTCTTGCTATAGGCCAGACTTAACTATTTAACTTTTATTCGGTAACCGGTCTAGGAGAAGGAAAAATCTGAATTCAATAATTCTCCGCTTAAAAATCAACCTTGTGTTGCGTCTTGATCGTACAGAGGGGTTTTATATATATATATATATATATATATATATATATATATATATATATATATATATAGTTATATATATATATATATATATGAATAATTGCTATTAAGGCATCGTTGCTTGGCTCGTTTATTATCGAGAAATGGTGAGAATAATACCGTAAAGGATTACACGATGAGGTGGCATTTTGACATGGTATTCGGCTGGGGTAAAACCACCAAATCACACCTACGGCACAACGAATGGTATGTCATTCTGGTTCACGTTAGAAGAAATTACAGAACCATCTCAATACAATCGCTCACAAAGACCATCAATAATCCCGAAAATATTACAATCACAATTCACTTAATTGAGAGGTTAATAGCTATAAACTCGACTAATATAGTTACGTGTCAGAAAACGAATCATTGACCTATTTTTGTCTATTGTTATCTCTGTGTAGCAAGTATGCAAGTATATAGCAACCCAAGCGAATGTGCTGTTATTCTAATTAGGATTAAAATGTTGCCAATAATAGATCCCATTTCCATGAAACATTTCGTTTCGGAATACCTATATTAGTTTCCTGAACAGTAAAACAGATTGCCATAATTTGTTTTGTCTACGCAAATGTAATGCTCGGTGAGTCTGAACTCAATTATTTTTCTAAAGCCACAACCTTCCTCAAGAGGATTCTCTACCTGAATTGAGTTCAATCCAGATGCATTATTTTCCGACTTCTCATGGCACATCATATGTAATATAGTTTGAAATTACTTGGCAAAACAAAAGAAACATTGTAAAAAGTGTGCTCATGCTTTTCCGTAATGAAATACATTGATGAAGAGATGTAGGCAGGTTCTACTGTTTTGAAGAACGAACCGGTGAAAAAAATGCAGTGAAGTATTTCGGGTACTATGATAAAATATTGATGCTGAAATGAATAATGAATAAAACAAGCAAACAGTAAAACAAACAACAAGAGGTTAAGTTGAGCATTATTTTGGCAATAAGCAATAAGTTAGAAAATTGTTCTTGTTTTAGGATTACTTTTTGTGTGTGTACAGTGTACATAAATATTTTTTGTATTCACTTTTTAATTGATTCCTTGCGTATCAGTCATAAAATCTACGACTGATAATTTTGGTTCTGTGGGGTACTTCGGGAGGTGTAATGGTTACAAGCAAGTATTAGTTCTAGTCTCATTAGGTGCTCCATTCCTTCGGCTTTGTGTCACATCGAATCAAGAAAAAGCTTCGAAAATTACTACTTTTGGTTCGGTGGCTGGAAAATCTACGGTCGTAATCTATTCCCTTTGACTGTTGGAGTGGTACTGACTTAAACAGTAGATTTAGTTTTAGGACATGCTCACTTGTCGCGGCAAAATAGGGAAAAGTTGTAAATTTAGACAGATGTTAGTCTTTTTCTAGTTTTAGATTTGATAAAACACTAGGGTCAGGGACGATTATACATATATCTCCCGTAAATAAAAGACAACATTTAGGATTGTCTATGTAGGCATCTAAACACTATTTTTGACAGCAATATATCATTTATCACTCCATCAGTAATACCGAGTTGTATATTTTCTTTCAGTTACAGATATTGAAATTTTTGCAGTTTTGACACGTAATTTTAAACTAAACTAAAAATCTGATGTTTTTTACAGTTTTCTAAAAATGGAAGGACAAGAAAGTGTATTTGCATGGACTGTTCGAAAGTTGTTTCAGTGTTTAAATCAATAGGTAATGAGATGTCACCAGAAATGTAAAATATTTATTTTATAATATGGCGCCATGGGACGTAGTAAGTTAGCCAAATAATAGTCCCGTGAGTTATGTATAGTTTTGAGAACAGATATAAATTCAGTTGAATTAAACGGATTTCAAACATACAAACTCACCAGAACATCGGCCTCAATAAACTCAGAATCGTGAGATTGTTTTATTTTACTGTCAAAATGTCGTGATATTCCTCTTTATTCTTAGGCATCGAGCATCAAAATTAGCTGATTATATATATATATATATATATATATATATATATATATATATATATATATATATATATATATATATTTATATATGAATTTTTGTTGTCGGTCCAAAGAGAGAATAAAAATATTTTTAAATAGTTAGGTCCACGAAGAGTTTTGTATTTTTCAAAATTTATTTATTATCTTTATTATTATTTTGTTCTTACATTCGTTTATTTGTTCAGATTGTTGCTTTCGTCAGAGAACATATATGGCACAAGGCCTTGTTGATAGGGTACTCAATGAGATTTGAAATCACTCGTGTTTGCAGTTTGAATGTGAGTTCAAGTCTCATAAAGTACCCCATTAACAAGGCCTTGTGCGATATATGTTCTCTAACGAAAGCAATAAGCTGGAAATATACACGTATGTAAGAACAAAATAGATAAATTAATTAAAAAATACAAATCTCTTCGTGGACCTACCAATTTTAATATATATATATATATATATATATATATATATATATACACACACTCACACACACACACACACATATATATATATATATATATATATAATTTTGAAAAGTAATGTTTACGAGGTTTAATCAGTAATTCAGTAGCATAACATCATGATTAGCTGAATTCTGGTCTGAAGGTTCCACTGCATAAAATTTCAATTATGCTTTTAGTGGAGGGTTGAATACTTTGACAAGAATGGAGATAATTTTGAAAATAAGTATTTGTTGAATTAAATGCTTTACTCATCTTTAGTCCTCTGAATTATGAGCATTTCCAGGCGTATATAGATTGAGTCGGAAGCTTGCAGTTGGTGTATGTCAACAGCCTGGCGTAAACTTAGCTGGGTTACGATCCCGTCTTGGTGCGTCTCACGTGTCAAACGTCTGAATTTAGTGGACCAGTTCACATACCTTGGCAGCAATATCTCATCGACTGCGCGTGATGTTAACATGCGCATAGAAGAAGCGTGGAATATTATTGACAGGTTATTGATCATATGCAAATATAATATTGGCAGGATATTGATCATATGGAAAACGATATTGACTTGTTATTGATTATATGGAAATATAATATCTCTGATAAAATTAGGGATTTTTTCTTAGCTGTGGCCGTGTCAGTACTACTGTATGATTGTACCACCCAGATTTTAACGAATGCGACTTGAGTTCGAACTTACCTACTTTCAGACGGCAGACGAGCAATTTAGCTTTTACTCAACGAGGATTCCCCGTTTCCGATAAGTGGCTATATGTGTACTACTACGCAAACGGTCAAAAGTATTTGTACACATTCAAAAAATTTTATTTCACATTCTAAAAGTGTTATTTTTAATGGAACAAGTTAATCACCACAATTTTTTTCTATTTTACTAAGTACAAGTCTTTCTGAACCACATTAAATACAAATTAAACCAAAAATCCACGAAAAACTTCTTAAACTTTGATCCATCAAAATGGCTCCTCTGAGGACACTATCATTGTTTCAGAGATTCTTGGCATTCATTCCATGAAACACTGAAGGTAGACTGAAGATAGTTCTGCCAAGCTTTCTCACAAGAGTTGCCAGAGGTGAGATGCACTTGTTTAGCCCTGACTTTTCGCTTTAGTTCATTCCACGCCAGTTCAATGTGATTTAAATTCGCTGATTGCGCCGGCTAAGACATAAGATGAAGGACATGCTCTTCCTTTTTGTTTTTATTGTGCCTCTGGCACAGTTTACTAGCATGCTTTGGGTCATTATTTTGCATATGTACATATCTTTGAGTCACAAACCGCGTCCCTAATGGGATCCTGTGATGCTGCAGTCTGCTTTGATAGCCGGTCTGATCCAATTTGCTCTTCACCGGGTGCAAATCCCCGACTTAAAATAGGTAAAAGCCCCCACACCATAACAGAGCCTCTTCCTTTACGGTAGGTGTCATACAGTGGCTTGCTACTCTTTCACCAACTCCTCGCCGCACATATACCCTCTCATTTGACCCAAAGATTTTGAACTTTTATTCGTCGATCTAAAGGACTTTATTCCAGTACTCTACTGTCCAGACTCTGTACACCTTGTGTAGTATAATTGCGGAAGGATTTCGTTTTGTATATCTTGCCTTTCGGTTTAGTTAGAATGAGAACCTTTCGCTTAGCGCATGGGTTAGCTGCAACATTAACGCAGGTGTCCACGCGTGCGGGGAGAGGATGTGTCATTCAGAGATGTCAAAATAAAAATCCCAGATAGGAATTGTGACAATGGGATGTGGGTGACAACACGCACCGGAAGCATGGGCTGAGGATTTTGGGATTTGAGAAATAGCAGAGAGTTGAGTTCCTGCCTCCGAACGAGAGAGTCGAGATTCAGAGCTGGGCGATGCCAGACGAATTTGGGCGCAACGGGCGCCGCGCGTTAGTTGGGTCGAGAGCAGACAGCATAGAAAGATTGTGTGTGTCTCTCTCTCTCCTCATGTCAAAAAACCTTTAACTCAAAGGTAATAAAAGTTTCGTACCGGAACCAATTTCGTGTTTTCGGATTCCTATATATGTTTATGAACATTTTATGAACATTATGTCTATTTCACATATTCATATATTGGTCGTATTTTAGGTTGGGCGCTATGTTACACTTGGCCAAGTGTAGCCTTTTGAAACTACTTTGCTTCTTCAATAGAGATTTCTTGACAGTAATTCGGCCATATAGACTAGCTTCATGGACTCCTTTCCTCAAAGTGGATGTTGACATTTTTTCTCACGACATTCGTTAAGCTGTGCAGTAATGTTTGCAGCAGTCAGCCTTGTGAGACACTAGCTGGTGACTCTAATGAAATTGACATCAGCAGGTTTTGTAAAACAGGTAGTATCGAGCAAGTATAAGTATAACACAATAGGTGCCCGTGGTGTAATGGTTATCGTCGTAGGGATTGGACACGACGATACAAGTTCAAATCGTTGACGAGACTGATTGCATTTCACATAGCACTAATATGATAACACAATAGTCTAATTTGAGTTCAAGTGGTGGTATAATGTAGCTTTTAGGTAATGTTTTATTCTCAGTACTAAAGAAGAAAGATATCTGGTTATAAGTAAGTAAAATTTGCGACCTTAGTCGAGAGTGACCCGAAGGCTCCCTTTTAATATCTACTACACCGAGGTGTAGGGAAGGGCCCTACTCCATTCCCCGGATTGCTCCACTTTACCCTTGATCCATACCTTATAATGCTGAGTGTTAAACAAGGAGGCAACAAGTACCATTTTTTTGAGTCTTTGGTATAACTCGACCTTGGCTTGAACCCCGGACTCCTGGGCCTTTAGCCGAATACTCTATGTGCTTTTCCAATGGACTGGTTATACTAAGATCAAAGTTACCGAGAAAGAATTGTATTTAGAATAATAAAAAAAAACTTGAAACTTGTTTCATTAAAATAACACTTTTAGGATGAAAAAAAATTCATGTGTCCAAATACTTTTGACTGGTAGGGAATATACATGCATCACCTGGACGCTAAGGAAACACATGAAGTAAAAAGCTTGATGGGAAATAAAAAAGAATTCTACGTGCTGTTTTGAACAAATCCTGAAAGTAACATCCCCCCCCCCAAAAACAGTTGCTATACGACCACTTGCTTCCCATCTCACGAACCATACAAGTAAGACGAGCAAGAGTACTGATGGTGAAGTAATGAAAACTCATTAGTGAAGTTCCTTTAGGGACTCCAGCCCATGAATACGCCAGACCTAGCCGATCAGCGAAGACTTAATTTCTTCAGCTCTGTGTGGACCCTGTAGGATGTTTAGAGGACACTTCAGGGGCAATTAACATTAGGGATGCACGGTGATATATATATATATATATACAGAGAGAGAGAGAGAGAGAGAGAGAGAGAGAGGAGAGAAAGATAGATATATATATACATATACAAAGAGAGAGAGAGAGGAGAGAGAAAGATAGATAGATAGAGAGAGAGAGAGAGAGAGAGAGAGAGAGAGAAAGATATATATATATATATATATATATACAGAGAGAGAGAGAGAGAGAGAGAGAGGAGAGAGAAAGATAGATAGATAGATAGATAGAGAGAGACCTAAAGAGGATGATATAGTGACTCATTTTTCCTAGCAATTTAAGAGTTAAATGGGAAGAAACCTCTTGCGTAAACTATAATTAAGGATAGTCTGGTCACAGGATTTTAACTTTCATGGCATATCAACCTTCTTGGGTTAATTAATGCTAAATCAACTTTTCCAGAAGAACAATAGTGGTACTATTTAACCCATAGCTGAGAAGATAAGGAGGTTAATACTTTTCCCAAGGGTACTTGTCCTAAAGTTACGTAATAGCGCGAGTGGAGTTCGAACTCGCTTACTACGTTTCCGCAGTCCAGCTCTTTAGCCATTACATCACGAGGACACCCTCCGCGGATTTTACTTTTATTAAATCTTGTCATAAAATTTGTTTATTAATACTCGGTTGGTATTTTATCGCATATCAACCCTTTTGTGTTATCCAATGTCAAATCCAATATATATATATTTGTAAGCAAATAATTTGTCAGAAACTTTAAACTATTAGTGAGAGTTTATTTGTTTGACCACAGTTAAATGATTACATTTATTCTCATCCGAAACTAATAATTCTATTCAATATCAGTTATTTGTTTGCGCACAGTTAAATTGTTGTAAGTATTGCTATTTAACTAAAGTAATTCTATATATCAAGTAATCCTATGTAATATAAAAACATTGCACACAGGTGTATGGTTTCAAATAACAAATGATAATGATCCCAAGTAAATGATTGAACAGTTGTCTTTGTCCCACTAACAGGTACGACCAATCCGAGTAAGAGTGGACAGGTGAATAATAGTAATGAAGGGATACTCCACATTTCCCAAAGCATCAGGACTAGAGCCTCAGGATCTGATAGTTTAGTGTCATATCCTGGATAGTTGTTAGGGGTAGGGTCTTACACCTCTGCAGAAGTGCAATCAGCATATTCTAAAGCTCCAGATTTTTATTACTAATTTGACAGATTTTTAGTCGATGTTGCCAGTTACGTAGAAAATTACGAACACCGAAAGAATCTTAAATACTGGGTGAAAGCAGGCTTTACGGATGGGATTTTAGGGTTGTCAGAGCACAAGAGCTTAATAGGGAGAAACACCCCAATGATAAATAATCTGTATATCATAACGATGCATTTATTGAATCATAGCTTTGTGAAATTACGTAGCGTGAAAGCATATGTTTATTTTTACGGTTAAGTCAACTCACTATACACTAATTCATGTTCACGTTTTAATTGCAGCAATAAATACAAGCATGCATATGGACTGTGATTCTGTGAAGAGTTTTAAGATAATCAATGTCGTCAACAGGATAACGTTTATTGCAATTTATTTGATTAGTTATTTGGTTGATGTTTTATGGCATATCAACCCTTGTGGGGTTATTTAATGCTAAATCATACTTATATAAATATGTATGATTTGGAGGTGCCCGTGGTGTAATGGTTAACGTCATAGGAAATGGAAAAGGTGACACGAATTCAAATCCTGGACGAGGCTGATTGCATTTCCCAAAGCACTAAAGCCCTTTGGAATCCAATTATTCTCCCTCCATCTATGGGCAAATAGTAGGGCAGACCTTGTTCTTCGGCTTTGGTTAGGTAGCCAGTCTTGGAGAAGGAAAAGACTGAATTTAAACATGTTAAACTCCGCTCAAAAATTGACCCTGTGTCACATCGTGACCGTGCAGAGAGGTTCCCAAATATATACCTACAAATGATTTGTAAGCAAATTGTTTCGAAGTAATTATTTTTGAACCAGCAAAGTCTGCTAGGGCAGTAGAATACACCGACTGCATCTTTGCAGAAGGATAAGAACACAACAACGAGTGTCCTGGATTTGACACTAAACAATCTGATGGTAAGGTTCCTGTAATGCTAGAGCTTTGGGGAATGTGAAATACCACTTAATTAACATCGCCTCCCGGTACACTTTTGCCCGGCTTGGTTGCACTTGAAAAAGTTTTATGTATGGTTTAAATAGAACTGTTTGACATTTAAACTGTGTGCAAAAAATGATTCATGCTAAATTGAATTGTTAGAAATAAAACTGTTTTTTCCATTTATGTTAGGAGGTCTACCTTTAAAGTAGGTTTTCTAACCCAAGATTTGGAGCTGAAAATCTTGGTGATTTATTCGCCAAATCGATTTGTACGCCGTAATTAACGATATATTTGGTTCCTTCTTAAATAGAAACATTAATATTATACTGTAGAGCTGTTATAACTAGAACTTAACTGATTTACGAGTCGTTTATTATATAGATAACAGGCTCATTGTTCTAGTGGGTAGAGTGTTCACCAATGGTCCAGAAAACCGGGGTTCGATCCCAGGTTGAGTCATATCAGATACCTTCTTGATTAACACTCAGCATTATAAAGTACGTATCAAGGGTAAAGTGGAGCAATCCAGGGAAAGGAGTATCGTTTTCCCCTACACCTCGGTGTAGTAGCTATTGAAAAGGGAGCCTTCTGGTTGCCCTTGACTATGGTCACCAATTTTACTTTACTTATCTCATAGGTATGATTAGGATGATCATCGCTAGCTAATGTGTGCATTTACTTTTGATATGAGATTAATTCAAATGTTACAATTTCTTATGATAAAACTTCATTTTCTCTCAGCGGAAAGATATTAAAAAACGTATTGGCCTACATGTCAATGCACATAAAACTGAATATATGTGTTACAACCAAACAGGCGATATTTCCACACTAGATGGAGCCTCTCTGAAACTAGTAGACAAATTCACCTACCTAGGAAATAGCGTCTCATCAACCGAAAAAGACATCGACACACGACTAACGAAAGCATGGATAGTTATCGATAGGTTCTCGCTCATATGGAACTCAGACCTGACCGATAAAATGAAACGCACGTTAGGTTTTCTAAGAAGAAACTAGACGGCAATTACACAAGAATCTTGAGAGCAATATAGAACAAGTCCTGGCGACAACACCACACAAGACACCAACTATACAGCCACTTGCCTCCCATCACGAAAACTATACAAGTTAGACGAACCAGACACGCAGGACACTGCTAGAGAAGCAAGGACGAGCTCATAAGTGATGTACTCCTATGGACCCCCGCATATGGTCAAGCAAAAGCAGGACGACCAGCTCGAACATACATACAGCAGCAATGTGAGGATACGGGATGTAACCCTGAAAACCTGCCATAGGTGATGAATAATAGGGAGAAGTGGCGAGAGAAAGTCAGGGATAACCGTGCTGGCGGCATGACATGATGATGATGATGATGATGATGAATAATTTCGTTGTTTTTGTTTGTGATATATTACTATACGGTATGTTATAATAAATTAGTACAGTGAATGAAATAAGGATTTATGGCGGTTCCGTGTAGCCATGTAATTCTAATACATGTCCATTACTACGAGGTTCAAGAAGGCATTGCTATATGAAGGGAATATGAGACCAATACTCAGTGATAAAAAAAAAATGCGTCGACTAAACCAACACCTGCGTGTCGCACAAACATACGTTTTCTCATATCTCACTGTTTTTCTTCATCTCATTTCGCCTTAAACTTCATCTCACCAGCCTGAAAATATCCGGTTTCCTTAATCCCATCATTGCATTTTCTACAACAAATTATATTCCTACGTATCTAATGTTTTACGCTCCGATGAGATGATTGAAAAACAAGGGCCAACGTTAACCCTCTCTGCTGACTGTACCGGCCTAATAGTAATGATATTATTGAATATAAACAGATTAGACGTGCGAAGTTATAATCAACAAAAATGAATAGAAGGAGAAAAGAAGAAGGTGTATGAACTGAGAAAGAGGATAAAATAGATAAATAAATATAACAAGTTTTTTTTAAACAAAAGAAAAAAGACACTAAGATAGTAAAAAGAAAAATCGAGTGAAACAAGAAAGAAAGAGACAAAGTAAGTAAGAGCACAAATGGATGAATAAAGAGACTTAGAAAGTGATAAAAACTAGAAAGAATGAAATCGAGTTAATCGAGAATGAAAAAAGACAAAAATGATTATAGTGAAAGAGGAAGGAAAGAGACAAACATTGTAGATGTAATGAATAAAAGAAGAAAGAAATAATTAATGAAAGAAAGGAATTACCCATGAAAGAATGTGTTAGCCCAAGAGAAAGAAAAAGAAACGAAGAAATATCGACGAAGAAAGTAAGAAAAACATGAATAAATAAATAAACAAATAAATAAAGACACAAAGAAAATGTTAAGCAAAAGATAACAACTGTGAAAGAAAGAAAGAAAGAAAGAAAGAAAGAAGGAAAGAAAGAAAGAAAGAAAGAAAGAAAGGAAGATAATGTTAGGTAAAAACAAATGAGAGTTAATGAAAGAAAGAAAGAAAAACAACGGTAGGCAAACACAAATGAGAAAGAAAGAAAGAAGGAACGAAAAAAAGAACGAAAGAAAGAAAGAAAAAGTGTGTTAGGCAAATCAAATGAGAAAGAAAGAAAGAAAAACAATGGTAGGCAAACACAAATAAGAAAGAAAGAAAGAAAGAAAGAAACAAAGAAGAAAAATGATGTTCGCCAAAGCCAAATGAGAGTTAGAGAAAGAAATAACGAAAGAAAGAGAGAAAGAAAGAAAGTTAGGTAAATATAAATAAATATTAAAGAGTAAAAAAAAAAAAACGTTTTAGGCAATAAAAAATAAATAAATTAATAAAAGTAAAAAGAATGAAAGTAATGAACAAAGGAAGAAGAAATAAATATAATCCACTAATCAATGCACAAAAGAAATAAAAAAAAAATTAGAATGAATATCAAGAAAGAAAGAACAGCAAAAAGAAAAAGCAATATATAACAAAGAAAGAAAGAAAGAAAGAAAAAAAAGAAAGAAAGAAAGAAAGAATTAGGGCTCAAAGAAAAAAGAAGGAAAGAAATTCTAAACAGCAAAAGAAGAAAGAAGGCAAACGATTTAGGCAAGAAAGAGAAAAGAAAGTAACGGAGGAATAAAAGAATAAAACTAGTTGAGAAAAAAGAAGAAAGAAAGAAGGCAAGAATTAGGCAAGAAAGAAAGAAGACTGAATGAAGGATTTTAAGAAAGAAAGAATTCAGAGAAAAGAAGAAAGAGTGCAAGAGAATTAAGCAAGCAGGAAAAAGGAGAGTAAGAACGAAGTTAAGAAATAAAAAGTTAAGAAAAAAAGGGAAAAAAATGAAAGAAGAGAATTAGGCAAGAAAGAAGAAATAAAACAAAAAGAATGAAGGAAGCGAGTGAGAAATAAAGAAAAACAAAGTATAGTTTAGAATTAAAGGTAGGAAATAAACATTGAAAGACTGGTAAAAAGAAAGAGCGATATCGAAGATAGAAAGAAAGAAAGAAAGAAAAAGAGAGGAAAAAAAAAAGAAAAATGATAGTGAAATAGATAAATAAAGAAAGAATGATAGAGAAAGAATTAGGCAAGGAAAAAGAAAGTAAGAAAGAAGTTAAGAAAATTTTTAAAAGTTTAGAAGAAAAGAGAAAAAAAAAAGGATTAGGCCACAAAATAAAAGAAGGAGTTAAGATATAAGAAAGTCAAGAAGAAAGGAAGAAAAAGAGGATTAAGAAAGAAAGAAAGAAAGAAAGGAAAAAAGGTTAGGCAAAACAGAAAAAAGAAAGAAAGAGTTATGAAATATAGAAAGTTGAGAAAATAAAAGAAAAAGAGGATTAGGCAAGAAAGGAAACAGAAAGTTAGAAAGATGTTGAAAAATCAAGAAAGTTAAGAAAAAAAAGGAAGTAAAAGAGGAAAAGGCAAGAAAGAAAATAAAAAGAAAGAAAGAAGTGAATAAAGTGAGGAAGAAAGAAGAGAATTTGACAAGAAAGAATAAAAAGGAAGTTATAGAATTACCAAGAAAGAAATAAAGAAAAAAAGCAACAAACCTGAACTTCGGTTTATCAAAATCTAGCCAACTCCACCTCAGCTAATTCCTTACATCAGTCGTTAACACTGCCACCATCTCGAAAACTCATTTATTTTGCCTGGAACGAAGAAACTGATACCATCCTTCAACACATTTTCTTGTAGGAAGTGGAGTATCGAATCTGGCTTGGCCCCAAAGTGGAGTCACGCGATTTGTAAGTGTAGACACCAATTACTTAGTTCTTGTTGAACGCAAGGGCTTCAAGTGACATTTTCTATACAGGTTTTTAATTTTTGTTTTTACTTGTTTCTCTTCTCTTTAAAAATCTCAACTTATTCCTAACTGGGTTTATTTGGTTCGGCTTTGAGAATTGTTCTCCTGAGAAAAGAAATCTTTGGATGTTTACACTTCATAAGTAAGTAGCATGATCACTGCTTGCTAATGTGTGTATTGGTAATTTGATGAACGTGCACACGACTACGTAGCCTTAAGGTAAGGTTTAGACGGTTAGTCATGAAACTATTGAAGCTATTCCGTTAGTTCAATTCTCACCGAGTACCTTATGATTTGAAGCATTGGCCAAACTAATCTTAGTTAAGCACGAATGCCTCACTGTAGGGTACAAGTAAGTTAGTCTAACAATTTTAATTATTGGCCTAGTGGGTTAGAGTGTTCAGCAATGGCCTTGGGGCCCTGGGTTTAATCTCAGGTCGAGTCATTCCGAAGACTCAAAAATGTTACTGGGTGCCTTCTTGCTTAACACTCAAAATTATAAGGTAAGGATCAAGGATAAAGTGGAGTAGTCCAGAGAAAAACGTTGCTCCCTACACCTCTTTGTCGTAGCTAATGAAAAGGGAACCTTCGGGTCACCCTCGACAACTGTCATCAACTTTTTTATTTGGTTCAGTCCTCACTGGCCGCTTCACATTTTGGAACACGCTTAATATAAACCCGAGGAGTTCCGTGAGGTTAAGACAGTTACATATGTTTCTGTAGAGGTGTGTATAACGTAACGGTCATCGTCCTAGTAAATGAAATTAGCGACAAGAGTTCAAATTTTGGTCAAGGATATATTTGTATTTTTATTTAACTTCAGGCTAACACTCATAGAAAAGCACGTGTCTATTAGCCAAAGGTAATTAGCAGAGCAGATTGGGTTCGTTTGTTAGTCTGAAAGAAAGAAAACTTAATTCTAACAACTTTTACTCCACTTAAACATGGACCTTGTGTCATATCTTATTCAGGGAGGGGTTGGATAAATACATAGATATGTTTTTCTATTCGGCTATAGAGTTAAATCTCAGGCAAAAATTGATTTTTTGTCATATACTATTCATGAATGAGGGGTTGGATAAATACATAGATATGTTTCTCTCGTCAGTGTTTGAGAAGAGTTAAATGTCTGGCAAAAATCTCGAATAACCGTTTTTCCTGGTAAGCAAATTCCCCTTTCTTGTATCATTATTAGCTTCGTACCTTCTAGCTTCTTACCGTATTAAGCTAAGGTTAATAAATAACCGGGTGTTAACGTCAATCAATTTTCTAGTTTCGCATAAATTTTTTAACGAAATTTTACCAATTATTCGACGGGAAATTTTGAACAAGGTTTATGCCCAATCTGTGACTGGTATTTGCCGTTTTCTAGATAAATATATAAACGTTTCTTCAAAATTCTGAAAAAAAACACTATTTGAAAAAATTAATTCAGTTCAACAACATATTTTCTTCAAGAAGATAACACCTTCATCATGCCGTACTTTATGAATTTAATCGAGGAAATGATTCAAACGTAGCAGCAAAATGCATTAAAAACACATGGGGAGTTTATTGTGTGTGAAAAACAAGTAGGGGATGGTTTTCCAATTTCAGGAATAGTTAATTCAGTCTAAAGGAACAGCTAAGAGAAGGTCGCCCAAAGGACTTGATTCTCAAATACCGAGAACAGCTGTTGAAAATAACCCTAGCATTACAGGTTGGGAACTCAGCGAGCCCTTCGATGTAAACCATGGGGCTGTCGACCGCAATATAAAAAGGCTGGAGAGAATGTCAAGAGTTGGAAAGGGGGTTCTGCATGACCTGTCACCTGGGAATCGCAAATAAAGACATCATTGCATACCCGTCAGCTTCAAACGCATTTTTGGTTGGTTGGTCGGTTGCTTGCTTGCTTGCTTGCGTTTTATGTCATATCAATCTTTGTAGGTTATTTAACACCAAATCCATTTTTATGCAAATAGTTAGTTGTATTTCAAAAAATCCAATTTAGTATGAGTACACAGTATATACGTCAAAAACCTTTCTATTCCAAGTTATTCAGTTTATTGAAAGAGTTTTAATTCAGCTAATTCAGTTTTGTATGAGCGCAGATTTTGTTAACATATAGTTAAATGTCAAAAACAGTTCAATATTAAACAATTCAGTTTACTGTGAGAACAGTTTCAATGTCAAAAACAGTTCCATTTCAAACAATTCAGTTTAGCATAAGCACGCAGTCTAAATGTAAGCACAGTTTGTCAAAAACATTTCCATTTCAAGCTATTCAATTTAGTCAAACAGTTCTAATTCAAACAATTCAGTTTAGGATAAATATGCATTTAGTTCTATTTAACCCATAGATAGGGCCCTATCAGGTGCTACTATTTCGGGCCAGAGTGAACCTGGGAGCGATTGCAATGAAGGAGTACTCCATATCCCCTTATTTTTCAGCAGTACTGGAACCTCACCATCAGATTGTTATCTATGACACTCATTGTGGTATGCGTTTCACCACTCTGCAGAGAAGCAGTCGGTGTATTCTACAGCCTCAGCCGACTGGGCAACGAATTTTTGGACAGAAGTATTTATCTGGATGAATGAACCGTGTTATACCACAATGTTAAATGAAGACATCAGAGGCCTTGTCGTTGTGCAAATATAGCTTATCACCCTAGAACGGGCCTGCATTAAAGAAGTTTATCCTGACTGTTTGGCGGTATATGCAAGGAGTCATTTATTACGAACTTTTTAACAAAAAGCAATCACCGTCAAAGTTAATTGTTAAAAGCAGATGTGGACATCCTATAGAAAAATGGGCTGGGTAAAATGCTTCATTCACTGTGATAACCTTAATCGTTTTAACTGTCATTTGGTTCTTTGCAAAGCCATTTGTATGAACTTAGACTAAATTAAAATAAAATGTTTGTCTCTTCAACTGAAAACCAAGGGAATTTTCTCCGTAAGCGTTAAAACGCTCATCGACTGATGGGATAATTTTAGTAAAAACAAGTGAATTTGCTTATAATTAAACATATCAATAAAAACTTATTTTGTTTTGTCAGGGGAACAATCAGAAAGAATTTTCGCAACAATATCAGAAGTTAAATACCCACAGATAGTTCTTGTCTCATTGGGTGACCCATTCATTTGGCCTTGTGCTAAATCGAAGTAAAGACCTTCGTAAAATACTACGGATAGTTCTTGTCTTTAACGTTGTCATAATCATCCTTTTTTTCATGACAGACTTGTTATTTGTAGTCGTTTGACCTCATCATTATGTGATTTTAGGCAAGTCCATTTTGTGTATCACACTACATGTAAAATGATAAATAAATAAAATGTTCTTTATTGATAAGCTGTCTTGTGCCACTCGTTTAATTTTTCGAAAGTTCGTCTTGTTTGAAAGTAAACAAAAAAATATTGAAAAGTGGATTTGATCTTAGTGAGATTCTCGACAAAATACGGTCTAATTAAACTTTAACTTATTTTTTGTGCGCTTTGAATAAAATATTGACTCAGAAGCTTAACTATCAGATTATCTTTACTGAGTTCAATATTCATTGCATTATTCTTACAAATAGACTTTCGCAAAAGAAAACTACGTACACGAACATGAATATATACTCACAGCTATCGGACTCTATCAAGTGATACTCGAAAGCGTTGATATATATCAAAAGGTCATCAGAAAGATGAAAAGTGTATAAACAGAAAAAAAATTTCGAACCTGTTGAAAAATAGCTGCCGGAGACATGTTTTTCCCTTACCTGAAAAATAATGATAAAAAAAGTTAGTAAAATTAAGTTAACAGAAATCATGAAAGGTGTTTAAATGAAAACAATTGTTAAAACTTATTAAAACATGAAAAAATTACGGTTTAATTGTAAACAGTCTCCAAAGATTAGATATCCATAGTAAATTTAGTGCCAAATCCTTTTTGGTAATAATACAAGTTCTAAGCGAATAGTTTGTTTGTCTGTTTGTGTTAAAACAACTTGCAAGAGCTGATATGCTCAAACACAATTTTTCTTATCTAACTCTAATAATTCGGTTTATTATTAATCATTTGTTTGCACACAGTTAAGTGTTTTTTTAAGCATCACTATTTAACATTCATAATTGTATTGTTATCGTCGTAGGAAATGGACACGGCGACACGAGTTCAAATCCTGGACGAGACTGATTGCATTTCACATAGCACTAATACCCTTGGGAAAGGTATGAATCCAATTATTCTCTCTCCATATTGGGTAAATAGTAGGACAGACTGGATTCTTCAGCCTTGGTTAGGCAACTAGTCTATGAGAAGGAAAACTCTGAATTCAAACTGTTAAACTCCGTGGAAAAAATGACATTGTGTCATATCCTGCCCGGGCGGAGGGGTTGGGTAAATAGGATAATTGTATTAATCAAGTATTTCTATTCCATATCTTTGGGAGGGGTCTTACTCCTCAGCAGAGGTGAAATCGGTGTATTCTAGAGCCAAGACTCTATATGGAATACACCGATTATATATATGTATATATATATATATTTTAATTCTTTGTTTTATATCAATTCTAAAATTCTGACGGTTTGAGAAAACTCCAGATGATACAATTTGTAAATAAAAAATTCTACACAAACTGATGTTTGGTAAAAAATGCCATATAAAAAGACAAAAATATAGCAACATTCGTACTGATTAAAAATAATCAACCAATATCACAATTGTCTTTATTGGGAATCCTTTTGAGATTAGGCTTCTTAATCAGAGAATTAATTTTTTAAATAAAAAAAAAATTAATTTATTGTGGACTTTTTGTCCTCATCTTGATAGTTTTTTGTTGTTGTTTCTTTTCAGTACGTTTCGGCCAAATTTCACCTCTGGCCTTCTTCAGGTGATTAACAGCGAATTTGAATAGGAATGCTGAGTCTTGTAACTGTATCCCCAGTAATTAGTGCCTTCCATAGACAATTACAATAAAGACTATTACAAATTCGGTACGGGCCCGACTATGGAAGATTAGGAGAACAAATGATTGGATTTATAAGACCGAAAAATCCAACCTTGATCCCCCTTCGGGGCCCGTGGCGCAGCGGTTAGAGGCGTTGAGTCTCTACGGTTACAGGTGAGCATTGTCAGAAGATAGCGGTTTCAATTCCTACCCAAGCCGGTCAGAGGTTTACTTGGTCCAAAATGTGGTGCGATAGACAACATGGAAGGCAGTAATTACTGGGGATACGGTTATAAGACTCAGCATTCCTATCCGAGGTCGCGGTTAATCACCTGAAGAAGGCCAGAGGTGAAATTTGTCCGAAACCTAGTGAAAATAAAAAAAAAAAATACCAAGATGAGGACAAAAAGTCTGCAATAAAAAAAAGAATAAATTAATTCTCACAATATCGCAATGCCTTGTCAAAAGAAAAAAACACCGAACGAATACTTTAAGCTAACAAGTAGGAATGTTCAATACATTAAATAGAGCGATATATATTTATATATATATATATAGCTAACCCCAGCATCACATCTCTTTTTCATTTAGCAGTAAATAAACACAAAAAAAAAATAACTGGTAAAACATTTTGCATTTTTAACTGAACTTCCTTTCTCAAAGGAGATATATCAAATTATTAAAATTAACAGTATAATTTTTCCGAGTTTCGCTGAGTAAAGTATAAAGAAATAACCCGACAATGAGGAAAAATTATGAAATTCATTGACAAAAAATTAGAATTATTATTTAATTGCCTCTTTTTGAGCGTTTACATCAGGTTTAGTAATTTCAGTCATGGGTTTCCGCAACTTCAAAGCAATATTCATTTACAAGAGGACCCAACTTTCCCAAATGTCAGTTAATATATTTTTTTTATTGTTAGATGGACCCTTCTCAATAATTTACGTCTAATCTTTTATAAGTGTTACGGATAAATATAAAGACGATGTGAATATTCTCACAGTGGGCTAATTCCATAATTTAGGTAGCGTTATTATGACAAAATGCTATTGTATAACACGTATGGAACATTGTCTGCTATGTTAGATATTCATCAAAATATATTTCTACTCACATATAATCTTTCTGTATTACTTACATGAAATATACAAGCATTTTCATACATACGCAACGAAAAGCCATACTCCCAATATATATATATATATATATATATATATATATATATATATATAGCTTGATATGAATCATGCAAGAAATGTCTGAGGCCTAAGGCATATGACATATTCCTCATCGTCTAAAAATATTTTTGTTTATCTGATTGAATACTCTAAATATAAAAATGAATCTTCACGAAACATCCAAGTGATTGATGTCTAACTTAAGTCACAAGCTGTCGAATGCTGCAGCGTTGTAAGATCCTGAGATACTTATGCTATATGTCAACTGGATACAACACTCCCATCATAAAAACGAACACCCCAGGTCACATCTTGTCAGTACGAAGGTCTATCAAGAAGTGCCTTTCATATCAGCAGTACCCACTTTGTGAAAGCGGTCTTCACGCTGTGTTTTAATGTGTTGCTCGCTAGCACTTATGGAGATGCCCCCGAGGAAAGTACGTTTGAAGATTGATCGTCACTCTGTCATCGGAACAAATAATTTCGGTGGAATTGTTGTGTACATGAAAGAAACACACTTTGATTTATTCATAGAGAGTATCGAGCTTTTTATGCTACCCTAAAAGCCATTTTCTGTCATCTATTCCGTGTTTAGCAAGGGGCTTGCTCCAGCTTTGAGATACATGTTCTGCGACAGATAGATAAGAAAACAAAATTATGATTTCTAACGCTGTCCAAAAATACTAGACTGCTTGAAAAGAAACATTTTTACGGAAACGATGCCTGGTAAAGAAAAACTAACGGTAAAATCTCGTTCTCGAATTTACTCTTAATATAGCTGTAAAATATAATGTTATTTTCTGACCTATCACCACCATGATTTTCAACGTCTTTGTAAGCCGAATATATTCTGAGATTTCTGCAAGAGTGATTGGCAAGAAGAGTCAAGAGTTCAATCCCCGCTGGGACTGGTATGAGAAAGTAAAAATTGCATGGTTACTTTCAGTTTGGTTCTGGTCAGTCACAGGGTATTTTGAAAGTTTTACTTAAATTCTATGAGTTAACTGTCGAGTTCTTGACAAGAAGATAAAGAGTAAACAAATCTACGACTTATCAGAAATCGCTTTTAATTGGGGACTTTTCCTTATACATGAAAGAATCACATTTTCTTCCATTGATATTACCCATAAAGCTCGAAGCAAGTACTCCTTTTTGTGAGACAATACTATAGAAGAGTGGCATTGAATAAAATTTAAGTATTTTTTCGAAACGCTACGGGTTTGTGGTCTCCTTCCTACTGTCGATGGCATGTGACAAATTTGAGATCATTATTTGATTTATCTTTGGCTTTGATGCAGAATATTCTAATCTGTCTGGACACTTATAATGAACTGCTGTCAAATACAATATTTATCTCGTTGTTTCTTTTTTTAAAAAAAGTATTTATTTGAATCAGATATTTCATAAACCATCATTTTGTGCTAATTAAATCGTATTTGTTCATATAGCTGTCACTTACATTTGCATGAGTTTACATGTTTTTTTCGAAGTATTCGATTTATTATTTTTTTCCTTAGTGGATTGATTTATTGATTGATTTTTAACGTCATTTGAACATGTCTAGCATTATTTTATACATAGAGGTTAGGGAATTGCATTCATTGTACATTTACATTCACATTTTTGTGTAGTCGTTTCTTAAGAGTGTTTTTAACACATAGTCTTATGATATCAAGGGTTCTTATTTAATACAAATAATCTGCATTCATTGCCCAGTCGGCTGGGGCTGTTTGAATACATCGCTGGCATATCTGCAGAGGGGTCAAACCCCTTCAAACGAGTGTCCGGGATATAACATTGAACCATATAAGCCCGATCGGCTGGGGTTGTAGAATATACCGACAGTATTTCTGCAGAGGGGTAAGACTCCACCACCAACGAGTGTCCTGAATAGGACACTAAACAATCTGATGGTAAGGTTTCAGTAATGCTGGAGCTTTGGGAAATGCGGAGGTCCCAGGTTCACTTTGTCTGGAGTGGTAGCACCTGATAGGGTCCTATCTATGGGTCAAATAAGACTAAATTGCGTACTTTTGCTAAACTGAATTGCTTGAAATAGAACTGTCTTGGCATTTAAACTGCATACTCATCCTAAACTGAATTGTTTGAATTAGTACTGTTCATTTGTATAAAAAATAACCTACAAAAGTCGATATGCCATAAAGCCAAACAAACAAACAAACAAAGAAACAAACATAATTTGGATACAGTAAGATTTTATACACAACTGTGCACTTTCGACTAATTATTTCTATTTGATTTTATCCATATTTATATACTCCATTTGTTTGTACACAGTTAAATGTTTTCAAGTAACTAATAATAATTATCATCATGTCGTGCTTCTAGCACGGATTTCCAAGACCCTTTCACGCCAACCGTCTCTATCGTCCATCACTCCCGGCATGTCTTCCAGGCTACATCCTGTATCGGCACGGGGCTGCTGTAGATAGGTTCTAGCTGGTCGTCTAACCTTTGCTCGTCCATGTGAGGGGTCCACAGGAGTTCGTCTCTTGTAAGTTCGTCCTTACTTCTGTGTGTTACAATATCGGAAACGAATAATTTTAAAACAATTGTATTTGACTAATGGATATGACCCTAATAAGTATTACCTCTCCGAATAAAAGCTGGCTTGTGAATAATGATAATGAAAGGGTATTCTACACACATCGGATTTAAAGAACTGGAGTCTTGACATAAGATGCAGTTTAGTGTCATTCACGGGATATTCTTTTTTCAATGGTCATATATCTCTTCAGGGAAGACAGTCATCGTATTCTAAGCTCCGACATCAGGGCAGTTTTGTATCTTTGATTAAAGCACGAGCTTTTAATCGTCCTCTTAGAGTCAGATATGTTCATTATGTTAGGTATGACACGAAAAACCACCGGAAGTGAGTCTCTCGTTTTAGAGTTCTCAAGAGTCTCGAGTACCCTGCATTGCCATTACTCCCAGGTTGACTCGAACACGAAGTCGTGTTACCTATTAGGGTCCCATCTAAATTGGTTTGAAAATTCTTAGTTTTCGATTTGAAAACGTGAAACCAGAATGTGTGTACAGAAATTATTAAAATCTAATGAAAATATCTGCACTTAAAGCGATATAGTTATAATTACGATCAGGCATTCAAAAATGAATATATTTTGGCATTAAATATCCCATAAGGAGTTGAACTGCCATTAAACAAATCATCAGATTAGTATACACTGAGTACATCTCTGAATAGGGGTAAGAACTCTCTCCCCTCAATGAGTGTCTTTGATATGACACTGAACAATCCGATGGTGAGGTTCCAGTAATGCCAAGAGCTTTGGGGAATGCCGAGCATCCTATCATTGCTATCGCTCCCAGGTCCACTCTGGCTCAGTGTGGTAGCACCTTATGGGGTCCTGTTTATGAGTCAATTAGAATTAAACTGCTTATTTATTAAATAGAACTGTTTTGATATTTAAACTGCGCACTGAATTGTTTGAAATAGAACTTATTTGATATTAAATGGAGTTCGAACTGACTTACAATAATGTCAGAGTTCCATATGTTAACCACTACGCTTCGAGGACTCCGAATAGATTTGGTTCATTTGTTTAAAAGACTATCAACTCTTTATGGGTTATTTATATTTATGCTGAAATTTGATTCCTTTACAAATGTTTGATTGTAAACGTAATTATATATTCTTTTTCATTGAATTCTTTTAAGATGTCGCTTATAAGTTCGTCCTTACTTCTTCCCAGCGTATCATGTTCGTCTTACTAAGTTGGTTTGTGAGATGAGAGGCAAGTGGCCATACAACTGCTGTTTTGTGGAGAGCTTCTTCCAGGATTTGTTCAAAACGGCACGTGTCATTCTTCTTTAGTTCCCATTTGGCTTTTTCTCAAAGTGTTTCGTGAGAGCCTGGGCGGTTTAACATAGAGTAGGACTTACATGGCCAAAGCTAATTTAAAACAAAGAAATCTTCAATCTGCGTTTACCGAAAACCTAATGCATCATTCTGTTTTATCCAAACCCTGCAGTAGGGATTTGGATCGAGCAGATTAATTTGCAAGAAGTGCTAGATCAACTGCGTAGTCTGAAGAATTCTTTTAACAAAAGCAAAATATGTTTTTAAAGAAAGCTTTTCCATAAATATAAAGTCTGCATTGTTTGGAACTGGTTAATGGCAAAACTTACTTTATTGCTCCACAAATATTTGTTGTGGGGGTTATGAAAATGGTCGCATAACGGGCTGTAAAGGAGGTTATACTAATAAATTTTCTGGGGCATAGAAGATCCATCATTATTGATTTCTTTGAATGAACTTCAACTGTAAACAGTGCTTCCTATTGCCAGTCCTTTGGCAATATTTACATTATTTATTGAATGGCCAAATATTATATATATATATATATATATATATATAACGATGTTTGTTGTTGGCCCAAATAAAGAATAAAAATACATTTAAAAATATATTTTAAAATAGCTAGGTCCACGAACGGATTTGTATTTTTGGGATTTATTTATTTTGTTCTTACATACGTGTTATATATGTGTTTGTTTCCAGCTTGTTGCTTTCGTCAAAGTACATCCGTGTTATATATGTGTACACCCGTATATACTTTGACGAAAGAAACAAGCTAGAAACATACAAATATATAACACGTATCTGAGAAGAAAATAAATAAATTAAAAAAATACAATTCTTTTCGTGGACCTACTTACTTTAATATATATATATATATATATATATATATATATATATATATATATATGTGTGTGTGTCTTTGATACAGCTATATATTAACTTTTTAACAGTAAATCTATATATTTGTAAAAGAATACAAAAAACATTTTGTACAAAGAGCCGCTTCAAGACTGATTAAAAGTTTTTCTGTGTGCATTAAATCGTTTTTTTGTCTTCTGTATAATGTTCCTATTTCTGTATCCATAAAATGCATACAACTATATTACGTATTTATAAAACTTGTTTCATCACATCATTTTTTTCTTATCTCTGTTGAGTATCACAGGTTTTTTTTATGTTAGTTTGCTCTGTGTCCTGCTTTATCGCCAGTAGAAAACGACGACGGCACTATGGCAGATGGATAAGACCCCTAAAACGATGGTACCTGTTAACCGAAGGTAGTGACTCATAATACTTGGGGAGAGATGCTGATGGCTTACTCGGCAGCGAAAGTGGCCAAGTGAACTTCAACACTCCACGTTGGGTTTTACTGGGCTGACGGAATGGTACCCGGAGAAACCGAATCCGATCAATAGGCTGATCAGGTCAAGTCCTTGATACTAAATCATTTTCCCGACCACATTCTTCAAATTGCCCTAGTAGCAAACAAGCAACAAGCGATTTTGATATTAAAGATAATAGATGGTGGTAGCTGATGGTTAATTACGTTGGAAAAAACATAAGATTTCTGACTATGGCACTAAACAGATGGGAGTTTATGAAAATACCATCACTCTCAAGTCATTGTATTTGTGGGAGTAACTGTTGGGGTCCTATCTATGGGTTAAATAAAAATATCCAATCATTTACCAAGGTCTATTATTATTGTTTATTATTTGGAACCATGCAACTATGTAAAAATTGTTCTTAATAAATAGGAATACTTGATAAATATTATAGATAAAAAGAATAACTAATGTTAAATAGCAACACTTGAAACAATTAAACAGTGTGGAAACAAATGATTAACATTTGATAGAATTATCTGCTTTCGATAGTTAATGGTTTCAATTCTGTATGAAAACCAATGATTTATATAAGATATTTTTTTTATCATACAACGTGTGAAAGTACGTGCGATACCCTAACCTCATTAGCCGCCAACCAGGGTGATAACAAAGTTTCGGTAGCTCAAGGCGGTACTGCCACTCCTGGCGCTACCGAGCAGCTTTTGCCACCGGATATGGTATTTAAAAGAAATGTATATCTATGTATACACAAGATCAACTAAAAGCAGATATTACATTGAACGTTCGTTCATCTTCATTTTGGTGCAGTTTGTGATTTAAAAATGCGTTTACTTACGGATATGGTTTCCATTCTGTATGAAAACCAATGATTTATATAAGATATACATATATATATATATATATATATATATATATATATATATGTATTAGCAATATTTAAAATAATTTAATAGCAAACAAATGGTTAACGTTACATTGAATTATGTGCAAACAATTTAGCTTGTGTAAAAGCTAAATTGTTTGCACATAATTCAATGTAATGTTAATCATTTGTTTGCAGTTAAATTATTTTAAATATCTTAAATTATATTAAATATTTTAAATTATTTTAATTCAAGTTACAAACCATTCGCTTACAAATTATATATATATATATATATATATATATATATATATATATATATAGTTCCACTAAGATATTTGTATTTTTTATTTATCTCGTTCTTACATTTGTGTATGTTTCCAGATTGTTGCTTTCGTCAAAGAACAAATTTAGCACAAGACCATATGAATGGGGTACCCAATGAGATTCGAACTGACTCAGGTAGGTTTGTTTGTCGAATGTTTTTCAGGTTTTCTCTTTTTTCTCTCTTGAGATAAATAACCCAAAAAAAAAAAAGAAAAAAATTACATATATATGTTTACATATAAATACACACACACACATATATATATATATATATATATATATATATATATATATATAAGTGTGTGTGTGTGTGTGTGTCTCTATGTGTCTGTGTATTTGTAAAATAGGAATTTGGCATTAGATAATGTACAAATCAGAAATCAGCCATTAGTCAAGGTTAAATCCATTTTTCTTCCATGGCCAGCAACATATAAGATGTTCACAAGTAAATACTGAAAACGAAATTTGCACATTTGAAAAAGATGGAAGAAGAATATTTTCTAGAAGACTTGCAAGCTCATTGGTTGAAAATTCCTGGCGCCAAACTCTAGTTAATTCGTCTTGTCAGGATACGGTTAGTTGAAGCCAATCAGACGACTGACATCATGTAAATTAGTTCATTACAGAGTGTTTGCCAATAGCATTATGAATATTATAGTGGATTTGATCATGAGAACAATAAAGATTATTTCCGACAAAAAAAGACGTCCATGAAGGAATTGGTCAAGATGGCATCATACAATTTCTGTTCATGTGAATATCAACTTGAAAAAAAATTGCAAATAAGCCTAATAGAAAGGAGAAGATGCTTTTACTGTCTTTCAACCATGAAAACATACATCCCAAAAATGAAATCCTGTGAGACATCAAAGATGTATCTCTCTAAAGCAGAGAAAAAATGAACCGGATTCGACTTGCAACGAATTCTCAGTTGGGGTTTTCTTGATGTGCCAAGTGCTTCTAAACTTAATAACTGTAATGGTTTCTGCCGTTGGGACTCGCCGACAATCCTCTTTCTTCTATTCTATGTATATGAATAAATCAAACATTCTGTTTTCTTTTTTTTTTCGTTTCCTTTCAACTACAAGATGCGGCAGAAATATCCCTACACATTTTAGAATGTTACTTGTGTGGTAAAAGTAAATTTAAGTAATTGCTAATGATATTTTGCTAATGATTTACATTTTTCTTTTCAGACACGTATAGTTATGCTCATAACTTCACCTGCTTTCTTACAAAATTGCTACACAGAGAGCTTTTCGAGCTCAATTCAAGTTAAGTCGGATTGCTGCTGTTATAGATAGAATTTTCAACTCTTAACAGTATAGATTCTCTATGAGGAAGCTTCTGGGTTTGTGCATCCGTTTGTTTTTCAAAACAAAAAAACAAAGTCAGATCTAAATGAGCAGATTATTTGTATGAATATTTAATCATATTTACCAACCCCTCCGCTCGGGCAGGATATGACACAAGGTCGATTTTTAATTCAGAGTTTTCCTTCTCGTAGACTAGTTGCCTCACCAAGGCTGAAGAACCTAGTCAGTTGTACTATTTACCCATAGCTGGAGGGAGAATAATTGGATTCATACCTTTCTCAAGTGCTATGTGAAATGCTATCAGTCTCCTTCAGGATTTGAAATCGTGTCGCCGTGTCCATTTCGTACGACGATAACCATTACACCACGGGCACCTCCATGAATATTTAATTGATCCAAAAGACGGATTAATTCATCTTAACGAAATTTCAACCCGTCTAGTGTTATTTTACACCAAAGGTTTAGGGAATTGCATTCGGTGTACGATCATATTTATATATTTTGTTTAGTTGCTTTTGACGAGTTTCTTTTTACTCCAATCGTCAACAAATATTTTCCCAACAGATCTATTTTATCCCTAGGTGGAATCCAAATAGATACGACCACTCCGAGTCAGAGTGAACATGTTGGTAATTGCAATGAAGGAGAACTTTACGCTTCATTGATCTCTCGAACTCACATCACCATCAGATGCAGTTTATTGTCAAACCCAGTAACTAATTTTTGAGGAAGTCTAACTCTCCGGCCTGAGCGAAAGGTTTTAGAGTTGGTGGGAAATTTTGATTTACAATGTAAGTATAAACCTAAACTGGATCCACACTTTTGCTAATTCGAAATTCTTTTTTATTATCTTTTCCTCCAAGCTTTTTTTATTCATTTGAAAGATATTTTTGTGTTTAATTCTGTTGTAGGAACATGGGTCACCAAATACCAAAAAATATTTTCTCTAAATGACAATTATTAAATCATAAGTGACCAAAATTATTTTCTATGTTATGACTGTGCTTATTGCTAAATATGCCACAAGTAGCAGGTTTTCAACTAATTAATATGATAGAATAAGATGATGTAATTTTGACAAGTCGTTAAAAAATCTGTTTTATAGTGGCTTGGACCACGTTATTTCCGGTATCGCGGAAGTATAAAAGACGCCGTGTCTATTGGAGAAGCTGAAAGAGAAGCAGAGAGATATCTCTGAAGGACGTCGGTCAGGAGTAAGACCGACTTCGAACGTAACATCAACAGCGTGACATTTACAGTACTAGTCGGACTGTACTATATGAGTTAATAAATAATTAACTCTATTTCACTGTGTATCTTTTCCTTACCAATATACAACAAAATCATTGATCCTACAAAGGAATGACCACAACTCTTAGAATATACACGTTATTTCTCTTCATCATTCAAAATTTCAACACCCTTGGCTAATTGTTTTTCGACTTCTTTCAAAAATTTATTAAGAGAAGACTCTTTTCTTGGTTGGCTTAGAAATCATCCGTAGATCTTTGGAAATGGATTATCTATATTCTTATAACAGAACAAAATCTACAGATTAAAAGCAAAAGAAATCAATTTCAAAACTTATCATTAAGAAAAACTTAAACTCACTTTCGCTGATAAAAAATAAAAGAAAAAAAGACGAAAAATTGTGCGATTTCAGTTTAATAAGTGTGAATCAAAAAGGTTTAGAGAAAAGTGAACGAAATAAAAAAAAGTTAAAAAGAAAAAAAAACTTAAGATTTACTGGTTTAAAAACGACGAGAAAAAACAGGAGTAAAAGCCTTCGGATGAGAGATAGGGTTTGTATTCAAAGAATTTTTTTTAAATCAGAGAAGGGTGTTTGTTGTCTTACTAATTAGTGATAAAATAGAATAAAAGTAAATAAAAAAAAAACAAAACATGGATGATTAACTTAGTTTTGGTTTCTTTGCTTAATGGCGGGTAATTCAATGCCAAAGCAATCCTTGTTGAGGAACAACAAGGACACCATTTACCCTTTACCAGGGGTATTAAGGGGTTCATACATCCGCAAGATTAATAGTCCGAAAGGGAGAATAATAGCATGGCTGGAGTTTGAATTCACTGACTTCGAGGTCGTATACCAGCACTTTAGGGGGTGTCATCGTGTTGTAATGGTTAAAGCGATGGACTGCGGCATCGTAGTTACGGCGTTCGAATTCCAGTCGTGCTATTACGTTCACTTTCGGACAGAAACCCTTGGGAAAGGTATTTACTCCCACATCTTCCCAGGGTTAAATAGTACCACTACTGTTCTTCTGGAAGGATAGCTTTGCATTAAATAACCCACAAAAGTTGATGTACCATTAAAGAAAAGAAACCAAACCAAATCATCTCTGTAAATGAAAATGGAGCACTGCAAAAAAAAAAAAAAAATGAAAGAAAAAGGGAAAAAGTGGATGTGAATATAAATCACTTGTTTTTTTAGTTGCATTTTATGGTATATTAACCACTGTGGATTATGCAAGGCCAAATCCAGTCAATGCACACACACACACACACACACACACACACATATATATATATATATAAGGTTGTAAGCGAATTGTTTATAGGAAACATTTTAAAACAATCCAGAGTTCATTTGCTTTCACACAGTTAAAAGGTTTAAATTATTGATCTTTATTGTATTCACACAGTTAAATGGTTTACAGCACTGCAATCTGTAACAATTATACATGATATTAATCATTTGTTTAAACACAGTAAACTTGTTTTTAGTATAGCTAACGACCACAAATAATTCTTTTTGATATTAGTCTGTTTACATACAAATTAATCATTTGTTTTCTCAGAGTTAAATGATTCTAAGTAGCACCCGGTTAAATAATTTCAAGTATTCCTATGTAATACAAATAGTTCAATTTATTATCAGTCATTTTTTCACACAGTTTAATGAGAAAACGGGTCTATTTGAACCATTGATCGGACCCTAACAGGTACTACCACTCCGTTTCAGAGTGGACCTGGGAATAATAGCTATGAAGAGGGACTCGCCATTTTCCAAAATTCCAGGACTAAAACCTCACTATTAGATGCTTTCGAGCCATATCGAGGACACTCACGGAGGGTTGTTGCCCAGTCAGCTGGAGATGTAGAATACACTGACTGCTTCTCTGCCGAGGGGCAAGAACATCCCCAACGAGCGTCCAGTATATGACCAAAACAATCTGATTGTGAGGTTCAAGCAATGCTGGAGCTTTGGGGAATGTAGAGTAGCTCTTCTTTGCCATAACTCCCAGGTACCCTCTGACCCAAACTGGTAGCACCTGATAGGGTCCTATCTATAGGTCAAATAGAACTAAACTGTGTACTTACGCTAAACTGAATTGTTTGAAATAAAACTGTTTTTACATTTAACTCAGTGTAAACAAAAAAATATACTTATACTCAATTGAATTGTTTGAAATAGTACTGGTTATATGGATAATGTGGATTTGGTATTAAATAACCTATAATTATTTATGTGCCATAAAACAAAACTAAACGAAACCAACGATGTGAGTTGGGGTAATACTCATTTGCAGAGATGCAGTCAGCGTATTCTCCAGACCCAGCCGACTTAGCTGGATACCGAGAAAGTAGATAAAAAGGTTAAGAAATAATTGTAGTTTTTTGTTAGGTTAGCGATAGATCAAGTAAAAGGAAGAGAAAAGACAATCTTTATGAAAAGTGTCTTTATTGATTTCTGCTAATTCAGCATTAATTCCTATTTCCTGATTTAGATCGTTCTTAGGTTTGGATTGGTTTCTTCCTTAAATGGTATATCAGTCCTACATTAAAAGACCTTGCTGGATTGATATGAATGCATATATATATATATATATATATGTATGTATATATATATATATATATATACATACATATATATATATATATATATATATATATATATATATATATATGTAATATTATGGCCGAGGGATTTCGTTTTATATATCTTGCCTTTGGGTTTAGTTAGGCTCAGCACATGGGTTAGTTAGGTTCAAACTTGAGCGCAGGTGTTAACGCGCACGTGGAGAGGATGTGTCGTCCACAGGTATGAAAATAAAAACCCCAGATAGAAAATATGACGGCGGGGTGTGAATGACGTCATGCACCGGAGGCGTGTGCGGAGGATTTTGGGAGATTTTGAAAAGTCAGTTAGTTGAGTTGAGAACTAGAATCCGAACGGTTAGGGTCGACTTTCAGGGCTCGCTGAGGCCAGATGAATTTGTGCGCTACGGGTGCATCACGTGATGGGGTGGGGTGGGGGGTCAGATGGAAAAGTCATCATAGAAAGATTGTGCCTCTCTCTTCCTTATGTTGAAACCTTTAACTTAAAGTTAATAAAAGGTTTCGTCCCTGAACTAAGAAGTCGTTACGTGTTTTTCGTGTTTCAGGATTCCTATGTTCTATGTATATATGTTATGAACATTCTATGTACGTTTCGCATATCCGGATATCTGGCTATGTTACATACGGAACCTCTCATCAAACGAAAAAGACATCGACACACGGCTAACAAAGGCATGGACAGCCATCGATAGGCTTTTTATCATATGGAAATCAAACCTGACCGATAAAATGAAGCGCAGTTTCTTCCAGGCTGCGGTCGTGTCGATACTGCTATATGGATGCACTACTTGGACGCTGACTAAACGGTTGGAGAAGAAGCTAGACGGCAATTATACAAGAATGTTAAGAGCAATATTGAACTAGTCCTAGCAGCAACACCCCCAAGGCACCAACTATACGATCACCTACCAACTATCACGAAAACTATCCAAGCTAGACGAACCAGACATGCCGGACACTGCTGGAGAAGCAAGGACGAGCTCGTAAGTGAGGTACTCCTGTGGACCCCCGCATATGGCCAATCAAAAGCAGGACGACCAGCTCGAACATATATACAGCAGGTATGTGATGATTCGGGATGTAACCCAGAAGACCTGCCAGAGGCGATGAATGATAGGGAGACATGGAGAGAGAGGGTCAGGGATATCCGAGCTAGCTGCACGACATGATGATGATGATGATGATATATATATATATATATATATATATATATATATATATATATATATATATATTCTGTTTTCAGCTCCAAAAGAACAGTAGTGGTATAATTTAACACATATGAGGGAGTTTAGGGGCTTCATACCATTCCTAATATTATTATTCCGAAAGTTAATATAACAACACGACTCAAGTTTGAAGTCACTTACTATGTAACAGTTCAGAATGTTAGCCTCTACACCAAATAGTTTTTGGAAGTGCACTATATAAATATGTGTGTGTGCACACGTGCGCGCGTGTGTTTTTCTGAGTGCATTTAGATTGTCATCAATTCAAAATCCTGACACTCCCAGCATTAAAAAATAAAATCCCATATCAATTTTCTTTCTAACAAAACCATACAATAATCAACATACACACAGGAAGAAAAGACAAAATTATAAAGTAAATAAAAAAAATCGACAGAATTTTACAATTTTTATATAAATAATATATTTTGAAATATACGTATTTCCTCCAATATTTTTCCTGTATTTTATTAAACATCCTTCGATATTTCTTTAATATTTGATGTCACCTTTGAAAGTCCTGATGATGGTATCAAAACCGAAACGTTATAGCATCGATATTCCTGCTTAATAAATTCATCATTTTGGACGTTTCTGTTTGTCAATATTTTACATATTGGCGGATTTTTTTCCATTATTTACTTCCATATATATATATATATATAATATATATATATATATATATATATAAAGCACATATTGTCATCATATATATTTAGGGATATGTGTGTGTGCTTTATTGTTTACTTGCTAGTTGAAAATGCTAATGTGTAATTGCAGCTCATATAGCGAAAAAAGAATATATATATATATATATATATATATATATATATATATATATATATATATATAAGCATTCATACTTATTGTTTCTAACACAAACACACACACACACACACACACACACACACACACACACACACACACACACACATATATATATGTGTGTGTGTGGGAACAGTTTTTTTTTTAAAGAAGTGATCCACTTATATATCTTTTACACACACACACACACACACACACACACACACACACACACACACACACACACACACACACACACACACACACACACAAACACATATATATATATATGTATATATATGTATTATTCACCATTCTTTTTTCTCTAATTATAAACTGTTAGCCATTCTGTAAAAATATATTATGAAGTAGGCAAAAAAATAAAAGGATTACGCTATATATAGATGTTGTACTATTAGTTTTTGTTGGAGAGACTTTTTCGATTCTATTTCTTATTCATAAAAAGCTATCCATATTTATATAATGAGGTATAAAGAGAAAGAGAGCGAGGTGGGAGAAGAGAGAAAGACTGAAAGAGATTCATATATACTCAATCATAAATAGATAGATAGATAAATAGATAATAAGGGAGGTAGAATCTTGTAAAAAAACTTGTAAATATCCACTCTCTTACTTAAATCGCTCTGTCTTTTGGAAATGGCTCTTTAACATCGTTAAGCGGAAATAACCGAAGTTGTGACACCTTCGGTTATTTCCGCTTTGTTACGTAAATTGTCTACTGTCACAGAGAATAAAAAAAAAATCTTTAGCTCTCGTTTATTTATTTATTTTTCTTTTATTTCATTTTTCGTGTTTGTAATTTTTTTTCTCGGGTTTGTTTCTTTCTTTTCTCCGTTGCTCAAGTTACTTTCTGCCATTTTAATTTTCTTCATTTTGCACAGTCCTTCATTTCTACTCGTTTTCCTACCCTCTTTCTCTCTTCTCTCCCTTGCCCCGGCACACAAACTCCATCCATCGTCCGTTTTCTCCTCGACTCCATTACTCCTTGTATCTTTCTTGACAGATTCGTTCATTCACATCAAGAGTTTTTTTTTTTCTCACACCGAATTTTCCTCTGATTTCCCTTTCAAAAGTACTAAGTAATTTACGTACTTAGCCTTCTTCCTCCTTTTGACATCCATTTTCATCAGGATTTTTTTATCATGTTCTTTTATTTTCCTTCTTGGACAAATGATTTCTTTCCGTTGTTTTATTTACTTTTTTTCTTTTCTTGTTTTTTCTTCTTTTTCTTGTTTTTTTTTCCTTTTTTCCATTTACTGTTTACGTATACTTTTTATTTTTTTTTCTTTCAAATATTTCTCTCCTGTCAATTGCCTTTCAAGGTTTTCTCCCTTTCTGGAAGCTTACGTATCTCTACATCAGAAGTTTACTCCATCGCTACTTCCTCATTTTCATCATTCTTATCAATCACCCACCTACCAGTCAGATATCTCACCCAGTCAGCTGTGAAGGTTGAAGAATATATCAACTGCTTCTCTGCGAAGGGGTAAGACCGCCCCCAACGAGTGTTCTGGATATGACACTAAACAATCTGACGCTGAGATTTCAATAACGCTGGCGCTTTGGGGAATGTACCCCTTCATTGCCATCGCTCCCAGGTTCACACTTGCCCAGCTGGTCGGGGCTGTAGAATACACCGACTACTTTGGTGCAGAGGGGTAAGACCCCACCAACGAGTGTCCTGGGTTTGACATTTAACAATATGATAGTGAGGTTCCAGTAAAGCTGGAGCTTTGGGGAATGCAGCGTACCTCTTCATTGCCATCGCTTCCAGGTCCAACCTGGCCCGGAGTGGAAGCATCTGATAAGGGTTCTATTTATGCGTTAAAGAGAACTAAACTGTGCTTTGAGTTTACTGTTTTGGCATTAAAACAGCGTATTTGTGCAAATTGTTTGAATTGTTTAAAATAGAACTATTTCGACATTTAAATTGCGTACTTATGCTAAACTGAATTGCTCGAAATAGACCAATTTTGACCTCTAAACTGGGTACTTATATTAAACTGAATCATCTAAAAAACTGTTTTGAAATTAACTACGTATGGTCCAGTCGGCTGGGGCTGAAGAATACACCGACTGCACCCCTGAAGAGGGGTAAGAACCTCCCAACAAGTGTCCTGTATATGTCACTAAACAATCTGATGGTGTGGTTCTTGTGATGCTGGGGCTTTGGGGATGCGGAGAACCCCTTCATTGGCATCGGTCCCAGCTCCACTCAGGCCCGGAATGGAAGCTACTGATAGAGCCCTATCTATGGTTTAAATAGAACAAAAGTACGTACTTATGCTAAACTGAATTGTTTGAATTAGAACTGTTTGACTAAACTAAATAGCTTGAAATAGAAATATTTTTGACAATTAAGCTGTTTACTTACATTTTAACTACGTACTAAGGATAAACTGAATTGTTTGAAATGGAACTGCACTTACACTAAACTGAATTGTTTAATGTATAATTGTTTTGACATTGAACTGTGTATGGAGAACAAAGTTTTTTTTACAAAAGAAAATCTAATTGTTTGACTAAACTGAAAAGCTGGAAATAGAAATATTTTTGATAATTAAAATGTGTACTCAAGCTAAATTGATTTGTTTAAATAGAACCGACTATTTGTATAAAAATGGATTTGGCGGTAAATAACCTACAAAGGTTGATATGCCATAAAACATAAACAACCAACCATCTAAGGGTCAAAAGGAACTAAACCGTGTACCTAATAATTGAATTGAATTGTTTGAAATAGAACTGTTTATATGACTAAAAATAGATTCGGCATTAATAACAACAAATGGTTAATGTGCCAGAAAACTAAACCAAACCAATCCAGCCATATATCGTCAATTTCATTTTTTTCTCCAATATTCTTTTTTACCATCCATTATTCTTGATGTTTCAAAATGAATATATTTCTATATATCTGTTATTGGCAAAATATTATCGATCCTTCTCGTTAGTAGATTAGCCTTCTAGCGATAATCCAATACTATACCAAAATCATTCATATATATATATATATATATATATATATATATATATATATATATATATATAGTGTGTGTGTGTGTGTGTGTGTCTCAATATATTTGGGCCCCATGTGACAGCCAATAACTCTACTAATAAAAATGTTCTATTCTTTTTTTTTCAGATTTGAAACTAGTTGACTAGAACAACTTTAATCCTGGATCATAATTCCCTTCGGCTGTACGATCACATGCCTCCCATCTCACAAACAATCGAAATAAGACAAATAAGGCACACTGGAGACGGTTGGGCACATGAGGTCGAACGCTCAAGCGACGTTCTCCTTTGATCTCCTTCAGATGGACACATCAGTGTTGACCGACCAGTAAATAATTGTAATCATTACTTCTATGCAGATGCTGGATGCTGTCTAGAAGACTTGTCTGGAGCAATAGACAATAGGAATGGATGGAGAGAGACAGACAGAGACAGAGACAGAGAAAGAACTTCGTGCGATCAGCACGAATTGATGATTCACATATATATATATATATATATATATATATATATATATATATAGTCATCCACAGACAGATCTGTTTCGTTCAATCAGAACTCTATCAGTGTGGCTAGACAGTATCACCCCGTAGCTGGGATCGAAACCCGCTTGACTCAAACGTTAAGCCAAAGCTTCTAATATATATATATATATATATATATATATATATATATATATATATATATATATATATATATATATATTATTTGCGGGATACTAGATTCTGCAATTTATTCAAAATGATTAAATAATTAAAATATGATCTATTCAAAAATTTCATTTGCTATGTAGAAATAAATAGCTTGTTTTATTTATAAAAATTATTTATTGGAAGGTTAATATATATGTGTAATTTTTTTTCAAAAAGATTTACATATAATTTATTTTTCGAAAGTTTCTTGATATTCAAAAGAAACGTTTTCCTTATAATATATTCTATTCAAAGGAGATTATTGTTCGCCATAAGTTCGAAATAATTTACAAATAATTTATTCGAAAGATTTTCAATTTTTAAATATGTACTCAACAATTTTTTAAATATTTTGTACTGAACATATTTTAAAATATTATACCCTCAACATATTTACTCAACACCTAGGCAACTAAGAGGATGACACCCAAGGTAAATTTGAAAGCAGCCTAAAACTAGTTTGAATACCTGTTTCACTTCTTCTTAATTGGATACATCACCGGGATTAAGGAACACAGTCCACTGTGCTATTTACTCATGATGAGGAAGTAGATATGAAATCGCGCTTCTTTAAAGAGTAAAAGCCTGAAGGGTTACCCGTTAAAAAATGTCCAAGTTTGTTAGCCTGATTATTTTGAAAATGAAAAGGAATATTCATTTAAGATATCAGACTATGAAAAGGGAATTTGAATTAAACAAAAAAACAATACAAAACAAAACAGAAAAAAAAAAACGAAAAAAGTTTTTTTTTTCTGAATTATCACGCATTTCTACCTATTTAGATCCGAATCCCAAACTTTAAGAGTTAAAATCCGCTTTATCTATTTTTGTTCTCTTTGGTGCTTGTTTAATAACCCATAATTCTAAGGAAGAATTAAAATAACGTGTGTATCAGAGATATGGTTCTTTAAAAGAAAATATCCCACGCTTAAAAAGCTGCATTTAAAAAAAGTGTGAGTAAAATTTCTACGCAATGTATAAAACATTAATTGTTATCTTTAAAGAAAAAACATGTCCCTCTGTATCTCAAAGAAAAAAAAAAATAGAACTATAATAACAATACCCACTATTGACGTTTGGTATTAAAGGTCAGTGGTTTAGATGTGCTAATCTCTATTAACTATGATATCTGAAGTAGAACGAGTGCATTTAATCAAAACAGCTTTTGTAATAATCACAATACATTCAATGTGACTCTACCGTCAACTCTATTCAAGAAATAAATTGGCGTGGTGTCTACTGGGCTGGACTGCAACAACATAGTTGGTCAGTTCGATCTTTCAGCCAGGCTATTTCGTTCACCGACTAATACACTTGGAAAAGGCATGGAAGCACTTATCCCCAGCTATGGGTTAGATGGTGCTTTTACAAGGATGGCATTGGCATTAAATAAACCACGGAGGCTGATAAGCCGTTAAACATCGAAAAGGAACCGAACAGATCAACAGGCTAATGTGTTGCTTAGAATATATATATATATATATATATATATATATATATATATATATATATATATAGTAGTGTTTTTCAACTAGAATTTTTCGTAATTTGGATGTGGGAATAGAGTGGGTTTTAAGATGTAAGGCTATGAAAGTAGAATCATTAAGGTGCATAGTAAGCCGTCTTCAAAACGTCGCTGTTTTTTAAAAATTAATACTATTGATTCTAGTTGTTTTTTTTTTAATGTGTAGGGTTTCTGGGATTTGAAGACGGCTTACTATGAGACTTAATGATTCTAAGCCCATAGCCTTACATCTTAAAACACACTGTATTCCCACATTCAAATTTAAAAAAATACTAGACGAAAAGATCAATATGATAGCCAACGAAATTAATAAACTACGACTAAGAATCCTAGAAGCCCTCTCTCTCCCCATATATATATATATATATATATACATATATATAAAGTGAGTAGCATGGTCACCCATTGCTAATGTGTGGATGTTTATATTTGTTTTTAGCATGAGACTAATTCAAATTTGATGATTTAAGATTAAATTACTCTCAGCAGTTGAATGTCATATACTAATTTCCTTCCTTGTGTTTGTGATGCTGTACTCAACAAACAAAACAAACCGAACCGAACCCAGAAATACATTGTGCAGTAATTACCATCAGTGTCATCACAATCATTTAAAGGCAAACTAGGCGATGTTATTTTCATATAAATCTTTGAAAACGCGTATTGAGTTTATCTAATTCTATTTTTATTCATTTCCCTTGATGGACCCACAGATTTTCTGCTCTTAATTAACACGTATATTAATGGGGCCTGTTGCTGCCGTAACCAAGAGTGAAATTGTTCTCAGGGAATATGTTTTTGCGATATCGAGAGCAGAATTCAAATAATACTGCTTCTTCTCCTCTCAATCAGAAACCTGGTTTGATTAAAAAGTTATTACCTGGAAGACGGTAACATTCGATTTTTTTCTTCTGGGTTCTTTTAAAATTTAGGATAGAGAATTCAAGGAATGACAATGAAAGACAAATAGGATTAGAATAATAACGCAAAGAGTATATCAACGCTCACTGTAATTACTTGTCACTTAAAATTCAAGTCTTCTTTTAGTTTTTCCAATCTCTTTACATTGATTTCTTTGTTTATTTGCATATCAACCTTTGTAGGTTATATAATGCCAAAGCTGGTTTTGTAGAAGAACAGCAGAGATACTATTTAACCCATAGCTAGCGGAAACAAGGAACTGCATCACTTTTCAAAGATTATGAGTCTAAAAGTTAGTGTAATAGTGTTTGCTGGAGTTTAAACACGCTTACTTTCAGGCCGCAGTCCAACGCTTTAATCATTCTCCATGGAGAATTCCCGGTTCCAGTATGTGGCTGTGTTAGTACTATCATATGAAGTATCACTAGGACTCTAAGGAAACTAATGGAGAAAAAAGCTCGATGTCAACTGCCCAAGAATGTTATATGCTGTTTTGAATAAATCCAGCAAGGAACACACAACAGAACAGCGGCTGTACGTCCACTTACCTCCCATCACAGAAACTATCAAAGTAAGACAAACAGAATATCCAGGGCACATCTGGATAAACAAGGGCAAACATGTTAGCGATGTTCTTCCGAGGATTCCTACACATGGACGCGCCTGTGTTGGCCATTACAGGTGTGTCTATGGGTAAGACTCCATATAAGAACGTACTTTTGAATTTGTTATTACTTTTTCTGCATGTATTTTGAGTCCAAACATTGAAATCATACATTAGTACTGACACATCTACAGTACGGATGAATTTCTAATCTATTCTATCAAAGAGATCATATTTCCTTATGATTGATAACTTATGAATAGTAGTCGATGCTTTACCTCTGCGTATTCAGTTGATGATATTTTGCCGCTAAGGTTCATAAACAGGTCAACTAATTTCAGAGGCGTGCTATTTAACGAGAAAATTCACTGTTTTGATTAAAAAGCATGAACTGTTCTTTGTCTGAAATCTCGTAAAGTCCAATGCCTTCAGCTGCCATATATATATATATATATATATATATATATTGGCAACATTTCATCATTAAGATATATTTCATTGAACATAATTGACATTTTTTGTTTACACATCTTTTCGTTAATCCTTTCGAATTGCCGTATTGATCTGATGATATTCGGTGGGAATTGGTTAATAAATCTCCCATAATTAGTTATTTCCCAAGTACTTTCTGCCTGACTTAGTATCTTTGAAAATAATAGTACATATGTTGGTTTAACCTCAACTACTCCATCGAGGAGACTTACAATGCAGCTTTCTGATCCAAGTTCCATAGCACAGCATTTTAAAAAAACATTCATGCCCCAAATCAGAATTACGGAAAATTCTTACCGAAAACAACAATATAAGAACATCAAAATAACAAGCAAAAAGTATAGATTCTCGAGGCACTACACATTAGGAACATACAACCCAAACTTAACAGAATTTAATTTGAATCCAGTGCTAATGTACTTAAATGACTTTAGAAATTGACGCCATTTATAGAAACCAATTAGAGAAGTAAACCCTACATACTACAACAATACAGACGCTCTAACAAAGTTGTAGTATATACGCAAAAGTTATATCAATTTTGTAATATATCCTCCCCTCGTGATAGTCCAAAGTCGGGCAGAAAGTACTTGGGAAATAACTAATTATGGAAGATTTATCAACCAATTCCTGCCGGTTATCATATGATCAATACGGCAATTTAAAAGGATTAACAAAAAAATATGTTGACAAAAATGTCTATTATGAAATATGTATTAATATATATATATATATATATATATATATATATATATAGGACAGCATATGCTGCCAAAAACAATATATTAGAATGTTAGAATGACTATTTTACTTTAGGCTAACGGCCGAGAGGTAAGACTCCTCCAATGAGTAACCTGGATATGACCTTAAACCAGCTGACGTTGAGGCCCCGGTAATACTGGATACCAGAAAAGAATTCTCATTCAACGAATTGATATGTTACATCAGCAGTTCATTTTGGTCTTTTCTTTTACAGCATATCATCACTGAAAAAATAATTTTAAAATTTTCAAAAAAGATTTTTCTCCAGTCGATGTAGAACTGGGGTCGAAACTAGATGAGAATAAAAAAAAAAAACACAAAAGAAATATTTTATTTAACTTATCACATCTGTTCAACTTTATATATATATATATATATATATATGATTAGGCCAATTCTTTTTTGAATTCTTTGAATTTAGATAAAGCACACGTACTATACAAAACCTGGAGAAAGAGTCTTAGAGAATAGAAAAACAATGTGCACAGTGTTTAAAATTGATGAAGTTATCAATTCATGATAGCTCTTTCTTTCATCTTTTATTTTCTTGCTTATCTCTGAGTAGTAGTAGTAGTAGTTTGAATTTCTTTAATGAATAATTGTTAATTATCAATTATTTCAACTTGTATTTTTTTTTTTTCATTGCTTCTAATTCGAACTAATTCCTTTAGAAAAGTATGGATTGATTTATCCCCCACCTTCAGCAATGGGTTAAATTGTTCTATTATTGTTCTTCTGCAAGGCTAAGTTTGGCATTAAATTACCCACAAAGATTAATATGCTATTTAAAACAAAGCAAGAAAAGAAAGAAACCCAGGTAAGTCAACCTACCATAAGAATAGTTTTAATAGGAAGAATACAATTAAAATGCCCTGATTGAGGATTTAAATCAAATTTTATTTACAAGAACTGAATTATAATCAAAAGAGAAGTTTATTCACATTTTTATTAAAACATTCAATTTCTAAAAAAATAGTATATATTTAGGTAACTCCTCTGCCACAAGGTCAATTACTAAGTGAGTACTTGTAGTCTATGATAAGAAGTTTTCTTTCCTCAGACCGGTTGCCAAAAAAAAAAAGGTCAACTAGTTGCATATGTTCTATCATTTTCCGGCTTAAGATGAAGAAGAGACATTTTTCCATGTGAAGTGAAACGCAAACAACCTCCACCAAAGTATCTTACGACGATAAGCATTGCACCAAGCGTACCTCCTGTTATTTGTTGACTAGAAAGTTGAATGACAGTTGGGGTTCGTGTGTAAGGTCATAAGTAGAATTAAGTATGTAATTACCCAACCCCTTCGCTACGAATAGTGTTTAACACAATGTAAATTTTTTTAAGCAGAGTACTGAGGGTTTGAACTCAGAGTTTGCTTTCTCTTTGAATAGTTGCCTAACTGAGACTAGATAACACATTATGTCCTACTACTTACCCATAGCTTGAGAAGAGAAGGATTTATATCTTTCCTGAGGGAATTAGGGTAAAGTGAAATCCAAACAGATTCGTCTAAGATTTGAACTCATTTCTACAATTCCATCGACTTAACAGATCACTATTACGCGAAGTTGACCAGTCGGCTGGGGCTGTAAAATAAACCGACTGCTTCTCTGCAGTGGGGTTAGACTGACTCAAGGCGTGTCCTTGATATTACTATAAACAATCTGATGATGAGGTTCCCATCATGCTGGAGCTTTAGGGAATGTGGGTTACCTCTTCATTGCAATCACTACCAGATCCACTCTGGCCCGGAGCAGTAGCACCAGATAGGGTCCTATTCATAGGTCAAAGAGAACTAAACTGCACACTTATGCTAAACTGAATTGGCTGAAATAGAACACTTCATATTTAAGGGTTTCTGTACTTATACTAAACTGAATTATTTGAACTTTTATGAAAATAAATTAATTCGGCGTTAAATGACCCAAAAGTGTTGATACACCGTAAAACCAACCAGCCAACCAACCAACCATAACGTTAAGCACGTTGATTGTAATTAAGTAATGTGGCTTTTGATGTTATCTTCCCTTTAACATTAAATGCATCGAGGCATTTATCGCAAAATGGTTATGGTAGGAATCAAACTCTGTAACCAAAGTTCAAAACATGTACGAGGCTGTATGTATTTCACATTGAGCATATGGTAAATGTATACATCTACTTTTTCTGATTCCTCGTCAGCAATTGGGCACCTGGGGTCTTTAACATTTGTATGCCAAGCAGTTTAGAGGTGAACAACTGTAGCGTAATGTTTATCTCTGGAAGAGATGGGAGTAGTGACCCGAGTTCTAATCCTGGTCGATGCTTTTTACGTTTCATTTCGGTAGAGAGTGTTCTCGTGGTGTAATGGTTAAAGCGATGGACTGCTGAATCGTAGTAAGCGAGTTCGTACTCCAGTCGCGCTATTACGTTCACTTTGCGGCAAATACCCTTGGGAAAGGTATAAAACCCTCTTATCCTCCCAGCTATTGGTTAAATATTACCATTACTGTTCTTCTAAGAGAATAGCATGGACATTAAATAACCTACAAAGGTTGATATTCCATTAAACAAAGAAACCAAACCAAACATTTCATTTCGCTTTAATGGTTTTGAAACAGGCGAGAAGCCATCTCTTCTTGTACACCTATAAGTAAATAGTAGGGAATACTGGGTTCAGTTGGCAAATTTACTCAGAGAAGAAAAACCCTAAATTCAAAACTTGTACCTAGCTAAAAAATTGACCTCGTGCTGCGTCCTGCTCGTGGCGCAAGGGTTGGATAGATACAAAGATTACATTGATTGACGACTTACAACACACATTGTATACTTTCATCACGGCATCACGCGCAATTTTAAAGGGGTAATGGATGATTTGAAAACCTGCAAACTTTGCAAATAGAACTAAAAATAATTCGGTGGGACCTGCTGACTTTGACGCCTCGCGGCGAAGGCTGAGCTCCTAGTATATGAAATGTCTCTTCAGTTGACAACGTTTTGGATATTTAAAAGCTTTCAAATTGAGTTTGCTTTTAAACATACTTGACTGAAAAGATGAAAACTGCTCGTGGAGGTACCAAATAAACGCCATCAGGTGAGCCGTGAATTGGTAATGGACGCTGAAAAGTGGTAAATTCCTGATTAGAACATATATGCGCATGTGCAAATATATGTAGTGCCTAGAGACACTTATATCAGCTTATGCATTCGAAGTTCCGTTTGGAACCATCATATTGATAACATAGAAGCATTTAAGTACACTCGATTATTTCGTTGCCACCGAGAGAATAAAAGCTGATGTTCACGTATCTTTCTTAAAAGCTGTTATAACACATAAGTAATTAAAATACAGAATATAAACAATGAAAAGAATGGTTCTTAAAGAGTGTGATCAAAAACTTCCGAAACTTCTCTCACTTTGGCTACGTTTGAAATTCTCCCTGAAGTTATTTTTTCCCATTCTTTGGTTCATTTCACAACTATTAATTAGCTTTTTTTTTCACTACTAGTATGTACTTTTTAAAAAATACACACATGCATAAAACTATTAGTAATCGAATAAACAAAGAAGACAAGAATCGAACTATCATAATATATATATATATATATATATAGGTATTATTCGGTCAAAACGAGGAAATAACTCTTCACCTCTCTTCACCCCTGTCTATTCTGTTTTATTTTATCCATAAGAAGTTCTGTTATATTTTTCTTCGTGTTTTTGGTTTACATCAGAAACACAAAACAGGATGGAAATAAATTTATAATCCTAAAATAACCGGTCTTTGGTTTTTTCCTTAAAGAAAGTATATATATATATGTATATATATGGTTGAGTCATAAATAAGTTCCGTATTAGGAATGTATAATCTATTCATGACTAATTTAACAAGGAATTAATATCAGTCAATAGTGTATACATTATTATTTCAAAATACCTCTTGACAATCATCAAATAACTCGTTGGTTTCTCTTAAGTTATTGAGATCTTATAGACAAAGGCACTGTTAAGATCAGCAAGAATACTTGTAAGAGTTCTGAAGACTTGAGAAAAATGCTAGGAGAAATAGAGATCAGAGGAAGAATCAAGATCATCTAGGCAACAACACGGTTAAGATCAGCATAAATACTTGAAATAGTCTTGAAGACCAAGGAAAGGCCCTAGGTTTCGACCTGAACAGGATTATCACAAAGGTTTTCATCTGATCTTAAGAACATTTTGTCCTTCAGAGCTTTTTGTAGTGAACGATAAAGATGGAAACCAATTTGTGCAAGGTCTGAAAAATATGGTGGATTGAGTAGAACAGACCAGTCTAATTTCAATATTTTTCTTGTGTAATTCTTGCTCACGTTATCTTTGTATTATCAGGGGAAGAAGCATAACGTTTCTCCAGTTGTCGAGTGCATACGTTGCCGCTGTTGAGAGCTCAAGATTGCATTGAGTATCTGATTGTGGTTTAAAAACTCATAAATGTATAATACTACCGGGATTCTACTATGCATAGGATAAATTTTCATCCATGAAAATTCGTATTTCTCAATCTACTGTCTTTCTCTATGAACATTGTCAAAAAAGATCTATTTTTCGTCAATTTTAAAATCTCTTTTTTGAAAGAAGACTTGTCGTTATGGATATATAATATTCCATATTCTTCTCTCGAAGAGGATGAGGAACACAAATGACCTACCTGCACATTTTTCCTATCTTTTTCAAATAGCGACAGATTGTGGATTGGTATATGCTGAGGTCAAGCGCTCATCATGTTGATTGCATTCGAATAATTCTCAAAAAAAAAAAAATAGTGACCGAGGTCTGATGGGCGTCTTAGTTTGGGTATATCTCTTAATGACGAATTCCCAAAACGAGACTTTAAAAATCATTTTTGGACTTGGCGGTCAGTAATAACACATTGGTCTTGAATACAATATATTTTAGCAGTTTTTATAACGTTATTGATATCATCAAATTCCAACAACATTAAATCTCAAATAAGGAGAAAGTCCCAGTGGCGTAATGGTTAATATTCTGGACTACAACTTCGAAGTAAGAGAGTTCGAATTCCAGTCGCTCTATTAAGATAACTTATGGACTAACACCCTTGGGGAAGTTATTATCCCCTTTATCTCCCAGCTTTGGGTCAAATGATAACCTCTTATTCTACAAGAATGCATTGGCATTAAATAACCCCAGAAGGTTGAAACGATGAACCCGAACATATCTCTCTTTGAGGCGTGAAATAATGAATTTATGATGCACACTTTTCATCAAGTGATTTAAGAATGATCGATAAATGAACTATTTAATCAAGTAAATTTCAGTTGCATTTTCAACTTAAGAAGTTTAAAATGCATTGTAACAATTTGTCTTAAAAACAGAAATTATTCATGATTCAATCCAACATACACAGTTGCTTTTCTTGAAAATATGCCCATTTATTCAAATAACGCTATTTGGATCCTGCTGGTGATATCAAAGATAATTAACAATGATTAGACATTAGATTAAACTCATAACATACCTCCAAAATTTCACCTGAATATGTTTGAGTGTCTGCGCTTACGATAATTATTAGCATGCAAGCGTAAGTTCCTAAACAAAATTTAAGAAATTCGAAAAAAATGTTTATGCCTTTGAATTATAATAATTTCTATATGCATATGTTAATGCTTTTTTCAAGAACTCAGACTATAAATAATAAATTAAACCAAAACTAAGTAAAAAAAATTAAAATATTCACTGCAATCAAAAAATACTGGAAACATCATTCGTATTTGTCCACTTTCTCTTTTACGAAACCAGCAGGATCTTAATCTTTAATGTATTTCTGACTCTTGTCTTTGTTAAAATTTTCTTCATTTAACATTGGGAAATGTATTTTCCTCTAACTCTGGAAAGATTGTTAATTACAACTTGTATATTAGTGGCACAGATTTTCAAAGTCGAATATCTGCTTACAAGTTTTCAGAGTTCATTAGAATCAATATAAATTATTTAAAAAAAAAACAACACGTTACTCATCTCATTGGTTCCTTGCCGTGGGACAGCTCCAACATTCCAAGAATTCCCATAATTGAGTTCCTGTTCAAGTTTTGGTCTCTAAAATGTCTTACTCGATTTTCGAGGATTACTGATCTTGGTAGAGTGTTCGCCAATGGTCCAGGAGACCGGGGGGTTCAATCCCAGGTCGCGTCATACCAAAGACTTTAAAAATGGTACTTGATACTTCCTTGCTTAACACTCAGCAATATAAGGTATGTATCAAAGTTAAAGTGGAGCAATCCGGGGAAAGTAGTAGCGCCCTCCCCTACACCTAGGTGTAGTAGTTATTGAAATGGGAGCGTTCGGGTCGCCCTCGACTTTACTTACAGATCACTTCCTATTCCGATTTTCGAACAGTAGAAAATGCTTTCTTTATTTTTCTCTCTATTTTAACAATTTAATGCCAGAAAAAACAGTCGGTGTCCATGTGCTGTAATGGTTAAATCCACGGACTGCAGAATTGTAGCAAGCGTGTTCGAACTCTTGCCGTGGTTTTACATAATTACCCAACCCCTCCGTTCGGGCAGGATATGACACAAGGTCAATTTTTAGCGGAGTTTAACAGGTTTGAATTCAGAGTTTTCCTTCTCATTGACTAGTTGCCTCACCAAGGCTGAAGAACCTAGTCTGCCCTGCTATTTACCCATAACTGGAGGGAGAATAATTGGGTTCATACCTTTCCTAAGAGTATTAGTGCTATGTGAAATGCAATCAGTGTCGTTCAGGATTTGAACTTGTGTCTCCGTGTCCATTTCCTACGACGATAACCATTACAACACGGGCACTTGTCGTGGTATTGCGTTCATTTTCGGAAAAATACCATTGGGAAAGGTATGAACCCCCTTATCCTCCCAACTATGGGTTAAGAAGTATCACTTGCTATTCTTCTACAAGGATGGCTTTGGCATTGAATAACCAACAAATATTAATATACCATTAAACAAAAGAAACAAAATCTATAAAAATAATCCCATCACAAACCGACAATAAACAAATACCTTATAATGGTGATAGCAAATAACAATTGGTTCTTCTTCCGTAAATCTGCCTGTTCTAACATGTTATATTCTCATATGCAGTATCATAACGACACAATAATAAAGACGCAGGAAGACTTCTTTGGGAAAATATTTGTACCTCTCCCTTTATTGTAAGGTTTCGAAAAGGATTACTCAAGGTTTGCGTGTGAAAGGGAGCTGGAGACCGAACAGAAATTGCAATATTTTGACCCCCACTCTTATGGCCATCAACGTTGTGTCGTTCTCGTTCTCCAGGGCTGCTCAACCGGAGGCCCAGAGGCCCACTTTGCTGGGTGATCTGCTACAACTTATCAGCAACTTCTCTACACCCAAACTCAATCGGCCTGGTGTGGCTTTCCTTACCACATCTCGTCTATAACTCCGTCTTATCTCTAACTGGAACTGTCTTGATTTCTGTCTTGACTGAGTTATATAATAGTTCAACGACCACTCAGTCGCCTACTCGATCTTTGAAATCGCATGTTTGATCGTCATCAAGCGGAAATAACTGTCATGCAGTTCACAGGTCACTCTCTTCCGGTGCATCAGTCTATGAGTGTACTATGGGAATTTTTTTACCTTGTCCCATTTCGTCTGCAAATTTCTGCCCTTGCAATTTCCTCTCATAACTGCCATTAGAATGTGTCACCTCCTTCCGGTGGATCACCTTGGAATGGCATTTTTGGCCGGGTCGAAGGCCAAATTACAACAAACACATAAAATTAAGCGAGTAGAAGGAAATGTAAAATTCGATTCTTTTTACTCCCAGTTTCATAGATTTTAATATTCAAAAGCAATATTCTCAACTTTTTGAAAAGTGTACACTGGCGAGACTTCATATTAAATTGATCACTCACCGAATTTAACAATATGAGTGATTTAGATTAGGGCTTGAAAAACTAGAAAACTGATATTTCTATTATATAGTCAACTCATAAAGTTGCTACTGTAAAGCAGTTCCACCAACAAAACCCTCATATTGCCCAGTCGGCAGGGGCTGTAGAATAAACCGACTGCAGCTCTGCAGAGGGGTTAGACTCCCCGAATGAGTGTCCTGTATATGACACTAAAAAATCTGATGGTGAGGTTTCAGTGATGCTGGGGCTTTGGGGAATGTGGAGCACCACTTCAATCCGAGTGGACAAGGGAGCGATGGCAATGAAGGGTTACAACACATTCCTTAAAGTTGCAGCCTTACTGGAACCTCACAATCAGTTTGTTTATTGTCATATCCAGTACACTCGTTGAGGAGGGCGTCTTACATCTCTGCAGAGAAGTAGTTGGTTTAGTCTACAGTCCCAGCCGACGGGACAAGAAAATATATTTCAGAAAAATATTTTTGGAGGAATCCATCGATAATGTGAATGACATTATTCATGTACTCAACATATATACACGATGATAAGTACATGAAATCCACTCGTAAATCCACACACAGACACACATATATTTATATATATGTTTGTGTGTGTGTATGTGTGCATGGGTGGGTGTATTTCAATAAAAATATATAGTAAGTAGTAACTAGGGACTTTATTTTCAGGTATTTATACAGTGGTAAAACTTTCCAAAATATTATTGTACAACCCGCTCTCCGCAGCGGGGTAACATCCCCACCCCAACGAGTGTCGTAGATATTGTACTAAACCATCTGATGGTGAGATTTCAATCCTAGGGCTCTGAGGAAACTGGTGAACGCCTTCATTATCATAACACGCATTTCCACTCTTGTAATATAATGGCCGAGGGATTTCGTTTTATATATCTTGCCTTTTGGTTTACTTAGGCTGATAACCTTTCACATAGCGCATGGGTTAGCTAGGTGCAACATGAGCACAGGGGTTCACGCGCGTGCGGGTAGGATGTGCCATTCACAGATGTCAAAATAAAAATCCCAGATAGAAATTGTGACCAGGAGATGTGAGTAACGTCACGCACCAGAAGCGTGGGCTGATTTTTGAAAAAAGTCAGGGGGTTGAATTTTATCGTCCGAGGAAAACAGTTGACTTTCGGAACTCGCCGAGGCCATGCGGCGGGTGCCGCGTGTGGTGGTGATGGTGATGGTGGGGGCAGGTGGAAAAGTCGTCATAGAAAGATTGTGCCTCTCTCTTCGTCATGTCGTAAAACCATTTAACTCAAAGGTAATAAAAAGTTTCGTACCTGAACTAAGAAGTCGTAAAGTTTTTCGTGTTTCGGGATTCCTATGTTATCTATATATGAGTTATGAACATTCTATGTATGTTTCACAGATTCATGTATGGGTATGTTACACTCTGACCCGGAGAAGTAGCCCTTATAAGGGTCCCGTCCGTAGATCTAATAGAAATATTTCTCATTTTCTCTACTTTAAAGCATTCAAATGCGTGTAAACAAATGATTAATTTTAAATTGAACTATTGGTAGTACGTAGCAGTACATTGAACCATTTGACTGTGTGCAAACAAATGAAAAATAATGAATGAAATTGCTGATATTAGATTGCTATATTTGAAATCTTTTATTAATGATTACTATTAATATGGGCTAGAATTACTGGTGTTAAAAGGGGATACTTTAAACTTTTCAACTGTGTGTAAACAAAGGATTAATATCAAAAATAATTATTTGTGTGAGATAGTTTTATGTCGTCGGAAAAGGGAATAAAATAAATCAGACAAACAAGTACATAGACGAATAAAAGTTATATATTACAGAAACCAAGTAATACAATGTTACCAGCGTAGCTTTTGCTCACTGAGTGGATGACAGTCAACTTTTATATCTGTATTGAAAGAGTCCATTGTGTATCAAAATAGGGATGACGCCACTACTGTCACGTGGTCTACTA